>CM021107.1:462432676-462654262 GCA_007115665.2 Sequoiadendron giganteum
AGAGTGAATTTTGGTGGAAGAGAGAGACGAGGGAGGGATAGGTAAAGATGGATAGTTGAGATAAGTAGAAGGAGAGAGATATAGGTAGAGAGACGGAAAAGAGAGATAGAAAGAGGGGGAGGGAGAGAAGAGATATGGAAAGAGGGGGAGGGAGGGAGAGATAGAGAGAGTAGAGAGGGAGGAGAGAGATAGAGAGAGGTCATAGAGAGAGAATTAGAGAGGGAAAGGAGGAGATATTGAGAGAGATGAGGCAAGGAGGGAGAGAGAAATAGGTATAGAGGGACAACTAGGTAGAGAGAAGTATATATGAAAGGAGAGATATAGGGAGAGGTAGGGATGGAGAGAGAGGTGAGACAAAAATAGAGAGAGTTCTAGGTAGATAGAGGGAGGAGGAGATAAAGAGAAGTATAGAGGGGAGGAGAAATAGAGGAAGAGGTAGGGATGGAGAGAGAGAGGTGAGAGAGATAAGAGAGAGGAGGGAGGGATAGGTAGGGAGAGGGGTGAGATAGATAGAAAGAGAGTAGAGAGGGAAGGGGAAAGAGAGAAGTGAGATAGGTGATAGAGATGTGTGATGGAGCTTAAAATTAGAGAGATGATGAGGAAGGTGGAGAGATTGAGAGGGAAGGAGGGGGGAGAGAGAAAGATGTATAGAGGGATAGGTTAGATAGCGAGAAGTAGAGAGCAAAGGTGGGTGAAAGGAAGAGAGAGGGAGAGAGAGAGGGGGAGAAATAGAGGTGAGATAGAGAGAAGTAGAAAGGGAAGGAGAGAGAGAGGGAGATAGAGAAAATTAGAGAGGGAGGGAGGGAAGGAGAGAGAAGTGAGATAGAGAGAAATAGAGAGGGAAGGAGAGAGAGAATGGCAAGATAGAGATTAGAGAGGGGAGGAGAGAGTGATGGAAGCAAAGAGAGAGAGAAGGAGAGGGAGGGAGGGAGGGAGGGATAGGTAGGTATAGAGAGTAGAGAGAGATATATAGAGATAAAAGGAGAGGGATGAGAGATATAAAAATGTAGAGATGGAAAGAGGGAGGGAGATAGATATTGGAGAGGGAGGGAGATAGATATTGGAGAGGGAAGGAGAGAGAGATGGACATGTAGAGACATAGTTCTTGAGCTCAAGGAAGATATTGTTAGATAAAGGGATGGAGATAGTGAGAGAGAGAGAGAGGTCTCGAGAATAAGAGATGAAAATGAGCGAGATAGAGAGAGAAAGATGAAATTTGACATCCTGAGTACTAAAATTTGACCTCTTGATTACTGAAATTTGACATGTTGATTACTGAAATTTGACTAAGTCTGAAATTTTTAAAATCTTCCAAAAACTAGAATTTGCATTATAACTCTTAGAGATCTGAAACCACTCTCAAACATCCTACCTATATATACATGACATATAACTTAAAGTATAAGAAAGTAAATTTCCATATGTAAATGTCAACTTATACTTAAATTTTTATTTCATGTATATAGTTTCCCTTATGAAGAAAGCAAAAATCTAGTTCTGTGCAAAGCAGGCCATTTGGCACTCGCCAAATGACTCATCACATTTGGCACGCGCCAAATGACTCATCACATTTGGCTCACGCCAAATGACTCATCATATTCAGCGCATGCCAAATTTGGCGCACACCAAATGACTCATCATATTTGGCGCATGCCAAATTTGGCACACGCCAAATGTGATGAGTCATTTGGCGCTCGCCAAATGTGATGAGTTGGGCGTGTTAATTAACAGGATTTGCCAAATTTTCTCATGTTTTCGTCTGTGCTCCCCGTCTCATTTGCACATCTTTCAATGCAAGTTTATAAAAAAAATTGTGATAGCGTTAACCTCTCTCTTAGCTATCTAAATATATAATTCTTTTTTCATTTTGATTTAGTTAAGGTTTTGATCCATGGCTTCTATTGTAAATGCCTTCCTTTTTGGTCAAAAACCAACATGTGCTAGGTTTAGGATAGATTTTTACACGTTCATCGGAACGTGGAACAAATTACATTTTTTGAAACTAGACTCCATTCTACGCATGATGAAAAAAAGAAATCAATTTTCGATTAGTTTGCAAAAAAATTGGGGGGGAGCACGCTCAAATTTCAACTTTTCAAGATGCGTCCAATTTGAAAATTCATGAAATATTATATATTCATTAAAAAAATTATCCCAAAGAAGGAGGATAAACTACATGGTGTTAGCTAATTTCTCACTGTTGGGACTTTTGAAATTCTAAAAAAAAGTTAACCAAAAAGGGGGGAACCCTCAGGCGCTATGCTATTTTTTTTTTTAAAAACAGGACCTATTTGGGGGCCCCCCTTTTTGAGACCCTTAATCTTCATTGATTTCAAAAAACAATAGTAGCTTAGAAACTAGACTCGGATCACTTCAACTTTTGTTCTTTCCGCATCTTGAAATTTTGAGCGTAACTATCTTCATTTTCTCGTGCAAATCAGATTTTGTTGTTTCAGAAAAAAAGTGGCATCTTAAGAGCGAAAATTATGTCACAGATTGGTGCACTTACCCACATACCACTAAACACCTTTAAATCACTATGTATTGTCTTTCATCTCAAAAATCAAAGTTACCACAAAAAATCACTATGAGATCCAAGTTCCATAGGCACTACCTTCAAGATCCATTAACACAACAAATGTCATTATTAAGTTACTGATCATTATCATCAAGAGAAAATTTTCACTATCATTAAGCAATATTACACTATCTTCAAGGTTGCATTTTGAAAAAGTACACTATCATACTCACTCTTCAAAAATACATTGTCAAACTAGCATTGTCAAACTAGCATTGTCAAAATCATCAAAAATAGATCCATAATTCCACTGCATCACACAAATTACTTCCATTGTATCAAATCATTGTCCATTATCAAAAATTTCCGTCAAAATAATCTCCCACACTAACATGTTTACAAGCAGCTAAGGAACCACTTACTATCACTAGACTTTTCACTCAAACTAAATGCTCCCCCAGTGAAGACAAATTGATAAAGACTCCACTATTCACTATAACACCATTGTCAATTGTCAATAAAAATTTGCATGAATATAAATTCCAAAATCTGATGAAGAGCATCTAAAAAATTTGACTTGTTTACTTTGCAAAATGCAATGAAGAAGTCTTTGTCTCGTCGCAAAGATAGCTTGTGAATTGATAATCACCATTACATTAATTTTACAAGACTGTTGTCATAGAATATGAATATCACTGTTACAAGTAAATAAACCACTGAGCTATAATATACTATAAGAACTAGTAGAAGCAAGAAAAATACAACTAGTAGTTCAAGAGTCAAAAAAATGGCACTATTTAAATTACTCCTTGAACCATGTGATAAGCTATTGTTCAATGTGTATTCATGGTATTATTATTTCTTACTCAAGAACAAAGGATAATACTCTTGAAATTGAACATCATCATGCAATTTCATCAAGTGACTACTTCAAGTAACCAATGGATTATAAACAGACCCAACTATTAGCACTGTCACCAACGGAAAGTATAAGTCAAATTTATATGTCACCAATATCATCAGCTCAGTTACTAATGGAACCTCTTGTCGGCTTTCTGTGAAATACTCATTTGGCCGAACCTTCATTATTGACCATGATAGCAATCCACATTGCCATATTCCCCTCTCACCTACTTCATCTTGTCTTGATACATCATCAAATGATTCTTATATTTATATTGTTGATCTATCTTTTGACAACTTCAATGATTCTTCCTCTAGTGATCAATATAATCCATGAACCATATAATAATTATCCATATTATGATGACTCTTTCCCCTTAATTTTTCCTACTTCTTAGCACTCTCATGTTTATGAAGCCTTCATAAAATACATTAACCTTGATTCTTAGTATATGATTTTTTAGTAATTAAATTAATAGAATTGTATATTTCATGTACTTAAGAACTTAGTAGTGTCTTCTTATTGTTTGTAGGAAAATTTTAATAGAACTTATTTAAAGGTTATTTTTGTATCTATGATGATGTTATGAATGATTACATCTTGTTTTTTCTTCTATTAACCCTCATTTAGATTATAGCCTTTTATAAAAGGTTGTAATGAGTTATCTAAGGTGTGCATTCAAAAACCATAGGGGAAAAATCATAGTACAAACATAACTTGAATACTTTAGTTGGAATGTGATTTAAGGGATAAATCAGTATTTAATATATAGTTACACCCATGGCTTATTGAGAGAAAAATAATATTATGTTGTAGAACTAATAACACAATGATGTCACCAAAATGGTTACTCTCCGAAAATAAAGACATAACAAAATGACAAAGAAAGACAAAAAATAACAAATGTGTGATATAAAGAACCAATGCACCCCTTGTTGCATGACTTTGAAGAAATTTCCAATACACTGGCACAATCATAATGAAATAAAAAAAAAAATTTGGGATAGGTGGTAGACGGTCTTTAACCAACTTACATGGAATAACCATGAGATATCATTATATTTTCTCAAAAAAAAATAATGGGAGTTTCACGACAGAGGTGTCTCTAGGCTCTGCCCAAGATAGTCTGGGATCTCATCAAGCAGTAAATTATCAACAAATGCAACCAGCACAAAAACATACTCATCATATACAATTCCATTAGTTATCAAGGAGACTATGGAGGTGCAAAATCTCCATGCGATTGCTAGCCTCATTGACTATGTTGTGCAACAACTACAATCTGTCAATGTTGTTAAGATCAACATTCATGGAATAGTTGCACTGAACTAGGAATCATCAATGCTGGCACTTGTATGCCATGTCAACTACTTTGGATAATTTGCATACAAATACTTTGCATACCAAGACAGCATTATTTGTATATCAAGCATGGACTGTCAAACCACAATCAAAACTCAAGAAAAAAACAATAGAATCACAGTTAGCATCAAAACCATTGTTATTGAGCATTGATTTAGATAATCACCTTGGCCATGAATATCAATGTCAAAATGATAACATACATACCATTTTTCTTCCAGTCATCTCATTGTCCATTGCTAGGAAGATTGATTAATAGCATGGCATACAAGCAATGCAATCACTTGGTATCAACTCAATGAAATGATCAATAAAGTCTTGCATCAAATTTTACATCATTATCATGAATCATTAACATTAAGAACTGCATCAAGAACTAAGTGAAGAATGAGAAATGAACATCATGAAAATATAACCAACACTCAACCTTAGACCACATCTATTCACCTTACCAAATATACAAAGGTAAAGAATCAACCCTTAATACCATACCTCTGCAACTAAGAAAAGGAACATTATAATCACTATTACCAATCCCATTGTTTAAGTAACTTTCCTCCAAAGCATTCACCATGAGCAAATGTGTTGTCTCACTATCAAAACTAAATGGTGTATGTGTTGTCTCATTGTTTATTGTTCAAATGGTGTAAATACAAGTATAGATACAAGCACAAAGCCGCTATTTTCAAACAAAAAGTCAAGATCACAAACACCATACAAACACTAGTAAGAAAGCCATGAAGAAGCATAGTTTACTATCCTATTATACTATTTATGATCATTTGCAAGGTTCAGATATATACTATTGTATCAAGAAGCCATCATCATCACATTAGACTCTGTTATCAACCAAAGATCCAAGATCATTGTCAATAGGATCAGAAACAGTCACTCTACCCACTGCTACATCCAACATGACACTTGCATTGTTATCTAATGAGATCCATCCCATAGGTATAATACATACTGAGAAGCAATCTCACTTTCAAGATCTTTCGACCAGATCCACCAAGTATGAATCAAACAAGAATATCACTATTCAATCATGAAAAGTATTCTACAAGCATGAATAGCACCGATATAATGATAGAGATGATGAATATGAAGAGAATTGTAATGATCATGGAACTTGGGAAAAAACACTTGTTTGACAGTAGATTATGATTCATTTCACTTCATGGTCTTCTATGGACTATAACTCAAGTACTTCAAACTCTTAAAGCATTATATTAACTTTCAAGACTCGGGAAATTTTCATGACAAAAATCAGACAAGGACTTCTTCTAAAACACTTTTCTAAGCAAAAAATGTGCCAAGATTTCAGCATGAACAACTCCAATAAGTGGCCTAACTAAACTTTCAAGGTTTAGGGATGATAGAACAAAACCATAAGATCCCCCTGAAACCTTGCTTACACAATTTTATTTAGAGAGGAGAAGCAAGAGAAATACCATCCAATCTTTCCTACAACTATTCAAAAATATCCATGGATTTGGTCCCTTGTAGGTTTTAGATGTTTCCTTTAGACCTCAACCCTATTGCAACAATTTCACTTGATGTCTTTCTAATTTCACATCCATAAGCATCAAAAAGAATATTAAATCCATTATCACAAATCTGACTTACACTTAAGAGATTATGTTTTAGACCTTCTATTTAGTACACATCTTGCAAGGGTGTGTTATCATATAAAGAGATAGTACCTTTCCCTTTGATTTGAATACAATTATCATTTCCAAACTTGATTGACCAACCTGAATAGTCTTCTAAATCAATAAAATTTCTCTTATTCCTAGAAATGTGATGAGAGAACCCACTGTCTATAATCCAAGATTCTTTCTTCTTGTCATGTAGGTAACTTTGTACAAGCATAGCTTCAACCTTTTTGTCAACCATCTTTGGCCTCCAAACTATTTTTTTTTTCAGCATTAGGAGATGACCTTGGAATGAACACTCGTCTTCATTTTTTTCATTTCCAAGTTAGGTCTACAAAACTTAGCTATATGTCCAGAATTACCACAATTAAAGCATCTCAACTTATCAAAAGGATTTCTACTCACCAAGTGTAATCTCCTTCTAGAAGCAATCTTACATTCGCTAAACTTGTGCCCATATTGATTACAATAAAAAAATAACCATTGAAGTGTAGATTATACCTTAATGGGATATTCATTTTTGCACTTGATGGTTGCATGATCCTTTGCTTCCATTAGTATCAACGGGTTGGATCAGATCTGGTTTTGAACTAGATTTTGATGACATTATTTTCTTCCTTTCATCATCTTTCGCTTGTGAGCCATTTGAAAATGAGCATTGTCCTTCTACAAATCCTAGACCAATCTTGTCCTTGTATCCTTTTTGTTTATCCAAGAGATCTACTAACTTGTCACTGTTATCACACATTTCAAATCTTTTCGTCAAGGCCACAACTTCTACCTCTAACATATATAATTCCTTTCATTGGTGTCTAACTCCATTTTGGTGACTTCTACAACTCTTTTTCTTTCTTAAAGATGAGTTTCAAACTTACAATCATTTTCTTAGATTTATTTACCTGATTTATTTTTGTTACAACCTCCTTTTTGAATTTTTTAATTTCACCCAAAGCACATCTTAATTCACCCTCAAGATCAACCTCTTCTTCATAATTTCTCATAGAGCATTCTTCTTCTTTGTCAACAAAAACATCTTCACTTTCATATGTATCACAACTTGTATCAATCTACAAGGGTGTCTTTTTTAACAAATCATCACTTTGATACATATCAATCAATTTTTCCCAAACCTCCTTTGCATCCTTACAATACACAACCTCAGCGATAATCTCATTTGGAAAACTATTAAAGATAGCATCCATAGTCCTAACATTGAATTCAAGAGCCTTCTTCTCATCAATAGTAGGAGATGTTGAAGATATTGAATAGCCTTTCTCTACTATTTCCCACACATCAAATCCTAAGGAAGATAAATAGGTCTCCATGCTAAGTTACCAAAAAATAAAATTGGTTCCTTCAAACTGGGGTGTTCTAGATATAGGATATTCTTCCATTTTTTAGTCATTATTTATAATTGCTTCTCCATCATTCTTTGTATTTAGTTCAAGTAGTTCTTGTGTGTTTAGTACTCTGCTAAGTATTTATTTTTCTCTTTTCCATGATAGGTACTCCACTACCAGGAACCCCTAAGTTGGTTAAACTTTGTGCAATGGTATGGCTCTGATACCACTTGTTGGAGTACAAAACCACTAAGAGGGGGGGTGAATCAATGTTGAAAAATCAAATCAGTGGTTGAAACCACAACACAATATTTATGAGTGGAAAACCATGTACAGGGAGAAAAAATCACTAAGAAAGTTCATTGTATTAGGCCTCACTAGCACAACATTAATCTCACTGATTACAGCCTCACTAGCAATACAAAATCTCACTGATTATAGCCTCACTAGCTAAATAGAAATCTCACTAATTTCAGCCTCACTGGCAAGATAAAACATATAAATGATGTGCCTCACTGGCAACTTGTCTCACTGAATATTTTACGTCATTTATTGAAGAATTGAAGAATTCAACAAGTTATAAAAATAGAGAATCACTCTGTATTAATGATTTTATTTTCTTGAAAGTTTCATTTGGATTTGAAACTCAAGAACCTTTACTTCTACACCTGCAACACAAGGAAACCCACTAACACCACTGGCAATCATGGAATACTAATATCTACATACAAGAGTATTTTTGTCTTCACAAGACTTCCCTCATGCAAACATGACATAAACTGGTGTAAATAAAAACATAGAGTTCTTCTGGTCACACATAGACTGAACCCTACTTTGAAAGAACATAAAGGACTCCTTACATGGACAATTTCATATATAAAGCACTAATATATGCAATATTATGAAATTTTACACTTATTTTTCATGACAATCAATCTACATAACACATGAGACTTTACAATGATCTAAGCAACCAATCCAAACTTCAAAAAACATTCAAAGCCTTATAACTCCTTTAACTATTAACAATCAATTCATCTTTTCATAAACTGTCTTCTTTGTGCATTATATCTGCAGTGACAAGACATCATAACCTTTAGTGCAATCTAACATGAAAAGATATATATATGACTCATAGACACTGATGTATGCATCGCATTTAATACTGTCTCATTTAAAAATTCCTTTCAAATAAAGTTCCTTAAAAAATGACCTCATTGTCTTCTACATCCTCTTACAAAACTCATTCAACAATTGAAACCCATTCAAAGCAATTGTAATGTCTTTAAAACAATCAATGTTTAAAAGTAGTTATACAATTGAACCACAGTGACAAAAAATTACCTCTCAAAATGAGTCTTTGTGAAATAAGAAAGTTTAAATAGAGACTCTTGATTCTTACCTCCTACCACTATATCAATCAAATGATAGTCGTTGATTTCATAATGAGTGGAAAAATAATTTCTATTCACTTGCCTACCCAATTGCACTATAAAGAAGGGTCGGTCTCTTAGTGTAAGCAACCCCCTCAAGTGATTACTTAAGTAACTCTTCACCTTTTATAGCAAGTCACTTGTAAAACATAACCAAAGTGCATTTTTTATTGACTTTTCAAAAATAAACTTTGATTGAAGAGTGGCATTACGGTTTTGTAGCAATCACTCAACCAATGAAGAAACTATAAACTAATTCAACAATCCCTAAAATTGAAACCAAAGAATTATTCATGACCTCTGATATTTCATGTGTCATTTTACGTAGAGCCTTTGATCCAAGTGTCTTGAAACAACTCACTTTGGATACATCAAGCTATCAAATCAATATCAACACATTACCTAGTAAATGAAGAGAAATTAAGTATGAAGTCCTTGCATGAAGATCAAGGAATCATGAAGTGAATCTTCACCAAGCTATCAAATCAACATCAACACATTAGCATTGAATACACATTTGAACCTTTGACATCAATTGAAAATCAATGCCTAAGCTAACAATTAACACATTCCTATCTCAACTCAATTATGCATATGCATGATAAATTCAAAACGATTTTAAAGCAATGGAACAATATTATATTATCATATATATCTAAAGTCTTTAGGCTTGTACATATTTATACTAAAGCAAGCATCGATAGGTCCATATGGTTTGTTTATGGCCTACAGCCGACAAACCATTTAATTTTGAAAAAAAAACATATGAATTCAATAAAACTAACAGTGGTAGTTGGCCAGAAATATAAAACAGTCTTTACAAGCATTATCCTCAAAAATAAGTATGAACAAAAATAGCTTGATTATTTCGTGTCCATGTCCTCAACCATCTCAGCAACTTCTCGATTACTTACTACCATGGCAACCACCGATTATTTAGCATTTCAACCAACATTGACACTTTCTTAATCATCTTACTTTCCTATTGCATCTCATCACATACCTATACTTCATGTTAAAAATAATGACAAGATGGCAGAAAAGATTAAGGAAAAAGGAAAACAAAAGGTAAAATTAATTGGAACACTTTAACCCCCATCAGCAATCTTTCATTCTTAAGAGTTTGCATGCATGAAAGTGTTGATAATGATTTTGGACAACAATTAGTGGATGTTAAAAGATTTAAGAATGTTGAGTATTCTTCAAAATATGGAAAAATTGGAAAGCGTTGTGATTTAATTATAGAAAAGGTTAGTGGACATGCATTCATATCAGAATTTAAGAGTAAGATTGTACCAAAATATTTCAAGCACTCTCATCATGCTCCATGGCTTGATGGCCAATTTCGCGCATGTAGAAACACATTTCCAGTTGATACTATACTATTAGTGGTTGATTTTGTGGAAAACTATACTCTATCTCCACAAGAGGAAATCCAATCACAATATTAAAATTCAATGCAAGTGGCTATGTTTGTTCATATTATTTATAGACATGCAGATGATAGCATAGAGGATGATAGAAAAGTTTTGAGGGACTATCATTTCTATTTGAGTGACAATCGGTTACACTTGTCAGAGTTTATTCAATATTGTTTCAATATATTTTATACAAATTTAAGAGAAAGAGGAACCCAGATGACAAAACATCTCATATGGTCAGATAATAATACGGGACAGATCAAGAATTCTTGAATGTTCTTTTGGTTAATTAGGGTTCACAAGGAACATAATGTCCAACATGTGTGGATTTTTTTTCAAGCTATACATGGTAAAGGAGAACATGATGGAGTTGGTGCGTGTGTTAAAATAATTCTTGCTAGAGAACAATTGAAATTTGAGGAACATGGAATTGTGGATTGGTGCAATACAAGATTATCTACACCTAGTTCAAGTGATTACTCTACAGTTTTTCAATAATTTTGGTTGGTTGAAGAAGAGAACATTCTACATAGACTTGATTGTTAGATAATCAATGGATCTAATAAATGGAATTCATTTAAGAGTTTGAACACAAGCACATGGACTATATAGACAAGGGAGCTTGCATGTTTTTGTCAGTTTTGTATTTCAGGAGATTGGGAAGCATGTGAAAATACAGAATGGGTTGAAGAGTTGAAGCAAATATCGTTGACACCTACACAAGCAGATGATCAATATGAAAGAACAATTGAAGACAATGATAAAGTGTTTGCATCAGATGACAATGATCATGTTTCAAACCTTGTACAAGAAGGTATTTTAATTCATTTTATTTCATTTGATTTCATTTTATTACTATTTTTTAATACTTTTATTTATTTATATACATAAGAATGGATGTATGTAGATTGGTCAAATTATATGGACATGTACAAGTTATTAAATCAAATTTAATTTGTAGGACATGTGTATTCTATTGTTACACCTGAGGGGAATGAAGAGGAAACAAAATATTGGTTGGCTCAATGTGTGGAGACTAAAGATAATTTAATAGAACCTCGAGAAGATAATGATGGGTATCATTATCTAATAGGTATAGTGATCCCCTTGAGACATCCCCTTAAGAAAATTTTGATAACAAGTCTTTGATCCCCTTAAGAAAATTTTGGGAACTTCTTTGATCCCCTTAAGAAAATTTTGAGAACTCCTTTGATGGTGACTATCATGTTATCCAATAGGTTTGTTGGTGGTTGTTGGCACTTGGCTATGAAAATACCTAATAAGGAAGAATGGTCTTCCTGCATTCGAAGGTTATGAAACACATAAGAAGATTATACACTACTCACATTTGGTGGTGGCAACAAATATAAAACTAGTGAGGTGTCATGGAAGACCTACAAATAAAGAGTTATGGATAATTTCTATGGAAGAGCATGAGACAATCATAGATGTGTTGCCACCACCAAATGTGAGGATGCAGATGGTACAATAGAATAAGTAAATACAAGTAAATATAGTTCTAGTTTTATATTGTCCTTTTAAATAGATTAAATACATGTTTTGATATTGCTTGTGTGTTATTAGTTAAAATTGATTTAAATTTTCCTTTTATATCCTTAAGCCATCATCACAAATTTGTCACATACTTTGAAACAAAAAGGAGAGTCCATGCATATTCAACCTAGACAACATGCAATACTTGGTAAAAATAGTAAATCTTAGTTAAATTATATTTAAATACATATTTTGATTATATATTGATATTGCTTGTATATTAATAGTTAAAATTGATTTATTATCCTTTTTTGTATCCTTAAGTCATCATCACATTGATCTAATACTTTGAAACAAAAAGGATAGGATGCAGATTCAACCTACACACATGTTTGGAATACCTTTAAATACAAGTATTTGAGTTGTGTACATATAGATAGTTTTATATAAATTAAAATTCATGCTTTGATGATTTCATTGATATTACTTGTATCATTTTGATATCAAGTGGCGTGAAGACCTACTACATTTTGGGCACACTTTTTAGATTTTCTTAAGATGGTGTGTCACCAAAAAGTGTAGAATTTGACATTTTTTTCTCATTTGGACCTTTGTTTGTGGATTTTGGACCATTTTTTAGCCTTTTTTAACCCCTTTTTAAGCCTTGTGTTGAAGTGTTGTAAGGTACTGTAAAACATTTTCACACTCTCCTAGGCTTGTCATCACTTAATCAAACCTTTATTATGCCAAAATGACCCATTAATACACATACAACTCCTATCTTAGTAAGTTTTCATGAGACAATCCTGACAAGCACTAATAATAATACTTTAATCCCTGACATTCAATGAAAATTACCCAAGTGGACTAGGTCACCACCTTGGGCGACCTAGTCCCATGTGGCATAAATTTCATTTTTAACTTAATTTCTTTCAAGATTTTGGTCTCTAAAACCCTAAGGTTGGCCTAAATGGTGTTATTTTGGGAAAATTAGGGAATAACTTGTATAAATGGGCCTAAAAACCCTAATTTCTCAAGAGGCACCATTCACTCACTCTCCTCTCAACCTCTCATCTCCTCTTCTTCTCAAGCAAGCTAGGGTTTGAGTAATCTAAGCCAACAAGACATCTCTCAAGAAGCATTCAAAGGTTGAATCCTCCATTGTTGCAACTCAAGATAAAACATCATGGCAAGGTAAACTCCATCACTCCTTCATTTCATGCTTCTTTATGTTTACATCCTCATTTGGTTTGATTACTCAAAAGGGGTTTGACTAAGGCAAACCCCTAATCCCTAAAATTCAACATTTTTTCTCTCTTTGTGTGATTTGCAGGTCTTGTAGGCATATTTGGAAAAGAACCAAGGTGGAAGAACATTCAACAACTCATCCAAGCTCTCTAAGGTTGAAGAAACCCTAGTTGAAGCTTGGAGAACCTCCACAAATCAGATTATGCATTTTCGGGACCAGACACCTAGAGAAGCAGAAAACACAGACCAAGGACTCCAGATTCCATCTTCTAATTTACAAAAATCAAGAAGAGGACTAGGTCACCACTTTGGGCAACCTAGTCCCACTTAAGCTATTTTTTAGGGATTTTGGAAAATCTGAGTACCCTTTTGGCAAAAACCCACTCCAACAAAGTTTCCCGAAAGAAGGACTAGGTTACCCAGCTTGACATAAATTTCCCTTTGCATATTTCAGGCAGATTGCAAAACACTTCAAGGCTCCTCATTTGCAACTCTTCATTTCTAGGTGCACAATATCTGAACTTTCCCATTTCTTTACAGTTTTGCATACATTTAAGGTATTTAGATTAGCTTGCACATAGTTTTACATTTGCTTTCATTACATTGTTTACTCTGCTTAGTTTTATTCAGCCACACTCCTCACACACAAACACAACCCCCAATTACAAATCCCCCTCTTTGAATGAACCCACCCAAAAAGACATATCACTAAAAGTGGAAAGAGAGCCATTTCTCAATCAAGAGCTCCTAGGTGGAAAATCCTAAGAGCCTACTTGGCGAAACCTCTTTCCCTCCTTGTTTACATATGTTTTTTGTGGTTCATTTTGGTGAACCCAACATTCTTGCACCCTTCTTTTCTGATTTAGAGTCCTTCTTCATCCTAGGTTTGCATTGCATTGCATTCGGAATTGTTTAATTTTCATCTTAGGATTTCATATTTTTGCATGCATGAAAGTGTATATACTTTGCATTCTTGAATCTCATCTCATTGTCATTCATCCAAAATCTGCACCTATCTTTCTTCCTCTGATCATTCAACATCATAACCATCAAAATCCAATTGAAAATTTTTGGAAATTTCAAAAAAAAACCTAATTGGGACTAATTCGCCATTTTGGGAGACCTAGTCCCTATCTATATTTCTCATTGTTTGTCACAGTACCACAAACCTCATTTATGTGCTTTCTTAGGCCCTTGGTTTCATATACTATAAGTCTGGAAAGTTTCAGAAACATAGGTTTTACCCTTCTAGCTCCAAATCACCATTTTAGGGTGGTCATTTTTTATATACCTTCATCATTAGATCTGCAAAATGTTTAAATTTCTGAAAATGTGCATAACATTAATAAAAGTACTTTTTACTTTTTCTTATACAATTTTATATTCATAAAACTTTGCATTAGTTTGTTAAAAAGTACTTTTCCTTGTAGCATGTACATTATATACATTCTTAAAGCTTAGCATACATTGGATAAAAATGTTTATATTGCTAAAACATTGCATACATTGGTTACATCTACTTTTAATTTTTATTCCAAGAATTTTAATAGCTTACATAACTAGACATGCTACACACACTTCACTCCCCCACCCCACCCCCCCTATGAGAATTTTGTAATGGACAAAGAAACAACCATGGACATTCCTAATGATCATATTAGTTCTTCTCCTAATATCTCTCCCCTTGGTGATGAAGATATTTTGTTAGAAGAACCAATCAATGAGAGTTATGAGAATCCTAGTTGTTTCTCTCCTTTTATAGGTCTCTTAGTGGACAAGAAATTAGCAACCAAGACAACCCAAACATAGATAATCATGACAATAACACTTGTTTATCTCCTAGTATTTCTCCTTGTTGTGAAGAAGTTACTTTGTTGTTAGAAAACACAATTAGTTAAGGTCATGAACATATTAGTTGTCCTCCTCCACCTACAAACATCCTTATTTAGCGTAACCATTCCATCATTGATCCTTCCCCTATTAGTGATGAATCTCTTTTAGAAGAACCAACCTTTGTTTCTCTTGAACCATTGGTTTGTAGTTCTCCTCAAACCTTTCCTCCTAGGGAAGATATCATGATTCCCGAAAAGTATAACCAAACCAATAATAATATTACATCCTTAGATGAAAATACAGAGACACTCATGGCCTCTTCCTCACTCAAAGATGTTAATATTATTCAACCTTAGCTTGTCCTTACCCCCCTTCCACCAAACCAAAACCCAAACTCATCCTTTACCCGCCTACCCCTAATGTGTTGCAGCAACCAAGTCATAATATCGTTTCTCATACACATTACACCTGTAACAACTTGCGACCGCAACCATCACCCTCAACTCCCTTACCTTTTCCTAATCCCATCTTACCTATTGCCCCTCACCTAAATTCCATCCTTAGGGAGTATGACCTTGTTGGTCAACTAAGGAATACTCCGGCCAAAATCTCCTTATGGGACCTTATTCAAGTCTCCCCTCACTATCACAACATGATGCAAGAAGCCTTACAACAAGTTCCTATCCCTTCTCATGATCCATCAAATGATATAGCAGCTATTATCCATGGAATAAACACTGATATTGTTTTTCACCAAAGTGAGGGTAAACCCATAATAGTGGTGTACAATTTTTATGAGGAAGGAAATTTGAGAAAATCCTCACGCATTGAAAATTCCATGTTTTAAAGGGTTCGTTCGAACTAGGGGGTTCGCACAAACCCAAAAGAGGGGTTCGATCGAACCCCTAGTTCAAGCGAACCCCCTTTTGCATGGTGGGTTCGCTTGAACCCTGTGATGCCACGTTCCCTTATGGGGAATTCAAAAAAAATGGGGGTTCACTCTTCGAACGAACCCCCCTTTACCCTTTTGAGCGAAGCGAACCCCCCTTTTTTGCCCTTCTCCCCCTCTTCCACCAAATTTTAGCAGAATTCTGCCCTTCAAAGCTCGGGTTGAGGATGAATATGGAGGAGACTTCACAAACCCAACTGGAAGATGGAAGTCCTCAGAACGAGCTATCCAACGAATTAAATTTTAATATTTTTTGGTTTTATTATGTATGTGTTTTTTTAGTTTTATTAAACATAGGTTTTTCACCGAAAGTCAAGCTCTTTGTTTTGCAAATGTGGAAAAATAGAAGATTATCAAAATAAAAAATTTAAAAATACGTTGAGGTTGGGTATTGATGTCCTTGACCCATTAAAAAAAAAAAATGAATTTCGATACATACAGAAAAAGTTATGTTGTATACAGTCTGCCTATGTCTGAATTGCAATTGGTTTGACTTCGAAACTTGATTAAGGAAAAAATATTCAATAAAAAACTATGAGACCAAATGCAAGTGCTAGATATAGTAGTTACAAATCTAAATTTGAAAAAATTAGAATTTTATCCTTTATACAAAAAAAGTTATGTTGTATACGGTGAGCGTCACTTTTTAAAAATGTTGTTTTCTAAAAAAAAACCAATTTTCATGGGAGATGGAAAAAAAAGTGCAATCTAATTCCAAAAATTTTGAAATTTTTTATTTAGAATCTATATAAAAAATGTGATGAGACTCTAGTTTTCATCATCTTCAAATTCCTCATGCTTTAGCCGCTATAGGTGGCCAAATATGAAGATCTAGTTAAAAATAATAATTGCAGTGTCCAATTTGGCCAAAAATTGTAAACCACTATTGTGGGATCACCTGTGAGCTTCCTCCTTTGGATGTACAAAAACAAAATGAATCTTTCATGATAATATCTCAATACAAAACAAAATGAATAAAGAGAACTCTTATAGATACTGGCTATTCCCTTAATGTGTGTAGTGTGAGCCTTTTGGATAGGCTTGGCATAGATAGATCCCACATCCAACCCAATTCTCTCTCCATTCATGGATTCGACAATGTCACTAAGCAACTGCTTAGTGTGGTCACTATCCCTCTTACAGTTGGCATGGACACATTAGATACTAAAATCCATGTTATGCCTCATGAGGTTTCATACAATCTCCTCTTAGGTAGGCCATGGATCCATGCTATGAATGGAGTGTCTTCCACACTTCATCATAAGATGAAGTAAATCTACGATAACAAAGTGTACACACTCAATGTCAACCCCAAACCTAACAGTTGCTTACACATTGACC
Source organism: Sequoiadendron giganteum (assembly GCA_007115665.2). Lineage (NCBI taxonomy): Eukaryota > Viridiplantae > Streptophyta > Pinopsida > Cupressales > Cupressaceae > Sequoiadendron > Sequoiadendron giganteum. The sequence continues at coordinate 462,450,175 of CM021107.1, forward strand.
AATCCAACAAGAATCACTTCAACACCTTAACCCCAACCACCCAAGTGGAACCCGTACAACAAACATCCTTAGATGATGACTGGGGTTCCTTAGACTTCACCCCTCCCTTAATGGGAGAATCCAAGATCATAAAAAAATACTCTGAAAAGGGAAACGTAGTCTTGTCCACACAAGACTCATTCGGTCCTTCGCATGCATCTACCTCAACCCATTCATCCAATGAAGCACATGATGAACAATCACCCGATCCAAAAAAGCTGAAAAAACTTTATGGTAAAGGTTATGATATCATGAAATAGCTTGGCTATAGTGGACAAGGTTGTGGTGCTAACGAACAAGGTATCTGCAACCCTATAGAGCCTATCACGCAAACATCCAATCATGGTCTTGGTTATTGTCCTCTCATTGAGACCACCAAGCCTTCACCTCCCATTCACACCACCCCCAATTATCCTTCTAACCCCACATTAGCAAGTGATCATTTGACACCAACAAAGGACTCTTTGCTTAATGGAAATGTCATCCTGCAACCCCCTCCTTATTCAGATTTTACACAACCCCCCAAAGGAGTATACAAAATCTCACAATCTCTAGAGCCTTGTGTAGGTATGACATCCTCTACTAAGCAAGATCCTTCCTTTATGCAAACCAAAGGAACACCTTCTACCCTTGATCAAGAGGGCATCTTGTTGAGACTCCTCCAAGATCACTTGATCTCCCTTCCTCCCAAAACTTGAAAGAAATGTTTTAACAAACATTCTTTTTGTGCTTACCATTGAGTTCATGGTCACCACACTAATATATTTAAGGCCTTGAGTAGAAAAATTCAACACCTTAAGGAGTTGGGTGTTCTTCCATCTATGGGGGCACCTAATTCCTCTAATTGATAACAATTTTACTCTACCTTTTCATCCCTTCAATCCTTCGGCTCACTCTTGCCCTGCACTAAGTGGGGGCAAGGGGTTCATGAGCCTTTTCCCTCATATGTCACTTGTCATTGTCTCTTTTGACTATTAGTTAACCTTTGATGAATACATAAGATAAATCTTGGGATGTGGACGACATGCCTTAAGTTGACTCGCACGTGACATACACTCCTCTTTTTCATGATGAAGCTTTTCAGAAACATATGACTCGGCATAGGGCTTTCCAAACAATCTCTCATGTCCTCTTCCTCCTCTTCTACTTTAAAGCAATTTCTCATAGTATGGTGTTTCGCAATTCCTTTAAAGTGGGGGCATACATCACCACTCACATTTCATTGTGTGATCTTTTTTCTTGTGATTCCTTCTCTTGAAAACATTATGCACAATGTTGTTCAAGATGAGACTTTGCATATAAAATGAGCCCTTGCCTCTCTTGGATACAATATGAGTACATTTGCACTTTTCCTCTCTTGGTAACATTAAACATAATGTTCCTAGGTTGAGACATTGCATGAACAAAAGGAAAATCCCTTTGAAACACATCATTTACAAATCACCTTCTCTTGTGGTGCCTTATCAAAGTTATCACAAGGTATAACTTTGGTATGGTTAAGTGGGAAGCCCAACTAGTGGCACGACTTTCCCCATAGCCACCTTTGTGAGTGCATACCAACTGTGTGTATGTTTCTCATCTTTTGGGAAAACTCACCCTATGGACAACCTGATGTCTTGTGGCCCCAAAGTGAGCACATATTTTTCACCCTTTCTCTTCATTTCAAAACTTGTCATTGTATGATCATGCACCTCATTTTGTTGTAATGCATTCACCCTTGAATGTCATTTGCATTGATGTCTTCTTGACTTAGAATCTCAAATCCTTGGGGGCTTGGCCACCTCCTTCATTTTTTTTTCATTCTTCTTCTTCGTCATTCTTCACCATCTCCATTGGGCTACTTTAGTGTGATTTTGAAGCAATTTCATACTCTCACTAAAGTGGGGGCTAAATGTGTCACCAAAAAGTGTAGAATTTGACACATTACACTCATTTGGACCTTTTCCTGTGGATTTTGGACCATTTTCAACCTCTTTTTACCCCTTTTTAAACCTTGTGCCGAAGTGTTGTAAGATGTTGTAAAACATTTTCACACTCTCCTAGGCTTTTCATCACTTAATCAAACCTTTATTATGCCAAAATGACCCCTTAATACACATTCAAGTCCTATCTTAATAATTTTTCATGAGACAATCCTGACAAGCACTAATAATAATACTTTAATCCCCAAAATTCAATGAAAATTTCCCAGGTGGACTAGGTCACCACCTTGGGTGACCTAGTCCCATGTGGCATAAATTGCATTTTTCACTTAATTTCTTTTGAGATTTTGGTCTCTAAAACCCTAAGTCCGGCATGTATGGTATTATTTCGGGAAAAATAGGGTATAACTTGTATAAATGAGCCTAAAAACCCTAATTTCTCAAGAGGCACCATTCACTCACTCTCCTCTCAACCTCTCATCTCCTCTTCTTCTCAAGCAAGCTAGGGTTTGAGTAGTCTAAGCCAACAAGACATCTCTCAAGAATCATTCAAGGGTTGAATCCTCCATTGCTACAACTCAAGATCAAACATCATGGAATGGTAAACTCCATCACTCCTTCATTTCATGCTTCTTTATGTTTACATCTTCATTTGGTTTGATTACTCAAAAGGGGTTTGACTAAGGCAAACCCCTAATCCCTAACATTCAACAAGTTTTCTCTCTTTGTGCGATTTGTGGGTCTTGTAGGCAGATTTGGAAAAGAACCAAGGTGGAAGAACATTCAACAACTCATCCAAGCTCTCTAAGGTTGAAGAAACCCTAGTTGAAGCTTAGAGAAACTCCACATATGAGATTCTGCATTTTCGAGACCAAACACCTAGAGAAGTAGAAAACACAGACCGGGGACTCCATATTCCATCTTCTGATTTATAGAAATTTAGAAGAGGACTAGGTTACCACTTTGGGTGACCTAGTCCCACTGAAGTTTTTTTTCAGGGATCTTGGAAAATTTGAGTACCCTTTTGGAAAAAACCCACTCTGGCTAAGTTTCTCAACAGAAGGACTAGGTCGCCCAACTTGGCATAAATGTCCCTTTGCATATTTCAGGCAAATTCCAGAACACTCAGGGGCTCCTCATCTATAACTCTTCATTTCCAAGTGCACAATATCTGAACTTTCCCATTTCTTTATAGTTTTGCATACATTTAAGGCATTTAGATTAGCTTGCACATAGTTTTACATTTTCCTTCATTTACATTGTTTAGTTAGCTTAGTTTCATTTAGCTACACTCCTCACACACAAACACAACCCCCAATCACAAGTCCCCCTCTTTGAATGAACCTACGCAAAAAGACATATCACTAAAGTGGAAAGAGAGCCATTTCTCAATCAAGAGCTCCTAGGTGGAAAATCCTAAGAGCCTACTTGGGGAATCCTCTTTCCCTCCTTGTTTACATATGTTTTTGGTGGTTCAGATGGCATAGCCAAATTTTGTAAACATTGTTTTGAGTTGACATATATGTACATACATAATTACACATTTTGTACAAATTTGTATACAAGTACATACACAATTATACTCTATACTTTTATGTATCATAATCAATATTCTATATATTTTGTTTGTTAAATGTGCATTTTTTCCTACTTTGAAACTTTAAATTTGATCGTATAATCACTAAATATCATGTATATTATTGTTAAATTTGGTTTTCGTTGGTAAATTCACCAAATTTTGAGAGCTTCTTTGTTCCCCTTAAGACATCGTATTAGGACCCCTTAAGACATCCTATTAGGACCCCTTAAGACATCATATTACAACATGAATTAAATAAATAGTGACACTATTTAAATTGTATAGAATCTGATTGTTATGATGATTCGTCCTAAATTCTAAGTTAATTATATCAATTACAATTAAATATGAGACATGTACTTTGTGTTGGAAAATGGTTAGCACTCCCCTCTGGATTCGTGACATGGACTAACTGCCTCTCATGGATCAGTTAACTCTAGTGGTTGTATCAGGCATTAACAAGTTGATCTTTTGGTGCAATGACAATCGTGGAGCCAACAATTGGTATCAGAGCCAAAGGTGTCAAGTTTGAATCCCCAAACTGTTGGCAAATGGTCAGTGCTCCCCTCAAGATTTGTGACATGAACTAACCACCTCTTGTGGATCCATTAACTCTAACGATTGTATCGGGCATTAACAGGTTGATCTTTTGGTGCAATGACGATTGTGGGACCAATACTTTGAAGTATTTCATCCCCTTAAGATGTCATATTAGGACATATCCTAAATATTTATACTTAATCATATCATTTGTTATGATGAGTCACCCTAAAGTCTAATACTTGTTTATATCCTAAATATTTATACTTAATCATATCATTTGTTATGATGAGTCATCCTAGTCGTATACTTATTTATATCACTAAATATTTATACTTAATTATATCATTTTTTATTATGAGTCACCCTACTTTGAAACTTTCAATTTGACTGTATAATCACTAAATATCATGTATATTATTGTTAAATTTGGTTGCCTTGGGAAACTTCACCAAATTTTGAGAACTTATCTGATCCCCTTAAGATGTATTAGGACCCCTTAAGACGTTCTATTAGGACCCCTTAAGACATCCTATTACGACATGAATTAAATAAACATTGACACTATTTAAATTTTATAGAATTTGATTGTTATGATGAGTCATCCTAAATTCTAAGTTAATTATATCAATTGCAATTAAATATGAGACATGTACTTTGAAGTATTTCATCTCCTTAATTATACTTAATAATATCATTTATACTTTTTGGTTTCGTGTTCGTGGTGACAACATATCTGTGGCAGGCACGAGTGCAATCTCTACGGGCGGCGGCAGGCTTTAATTGTTGAGTGGGGATTTCCGCACAGTCTATTAATGAGACCTCATCACTTGCTTAGTCTAGACGAAGTGGGAAATGGTGCGATGGGACACAGGTTGGCATTTATATGGGTGTCGAGCGGTGGGTGGTTTCTATGCATTTCGAAGGACCTGATGGAGTCCCCTATCTGCCTTTTGTCTGGCAAGAAGCTCTAGGCGTTCTATAGGAGGATTTGGCATGGGCGTCTAAAATTAGTTTTCAAATTGTGGGACGAGCTCGTCCTCAGTGCGGTAGAGGTTTTTTTGGGTGATGAATTCATGTCCGAGTTTGAGCGGTGGCAAACCAACGCTGATATTGCTGCGATGTCTCTAGCGTCCTTGTTGGACTTGGCTATTTTGTGGGAAATGGCTCTCTGGATTGCTAGTAAATTGGTTTGGGAGAACCTGTTAGAGGGCGCAATGGATGTTGTTATTGTTTCAGTTCTGGGTGTGGGAGTGTCGAGGCCACATGATGTGCATAGAGCTCTGGTTCTGGGCGAGCGGGTGGACCTATACCCTTTCATTCTGGACATCGAGGGAGATGATCTCAAGCGGCACAGAGAAAGAGCCAGGTGTGGGTTAATCTTCCTTAAGAAATTTTTGTACCTAGAACCATGTGGTGGCGTCGACTAGAGACGGCTCTTTAGGGATTTCTTGCTCGCCGAGGGTGTTTTGTGGGTCGATTAAAAAAACTCTTTGATGTAAGGAAGTTTTTTTGGTTGTGCCGGTTTGCTCGTTCAGTTTTTGGTCGGGCTGGGTTGGGTTTGGGTTGGGTTTGGGTTGGGTTTGGGTTGGGTGGTTTGTCTATGGGGATGGTGGTAGGTCTCTGGTGTCTGGTCAGGTGGCTCAATTTTTTGCTCAATGATGCTAATGTTTTTGGATGGGGCCTGGTGCTCTAGGTCAATTCTCTGAGCTGATTGTAATATCTTTTTTTCAGAAATCAATACAAACCTATTTACATATCAAAAAAAATAATATCATTTATACTTCTTTAATAAGTTAATGCCTTGACTATGGATCACTAAATTTTTCAAGTACAAATATTGAAATGTCCTATTAATTTCAACTTTAATTTCATATTTGTATTTAATTTCACATTAATGTCCTATTAATGTCTTGACTATGAACTTTTGTAAAGTACAAATATGTCCTATCAATTACATATTAAAATTTCACATAAAATGCATAAATATACATGTGTAAATTAATATTAAACAATAATAAAGTCTATGATTTACAATATATTAATTCCATGAAACCAATGTATTAAGTCCATCAAAGTACATCCCATGAAATAATATATTAAGTCCATCAGAGTACAACCCGTGAAAAAAATTCCATGAAACAATGTATTAAGTCCATGAGAAACCAAATATGTAGTCCGTGAAATAATCAAATACAACCCATGAAATCATCTAACTCATAATGTCTCTATAATCAAGAGACCTCTTCACACCATGTGGACTACCCGGATGACCTGTACCACTCTGTGCAAGAGAAAGAAATATGAAATCAAATGTAAGACGATTAAAAATGATTTAATGACAATTTAATTTATAATTCATCATAAAATTAAATCACCATGATATTTGGCTCTGCATGCTCTGGTGCACCTAGACCTATCTCTAAATTATTTGAATCAATCTAAATATACAAGAGAAATAAATTTAAAATTAGGTGTAAGTCTACAATTAAAAATGATTTAATTCAATTTAATTTTTGATTTATCATATTTAAATTATACTGTAACAAGTTTTGCACCCTCTGTTCCTGGACTTGTCTCTACATGCTTAGCTACAAGATGTGTATTGAATGCTATAAAAGATAAAGAATTTAACATGTATGAGTATATATATTCAATTTTAAATTTAATTTAAGTTATTCACAATGTAATTGAATTTAAATATAATCAAAAATTTAAATTGCCATGATATTTGGCTGCTCTGCATGTCCTGGTTGAGGTGATGTGACCTCATCAACACAGAAAATGGTACTAACAAAGTCCTACAAGGTCAAAATTAAAGCAAGTATACTTGAATTAGGTTAAAATATATATTCAAGTGTGCACACTATGTAGAAACTTTTTTAAACAACCTGAAATTCAGATGCCTCCTGAGTTTCTGCCACATCAAATGTTTGTCTGATCCCCATTCTCATTTTTGTGTCAACCTAGACATACATATATACATAACACTTATAATATTTACTTGTACATGGACATTGGTATATAGTGAATTCAAAATTCATAATTGTAAGGATAGTAACATGTTAAATAATTTACAATATAAATGTACCTACACCTGATGTGAGACGCTCAGTAATGGATGAGTGCTCAACAACCCCTCGGGTGGAATCAATGTGGAAGTCGATTGATTCCCTTGAACCAACTTAAATATTTAAATCATATGTTCATGATTGAATTACAAATTAAAAAGTGAAGTTAAAAAATTATCTCATATACAATTTAAAAAATTAAAATCAAAATACCCCATAAGGGTTTTCAACTAGCACTGGTGTCGACATATGTACTCGAGGAGCCGATGATTCCCCTATGGTCAGTGTCATCTGCACCAAATAGTTTGATTGTTAAAACATTGCAAACTTTTTTTGATATATATGTTCATTAAAATTCTTATAAATTCAACATGTAGATGAATATTTATACATGTCACATTGTCTACAGGGTGATGCTCTATAGTAATAAATTCTATGAATGAACTAATACGACAAGATGATCCACTAGAATATCCATGTCCATCCAAACTAGGTGTAGCCTAATCAATTCCATAGCATAGCTGACAGCAACTAGTACATACATGGGGTGTCAACACTCGTGGAGTGCTACTAGGACCAACTCCATAGAACGCTCCTCCATCGTCATGGTTTCTAGACTCCCCAATTGCCGAATCAAAATTATGCTCATGAAGGTTTCCTATGAGTTTACTCAAAGATCCTAATGCAAATATCACTGCATGTCGATGCACGGGTGCATGAATGGCAAAAGCAAGAGGAGAAACAAGAGGTTGTGCATCCATGAGGTATTGGGGATCAACTCGTACCCCTAACCTTTGTTGTGGCGTGCCACCACGAACACCTTGAAATGATTAAAAATCAAAACAATTGGGCTTTTGCCCCAAAACAAACTCTACATATAGTTTCCTCAAAAATTATAAAGGGACCTCCAGATTATTACATGGTGGATGGTCAAATACCATCCACCATTGGTCCCAATAATGTGCAGTCATTTGTGGATGAATGCACCACCTCATGGAAATTTTAGATTTAGTTGTAGGAATTGGCTAGTGAGTTTTAGGGTCGATAAAATATGGTGCTAGATGGGCTTTTATTATTTTTAGGTCCAAAATCTATTTATACGAGAGACCATCTGAATAAAATTGTCTCATATCCTCCCTATATCATCGATGCCTATCTAAGTAAGAATCAATAAACCTGATGGCATCAAAAACATTTTACATCACAAATGAAAAACACATCACATGTGGTGGAATCAATGCTTTATTTTGCTTAGAATTGATTTGATTTTGAATGGATGCAACATTTTCATTGGTCCATGCTTGCAAGCAAGCCTAATTGGATCTTGCAGGTGGTGGAGGTGGGATGTTATGAAGTGGATGGGGTGGAGGGGAGGTGGAGGTGGAGGTTGTTGAGGAGGTGGATTAATGATATCATCAATATTAAATTGATCCATGATATATATAAGTGAACCTGCATTAAAATACATAAAATTAACAAACTTACAAAATTACAATAGTTAAGTTTTAAACATACATGTAAATTTGTTTTAAATGGGATGTACATACATATACATACATTTATTCAAATTGAAGCATGTACATACAAATTTCAAAATTTAAGATCTATAACTATGTGATTTTAATACATGTACGTACTAAAGAAAGTAAAACATTCACACAAAGCTCATTTATGTCTAAGGCATGTAAATTACATTTTTCCAACAGGAGAAATTATGATAGTAACTTATACTATTATAAATTCATTAGTATACTGTTATATTCATAAATTCAACACTAAAAAATATCCATCCAACCAAATTCATAAGTCCATATTTATATAAGATCATTGTCTTAATAAAGTGTTGTGGCTCTCTACTGCATCTCTTCATTTATTTGTGTTTTCCTTTTCATAATTGGACTTTCTCCTCTCCTCTAGCCATCATTGATGCTCATCTAAGACTGCATCCATGGACCTAATAGCATCACTAACATTTTTCATAATAGATACAAAATGCCTCAAAGGTGGTGCAATACATTCTTTATTTTGAATAGTGTTGATTTGATCCTGAATGGATCTAACATTTGCATTGATATGCGCCTGCAAGCGAGCACCATCATATTCAGGTCGTGGAGATAGGGGGTTATGAGGTGGATTTGGTGGAGGTGAAGGTGAAGGTGGTGGAGATGGAAGGTATGGAGGTGGATTGTGAATATCATCATTATTGAATTGATCCATGATCTCTAAGATATAAGTGAACCTGCATTATATTTTTTATTTCAAAATGTAAGATACATGTTTAAAATTCCCCTTAAACCATTCAATATAAATGGCCTTATTGAATACAAATGATAAAATGTGTAAGCCTCATTTATGTCTAAGGCATGTTACTTGAATGAAAAAATAATTAACCGTTAATGTGATGTGAAATCTCATTAAAATTTACATTAAAGTAGGAGAAATTATGTTGTCTTTTAAAGGGGTCCTCATAGGATGGCTTAAGGTGAACTATGAATTAAGGTCCTAGGAAAAAATGGCATGGCTTAAGGGAATAAAATTTGGTGAAGTTTCCCAAGGAAACTAGATTTCATTAAGGTCCTAGGACAAAATAAATGCTTTAGGGTTTAGGGTTTAGAGTTTAGGGTTTAGGGTTTAGGGTAATAGGATGGCTTAAGGGGATCTATGAAGTAAGTTCCTAGGACAAAATGATATGGCTTAATGGAATAAAATTTGGTGAAGTTGCCTAAGGCAACCAAATTTTATTAAGGTCCTAGGACAAAATGATGGCTTTAGGGTTTAGTGTTTAGAATTTAGGGTTTAGGGTTTAGGGTAATAGGATGGCTTAAGGGGATCTATGAGTTGAGGTCCTAGAACAAAATGATGGATTTAGGGTTTAGGATAATAAAATGGCTTAAGGGGATCTATGAATTAAGGTCCTAGAATAAAATGATGGATTTAGGGTTTAGAGGATGGCCTAATGGGATCTATGAAGTAAGGTCCTAGGACAAAATGACATGGCTTAAGGGTTTAGGGTTTAGAGTTTAGGGTTTAGGGTTTAGGGTAATAGGATGGCTTAACAGGATCTACTAATTAAGGTCCTAGGACAAAATGATGGATTTAGGGTTCAGGGTTTAGGTTTTAGGGTAATAGGATGGCTTAATGGGATCTATGAATTAAAAATATTCCTAGGATAAAATGATGGATTTAGGGTTTAGGGTAATAGGATGGCTTAAGGGTATCTATGAAGTAAGTTCCTAGGACAAAATGGCATGGCTTAAGGGAATAAAATTTAGTGAAGTTTCCCAAGGCAACCAAATTTCATTAAGGTCTTAGGACAAAATGATGGCTTTAGGGTTTATGGTTTAGATTTTAGGGTTTATACTTTAGGCTTTAGGTTAATAGGAATAAAATTTGGTGAAGTTCAAGATAGTGCTTCTAGCTTTAACTATTTTTTGCTTACATCACTGTCAAACTACAAATAAATTGTAAATAATGAAGCACTATCATTCTCAACTCTATGTGTTTACTAAAATTTAATATTTTAAAGGGTCTTCAAAAGACCTTGCAATTTTCTATAAAACTTTTATTGGTTGAGCTACTCATGATATAACTATAATGTTAGTTACATTCTGAAACATAAAAGGCTTCCAAAATGAGTTCCTTCCAAATAATGGACTTGATAGAACTTTAAAATGTTGAAGTTTGGGTGGCCCTTGGAATAATGGACTTGCGAGTTAATGAAAAAGGTAGTGTTCATAAAGGAATGGAAAATATGTGTAGAGCCTTTGAATTATATACTCGTACTATGCAATGGTATTGAATCATTTAGCAAACCATTTTTTCTTCATAGAACAACATTTTCTTATGGAACAGTTGATTGAGATAGCTCTTGTTTCGACTGACCAACCTCTCATGAAATCTCATTCATATTATAATCTTGAATTATCTTATCATTAGAAGCCTTCATCCTCCCCTTCCATGAGAAGCCTCTCTTGAAATGTTTGAGGCCTTAACACCCCTAAAAATATGAAGGTGGGAAGGCTCTAGGCTATAGTTTAATCACTAAATATTGAATGTACATATTATTGTTATGTTTGGTTGCCTTGGGAAACTTCACCAAATTTTGAGAACTCCTTTGATCCCCTTAAGAAATGTCATATTAGGACTCCTTATGACATCAGATTAGAGTTTAGGGTAATAGGATGGCAAGTAAGGGGGTTAATTTTTTTTATTCGTCACATATGCAAGAACATTAGTTTATGAATATTTTTGAATTTATGAATAGATTGATTATTTCCTTGGAATACTTCTATGATCGAGGAATTAAGCACACAACTATAAATTATCCCACTTTTGAAAATTTAGGATAGTCTCTATGTTCTACCCTTGAATTTATAGAAATATATATATATTTAGAGAAAATCAAATTGTGTTTTGACAAGTTGTTGGAGCTAGATCTTAAAATTTGGTTATTGAATTGTTGATTAGTATTGGTAATTTCTATTCCTTCCCTAATCGTCTTCGAATTCTATTAATAAAAGGAGTGGAAATATAACCTATGACCATGGTTGGATTGATTTTATATCTAGATCAAGTCAATCATCCATAGTAAATTTGAGGATTGTTAGGCATTCAAGCATAGGGAAAAATGATTCATTGATCCTAAATTAGCTAAATTATTCTTGGGAAAAAGTTCAACAAAACCCTTAAGAGGTGAGTCAATGTAGAGTTATTTTAAGATTATTTTCCCTTATAATTATTGAGTAATGATATTTAACTCGTGAACCAAGTTTTATAATGCTCTAGCTAGATACCTTACAAACTTGGGTTTGAGCCTAGCCTTCACAAATATGTTTACTCATTGGAGATCCATAAAAATATAATATATCACTACCATATAAGTATATGAATGATCATAAAATAATGTTAAGGTCTATACTCTTCTAGTGAGGTTATTCAACTATCTACTCAGCTTAATAATCATGGTTTAAATTGTAACATATTTTGGCAAAGTATCATGTTGTAAGATAGTATGAATCATAATAGATGCATAAGGCATGTATTATTAACTCAATTAAGGTACCACATACAATTACCCTTCAATTGGCCATTATAAAACAATATAAAACACCAAAGTACATGTTAAATATTTTTCATTGTAAGATAAAAAATAATAATTTAACATCTCAATAGAACATAAATACATAAACTAATTGAGCATAATCCATAATAGAAACACATAATTTATATCAATTATAATGATCAACTAGTCCCACAAGTAAGGTTTAGCATATTGTTTTCTAATCTAATTGTAAGGAAACTTGCATCCATCTAATAACAATTTCCACATAACCCAAAAGAGAAAACAATGCAAATAAGTGCTCAAAATCCACATGCAAGAGAATAGACAACATACCCATCAAAGATGACACAAGATATACCCTAGGAAAACCCTCAAGAGGGAAAAACCTAGCCTCCAAAAGTATCCATACTCCATCTTATTAATCAAAAATAAAGCAAATACAAAAGTTACAATGAACACCTTTGAATCATCAAACCCTCCAATGCATCTCTATGTGTCCAAGCATGAATCCACACATCCCATGCCATGCTTCACAAATGCACTCCTCAAAAAGACTCAATAATGACAACCCAACCTAAACCATGACATATGTGTTTGCTTTTATAGACACAAGCTCATACAAAATGCAACTAGTAGTAAGGTAAAACCATGTGCCACAAAACATTATGAATACAAAACCATTAACCGCTTGTTTAATATTGGGTACTAAGACATCACATTATTTAATATTTCCTCAATATTAAATTATTATCACATGTCTCTCACACATTAAATAATAATACAATGTTACAATATAACGTCAAGTGGTTCTCAAATAATTACCTAGTGTGATTATCCACACCACCAAGGTGCATCACAACTAAATGATTATTTAATTACAATATATAATAAATCATTTTATGCAATGGTGTACAACACCATATCCCAACATTCTCCCAATTGTTGTATACATTGTATAAGGGTTCAAAACATGAAATAAATCATCATAGCCATACATGTAACCACATGAATCTCCAACACGCTTGTGTGCTCCATCAAGATACTTGCAGTAAGAAAAAAGTGACAACTATCTTAAGAAATAAATCCTATCATCCTCCAACATGCCACCTATGGAAGAAAAGGAACATGCCAAGGTGAAGATGCATCAATCCATGAGCACAAGCATCAAATCCAAGTGATAACAAAGGCTCTAACTAGGTTATCGTCAACTGAAAAAACCCATATGATCAAAAATAGCATCCAAAACACATGCTAATGCATCCAACCATCCATACCTCCAAGGCATCAATACATCAGTAAACTCATGCCAAGAAAATATGCAACCCATAAACTATAACCACAAGCTCCCTATATCAAACCTGTCAATGAAGAACATACATATCCAAGAACTCCCACTACATAGGTAATTCAAAGCATATCAAGTCTACTAATCAACAATATATCAAGATGTGATAAGTAAACTAAAGCATGAAGTACCAAGAACAATAACAATGATCCACACATGCAACCCAAAGAGCTGCATAATCTCTCCCAACATGTTGCCACCATCCTCCCCAAATGAACATCCAGGAAGAAACCGTGAAGAAGAGAAAACTTTTAAACCATAATGTCCTCCTACCAACACCTCAAAAGTGTATTGTTGTATCAAGTATGATCTCCTAACAACCCCAAATGAAAAGCTTCAACAACACCCATAACACTCAATTTCACAGACCAAGTACAACATATGAATCAATATAATAATGCCAACATGAATGTAAGCCTCTGTAATCAAGAAGATCAAACTCAAAGTAACCATCCCCAAAACTAGAAATCAGCCCATAAACCATCTCCTAACAATCCTCATCAAATAATGATATCATGAACTCAAATGCATAAGGAGATGACCATGCCAAACATCCCTGAAATGAATCCTTCAAAACTAACTATCCATAGCTCAATATCCATATCTATAAAAGATAAAGCATATAAAATCATGCTAAACTAATCATGAAATGAGTATCCACAATCAAACACCATGAATCAACTCAATCCAATGAGAAATCAAAGCACGAAACATAACACATCTGAAATATATAATGGGAAAATACCTCTCAAAGAATAAGTTGTTGAGTAGACCAAGAGTGGGGAATGAGAATACTCCTTCAAGATAACCAAGCCATCATGGCTCACTCCAAGAACAATCTTCTCTATCAGTCCATCATGAACTCACATCCATATCCAAGTGAAAGCTCCTCATTATTCCTGTTGAAACCTCTAAATATTAACCATCTCAAGAAAATGTCTCTAATCACAAGAGAAATCCAACCATCAACTACATCTCTAAGTATCCATGAGCACCTGTAACCAATCAATCCATTTAAAACTCCAAATTCAACATAGAACTATCATGAAGTAATCAAGCAAATGGTCAACATACTCAATACAAAGAGAACTACCAAGATCAATGTCAAAGCTCCAACCATAGAATCAAGAACCTATCATGACAACATGATCTAACCATCTTCTCCTAGCAGATCACATGCACCAAAACATATATCCTAGTCTCAAGAGAACATGTAATATGCCAAACTCTAATCTAGAATCAAGAATATATCATGACATCATAACAAACATACTCTAAACCAAGAAATCATATCTCCAATCACATGAAGATAACCATCACCAATGATGCATCCACATCACTGACAATAACTCCCACTAAACTGTGATATGAGCTACACATGGCATCATGACAACCATCCCCTCCATGAAGATCATCCAAGTCTACACACACTCAACTGCAATATCAGTAACATACAAGTAAAACCAAGATCTCCAAGTCAAGAAGATACATACAACCGCCATCAAAATATAACAAACCAATCCAACACCACCAAGTCATCACTGTCAAAAGCTCCCACTGAAAGTGTATAACCAATTAATTTAACAATCTATCATGGCATTGTGATCAAACCACATGCTACAAGTCCCATCACCTAGCTATCAAATACTCTAACCATCCATCCTCTCAATCTCAAAGAAATATACTAATGTACAAATGACCACAGACAAGGCCAACTAATGAAATTTACAATAACAATGAACCAAACTTGGTGGATATAGATAGTCTGCATCCAAGTCATCCCACTGCAATCAATAAGCTACGCAAACCTACTAATCACATAACTTGTAGATCCAACCACTGAAACATGCAAACTCATTATCACATTAGTAACCTACAAACTAAGATATCAAAGAAGATAATTATGTGCACACTAAGACTCAAACACCAAATCAACCATAGATTTAATTTTCCAACCATGTCCACAAATGAGTAATCATAGTCAAGGAACCAAATAAGAATCAAGAAGATAAGAATAATATCCTAACATCAAACCATATCACCACCAAACACCACATACATGATCATGTCATGCCAATGCATCAAATGTACCTGCATACCCATGACACCATAATCAAAGCTATCGTTGTACTTGAACTCAACAATCACCCATACAAGACTCCAAGTCTCAAACCATGTGCAGCCATGTCCTCAAAACTGAACACAACTTGTGTACCTATCACCATCAAAGCCCAACTTTGAAGAACACCTGTAAACTTATACCTGAAATAACCAATTTGATAATCAGCTATAGAATCATGAATATCATATAATAACATGTACTTCCTCAAGGTTTTGCCTCTTGACTTGTCTAGATGCTCACATAATCACACCCTGAATATCAAGCTCCTACAAATTATCAAACAAGTACCAATATCATATAGCACCACAAGCTGATAAACAATCTAAACCAATGTGTAGTACACTACAAATTCTCTCCAACGCCTATTCGAAATCGAAAATCCAATTATGTATGCAAAAGTTATGCTCAAAATCATGCAACTAAGAACATCTAACTTCTAGGCCCCAAAACCTGATGAAAATAGAAAAATCATAGAAAAAAACCTATACCACTGCATAGTGCTCAGAACCAACTTTCCAACAAGTACAAAAAGTTGAAAAACAAACATCATGGGTGAAAGTTATGCAAGCTTTAAAAAAATGTCCAATTTGGCTATATACGCAAATTTTGGTGGACCCCACTTCAATGGAAAAAAATAATTTTCTTAAAAGTGGTGGTTTTCTTTTTAATATTTAAAAAATTAAAACTCCATAAATTGTGGAGAGGTGAGATGGGAAAGATTTTTTTTATTTATTTGTATTTAAAATATAAATTTCTTTAGTTAATGGCGGGGTAACTTTTATTATGCCGAAGGCGTGTCCCTATTTGAGCTTTCAGAGTTCAATTTGTCCATCAACAGATTAAAATCAGCGACAGGGGATGGTTGACAGTATGATCATTGGCAACCGTCGATTATTTTCTCACCTGTCTTTTGTTCCTCATCGTAGAAATGCAACTTGCAGCGGGTTCGTCTTTATGCCGAAGGCGTCCCCACGCTCAATTTTTGCAACCCTTTTTATCGGCCAATGGTGTAGATTAATTGAGACTACGATGTAGTGAATCTCATTCGTTCATCATTTTTCGCCCTTTTTCTACTATTTTTCACTGTTTTTTGTTGCTTTCCTTGCCGCTATTGCTCCTCGACAACACGACACTAGAGAGAGCACGGGAGTAGAATACAAATTTGGTGGGTCTTTGCCTTTCTTTTGTTATTGTTGGTCGAGCTTTATGGCTGCAATAACTTCCATTATGTGGCCATTCTTTCTTCACTGAGGACGTGTTTGCTGGGAAACCTAGGCGCTACAGAATTTGAGCATTCTGGGTAGAAAATTTCTGGCCACAGAATTCACCACTAGCATTTTTATTTTTTGCATTACTAAGAATTTCTCTTGGAATAAATGCATTCTTTACAGTTGAACTTATTAGAGAAAATATTAGAGAGTATTTTCTTGTTTAGATGATTGTTTATCAGGGCACCCCTAAATTCATAAATCTGTTTTGTTTGGATTTTTTCTTAATGGGGTTGTGACTTCCAAACATAATCTCGATTTTTTCTTAATGGGGTTGTGACTTCCAAACATAATCCGTGTTGGTGTGAAAAATCAAAGCTATAGAGGGGATTATAAGCTTATTAATGGAACTATAGAGAGCTGATATATAACTATGTATATTATGTTGTGTTTTTGTAGGGATGTGATGGTTCTCTGCTTTTGGATAAGACCTCGAACATGGATGGAGAGAAGGATGCACTATCCAACATAAACTCTTTGAGGGCATACAATGTAATACATGAAATCAAAGAGGTTCTAGAGAAATTTTGCCCTGGTATAGTCTCATGTGCTGACATTCTCATAATTGCTGCAAGGGATGTTGTAATTCTGGTAAATAATACTTCCATAAACTCCCTTCATTTTCAACACTTCATAAACTCTCTCTTCTAGGGATGAGATGATTATTTCATGTCCTTTATGACAAACTACTAGGTAGACCTATCAAGGTGGATTTACATGCTTTGATTGCTCCATGATTGTTCTTATGGCTATTGAATTTGGCAGCTTTATTTGCTTGTGTTGATTTAGTTCTTGACATACTAGCTTGTGAAGTCAAGAAATGGTGTGTTTTATTAGATATATTTATATATCTATATATGGAACTGCTATTGCAGAGTGGTGGCCCATTCTGGGAGGTGTATTTGGGAAGAAAAGATAGTCTAAATTTAATTCAGAATGATCTACATTACCCAGGAGAGGCGCCCAGGGAGAGGCGAAAGTCTCTATTTAGCGCCTGTAGACCCCTCTATTGGGTGGCTGAGCCCTCTTGCCAATATATTATCATCATTTTTATTTTGTTATTAAATATTATTTATAACTTTGTTTTGATTTCCTTTGCTCTATTTTTAGTAGCAGCGTCAACGCCATTAACTGACAACCAAAAATTTGTCTGGTTTCTTTGTGTGTTTGAAACAGGGCGACCTAGATTAGCTCCCATCTCTTTGGTTAATAGATATATTTTTTTATCTTTTTATGTTTAATCACTTTTTTTCCTGCTGAATATCAGTCTTTTTGTTGTGTTTTTTTTGGAATCTACAAATGTATGAGAGATCAGTTTTTTGTGGGGGGATTATATCAAACAGTTTTGAGCGCCCGATCTTTTCTTCCACACTTGATATAATAGTCAAAAACTCCTCGTGGCACTTTTTTCAAACAATTCACACACCTTGTCTATGCCTTCACATCTTGATTTTAAAAGTACAAGAGCCAATATAATGGCACAGCTGTGCAGAAATATGTTGTATAGTGTAAAAAATTCAGGAAGAAGAAAGTAATAAGTTTAACATATGAATATGGTCTGATTGATTTGTCTACAAGAAGAGGTTGCTTGTTGAATATCTCGTTTAAGACTTTTAGTTAGGAATCCAGAAATATCAGGAAAGCAAGTATCTTTCAATTTTGTGTTTTGGTTACTAGGAAAACAAGTGCCTTGCTAAAGATCCAAGTTTGGGCTTTTAGTTATAAAGTTATGCATAATTAAGAAGAATGGAAATTTGGCTTGGTTTTGTGTTTGATTTACAAATAGTCGGGCTTCCAAGAAAATGACTAAAACTAACTAGTGAGATGTTTTCTGGCTGCAGGGGTTACTCTATTTAACTCTTTCAACTTCTTTGACGTTCCTTAGCCCATCATCATGCAACAACACATCAATTTTTTGCTCCAAACATTCGGCGTTTCAGGTGATTTTTTTCTATGTTTCTCTATACATGGTTGCTTTGGGTGAAGGAGTTCACAAACCTTGTTTAGAAGCATTTGGTGCAGATCAATTTGATGGGGGAAACCCAACAGAGAGGAAGTATAAGAGTTCATTATTCAATTGTTAGTATTTCGAGACATACACTGGCTCAATTTAAGCTATTTCTTTGGTTGTGTACATTCAAGAAAATGTTGGGTGGGGTTTGGGTTTTGGCATTCCAACTATAGCCATAGGAATAGAATTCTCTATTTTCTTGTGTGGGACAAGAATGTATCAGTATAAATTGCCTTCTGCCAATTTGGTAACTCGAATTTCTCAAGTATTTGTTGCAGTGATTCGCAAGTGGAATGCCTCTATGAGTATTCCTTCTCATGGAGAACAAAAATTGTATGTAACTCAAGAATTTTGCAAGGGTGAAACAATAAAGCTTATGCCCATAAATCAATTCAAGTAATCCTCTTTCTATGTGTTTGTATGCATGTAATTATATTGTTCTGTCATCTGAAACAGTGAATAAAAAACATAAAGTTGAATCCAAATGTTGTATTATCAATACTGCTATGTGTCAGTTGAAATAATGACAAATAGCCCTAGTTTTGTTTAGTTTTATGATAAAAATGTATGCTTTTTAAAAATGGAATTGACAAACTCAAGTAAAATAATTATTTTCTTTTTTGTAGGCTTCTTGACAAAGCAACAACTGCAATTGGTTTAGACTATGAACCTAAAACAAATATTTATTGGAGGCTATGCACTGTCACATAGGTTGAAGAGGTGAAACTTGTTTTAAGGTTACTACCCATTTGGGTGGCTTGTTTGATGTATGGGATAGTTTTTCAACAACCTTCAACATTTTCACTAAATAGGGTTCCACAATGAATAGGAGGATTAGTGGAAATATTGAAGTTTTTGCAACAACCTTGCAAATCTTTATTAGCCTGACTATTCTTGTGTTGGTACCTATGTATGATCGAATATTTTTGCCACTTGCTAGAAATATTACTGGAAATGAGAGTGGTATAACATTTCTTCTGAGAATAGGTGTTGGTATATTCTTTTTTGTTATTGCCATGGTCGTTGTAGCATTAATAGACATGCCCCATGCAACAATTCCGTTTAGAATTTTTTGGATGCTTCCACAATATATTATGTTTGGCATATCTGAAACATTTGCAATCATAGGATTGCAAGAGTACTTTTATTATTAGATGCTTGACACAATGTGAAGCTTTGGAATTTCTCTTTATTTGATTGTATTTGGAGTTGGCAGTTTTCTTAGCAGTATTCTTATCTCTCTTATTGAGAAAGTGAGTAGCACTTGGTTTGTGGTTAACCTAAACAAAGAACATTGCAACATAGAAATTGTGGCAAGTCTTTGAGTCTATCTTTATCAATCAGTTTAGATACATAGAGATCTGCAGTGTGCATTGCAATCTATGCAAATCTCAATTACTTATGTTATTATTTAGAAAGGCAAGTCTGTTTTGGTGTTTGTAGACTCTGATGTAAACAGGTTTATAAATTCATGGTATGGATGGTGCCAATCCATTTCCTAGTGGATTCTTCCTGGCATTGTTGTTTCTTCAACATAAACCATTTGTTTGAATTAAGCAATACCATTTGTCTTCGTTCATATTCAAACAAGAACATTTGTATGCTTGGCCTCACACACCTAATAAAGGCTTCAAATTCATTATAACCAAAATTGGCACAAAATTAACAAATATTTCTTCGGTGTACCCATTGCACACAAAGGTGCGATTGCTATTTTTTATTTAATTTTACATTTTATCTTGTAGGTAAATTATTTTATTTTGTTTTCAACCAACCTTGACAAAAATATTTTTCTGTGAAATATTTTCATTGATGACTATATTTTTTTTTAACCATTGATTTTTTTTATTTTTGCAAGTCGCATATTGTTTTGCATAATTTTCTTTTTAATGGATGGAATAAATTTTTTTAATAATTTTATTTCTGCACATGGGTTATATGGCTTAATTGGTCCTTTTACTAAAAAAAAATGTATTTTTTCAACTTCTCCAAAATAGGGAAAATTTTATATCACAATTCGTGTCTCGGCCAACTTGAATCCAACCATGAAGTCCATTTTTCCCAAAAGATCATCTACAAGATTTCCCCCACAAAACCCCCATTTGAATGCACAAACCAAAAAACCCTTTTTAGCCAAAAAATTTCACACCCCAAATATGCAAATAACCCATTATAATAGCAAACCCACAACCCTTAAATCTGCAATAAACAACATGCAAAACCCTCATATATTGCCATGTCTTTCATTCTCTCATGCATTGCATAGGTTCAAACTTCAAGAAATATTTTTTCAACCTAGGATTATAATAAAAACAATCTTCAACCATGAAAGATCGGATACCACTTGTAAGGAAACTTGCAACCATCTAATGACAATTTCCACATAACCCAAAAGAGAAAATAATGCAAATAAGTGCTCAAAATCCACATGCAAGAGAATAAACAACATACCCATCAAAGATGACACAAGATATACCCTGGGAAAACCCTCAAGAGGGAAAATTTCATCCTCCAAAAGCATCCATACTCCATCATATTAATCAGCAATAAAACAAATACAAGAGTTACAATGAACACCTATGAAGCATCAAGCCCTCCAATGCATCTTCATGTGTCCAAGCATGAATCCACACATCCCATGTCATGCTTCACAAATGCACTCCTCAAGAAGACTCAATATGACATCCAAACAACTCATCCCAACCTAAACCACTACATATGTGTTTGTTTTTATATACACAAATTCACACAAAATACAACTAGTGGTAAGATAAAACCATGTACCAAAAAACCATGTGAATACAAAACCACTAACCCCTTATTTAATATTGGGTACTAAGACAGCACATTATTTAATATTTCCCCAATACTAAATTATTATCACATGTCTCCCACACATTAAATAATAACACAATGTTACAATACAACATCAAGTGGTCTCGAATAATTACCTAGTGTGATTATCCACACCACCAAGGTGCATCATAACTAAATAATTGTTTAATTACAATATTATAATAAATCATTTTATGCAATGGTGTACAACACTATATCCCAACACTAATTATATATATGTTCATAATGTTTAATTGATTGTGTCTCAACATTTCTAGATAAGTTAATGAATACACATTTAAATGTATAATATTTATCAAATCCTATTTCATTGTCAATATCAAGGACCCTAATTTACTATGTATCAACCTAAATCTACAGAATAATTTCTTCCATAGGCATGCCTACATACTTGTCTCCATACAATGCAAATGAATTTTTCCATTTTCAAATATTCAAGCTTGAAATCAAGGTTTTCAAATTTTTGTTTGATTTCAATTTAGGGTTTTTAAATACAATTTTTTTTGTTTGAATTCAATTTAGGGTTTCAAGAAGTAATTAGGGTTTTCAATGCAAAAATTTTGTTTGATTTCAATTTAGGGTTTCAAAAAGCAATCGGGTTTTCAAATGTAATTTTTTTTTCATTTCAATTTAGGGTTTTCAAATGCAATTTTTTCTGTTTGATGGAACAATTTAGGGTTTCAAAAGGTAAAAAAAATTGATTACGATTTAAGGTTGATTTTTTTGTTTATTTTCAATATCTAGGGTTTTATTTCATGTTTTCTTCTAATTTCTACAAATCACCATTTATTTTATTACAAGTAAGTAAAAATGTAAAAAGCTCCATAGAAATTGAAAAAATACAATACTGAAATCTAACTTTGTATTAAAATTTTCAAAAAAATTAAAAAATGCAGACATTGTGGTCGGGCTTGTACCTGGAGGTCATTGTTATCTCTTCCTCAATCAGGATCCCATGCGCGCAGGTGAAAATGAGTGTTATTTCATTTTTTTTAATAAATACCACTATAAAACGAGATCCTATTTTGTAAAAAGTTGGATCCTGTTTCCCAAAGGCTGACTTCGGACACCATTACTAAACGAGATCTCATTTTTTAAAGAAAGGGTTCTTGTTTTGATTTTAGGCTTCGGACCCTGAACCTAAACAAGATCCTATTTTCTTGAAGCCAATTTCGGGTTTTTGTCTAAGGCAAAAAATTCCACATTTCATGGACTCATCTTCTTGCATTTACCCTATAGGAACAAACTTGGTGGGGTTATGGGTTTGATAGCTTTACACATTTTGAATAGCTTGTTGTTCCATATTGAAAATTGTACAACACCTAAACAAGTATAAGATAAAGTAAAAGATCTATTTGGTACATTTAGTGAATTTTTTTACTTTGCAAATAGATGCATAATTGAATTATATTTCTCCTAATACATTTCCTTCCACCGAATAATAAGTTCAAAACTTTGAGATTTCAATTTTTTGGTTGTGAAAAATATAAATCTGACAATGAATCTATATTCTTTATTTTGTCTAAATTAAAAGGATCATATGTAATCTTTTATCCTCTCTTTTATTCCACCATGGATTTCGTTGATGGTGTATTCACTATGCCTTCTTTTGAGATATTTTGTGATTGTTTGACTAGAGAGCAAGTTAAGCTTTTCCAATTAAATGCACTTTCCAACACTCGAGCATTAGCAGTCAAATCAACCAAAGGAAAATGCAAGAAGAAACCAAAATTTAAAAAACATATAATGATCCTTCCACCCCTTCTAAAGAGGGTAAATATAAGAACATAATAAAATTTCACATTATTTTATTGCAAGAAAATTGGGCATTATGAACATAGTTGTTACAAAAAAAAAAGATTATTGATTTGAAGCACCTTCTTCAGAAGAACAATATCAAAATGCCTTCAAAAATGTCATACATTTCATCTTCTTCTTCTACACCATCATGTTCTACATATTCAAGGATAGCTAGAGTGGAAAATGAGATATAAAAATGAAGTTAAAGGAACTCTTTTCATCTACAAGTCCCAATTCAAGGAGATGTCTTCTTGATTCAAGAGCTTCACATCATATGGCTTCATCATAGGGTATGTTCTCTTCATTTGAGCCATGTACTTTTTCACACAACCTTATGGGGAATAATACATATATTGTTGTTTGTGGGAAAGGATATATTGACATTGGAAAAGGTACTCTCGATTATGTACAAGTTGTGTTCCATTCTTGTCAACCAATCTCCTTTCAATCTATTAGATTGCTCAAAGTGGAGCAAGAAGATTGATGAGTTCGCACAAAATTTTGTGATTATTAGAGACTTGGAGAGTAGATAGATCATTGTTGTTGGGATGTTTAATCATGCATCTCTCTTGACCAATTTTTCACATTGTTCCCTTAATGATAATATAGTTCCTTTAACTGATAGTCACGTGCATGCATCTAGTGTGAATTGTATTTCTAAGGAGAAGTTTGGTTACTTGAACCTTGGAGTTCTTTCATCCATTTTAGTTATTGAAACTCAAGTTGAGCTTTCATATCCTCCCATTTCTTCAAAGTTAAGTTTTTCTATGGCTTCCAATTTTAGTTTAGTAGGATATTTCTTGTCTTTCAAAATCATCTTTGTAGGATGACTTTTTTGTTAGAGTAAAAGGTATTTCCTAATTAATTATTAGGTTAATTTTCCTCTAATTACTTAAGCTTACTGAGGTCATGTTATTTTTATGTCTCGTTTCATAGGATGAGGACACATGTCAAAAAAAATTTATTTAAAAACCTTTTTCAAGGGTAAGCGATAAGTTTTTTTATTTCAATTTTTTTTTTTTTAAATGTTTGCAGGAGGTACCCTAAGGGTACTGCCCCTCTGTGGGAGGGTACAGTATGGTAGGTAGCAACCCCTCGGGCCTCACCCAGGGGTGGAATTGGTGTGCTCTGCCCCCCCCTATCAGCCCCTTAATATTTTTTTAATATAAATTTTTTAATCATATTTTTTATATGTTTTTTTCTTAGAAAAAAATATATTAGTTTTTTTTCCCTTTTTTTACTTTAAAAATAAAATAAAAAAATTATTTCTTTTTTTGCAATAAATTCATTTGTACCTGGAGATTTTTTTTAGCAAATTCTACATTTGGATTTTCTTTTTCCAAATTTGGCAGAGGTGATTTTTTGCTCAATGCAACCCCTCACCATTGGGCTCTTCAATTTTGCACTCCATCTTCCAAAGGTGATATCGCGGTCATACAATGGTTTTTTCTAGTGCTTTTTTTTTTGAAACGAGGTAGAATTTTGTGCTCTTCATAGTCATGTAGGTGTTTTTCAGTTTTGGCTTCTAAATTTTTCCATAAATCAATTTTCTCAATGTTGATGTTGTTGTACAGTTCTTGTTTTGGAGACTTTAACGGGTCATATTTTTCAAACTCCTTTTTGGGTGTCATTTTTTTGAAAGTGCAATTTTTTTTCATGTACTTTGGCATGGTGCTACTAGTTTCCTCTTTTTCTATCAAAATTTTGTATTTTCAGCATGTAGTCTTTTTTGGACACTGTGAGCTTCCATTGTAAGCATTTCTCATTATGTAAACGCACAAAATAAAGTGCCTTAGCATTTTGGTGTATACTTTTTGGGGAACTTCCATATCATTTTATGCCTTATTGTATTCACACTATGATATAAAGTGTCATGGGAGGTAGTATAGGCCTTTTTTTCCATCACACCTTTGTCAAGTGAGTGTCCCTTCCAAGATAGCAGTGAATCACATTGATTCTTGCCTCATGCGTGTGTGCCTTTTGTTTGCACACCCTTTATATTTGTTGGAACTTTCATGTTTGCACATTCAGATGTTCTTGGTTCTTCTTCATGCACTTATTTCTGGCATTTAGTTTCAATGTACCTATCATGACTCTCCCTTGTCAAGATTACGGGAGGGTTTCTATTGTTGGTGCTAATGCTTCCTTGGTTTTGCGTTAGAGTGAGCTATGTATCTAGTATTTTTTCCTATGTACTAGGCTGATGTAGTGTACATCAATGGCTAGTTACCCATGCATTTCAGTGAGATGGAACATTGACCATATGGACACTCTTTCATTCCTATGACCTTCTATTTTCACTTGATCAGATCTTCATACTATTGGTACCTGTTCCATCTGTATCTTCAAGTTTCAGGTGTTTTCCTTTGTTTTCCATCTAATTCTAGTAGTTTTGTTGGGGGCACTCATGCAAATTCTTGTCTTCTTGATCCCGATCTTCATCCTAATTTAAAAGGAGGTTCTTCTTTCAGTATTATAGCATTCATTCTTCGACAATGTTTGCTTCTTCATGCTTTAGTGGTGTTCTCATGTTCATCCTTTGTTCCTACTCTTTTGGGATATTATTTAAATGGATGTTTCTCATTCCTTCACACATTTTTGGAGGCTTCTTTAGTCCTTCACTTGTATTTCTCTCTTTTGGAGAGGATTTTTCTCCCACTAGGTTTTTCTCCTTTTCTCTAATTTTGAGAGATCTTGTGTATGTACATGGGTACCTCACTAGGCCTTATTTGTCAAGACCCATCATGCGTTCATCTTTAGAGGTTTGAGCTTCTCCCTAAGTTTCACTTAAGCGAGGATGTTAGAGTAAAAGGTATTTCCTAATTAATTATTTATTTAATTATTAGGTTCATTTTCCTCTAATTACTTAAGCTTACTTAGGTCATGTTCTTTTTATGTCTCATGTCATAGGATGAGGACACATGTCATGATCTTATTTTATCCTCACTAGGGTTTCTAGGTTGATTACCCTTTTATAAGGATTCTCTATTGTATAATTATTAAGATGTACATTAATCAATGATTCATGTTTTTTTGGGCCAATAGTTTTTGGCCTCCATAGCTTTTCTAATCTCTCTTTCTATGGTAGGTGTTTAATTGCAGGTGATCCTTGGTAGCTATGGAGTTGATTTTTCACAACTTCAAAAAAACTTATAGGTCTTATAGATTTATTTTGTCAGTCCCATCTTGAAAATTTGGACACACCTAAGGATATACATTTACTCCTTGATTATAGTGACATCACATATGTTATCACATCATCTTCGTCTTTGGAGACTACTCTTCATCATTCTTCACAAGTTTTTTGATTGGTTTCACCTCATTACATCATTGGCATCATATTATGTTGACATGTGGACACTTGAGTAGTTTCTAAAGAACCTATCATGATAACTTTCCCCTCATCTCTCTTATTGGTGTTGGATTCTCTTACGCATACATCATTGGATTTTCTCTCCCCAAGGGGATAAATTTTGTCTATTAATTTTGGATCATCTTCAAGCATTCACCATTGGCACAAGAGTTGCTTCTTTGTGGGAGGGTCTTGAGGCTCACTCTTTCTCTACTATGGGGGGATATTTATTGTATATTCATGATGGATGAAGTGCTTAGGGGATCATTTTAATTCATCCTTCCATCACTTGTATAGGTTTTTTTCATGTTTTCTCTATTTTGGAAAGGGGTTTTTCCAATGGTTTTTCTCCTTTACTTCAGTTTGTGAGATATTTTGTACATGGGTACCTAACAAGGTCTTGTTGCTAGAACCCATCTTTGAACTCTTTCTTTTTTTGGTTCCCCCCTAAGTTGCACTTAAAGGGAATTTTGGTGTGAACATAGTATATCACCTAAGTGGTTCCCATCTAGCTCATATTCACACTTAGTTAAGTTTACTTAGGGCACTTATATTTTATATTTTTTGTGTCGCATGTCATAATCCTACATTGTCATGTCTTTCACCTTGCCTATATAATCAAGGTTGTTATTTTATATTATGTTCCTTGTAGCATCTTGTATGCATTGTATAATCTAGCATTCAATCCTTTCTACTCACTACTTACAATGAGGATTTCCCAAAAGGAGGATTAATAGTGGTCCTAATTATCCTATATTAGGAGCATAACTAACACACCATAGCCAAGAGGCTGATGTAAAGTGCACCCTAAATACCACCTTGTATATGACCAACAAATTTATCCTATAGAGAAGGATTTTAGGCTGTCCACTAAGAAGGTGGAAAGAAACAATTTTAATTGTGTGATTGATTTCATTGCTTGGGAATAGGTGGAAAATTTCACTAACATGGACCATCAAGATGGATTATACTCATAATACAGGGTGCATTCCCTAATGGCTGAGAAGGTCCTAAAGGCTTTGGAATTCTAGTGCCAATATTTTCATGTGTTACTAAATATAAAAGTTATAAGTAGAGGTAATAACATGAATTGTCTTTTTTCAAAAAAAGCACTCGGTAGCCTTAAATTTTAAAAATAACTTATTCTTTCTACATTTCCAAAGATAATTTCATATAAATCTCTACAAATTTAAATTTTAGAAACATATGTTAGCCAAGAAGTTGAATCCCCAAATAGAGTAGTTTTGAAGAAAATAACCTTGGTAAGAAGGGAGAAAAATGTTTCCAAACTAATTCCAAGAATTTTGGGCTTGAAGGAAAGTCTATAAAAATGCTTGAAGGTTTCAACTCTATGACAACCAAGCCATCTTGGATGATCAATCCCAATGTGCAAGTATTTATCCAATAGAGATCCTTTGATAGATCAAACATCAAAGAAAGAGTAATTTTAGGCCCTAGTCTAGATTGTCAAATATGTTTTAATCCCACAAAGCCAAGAGTGAAGATAAGAATTAAGTCCCCAACACCTATTTATCTTGCAAAGGGTAGGAAAAAAATAGTTGGAGACCTTATTGAGAAGCTTGCGAGTGTAATTATTAAATATGATGTCAAAATTCCACTACCAATCCTTTCACCAAGCTATAGATGGTTGAAGCCCTAGTTTGTGAAGCATAGCATCAAGTACAAGCTCTTGGATGTGAAATGGAAGGAAAGGGAGCATTAAAAGTATGAAATTTATAATATATAGCATTAACCTTAATAAGAAACTAAATCTCTAATCGTGTGGATGCCTTTGTGATAGAGCCACAAGTAGAATGGAACTATTAACTCAATTAGGAGAGTATCAAATGCTATGGTTCTTGAAAGAGAGGCTAGTTCTAAACCCATTTCCATCCCACTTGAGAAAGAGCTTAACTACCTTGAAATCCTTCAAAATGGTTTGAATGGAGAAGGAGCCTTTGATCTTGATACAAGCACTCCTAATTAGAAAAGGGTGTAGGCCAATGCCTTGCCATCTTTTTTCTATATAGAAATCCAAAGGTAATACAATAACTAAGAAGAATCTTCCAATCCTACAAGCTATTATTAATTGTCAAAATCACACTTAGCACAAAGAGAAATCCTTTTGCTATAACATTAATTATTCCCATCACACTTTTATGTAGAGGCAAACAAAAAATATCCCTAGAAATATTGTGGAACCCTTGATTATGCTTGGCATTAGCCCATAGGAAGTCACATAGAAGCTTGGATAGCCTGTCAAAAAATACATTTAGAAGGATCCCAACATGAAAAATAGTAAGCATAGGTGTTGCTAACACTTTAACATAATTCTAAAATTTATCAACCAAAGTGAGATGGTTTTTAATCCAAAAAGAGAGTTTCTTTTCAACTTTTTGTATAACATATTACCAAACGGTGGAGGACAAAAAATCAAAGGAAAAGGGAACGCCAAGGAATTTGAACTACTCTGGTTTGTCAATCTACTTCCATGTGAAATATTTTAGCCAAAAAGGGTTGTACATATAGCATTGAGTTTTTATTCCATTAAAGGCTCAATCTTAAATCCTAAAAAAAAAATCAAGGAAAATCATGGCTTCTATAGAAGATTGATTTCTCACAAGAGTGGGAAAGGAATCATCCACAAAGTGGTCATTAATAAGTTATGATGTAGAAGGAAGAGAAATTCATTTTACTAGTCCATGTAAATATTTATGCACAATAAAGTAGTCAAAAGATTATGTAGCCAACACATACAATGAAGGGGCAAGAGCGCATCCTTGTCAAATGGCTCTAAAAAAAAATCATAGTTATCTAACATTATACTATTAATGAATAGACAAGCTAAATCATTGATAAAAGGTGTTTCAACAAATGAAAAAAAAAAATCTTAAAGTAGAATAGAGCTTCAAGCATGGCCAAGATAAGTGTTCCTAAGATGCTTTGGCCCATCCCATATTTTTCCAAACAATGATGATGGTATCCAAACTAAAGCAACTTTTGATCCAACTTATTTTATTTGAGTTGTACTATGGAAGGAAGTAGGTGGCAAATTCATAAAGATAACATTTTGGCTAAGATCCTATTAGAGACATTCAATAAGGTGATCGGCCTTCAATTGGTGATAGGCTTCGAATCCCTAATCATGGGAATAAACTTGATCTTTCTACAGTTATTGTTGCAACCCAAGGATTAAATGTAAAGATTTTCCTTGTAAAATTGTAAAATGTATAGACCAATAAGATGTCTAAGTAGCTTTAAAAATTTCACAAATAGGTCAAGGGCCTTCTCTCTATCTATTCGCAACTACTACATAATGTAGCTCATCAAGTAAAACTCTAAAACATCACAAGAAACTAAGGTAGATTGACTTAGGTTAAAGAGGAACAACATCCAAATATTGTTATAGAGTTTAAACATATTCCAAACTTGAAAATCTATCTTGTAATCATCTATGAAGAATTTGAATATCTCTTAAGGATTGTGGGTCATTCATGAATAGATAAGATAGCCTTGATTTAAGATCTATCCTGCTTGAGGTGGAGGAAACTAAATAATTTCTTTATGATTTATCTCTAATCTTGAACCAATGAAGGCATGATTTAATCTAAGCATCCTTGGCAATTAGCATGATGGTATTCAATGTTTTGGTTAATTGTGTGGAAATACTCAATTTTCTTAGTAGCATGGTAACAAGTGCCCACTTAGTTGATACCTTTGAACAACAATTACTTGCATATGGATCTACTCCTAACCTCTAGAAACCGTAGTGGTAGTTTCAAATGATTCTTTCCTGCCTCTCCCTACTTCCTCAGGCGTCTATGGGGTGTTGATCGATGGCTCTGGATGCCCGCGTCCCTCATGTGGTGGGGCCAGTTTATGCCTACGCAGTCCGTCTAGGGTCTCTTCTGAAACGTTAGTTACGAATGGTTGCAGCGTGGCTTTTGGGTGATTTCCTTCATCTACGACGGCCATTGTTGATGTGGTCCTTTCTGTTGAGGCTATCCCCCATGCCTTTTGTGTGAAGGAGGTTTCTTGTTCGGACCAGGTTTCATTTGTAGTCTTGGCTCGGTCATGGGTTCCTTCTACTAACCCTAGAGGTTGCAAAAAGCATCTCCAATGTTCACAATCCTCTCCTATTCTTGTTTGTGGACAAGATGTGATTAACGATTTAAACATTTTCCTAGTGTTAGTATAATAGGCAGATTCAATCGTTTACAGCTCACTCTCTTCGTAATTTGCATCATTGGGTGTTAGAGTCTTAGCAGCCTCTCATGGAGGACAAAGTCGAGTTCTATCTTCGTGTTAGGGTTTTCTTATGTGACTTTTCAATTCCTTGTAAAAAGTCGTGGATGTGAGGTCAACATTCCCTCTCGCTCAAGTCTTAGTTTCCTCCTTTGAAGCTTCTTATGATTCCCTCAACATCGTGCATGTCTAGGTTAGATGACCTAATCTTTTTCTTCATTTTTGGGGTCTATTATGTCTTGAAGATATTGGCAACACAATTGGTCATTTTCTTAGGATTGATGTTGTTTCTTCAAATTTTGGTCACATTACTTATAGTCAGAATCTTGGTTGACATTGATATTTCCAAGGCTCTCCTTAGGGATATTATCATTATGGTGAAGTAAGGAACCTATACTCAATTGCTTGGTTATGAAAGCCTTCACTTCAATTATAGAAGACGTTTTGCTACTAGCCACCTTGCTTTTGGATGCCCCTGCTCTTAGTATCAACTAGTAAGTTCAGCTATTTGGGGGTAGAATCCTTGTCCTAGTCACTTCACTATTGATGATATATTTTCCTTTGAGGATTGTGAATCTCCTATTGCTTCCCTAGATCTTGATAGCCCTACTCAAGGTGTGGGTCCTTCCAAGGCTTTTATAGGTTCAACAACACCTTCTTGTCTTAGTGGATTGCCTCCTCTTGGTCCTCTTTCAAGTGTTACTCCTCAATTTGATACTTTCAAGATGGGTGTTGGTGGAACCCTTGTTCCTTGCATGCCTTAGGATTTTTTGTAGCTCTTGCCTTCTTCAATCAAACACTCTTATTATCTGCATGTGGTGAAGTAGGTCAAGGCAACGGTAGAGGATTATCTTCTCCTCTACCCCCAATCTAAGGACTTGGAAAATGGTGTGTCTTGGAGCATCATCCAAAGAAGGAAGGGAGGTCTTCCTACTAAACATGTTTCTATTTCTAATCCACACATTTTGGGCGTGTGATCTTCTAAGTAGGGGCTTGGTGTTGTGTAGGGTGTTGATCCTATGGCTTTTTGGGTTGGCTATTTTTGTTGGGTTGTTGTTGTTGTGGGCAACGTGGCTACGGTTGTGTTGTTGATCAACTTTAGTATCAACTGGTATTTGTTGTAAAGGGTTTTGACAACCTTTCAAACCCTATTTTACCTATATGATCAAAAACATCATTTCCCACTTGCAAATTCTCACTATTTCACCAAACCATTGGAGGAAGGTGGTGGTGTGATAAAATGTAGTGTTCCACCATACAATATAGGTGGAAAGCAATGATCATGGCATCACATTACACACTCATGCATTGAGATCATCATCCTATATCAGTTGAAAAGTGATGAATTGAGGTAAAAAGGAGAAATCTCTAGATGTAGTTTCACTAAGTGCCTACTATTAACAAGGTGGAACACATTCTACTCAAAAATCATTATATGATCTAGCCACTTGAGAACCCTTATTTGACCCACCTAGAGATTAGACCATATAAACCAAAGTCCAAGTGTGGTAGGCTTCCACCAAAAATCTAGGTTTAAGAACATCTAATGATATTTTAATATAATACCAAGCTTTGGGTCCTTCGAACACTCCAACATATCAATAAAGTGCCTTATTTATCCTTAATCAAATCCACCATATTAAGTTCACCACAATGAGCTAATAAGAAAGGGCTATTTTGTTAGCCAACCATCTCCATAACATAATTTTATCCTAGTCATCATTAGGTGCATAAACATTAGTCTTGCCACAAATTAACCATTAATGTCAAGCATAATCCACACTACATGATGATATGGCTATTTCTTTGAAGTAATAATGGAGGAAGTTAAATGCATGCATTGTGCAATCATCGTCATATTAAGTGGTGAACTACGAAGTGTGAGGCCAAGTAGTCCTCAAGGTTGTATGAAGAAAAGAAACTAATAACCTCAATTTCATGTATGCAAATAACATTAAATGGGCCTAGCATCTTAGATGTTGACCAAATATTTATTAGATTGATAGTTATTATATTTGTATATTTCTACAATTTCAATAGTAATTGTTATAACTATTATAATTTTAATAATAGTTAATAAAATAAATATATATATTTCCTTAATTTGATATATAAATTTTTAATAATTTATTTTTGTCTTCTCCTTATTTTTTGAGCCACATGCTACATTTTCCCCCCTTCTCCGCTCTTTCTTTTTAGCTAGCTTGAGTTTGCAACAAATCATTTATGCTCCTTCAACCCTCTATTATCTTGATGATTGATCATAGAGTGTGATCTGAAATCGGTGCAAGGGCACCCTTGGTTCCAAGTGCATCCTTTGGTTTATGTAATGATTTTTTTCTTTTTGGTCTTGTAAGGGTTGATTTCATGTAATAAGGTCTTCTTAGGCCATTTTGAGTTAGTTTGAGTCATTATTCGGTTTCTAGGTGCAAGGTTATGAAAAAATTCCCATGTTGTAAAAGTTGCACAAAAGTTGTCAAGCAACTTTGCAAATTTTTGCAAACAAAAGTGTAATTGAGGATTTGTTAATCCAATAACCAACATATGGTTAGAGGCAGTTGTCATATGGTTGTAAGAACTTCAATAAGCCTTGTACTCTCGGGGATGAAGGTTGGGATGAGATTTGGTGAATGAAAGCTCTTTTTGCACGTCCATTTTTTTGTGTTTTCTCTACTCCTTTCGATTTTTGTCATGTTGTATGAACTATTGGTGTGGTGTATGGATGAAATGGTGATTGTATAATGTAGAGTGTCTTAGCTTTATTTTGGTTTTTGTTTGAGCAAAATTCATAAAGTCTTGAGCGAGATATCAATAATTTAGTGGAGGTTGCTCTAAACCCTGCCTAAGGTTTCAAAGAGCATTCAAAATGCAATATCTCACGTTCCCACCATGATCAAATCAAACCATCTTGTACAGAAGTTTGCCCTGATGTATTCTAATGTTCCCCAAGAGGTGAGGCTTGGACAATGCACGTGTGAATAGAACTTTGCTGACAGTCAGCTGGTTTTGCCTTGTTTACAATCAATAACCCTTGCATTGTAAATGAATGCCAAAGTCTTGGCATTGGAAGCTTGGAAGGTGGTTGATATACGTTGGAAAAAGAAGGTTTTGATTTCTAAACCATTGTTGTTTATTGGAGAGCCCTTTTTCCATTGTTGATTGAATACTACACTTGTGTGCAGGAAACATATGACTATCCCACAAACTGTTCCCTTGAGTGTGGCTACCTTGAACCTGCCCATGCATTTAGTGATTGAAAAAACCTTGAAATGTTTGTGATGTCATCTATATCATCATCCTATATTGTCCAAGGGGTTGACATGCTGTCCCACAAACTTGAGAGGTTTGCCACCTTTGCATATTGAGAGGATTGTCATAACTAAAGAAATCTACCCTGTCATGAGTTCCATTGAACCTTGAGAAGAGAGTGAACCCTTTGTTGTGAAATATGGTATCAATAGTCTAATTTGAACCCCTGCTTTACATCAGAAATGTTGATGCAAAAACTCCAACACAATTGAATCTAGAAACAATATTTATCAACAATATGGATTTTTGAAACTTGATATCATTAATTAAATAGAAAAATTGCAAAAAATCATTGTAAGGCCATGAATGTTTCATGAAATTATATTCATTTGGAGGAACCTTCCAAAGATATCTTTAACTAATTGTCCCCATGTGTTAAAGGTGCAAATTTATAATTGAGGGAGAGAAAGGGACATTCTCTACCAGTCTTCCCTTGGCAAGTTGTCATCACTTATTGATAAGTTATGAAACTACCCAAAGGGTTGAGACTCAGTGTGGAGGTCCTAACAAATGGTAGATGGTCTTGGCCTAGGAAGACCTGATTCTTTTAGCCAGAAGTATACCCTTTAGAGGAGGAATTGGGTTGGTCTTACAAGCATATCAATGGTTTTTGGCTATAGGAGTCAACTCACTAGGTTTAATAGGTTTCAATGTTGAGGGTTTCTTCCCTCTCATAGTATTCTAACCCTCATCTTTAGGCAATGGAGTTGGTATTTTAGTTTAATTATTAGGGATTGAATGTGCCATAACAAAATAGTCCCTAATTTTGTGATCATGGAATTGGCATATGAAGCAAGTATTTGGGAGATTAATGTAGGTCGTCTTCTAATAAAAGTGAAGGGTCCCAACTTGAATCTTAACAATTCTTTGATCTTAGAGGTGTGTCCATCTCAATTCAAACTTGATGGTATGGATGATGAGTGGAATAGAAGATTTCCAAATTGTGATAAAGGAAATATCCTAGGAGTTGGGTGATTTTCTTCAAGAAAACGAAAAAGAGGAATGGGAAGACTTGGAAGCTCAGCCCAATGGAGACCTTGAGTAAGGCTTACTTAGAAACTTTAAAATTGCGAGTATAGTGATATAACACCAAAAAGGTGTTTTACATGGACAACAACTTGAATAGTTTAGAAGCATGTACACTTGTTGGGGACCTTTAAAAGAAAATATTAAAGATTCGTTTGTGTGATTGCAATCCCCAATGAACTTGATTCCATGAGGTTCCTAAGTATTCTTAAACCGAGTAGTAGATCACTCTAAAATATAGCTAGTATAAGAAATTAAAATATAGTTCTCATACCAATGGCATATAGAGTCAACATCTATAAAAATAGAAACATCTACAAAGGTATCATTATCATTACCTCATTATAGACCTAAAGGTGTATTTTTTGTTCTCTATTTGGTGTCATCTCCTTTGTTGTTTGCAATAAAATCTATAGAATACATGATGAGAGACATGTCAATAGCCTTCATCTTCTCTAAGTGAGATTAAACATAAAATTTAATGTGGACACCCTAGATTATCTTGCACGAGCAATATGAACAAATAAGAAGAGTCTAAGAGTAAACACTAAGTCATACTAAACCAAACAATTAAATTTTTGCAAGCCAAATCAAAGCTCTCTATGTTCCTATTTTTTTATATCATCATAATGTCCTCTAGTTTTTTCTTAATCATGCCTAAAATTTCAAAAAAAATCAATTAACGTATATTTTCCCTAAATGTAAATCGTAATGGTTTTATATATTATATTAATATCTTTACCCATTTTAAAATACTAACAATAGCTTCATGGTGGAAAGGTGCTTCTCAACAGCATTCTACGGTTGTAAAGAAATTTGAGCAACATAGGAGTTTTTTTGAGGTGGTTGCGTTGGATTCACAGGGTCTAGGGGTATCCTCTCCGAATATCACAAATGGTGGGGTTGCTAATGTTGTGCAAGATTATCATGTTGAAACCCCTAAAGAGAGAGTGATTGGACCTCAGGCTACCATTTTTGGTGATAGTGTTACGGCTATCAATTCTAGTGACTTTTTTGATAAATCCATGCCTGCAAGGAGGAATGCTAATGAAATATCTATGACAGTGGTTGCAAGCATTCATTCTTAAGATAATGGTGTGTTGGATTGGCATGATAAGGCAACGCAAGTGGAAGAGGG
The DNA here is from genome assembly GCA_007115665.2 of Sequoiadendron giganteum. Taxonomy (NCBI): domain Eukaryota; kingdom Viridiplantae; phylum Streptophyta; class Pinopsida; order Cupressales; family Cupressaceae; genus Sequoiadendron; species Sequoiadendron giganteum. Next base: position 462,486,860 of record CM021107.1, read on the forward strand.
TTGGATTTATGTTAAGGGCAAGAAAGCTAAGTTCTCTAGGCCTTCTTTTGACATGACGCTCCGCTCCCAGAAGAGTACCTCTAAATGTAAATCTTGATGGTTCTATAGAAGTTGATAAATCCAACTTCACAGTCCCCAAGAATCACCTGCATGCAATCACCTGTCACATGCAACAGATATCCAAAACAAACAATAAGATGTTATGTAAACTCTCAAGCAAGAATGTGCAAGCTCAAAACCAAAAAATGATTATTGAATAATATGATAATTACAATATGATCAATCCTTATGGAGGAGATCAAGAAAACCTAAAATTAGGAAACCCTAAAATGAAACCCTAGTGTGCACACTTAATAATTAATAAATAATTATTAATGTGCCTAAGTTTAGCTTAAGCAACCTACAGGAATAAGTGACTTAATTAATTAAACAATATGATTAAATTAATTAAGTGGAATAACTTATTACTCTAACACCCCCCCTTAAGATGAACTTAGGGAGTAGCTAAAACACTAGAAAAAATATGCATGAAAGCAAAGATGGGTCCTGGCAATAAAGGCTTGATCAGGTACCCAAGTACAAATGCAATGCAAACTAAACTAACCAGGGTAAAGGAGAAAACCTGGTGGGAACAAAACTCCTCCCAAAAATAGAATGCAAAGAGCAACTAAGTGATGAAAGATGGAGGACTCCATAAGACCCCCCAAGGACACCATCCATCAGAAAGATACATGAAAGAACCCCCCAGAAGAGAGAAAGAAATAGACCACATAGCCCCCCCATAATGAAGTAGCTCCAAAAGGATTGAAAAAATCACATCTCCTGAAAGAAGTGAGAGGGAAGAGGCCGAATGAATGCAATCTCTAAAGGTGAAGTAGGTGTAGCCCAAGATGTCTCCACAGAAGTAGGTGTGACCTCAACTGTAACACCCCTCCATTTTGCTTTCTGGACTGGACAGTGTGTCCTTGTTTTGCGTTGATTGGTGTTTCTGGATATTTAGATACTATATTCTGTGTGTTATTTGATCGCTATTTATAGAGCGACGAACGATCTGTGTGATGTGGTTTATTTGATTATTGCTTTACATGCTTTAATGGTGTAATGATGTTAGTAGTTATAACATGTGATTTTAATATGAGATTATTGAGTAAGATGTAAATGTAAGTTTTGATGAGTGTATTGGTGAAGGGGACGGGTTCGCATCACTCGCTTGCGAGCACCCTGCGATTCCGTGATTTCCTCTTCACGGTGTGTATTATATGTTGTTTACATCATATGATGTTGTTTACTTGGTTTTCAGGTTGCAGGTACATGACATTGACTCCACCTAGTTTCATAGGTTTGAGTGTGTCGATCCAACGGTTAAGTTGAACGGGAGATAGTAGCTAGGTAACTTGTGTCAAGTCTACGCCCTAGCATTAGTGTGTCATTAGTCTTGTTTGTTGATTCATGGTTTACCATATTTTAATGATATTTGATTCTGAGAGGTGCTTGCTCATTAAATTAATTTTCAGAATAATTGCATTGTTTGAGAGTTGTTATTTATTAAAATTAAAATTAATATTGTGGATAGAAGTTATATTTAAATTTATTAATAAAATTTAATTTAACTTAATTTAATTTATTTAATTAATTAAATTTAATCCCAAAAGGGTTGAATTTATTTATTAAATAATTAAAATTAATTAATTAAGTTTTATGTTGTGTAAATTAAATAAAAGCATATAATGTAATGTATTTTGAATTTAATTTTCATTTGGGGCATTACACAAGATGAATGCAATCTCTGAAGGTGAAGTAGGTGTAGCCCAAGATGTCTCCACAGAAGCAGGTGTGACCTCAACAAATGAAGAAGTCAAAGTAGGTGAAGACTGAAGTGAAACCTCCAAAGATGAATGCTCAACTAGATACTATTGCACTGAAATAGAAGAAACCACATTTGTTGTCATAGAAGTATCAGCAACTACAATAGTAGGTGGAGGAGATGGAATGGATGGCTCAAGAGCAGGATCTGAAGTGAGAACTCCAATGTTCAAAAAGCCAATTCTTTCCTCTAAATGATGATTCACACTAGAAGTGTGATGAACAGCTGTAGGAACAGAAGCACCATCAGTAGAAAAATCTGCAACGGAATACAACCGAGATGAGTGATCCACCACCCTAGTAGCAATAACCGCTCTACTCTCCAAGTCTCTGATGATAACTAAATCAGGTGTGAACTCCATAGACTTCCCATTGCCTCCATGTGTGATCTGATATATAGAAAGAAGGTTGTTCGTCAAATGAGGAACACGCAAGACATCCTGAAAAAGTGTTGTCCCCAAAACTAATAGACCCCTTCCCTGTAACACTCATGTATGTATTGTTTCCCATCAAAATAGGAGACATAGTGTGGGGCTCAAAGGAAGTGAACATAGACTTTGTAGAAGCCATATGATGAGATGCTCATGAATCTAGAAGTCATCTCCCTGATCCAAGACTCGAAGAAGCACAAAGAGCATGTCCCTTCATATCTGATGAAGTATGTAAACCAGTTGTGCCCCTGTCATGCTGCACTAAAGAAGAAGAAAAAGAATGAGGGGAAGGGGATGAGGCAGACATCCTAGAAGGAAAATCAATCTGATGTTTCTAAAGAAGATTCTTCGGCTCATCAATGTCCTTCTTGCAGCAATTACGTTATGCATGTCCCTCTCTCTTGCAACATGCACATAGGTCGTTCTCCTTCCTAGATGATTTCCCCTTAGAAGAGGATGATGAATCTGAGGACTCCTTCTGCTACTCATGAGATTTGGAATCTTTTTTTTTTTGTTTCTTTCCTTTGCCTATAGAAGCCTTCTGATCTTTGGGCTCCTGTGATGCAATAAGTGCCTGAGATGAAGAGGGCTTCAACTTGCCCATATTAGCCAACTTGGCCTACTCTCAAGTGAGAGAAGATGCAAAATCATCAAAAGAAGGCATAGTAAATCTAGTACCAAGTGCATCCCTAGTAGCATAAAAGGTAGAAACAAAAACCAAGTAATTTGGTCCAAGCTTAGAAAGAATGGACAATATCAACTGAGATTCTTCCTTCTGAACACCACACTGTGACAACTGCAATCTAAGAGACTTGAGTTTGGTGGAAAACTCCTGGATGTTGTCAAAAGCCCTAAGATTTAAGCCAATAAGCTCATTCTCTAACTGAAACCCTCTCATAGTATCCTGCTTCCCAAACAAAGACTGCAAAGTAGTCCAGACCTCATGGGGTGTAGTGCAAGACTCAATGTGAAAAAGAAGTTCAAAATAAAGAGATAGACATAATGTACCATAAGCTTCATCACATCTATTAAACCACTTTCTCTTTTCAGCAACACCTGTAGGTTCAATTTTTGTACCCATGGTTACCATGTACAACCCTTTGTATTTCAAATGAATCTTCATTTGTTTTTTCCAACCAAAGTAGTTGAATGGAGTAAGGGGTGCAATATTATGTGTATCCATGACAAAAAACAACAATATATACTCTCAAATAAAAAAACAATGCTCGTTGATCTCAAAAAAAATAGCCTGATTGCATGCTTCCCAAGAAAATAACTAAAAAGGTAAAGGCTGAGATCAAAGAAGAATATCAGATACCTGGTAAAAAATTTGAAAAAACAGGTCCGATAACTATGTAGATCACTAAACCATCTTTCCGACACCTATTTGTTTTCGCAAAACGGAGTCCGGACGCAAAAGTTACGCCTCTCGGACTGAAAACAACAACTTCAGACTTCAAAGGCCAAAAAAGGCATCAAAACTAAAAAATCAAAAAATCAAACCTCCACCAGTACGAATTTCGTCAAACCATCTTTTCCCTGATATCTCGTTTTCGAAAAAAGACCTTTGTTTGCAAACGTTATGAGAAAATGAAAAAAAGTCCTATAAAAGGCACTTTGAACGCTAAACAAGAGCAAAAATGGACACCCAAGGGTTGGCTCTCGGTCGCACATGTGACCGTCATTGGCGCTTGGGGGCTTTAAACATCGACTCACGGTCACGCATATGACCGTGACCTAAAGCAAGGGGCCTGCAGGGGCTGAGTGGTGGGCACCCGGTCACTAACGTGACCTCAGTGAAGTTGAGCAGAGCCCGCGGGGCTGAGGCCGAGCGGCGCTGAGGGCGGCGGTGCAGGAGGCCGCCACTAGGGGTGGCGGGTGGGAGGCCTTCGGGCGGAGCTGGAGGGCAAGCCGTTGATGGCTGGTGGCCACTTGGCGGTGGATGGATGGCGAGGGCCAGTTTGAACTGGTCGCGGTTTTTTGAACTACGTTTTTTGAATTTTTTATATTTTCACCAAAAAAAAAAAAAATTCGAACTGCGTGCTGGGGAAGCCGTACGGCTCCCCTAGCAAAAAAAATTGCCCTTTTTTTCAACAGGTCCAAAATCAACAAAACGAAAGGCGTTCCTAGGGTTTTTGGGCGTCCTGAACACAATAGCGATGTTCGTTTTGCCCAAAGATGCACAGATAAAATGCCAACCCCCAGACGCACAAAAAATCAACCTGGCTGGAAACCCTTACACAGAAAGAAACGTTGTGAGAGAATATATTCAAATCATGAACAGGAAGCCACAAGTCTGGAGCTCTGATACCATGTAGAAGTTGATGAATCCAACTTCACAGTCCCCAAGAATCACCTGCATGCAATCACCTATCACATGCAACATATATCTAGAACAAACAATAAGATGTTTTGTAAACTCTCAAGCAAGAATTTGCAAGCTCAAAACCAGAAAATGATTATTGAATAATATGATAATTACAATGTGATCAATCCTTATGGAGGAGATCAAGAAAACCTAAAATTAGGAAACCCTAAAATGAAACCCTAGTGTGCACACTTAATAATTAATAAATAATTATTAATGTACCTAAGTTTAGCTTAAGCAAGCTAAAAGAATAAGTGACTTAATTAATTAACCAATATGATTAAATTAATTAAGTTGAATAACTTATTACTCTAACAAGTTCTTGGTTAGGGGCTGGTTTTGGGCTGGTTGCAGGTTCTTCTTGCAGCTTTGTTTTTGGTTGTGGGTGTGGGTGTTTTTTTTACCCTTGGTTGTCTATGTTTTCATGGTCCATATGTTAGGACAACTTTCTGTTTGAGGGTTCCAGATCAATTCAAGATCTAACTGTAAAGGGTTTCAGGTCCCTTCAAAACCTATTTTTACCTTAATCAAAAACAATAGCTTCATGGAATGTAATAGAAATACCACATAATTTTGCAACAAAGGTAACCTTGAGATTTTAGGGTGGATGAGATGTTATGCTTATCTACATCCAATTATTTTCAATATTTTGAATATAGATATCATCATATATTCCATAGTGGATTTTACAACTTACGAATTTGGAGTAGGTATACAGCTCAAAACAATACAAAATAAATTTAGGCTAAATGATAATGTTTGTGTTAATCGAGTCATATGTTTTAATTTAGAGAGGGGAAGGGAAGTATGTATCAAACCAATAAACCTAAATAATTATATGGAAGTAAAACACTCACTATAAGTAATTAATGTTTATTGATTTAAAAATCATGTGAGATATTCCCAAACAACTCATCAGTAACATATTTATGACTTAGCTTTTAGAGTATTAAGAACTAAAATTGTTTAGCCTTAATGAATATGGCATAGTAATAAAAATAAGAGAGAAAACACCTCAAAGAAATAAATATACCCTAAGGAAATCCACTTGAAAGGGGAAAATATGTGAAAGGTGAGCAAACACTTATTCAAGTACTCAAAAAATGGCCAAACAAGAGATGTTAGACCTTAGGTCTACAAAATAGCTCTTTATTACTATTGAAACTAGTTCAAAAAACCTATCAAACACCCTCAATGCACTTCCCCTATCTCTGCTCTTCATCAAAATTCCCAACTTAAAGAGATTACATTGCTAATCTCCAACAATAGCCCTCAATAATGCATGCAAGCAACTAAGAATGATCTACATGTGTCCCATAAGGACTATAAATAGACTTGCAAGCTTTAGTGAGTCAAAAAGAACTCAAACACTAATTGACTCCACCAACTTTCATGATGAATTCATAAGATTTCATAGCTTAGGAATCTCATTTCTACTACAATAATTTCAAAATCGCCATGACAATTTCATTTTTACAACTTGTTGTAATTGACAATTTTGTCAAAATGAAATTCAATTGTAGCTTCTAAAATTCTCCCCTACAAAAATCTGCATTTTAATGTCCCACACCATTTGATATATTTTTCAAGATTTAAGAGACTCCCTATTCCAAAAGCATTCCATGAAGTACAAAAATTGAATCCTTTAGGAATCACTAATATATAATAATATAGTAGTCAAGGACCAAAAAAATGTAAATTAGAACCTCAATTAACTAAATGAGTTAATATAGATAACTAAAAATGATGAATAGAACTTAGAAGGATGAGGAGCCCCTTAGCTATTTCAATATGTTTTTTTAATTTTTCCCTTGGATCAATTTATATGACTTTATTTTGACACAATTTAGCTTAGTACTAAAATGATGCATAGACAATAGGCATAGACTAGTACTACCATTTCTCATATCTAGTAAGAATTCCTACATACAATCTAGTCTTCCTAGTGTGGGCAGGCCCTTTTGATGTGATTTTGTCCTCTACACTATTATCTTTGAAATCTATATACACGTGTAGCTACATCTAGGGAAAATAGAGTGTTAAAAAGCACCTTAGGGTCCCATTGTATTTAGATAGAAATATGAAATTTATTTCATATGAATTTAAACCCCTTTATTGATGTACAAGGATCAAAGACACATAAGATAAATATGTAAAATACATTTTATGTAATAGTGTCAATTGATGTTGGTGTAAGCCTTATTGATATTTTGGATAATGTGTTTGATTATTTTCAATGTGATATTTCAATTATCACTAATGATTTGAGGCTTATTCTTAAATACAAGATTCTAGGTGCTCAATTCAAATCATTTTGGCACACAAGCCAACATGGAATGGTCAATTTTCAAGAATGCTTACTTCATGTGTAGTAAACAAATCTGCAAACAATATTTAGTTCAAGAGGAGAAAAACCTATAGTATTTTGAATAGTCAAATTCTATGGCTGATGTAATGGTCTAAAGAATGATAGACTACATGGTTAAGACCATCTTATGGTCAAAACAAGATAAAATGAGCATCAAGATAATGTATTTTTAGTAAGTCCAAAAGGGTGATGTATGCTGCATGAATCAAAAATGATAAATTAATGAATACAAATAAATTGAAATAAGTAGATTATGGTTGGATGATACCTATTGGTACAACCACATTTCCAAACCCACATAAAGATTCAAATGACAAATGGTTGGAGAATTAGATGTTTGAGGTGTTTATATATATTTAAGGAATACCCATGGGGACAAGCAATTGGCTCTTATTGAAATGTTTCTTATTATGTTCTTTCAATACCAAAAAAATATTCTGACACACAAGCCAACTTGGAATGGTCAATTTTCAAGAATGATTACTTCACATGTAGTAAACAAATCTGCATACAATATTTAGTTCAAGAGAAGAAAAACCGAAAGTATTTTGAACAGTCAAACTTTATGGCTGATTTAATGGTATAAAGAATGATAAACTACAAGGTTAAGGCCATCTTATGGTCAAAACAAGATAAAATGAGCATCAAGATAATGTATTTTTAATAAGTCCAAAAGGGTGATGTATGCTACATGAATCACAAATGATAAATTCATGAATACAATAAATTGAAATAAGTAGATTATGGTTGGATGATACCTACTCGTATAGCCACATTTCCAAACCCACAAAGATTCAAATGATAAATGGCTCAAGAATTAGATGTTTTAGTTGTTTATATTTATTTAAGGAATACCCATGGGGACAAGCAATTGGCTCTTGTTGAAATGTTTCTTATTTTCTTTCAATACAAACAAACCAATGGTAGAACTATCTTTAGCATTCTTTGCAACTTGGCAAATATAAAATTATTGAAAACCTTTCATATCCCTATATTATTAAAGCTGATTTTTAAAGGATACACAATACCATCTTACTAGAAAATTAAATTCAATGTCTACCAACAAGTTTAACTTTAAGGTTGTTAAAAAAGGCTTATTATATAAGTGGTGTTACATGGCTTCCAAAAACCACATCTAGCTATTTAAGACTTTTTTAAGAGAGAAGAGTCTACCTTAAGAAAATTAATGTTTTTGATAAGATAAGCAGCATTTATAAGGTGTTGTACTCTTTACATAGAAAGCCCAAAGGGCCAAAGGAAAGCATAGTTCAAACAAAACTTGAACTAGAAGAACAAACAGAAACAATTGATCGACAGCTGTCGAATAACCCAAAAAATTAGACAACCCCCGAACCAGGGGGATCCAAACTGATTCCCTGAACCCAAAGTCGTGAAGAGGCAACAGATTTGGGGAGACCCTTCTTCTTCCGAAGCACAACTGGCTAGGAAGGCTCAGAATCGAGAACATGCGAGTGAGGTGAGGGGAGAAGTTCCACAACCACCACCCCGAGAGAGGAGCCACCACGCAACGAGGGACTCGACAACGCAACAGCGGAGATAGGAGCAAACAAAGGTCTAGCAGAGTCTATCAACGTAGGACTTGCAAGTTCTGACAGAACAGTGTCATTAGAAAGTTTTGACGAAACAGAGACAGCAAAAGGCTCCACGGAGGGGAAAGCCGAAAGATGAATTTGGGTAGTCACGGGAGAGTCAACCTCCAAAGAGGAACTAACCGAAGGAACTCCCGAAGGAGGAGAACCCACACTGAGATGGTTTGAGAGAGAAAAGTTTCACCAAGTCGCAGCGCCCTTGTGGCGGGCAAGAGGGCAAGCCGAGGCCAAGTGACCCACCGAAAAGCAACTCCTACACCGAATGGGGAGACCCATATAGTCCAAGAGCTGCTTCCAAGGTCTATCCTCCACCAACAAGACCACATCACCATGGAGAGGTTTGGAGATGTCCAAATCAACTAGCAACCGAGCAACCGTATTATGCCCTAGCTCCCTAGTTGTAGAATCCACCATTAAGAAACGTCCAATGGTGTTGTCAATAGCTTCATAACAAAATTCCTCCTAAAACTAGAGAGGGAGATTCGACAGACAAACCCAAATAGATCTGGTGTTCAACGACTCCGTAAGAGGATTGAACGAGCGAGACCAAGGCCTAATGGATAGAGAATGAATACCCCACATCCACCCCATATCCAACACAGCTTCTCTCAACAACGAAAGCAAAGGTAGCGATAAAAAAACCCCTAGCGCTAAGGTAGAGCTCGATCTCTCCAAAGACCAACAGCTTCCAAGCGTTAGACACCCAAGTATGGAGATCGAGGAGGGAAGGCCACAAGCCATTAAACTTGCAAACCACTCCCTGCACCAAATAATAAACCTTGTTCTCAACCACCTTAGAACCACAGACCACCACAAGAGAATCTCGGGCACAAGGCAAAGGTCTACGAGCCTAAGCTGGGGGCCGAGCACCCACCTTAGCAACCTCCGAAAAAGATTTCACGCGATCAGAAGAACCCCCAACAAGAGGAACCAACCCAAGAGCATAGTCCGCTACAACAGCAGTAGACGAAGAGGGAGCACACACATTGCAAAGAACCACCGACGACAGAGGGCAAAGGCCCCCTCCAGCCACACCTCCATCAAAAATGCCCAGGCCAAGCATACTGGCCCCAACCGCATCTGCGTCCAAGCCTCCATCACCACCATCGTCGTTTGAAATTCTAGATCTCCCGCTCAAGCCAAACATCAACTGTTTGAAGGAAAAAGCATAATAACATAACAAGAAAATTAATGTTTTATAAAGGGAAAAAAATATATATATTAAAACAACTATGATTTTTAAAGGGAAAGCAATACTACCTTCTTCCAAATATTGGTTCCTCTCCCCCAATTCAGTTCTTACAAAATTAAAATCAATGTTCGCTAAATGCTTAATCTCAAGGTGATAAGCCTTATAAGTGTTGTGATATTGGGCTTCCAAATAACACATCTAGATATACCTAATAACCTTTTTAAGAGACGACAAAGTGTATGGTTTAAGAAAATCAATATTTTTAATGTAGAAGTTAAATATATTAAAACAACTAAGGGAGGCTGAAGGTATGCAATCACTGCTTAACCATAAATTTGCCACAACTGTACATTGTCTTCCCTTCCCTTTATATTTTTTCTTAAATTATATCTTAAATTTTAATAATTATAGAAAAACTTATAAATTAATAATTGTTCAAGTTAAGTAGTAAAAAAATATTCATTGGACCCTGCTGTTAGCTGTGAATATTTTTTGGGCTATAGATTGTGTAGGTTGCAAAAAGCATTATGGAGGCTGAAAAGTGCAGCGTCCTAATTTTTATTTTGAGAAAGGGGTTAGTGGAGGATTTGAGTTGAACCTGGCATAATGATTTGTTTATTATGAAAGAAACAGTACTCCATGGAAGTGTGCAAGTAGGAGTTTTGAATAAATGACGCTGTGCAAAAGCTCAGTAGCATGCTTGACCTTCAATTTCAGCAGACTAAAAATGCCGTTGAACCTTCAATTTCAGCCAGGCCTCATACATCCAGCACACTTGTCTTATTGATCTTGACGTTGGCATCTATTGGCAGAATTTCAGGTTAAACCATTACCATAATTCTTACCACCGGAGAGTCAATCTTCATGCCAATCAGTTGGAAAACTTAAGGGAACAAACCCTCTGGGGAATAGGATATGATTTCAATTGTGGAGAATTGTATCAAGTGTAATAAAATGTATGAAACTTGGCAGTGACATCAAGCAGAGGTGGAATATAAGACCAGTAGAATGTAATGACCAATGCCTTCTGAATGCACAACCTACTATTTGTGCTAGAAAAGAGTTTGAAGAGATTGAATGTAAGGTTTACCTCTGCTGAGGTTCAAATTGGCCTGGGGTGCCAATCAGTATAACATTTTCTATGGAGCAATGTTCATATTAATTATAATGCCCATTCAAGCTTCAATATTACATTTTTTTATGATTCTAACCAAGCAATGCTCCCTGCAAGCTATGATCAAGATAGAAACAAAAGATGCATCTCTTCCATCAGAGTGGTTTTGTCATTTTGATTAAATTTGGAAACAAGATATTATGACCTAGCTAAAGCTTACTTAATGTTATACACATTGACTGCGAAATGGAAATGAAAAACCTTTTCCACAAGCTATCATGACATAAGTACAGCCTTCCAAAAGAGGTCATAATCTCTCTAGTAGAATTTGATCGCATGACATTACGAACAAAGCAGGCCTCAAAATATATGTTGCAATTTTATGTAGCTGGTAAAACTCCATACTGTCGATCTTGTGATTTCTTATGGTGCATATGAGCAAGATCCCTTAATTCTTCAAATGCACGCATGCTTTCTGCATCAAATCCTCCTGCAAACTGCAACAACAAAACCTAGTAAAGTAAGTACAAAATATTGCAAAATTGTTTGAAATAGATGAAGATATAGGTGAACTTGCCTGATGAACTCTGAAAGCAAACCGCACACCCTGGAGAAGCAGGAACTCCTGTGCAGGTTCTTTTTCTGCGCATACCATTGACTCAAGCTCTACAGCTACTCTTTTCATGTATTTTTTTGCTAACTTTACTGAAGCAAACTTTATCTGCATTCAAATATAAAACTTTGAGATTATCCAAACAAACCAACTTCCTAAAATCAGTTTAAGTAATCAAACTCAAATTATAATAGAAATCACCAATCCCAGTTAGCAAAGAAATTATCGATACTGATCATGATTTGAAGATTGTGCAGGCATATGAACGGCCAAATGCCAAAGCAGGCAATCATCTCGAAGAGGCGGGATGAGTAAGCTAGGGATACTCCATGGGAGATAAACTAATACTTGTATGAGGTGAAATGCAAATAAAGCATAATTATTAGATCACATGTATTTTCTCACTATAACATATCACATTTTCAAACTAATATTTGTTGGTAACAGAGAAACAGAGGACTAAGAAAATATTTTTATGTGAATTTAGAACCTTTTAACACTTCTGAGACAGAAATGTGAAGAAAATTACAAACAACTTTATAAGCATCAACTATTGTACTGGTAAAGAAAATAGCAAAACGAAGCTATGTCAAAATACAAATGAAAATGCAAGTAGGGTAATATCCAAACATATGAGAGAATGTTGAAAAGTCAATACAACACTTCTAAAGATCTAATCCATTATGCTTAAACAGAGAAATACGGACTTTATGCGCCCAACTTTTGAGGTGTCACCTTGGGATCTTTCATCTATCACAACAAATAGAATTGCTTGTAAATCTTACATATCAAGAAAAGAGCGTAATGAAGCTATGACAAAATATATATATATATATATATATATATATATATAACTGGGGTCCTAGCCAGTCACATAAATGAGAAGTTTGAAAAGTCAAAAAATCTCATCTCCAAGATCAAACCCACACCTATACTTAACAAATACTTAACAAAGATTACAAGAGAATGTGGCTTCACCTGTAACCTGTACATGTCTGCATTTGTTTCTGACTAATTATCCACCAACACTTTTTCAAGGCTAAATTTGGCTCAGAAAACAAAGATTGAAAGCATTCAATACACACTGATGCAGTTTACTACACAAATTCTCAAAAGAATAAGAACCAAATAACATAGGGAAGTTCTATTGTACACAATACACATAAACAACCTATCTTAGCTGAATAAACTTCCTCATTGCAACTAAAAACATTGGTTACTGATTTCCATGAAGGAAATAAAACATAATACCACTTCAACTTATAAGCAGTGGGACTCAAGAAGTTGTAAAGTAACAGGAATTTGTGATTTACGGATTCTAAGATTATTTTAGCATTTTAGCATGTTACCTTACTGACAATTCCAGTATCAAGCATCCAATCAATTGGAATCTGAAATTCTTTGTAGCGACTCATTGCCATATCTCTCATTCTCAGCAGGTTATAGACACTACGTTCAGACCTGCCAAATTTTTGAACAAAATATAACTCAATTAAGTCTTGCTTGAAGAATCTGTCAGAAGAATTAACTCAGTCTGAACCTCTATAATCACTAAAATGCTTTAATTATGAAGCAATCAGAAGAATGTTTTCAACCCAGTGAAACCCTGAAACACAAAACTTAAATGTGCATTTATGTTCCGCCAATTCCAACAGAGTGGGGAAATAGAAATTGCAAAAAAACTTGTTTTCCTTGACAACAGCTGAAGCAAATAAAATTACAGAAGACAAAGTCGCAGCCTTCAGGTATTCTAGTGTTCTCACTTTTCCAATAAAGCTAGCATCTTTTTCAATGCAGCAGAGCAAGGTTGACGAATATCATCTTCATACGATGAAACTTCAACTTCCAACTTTTTCAAATCCTGATACCCAAAGGCAGCTTCACGCATAGCATCAGCTTTCCTCTCAGGCCAGTCAAAATGCTTCAAGACAGCTCTCTCGTCAACCTGAAAAAAAATTAATGTAGATGTGATGAAAGAGTGGAACTTTGATCTAACTGCAGAGACAAGTTTTTGTCAATCCTCAAAAAATAGGATTACTGAGAAGTCGGAACAGTAAAAAACCTATGCAGTTAACTGCAGAAAACATGACAAGCATCCTAACAACAGGAACACACACATACGGTGCAGTGAAGCACACTTTCAATTCTGCAGATAAGCATTTTGACCTGTGCCTTTATTGTACTTACTACTTACAACGAAGGTATATGACAGGAGGATAACAACAACAAATTTTGAATTTCCAATCTCTCGTCAAACTAGATAATTCTCACCAGGAAGGATAGCTCGTCATCAAGCCACTTAACGAAAGCCAAAACATCTTCAATGTTAGTGTACACTGCTCCTCTCACTTCTCTTATCAGGGACCGAATAAAATCGCCTTGTGTCTCCACATCTGCTTTTATCTACCAAGTATCAAATTTTCAAACAAAGTTGATTTAGACTCACAAATGAAACTTCAATTGACCAGAATTTTGAATTAATATAGGAGATTGAATGCCATTCTTTTCTTCCATGTTTAGAAATATCAAATAAATGGTGCCAAAGAAATACCAAGGTGAAATCAACTATAGAATTGAAAATATGAAGGTCTTACAGCTAGTAAATGTGATGAACGATTCTCAATTTCTCCAATCATGCTACTGCGAGCATTTGCCACATTTGGAGCATCAACAAGTCCACTTCCAGAAGAATCTTTCTTCACATCTCTTTTCATCAATGATTGATAAAATTCAACTACTTGTGGAGCTCTTTGCATTATATTTGGTCCAGCTGCTGAAAATTTTGGGGGAGGAGGTGGTGGTGGTGGGGGCGGCGGTGCACCTTTAATTCCTTGACATGTAGGGGGAGGTGGAAGAGGAGGAGGAGGAGGAGGAGGAGGAGGGGGCAGTGGAGCCACACTAATGGAACCCTTCTGAAGTCCACTAGTTGCAGCAGTGATTTCTGAAGGTTTGGGAGGGGGTTTAGCTATTCTTAGTGCTCTCTTTTCATTTTCTACAGGTGCCATTTGAGTTGCTTCAGGTTGCTGTAATGCTAATGAAGACTTTTCTACCTTCACATTCTCAACTTTCTGAGGAACTGCCTGTTCAACTTTCTGAACAATCAACTTATGTCTATCCTTGAATGCAGGATACTTGTCCTCCAAGTTTCCAGATACTGTCTTTGATATAATCTGGAAAGAAGCAGCTATGTCATTTGGTCGCTCAAAAAATCTAGCCTTTGAGGAGAGAGGCTTGTGCAGGTCCTCTAAAGAATCAAACTTTACCAATTGGGAATCTGTGGAATCAAACGAAGAGACTCTAGTTCCTTCCCTATTTTTGGATTCATTAGATTTACATGTGTCAACAATTTCTCTCTTGTTTTGCAGCATCAAATGTTCCATGGACTCTTTTGGTCCACTGATAGAATGTCTTCGCCTTGGACTGGTCCTACCAGAGTGACCCTTTTCACCACTTTTTTCTGAAAGGTACTCACCATGTAACAGCTGGCTGTCATCACTACTTGTAGCCCACTTCTTTAATTTTCGAATCAGACCAGATTTCTTTGAAGTAGTAAAACGCCCTGGAAAGGCTTCCATTGACACATCATCTAGTTCTGTAACCTCCGATATATTAGAAGAGTAAGATGATAAACTCTCTGAATCATTATCTGTATGGTGTTTTCTGTGAGATACTGAGTGCTCAGGCATTGCATATTCCATCATAAGCTGTTTAGCGATATCCTGAGATTTTGGACTCAAATCATCCTTCAAGTCTACTGCAGAGGTCTTTGCAGGAGTTTTACTTGAATTGCGAAGCTCATAACGTAAACATGAATTGACCCACCGCAAATAAACAAGTTCCTCAACCTCACTGAATCGGCTCATTTGCAGGCCTTCAACTTGCTTGCACAGATCTTCGTTTGTGTGCCTTAGTTTAGATGCCTCAGCTTCAACCTTTGCAACCATATCACTCTGCACAAGTTCCTCAAGAAGTTATACATTGAATTGCATGTTTATGAAGTATAATGACCAATTCAAGCCAAAAATCTATAAATATATAAGAGAAAAGGACAGCAAGTAACAAGTGCAACCCCAGTGAAGTTTCAATAACATTTTTGCAAAAAGATTTTTAATTTCCAAAAACTCTGCAAAACGACCTCATATACCAAGCCAAACTTATTCTGATAATCACACATAAAGAGCATTAACATCCCTGATGTCAGATCTGCAGAAGCAAAAATTGAAAACTCAAAAAATTGACCTGATATCGTTGCAAATTTGTATCATATCCATTATTTATGCTTTAATTTTCACCATTTTATTTTAATTAGCATGTTCAAGAAGAGAAGATTTGTGCATTTCAGTTTTACAGTATATAGGAAGCAACAAAGATGTCGTGCTCTTTAGATAAATTTGAGGAATATTATTTTGTAGAACATTAAGAAACTATCTAGAAGCATAATTATAAAAGTCATCTGGAGGAAAAATGTTCATCTAGGAAGCAAGTGATTAACAGCATAGTGCAACAGGCAATTGGATAGGACCAAAAAAATTATAAATAGTCCAAGGAATGCATATGGATACCTCAGTGAGCTTTCCAAGAGAGATGATCTCTAATTCCGCTGCAGAAAGCTTACTTGCAAGTTCTCTTTTCTGGTGCTGAACTTCCATGTTTACACGGCGCAGTTCGACCACTTCAACTTCCAATTCATTCAAATGATTTTCCCTATATTGCTGCCGGTTTTCTTCTTTTGCATGCCTAGACTCTGTAAGAAGTTGATTTTGAAACTCTCTGATCTTGGCTCTTGCTTCCTCAACCTCCTTCATTAGAATGGGATAATGGGCTAACTCTTCAGTCATTTTCATTTTCTCTGCTTCCAACTGACTTATTCTCTCACCAAAGGTTTTAGCTTCGGTCCTCTGTATGTTTAACTCTCTTTCCAGGTCAGGAATCTTATTCACTATTTCATTTACCCCCTTATATTCAAGAAGTTCTCTTTGAAGCTTTGCCTCACTTTCCCGCAGTTCTTGTACTAATGCTCTCAGCTGACCTAACTCAGTTGAACTGGGGTCTTTTGTCAAACTGCATTCGGAATCATGCGGATACACTTGGGAGGCTTTTGGAGCCCGGGGGAAATCACCCATCAAAGAGCGCTTCACACGAGAACAATTATCACTGCTCGATAACTTTGAGCTCTGCCGAGAGGTAGCTAACATTGGTTTGTGATTCACCAATGCAAAGTCCTCAGGAATATCCAGATAGGGAACTGAAGGGCCATTCTGGACGCCCATTGCAGTCTCTACTTTCCCAAACACCAATGAAGCATGATCTCCTTTCTTATTAGCTTCATTTGGCTTTAATCTGTTCTTTTTATCTTTTGCAAATCCATTTGTGGTTTGAGACACCAGCACTCCATTGTCTCTGGGCCTGAGAGCAGTGTTACCATTCCTATTTCTTTGGTCTGGCAATTTGGAAGTGGCTCTCGGCTTGATTTCACTCGCAAGCTCTTCTTTCATCTTGAAGTCAAGTATTTCACCACCTGACAACTGTAACCAAAGAAAATCACACAGCCCCTCTAGAAGATAAGTCCTGGTTGGCCGTTACCATGCATATCAAGCCCAAAACATACAGGAATACCATTCCTTTGTTATCTCATTAACCCCTGCACAGCCAATCGTACATGGGAATTTTATGACAGCTTAACAAATCTTCAAATTCACATTTATGGTATGCATAGAATTTCAAATTTTAAACATCGAAATAAATGCCAAAGTACTCTGATTTTCTAGAAAGCTACTAGACAAATTTCAATTGAACAATGCAACCATGAATATTTGCTTTTGTTACCCGGTGAAATGAGAAAATTTATAAGATCAGCAATAATAAAAGAAGTTGGGAGTAAATCATGATGCACAGATTAAAAAAATATAAATGACATATTGATTGTATCTCCAGAGACAATCATGAAAATGAAACAGATTCCAAATCAGTTTGAGAAAACCCTCAGGCAGGTATGCGAGGTGGAACTATCAGGCTTTTATTATTTGCAATACTTGGGTGATTCTTCCTGCGATTAGGTGTAATGCCTATGTTACAAAAATCACAGTGTCTCTGACAACCAGGGTTGGAGAAATTTTGTGCAGTGAAGAAGTGAACTTGAGTATCCTAAAAAGTTTAACTTGACATTTGGACCTGAGACTTACTAACTTAAACTCAAACATCAAAACAACAAACTCAAGTCAATAGTAAGCAAATACCCACTAAAAACTTAACATCTGCCCAATACTACTGTCAAATTAATCAAGATACAAACAAAAACAAAAAATGGGTACCAAAAAACACATACTGTTCTCATGTAGCTATTGCTCTTATGTGTCCCAAATCATCCCAGCTCCATGGAGGCCATCTATATACCCAGCAATGCAAGCACTATTTCAAATAAAAAGCATATATTAAACTAAACTAAATTTAGAAATCACCTTCAAAATCTGTAGCACTCATTTCATTTCAATGCCAGAAAACATAATGTTTTGGGGGAAAATAAAGTTAAGAAGATGTCACCTGATAAATGGGAATTTATGAGTCACCGACATAATTTGCTGCACATCTCGTTGGGTCTTCCCACATCACAGAACAGGAGCCCGTGACAAAGCGTTCGAACCTCGTGAACTGCAGTATCTGCCTCTGTTAAATGCAAATGTATGACCCATGAGCTTTGTGATCGTACTTTCTTCAAACTGCACTACAAATCGATCCATAACCAGTTGTACCAACACCGTTTATTCACACATTCCACACCAATGTTCACCGTCCAATGCAGATACACATTCTGCATATACGACTCATATCCTGCATTTCAGAGATTAAAAGAAACCCACAAGCATTGTTCAGCCACATCGACCATACAAGGAGAGAGAAAGCAGGTAACAAATGAAACACTTCACATCAAGGCCTCTGTCAAGAACAGAACCAATGAAGAAACAGAGTGAAAGTTTCCAGTGACAAAAATCTGCGCTGATGTAGTCTGTAATCTCAGAGATACAAACAAATTCAAGAATGGACCATTTTTTGACGTGGAAGGTAAAAACCCAAAGATATTTTATACAGAGAAAATCTTACCAATGTTCATTCATGTGGCTCTTGAACATGCTGAATAGAAGCCGTTGCAAAGTGATTTCAAAATGAAAAGTAACTTCATCAGTACTACATTTAACTTAAGTAAACGTACGTACTCTGGTTAAAATGGCAGTTGCATTGTATTTTATTAGGGGGGGTATTTATATTTGGGTATTAAATTCAAATCACCATTGGCAACATGCTGTTTGTTTGCATTCAAACAGTGGAGTTAACGGCGGGGTTATCGAAACGGTTGGTTCAGTTCGAATTTGTTCGAGTCAGAAAAATGAAAATGATATGATTTTGTCTTGAGTTCCGTGGCACTAAAAAGGTTGTTTATTGTAATTTGAAATTTAGAAGGTCTCATGGCTTTTAGGTTAAATGCTTTGTGCTTTGTGCTTTGTGGTGGCGTGTTACTAGAGGAGCAAGTACCATCCAAGGTGTCTTTTGGTCTCTTTTAGCATTGCTTTTATTTGATGGACAAAGTATTCAATAATGTATTTTTATCCTTTGGCTACAGGCCAACCTTATTTGGAGGGTTATAGTCCAACTCTATTATAATTTAAAAGGAAAAATTTTAGGTTTTTTATATGGAAATATTTATATTATATAAATGTCAGCATCTTTATCTTTATATAGTAGATTATAACAATATGCATATATCTAATTCAAAAGTCAGTTTTGGGAATCTCATCTGTCAAAGTCATCTAAGGACCGAATTGGTCTATCGTGTCTCTAGAGTTTTAAACCTTGGTGGATGAGTCAACCAATAAAACTACAACTCTTTGACAAGGAAATTTAAGTTTAAATTGGTTTATTTTGTGCAAGGGATAAGTATGGGTTCATACTCAACTTAGTTTATATTGTATTATCTAATATTCCAGTTGCTAGTTTAAATTAGTTTGTTTTGTGCAAGGGATAAGTAGTAAAAAAGTATTCGTTCATACTCAACTTCTTAGTTTATATCGTATTATATCATATTTCACTGGCTAGATTAAATTAGTTTGTTTTGTGCAAGGGATAAGTGGTAAAAAAGTATGGGTTCATACTCGGCTTCTTAGTTTATATTGTAGTTTAAATTAGATATGAGTTATTTTACTTTTTTATGTTTAATGTATTTATAGATTAAATCTTTTTAGAGTATATAAGGGTCTTTTGTTTGCTTCTAATCAATTCATGTATATGCAAGAACATTATTGGGTTGTGTTATCTCTATTAAGTATATTGATGAACTTTTTGGATATTAAGACATTGTGCTTCCTTATATGCATTCCACTTGTAGCTCAAAATTAACTTAGAGTTCACAATTTCACTTATTAAAATTATATGCCATGGAGATAGATGTTTGCTTCCTTACATCTACTCCATAGCTATAAGGTTATTTTGCTTCCTTGCATCTAGTCCATGTAGATGGGGTCTTTCTCTTCTTGTTATACAACTCATCTCTGAGCCAAAAATAGCTGGACTTTATGTCATGCATCAATAAGATATTCTATTCAAATTCAATTAGAGTTCATCACCATTGTTAATTTTATCTTTAGGCCATGTAGATCTAGGAAGGTCTTGTTTTCATACATCTATTTTATGCATATACTAAATATAGGTATTATAGACATCAAATTTCCACTAGGTTCATAGTGTTTGGTACTCATAATTTCTAGATTCACTATGTATAATTGTCTAGCATCAACATTTTGGATAACACTTTGTGATCCATCATTAGGATGATAGAGAGAAGTTGAAGGAGAAAAGTGATTGTTTGTTGACCAAAACTAGATTAAAAGAGATACAGATGGGGGAAGGGTGAAGGTTACACAAGATTCCAAGTTAATGATTAAAAACTAAGAAAAATTGAAACAAATTAAATAAAGAACTAATTATAAGTCACTTATTTAGACAAAAATGTATGCAATTGCATAATATGTCAATTAAGTAAAAATGCATAAGAAATTTAATCATTAATAATTAAATCAACTTATATGGATAAATTTGTAGAAAAAAATAAACAACATATGACAATCAAATACAATTTTGATCAAATCAACAACGTTAGACCTCGCAAGCAAAGATAAGCTAACATTGTTTACAGAGTAGTACCAAAGCCAATTCAATCTAACAATAAAGTAGTAATTGGGCCCACAAAATGAAAACAACTAATGACAACATCAAATTAAGGATGAATAGACCAATTAAACCAAGAGCAACAATAAAACAAAATAACAAAGAACAGCACAATTCCCCAATAATAGAAGTATCACACTCCATTCTCATCTTTACAAACATTTCATGAATAACATCATGGATACTCTAGATATAATGTTTTCATCTATTATGTTAACATAATATACATAGTAAAAAGAATTATATAAAGAGAATAATTTTGTCAAACTTTTTAATAATGTTGATCTAATTTTTTCCTAAACCAAATATATATTAATATTAATACATCTTAAAAATAATTTAAACAAAACAAACATTGAATAAAAATAATAATACAATAAATTTCTTAAATATATGAAAAATCAATTACTATTCAAATTATGTTTTAACTCCATAAAGGCTGTAAATTTAATTAAAAAACATTAAAAGAAGTCGTGGTCTCCTTTTATTTTTAAAACTTGATTTTATATTCATCTATGTTATAATGTGGCGTGCATAAGTAATTCACATTTACTTTAAACGTATAAAAATTAATTGGCGAGGTTTGTTTTGAGTTCTTTTCAATGTGGTCCAAACCATGTATTGAAAAAATCATACATTTGGCCTTACTTGATTATACTAATCATATAGCTTGCACTCAAAGCTATTCATATTCATTATTCACCAACGGTCGCTTTAGGAATAGTGTTTCCAATGAAGAACTATGATTTCTATGTGATATCTTATTGGAATATAATTTCTTAAATTTTATGAGTTGAAATATAAGTGGAAAGTTTTGATATGATTTAAATCATAATTTTCTTATTTAGTAGATGTACATTTTAATTTTAGATCTTTAAAATTATGTATTATGATTTTGAAGAGTAGTTTATTTGGTAAGTTTAGTATTTAAATTTAAGATTTCAAGTAAACATAATTAAATATGATGTCATATGAGTATGTTTTTATAGAGATGTTATCAAAACATTTTTAATTAATAGTTGTACATTAAGTAATGTTTGGTTGGTGCATTAATATAACATCACATAATTTGTTGTTTTTTTAATCTAATAATTACATTTCATTTTATTTTTAATAATAATGGTCAACATTACAAAGCTTAAAATAATACCAACTTGTATTATACTATTAAAAATAGTAGTATGTAAATCTACAAATTTTATCTCAACTATTGGAATAGGTTTAGTTTTTAAAGTCGTTTCCCCTAGTCATATACAATTACAAAGTAATTTGAAGGTATTCTTGACTTTATATATTTGGTAAAATGATAAGACCGCTTTGTTCTCATGTTTGGGACCAAGGTTTGAACCTCCGCAAGGATGTCTTAGAGTTGAAATGGTGTGCTAAAGCAAGATTATCACTTTAGTTGTGTTTTTGAGATTCTAGTAGGCTTGCAAGCAATAGTCTCACTTTAGTTGTGATTTTGAGATTGTAGTGGGCTTGCAAGCAATAGTCTCACAATTATGATTTTGAGATTGTAGTAGGCTTGCAAGCAATGTTAGATGAGATGATGGAGTGATAAGGAAGGAAATGCCCTACATGAGGATAGGAGGTGTAGTGTTCAAGATAGAGGAGTGTTAGAGAATTACCAGTAGCATATGTGGAGCTATAAGGAGTATGACTTGTAGGAGATAGGCAAAGGAAGAGCATTCAAGCTAAAGGAGCACAAAGAAGAGATTTTTAAGTATAGTAGTATCCCTTGTTAATAGAGCATTAATTAAAAGTGGTTTCATTGTTAAGAAATTGTATGGGATGTGATCACATGGACAAACAATCATAATTTCAAGGTTGGGGCCCCAATGGAAACCCCATATGAATGATTTAAAAATTATATATATATTCAATTTTTTGCTTGCTATTACTTGTTTTTTTCATTTTTAGGGAGATCAAAATATTCTTAACTTATATATAATAGTAAAAATTGCATACCTATTTCTTTTATCTTATATTTTGGTCTTACAGTGACTAGGTTGTTTCTTATGTTGTCAACTAGTATATAAGATGACATATTTTGTATGGAAGTTGGTAAAGAACTTTATCCTAGCCTATTATAATCATCACTCGTTATGAGAAGTGAGATCTATTTGTAGAATGTTGGCATTGGTTGAGTTGTGAGAGATTAAATAATTGAACACTCATGTCAGATATTGAAAAATGACAGTATGCAATATGAAAAATATTGATCGTGATAGTTGGATTAGATTAACTCATGATAAGATGTATATATATAGTGCAAAGAAAAAGAAACTCTCACCTAGAATAGTGGTGAAGGAGACTAAAGTAAGCATTTAACTCCACTAATCTAAATAGATAGTGATATGTGAACTCCATGCAACTCCAAGTGAAAAAGCACACCTTAGCAACCTTAACTCCAAATATAAGAGTAATCTATGTGAAGAGCATGTGTAGGAATATTCTACACTAATAACCCCCCTCAAGCACATCTTAGGTGAGCATAACGAAATTGAGTCTCACAACTAGGCCCAATGAAGTACCCAAATATAATGCAATCTCTCATAAAGTGAAGGGAGAAAACCCAATGGGAAAAAACTCCCCCCAAAAGAGAAAATAAGATGAAGAGGACTAGAACGCCCCCTCTAAGGATGATGTTATTGTTGAAGTAGATTGCACCCTAAGAAAATTTTGTAGATGAATGAACTTACTCTCAATAAAAGGTTTTGTGAAAATATCAACAATCTACTTTCAAGATTGGCAAAAGACTAAGTCGATGATATGACTATGAATAAGCTCTTGAATTTAATGTATGTGAACCTCTATGTGTTTGGTCTGTTGATTTTGAATTGGATTCATACATATCTAGATGGTGCTCTAGTTTTCGTAATAGATGATTATGGGTAGCCTAATTAGAATACTAAACTTAGTGAGAATGCCTTGAAGCCAAAGAGCCTTAGTAGCTACATTAATAGCTCCCTTTTATTATGCTTGTGAACCCCTATCCTAAACCTGCACAAACATGGAAAACAAGCACATTATTAGATTGAAATGAAAGTTAAGACAAGGATTCCCCATGAAATAAGATTGAAACATTAACATAGGAAGAAAATGAAGAACAATACAAATGAAAGTAAATAAATCATATTTTAATGAACAAACTATCAATCCCATGGGGGAATTGGTGCCAATTATGTGTAGAAATTGGCCCTTTCCCAACTCCTTTGTAAGTTTTGATGATTTGATCCACTTGATGGTGAAAAATAATGATGAGCTCCTTGAGAAAACCTGTAATATCCTAGCTATGGTGATAACAAATGCTCAAGAAAAATGATATAAAATTGCTCTAATGTGAAGATAATAACTTTGCATTCAAATTGTAGATGTTGAATGAGAGGAAGAGTTTCTCATTTATACATTTCAAATTGGAAGAATGAACAAGATTTGAGCAATGTGGGATCATTCAACATCCAATGGTCAAGTGCCACTTGTCAAGATGTGAATGGTTGAAGGTTGTGCGCATTTTGATAAAAGTGTCAATAAATGTTATTAGGTGGAATTTGAAATTAGTGAAATGACTTGTTGGAGAGGGAAGCAAATGGAGTTATGGTCACTTGGCTCAAGGCAAAAAGACTTGTAAGGTGAAATAAATGTCTTGTTGGAAGGACTAAGTCCACTTGGATTTGAATTCAAATTTGAGGGAACATTCCCCTTTTATGCCATGTTGAGAAAAGATTTAATAAATGAATTAAATCTATTTTCATGTGCAAGTGGTAAAAGTTAGAGGATGGGACATGATTTAAGATTAAACTAATTAAAAATTAATTAATGTAATGAAGAATTAGGAGATGTGACAATTTAGACTTAAATTTATGCATTGATTTAAATCAAATTGAGAGGAAGGGTTTAATTAAATAAATGTTTTGATTTATTTAACTAAAGGGGACAATGTTAGATTAAACTAAATAAGGTTTTAATTTATTCAATTTAATAAGAGGACTTTAAAGTTTTAATTTAAATGAAATGAATTATTTAAATGAACAAAGATATAGGGTTAGTTAAATTAAATTGATTAATTTAATCAACAGAGGAGAAAGACCTACTTAAATAAATAATTATTTATATAATTAAGAGATGAAAAGTGATGATAAGCTAAGAGTATGATTTAGGACGAAACAATATTAGTAATCAGGATCAAGTGTTTCAGTATATTTTCCATGTCTACATTTTGCCCCTCTTTGAAACAATACACTTGTTGTATTGGTTCAAAGAATAAACTGTTGTGATCAAAGTTCAAAATTTCTCGAGATTATTGAATGCCCCACCATTGCCCCAATGGAAGGATTATGTTGGTATACTGCCCCCTCAAGAGATCGAGTGGAAATGTATGATTTTCCAATCAAGATCGTGATAAAATGTGAGAGGAGTGGTTCTATTGATCGGAGGACGAAAGATAATTCTTTAGAAAGATCAGATATTTGACGTAGACAACTTTGATGGTGTATAAAAAATCAATCGGCCATGGGTAGCCTCATGTATATTTTGATACAACACACCAATTTTGGATAGAAATGTTAGTAAAGATAGAAGAATAAGAAGAAAAAAATGATGAGAAAAGGATCCAACAAGCCTACGTTATTAATGATGATGATGATTTGCTTACCAGGAGTCAGGATTTTAAAAGGGCCAATTACTTTATGTTTGATAACACACGTAGGTACAATGCATCAAGGTATTAAGAACCAGGATGGTGTTGTACCTAGTGCAATAGACTTTGACTCAACAAATAGGTAGAAGTGTTCTTGTTCACACTTGACATATAGAAACCTTGATAGGATGCACCTAACAAAGCAAGTATTCGCCAAGTTATTTTACAAGAATATCCAACAAGCAAAGCAGTCAAAAAGATAATGGTTGTTACCCCATTCCTTTCTCTCTAAACCTGTTTTGTTTAGGCATCATCAAGAGGTCCTTGGAATGAGCACAAGATAAGATAAATCAAAAAAACCAGATAAAGTAAACGAACAAGTTAATGTTCTTTGTACCGTTAGCCAAGACTAAACTACGGTGATACTTGATGTTGATGTCCATTGCAGGAAGATCGCATTCCTAGGACATGTTGTGATCAGGGTTTTGATGAGATTGATTGGATGGTAAGCTATTGATACTCTGAGTTGATCAACTTGCTTGCTTACTGACCTAGACTTTGAAACTTTGACAATTAGGCGTTCACTTTGGAACCTGCTAGACTTGCTTCTGATTGAATCACCAAAGGATGAAGGTGATGATTGATTTATTAGGAATGATGATAATCGCGGGTGAAAGCGAGATGAGACAGGTGCACCATTTTGGATTTTTCAAAAAAATTGGTTGTTTTTGGTGTTTTTGAAATGTTTTGAGGTTTTTTTTTTTAATTTTGAGATGTTTTACAAATGTTTTTGGTAT
Source organism: Sequoiadendron giganteum (assembly GCA_007115665.2). Classification (NCBI taxonomy): domain Eukaryota; kingdom Viridiplantae; phylum Streptophyta; class Pinopsida; order Cupressales; family Cupressaceae; genus Sequoiadendron; species Sequoiadendron giganteum. The sequence goes on from CM021107.1 coordinate 462,513,071, forward strand.
TTTCGAGATTTGACCAAGAGACTAAATTAAAGACCTATCCTAGGGATCTCAAGATCTGATCCATAGATTAGCCTTGCCTACGTTATACACGCAAAGACCACGTAGTTTGACTGACGACATACTTGATTGATGAAAAGATAGATGGGCAAGCAGATTGTTAGATTGTGACAGATGCCTAAAGGACTGACCTAGGGTGTCTCGAGGGATGATCAAAGATCAAACTTGCCTAAGTTCAAGCTCAAAGATGATGTAGTTCGACAAGATGATGCCACTTTTTTATTTTGATATGATTTTGTGTGTTTTTTTAATGTTTTGAGGGATTTTCTAAATGTTTTTTATGTTTTGGGGTTTTTCGCATGATTTTGATGATTTGGATATGGATCTGTGATGATATCAATGCTCTATTTTGGTATTTTGTTGGAAACCAAGCTAAGGTTGATTGATCGGGTCAATGGATTGATGATGATAACATTGTTGAAGATACACAACAATGCAAGGATTGTGTTAAGAAACACGAGGATTGGGAAGGATATCCCAAGATGATGATGAATTCATGATGATAACATTATTGAGGATACACAACAATGCAAGGATAGTGTTAAGAAAAACAAGGATTGGGAAGGATATCCCAAGATGATGATGGATTGATTGGATTTTGATTGATCAAAAATTTGAAGCTTGATTTGGAACAAAATTGTTTTGATGATTTGATGTGATGTTGAAGTACACATTAGATGTGATTGATATTGATTGTTTGGATTGATGTTCAATGAAAGATAAATCTTGATAAGGAACATCTTTTCGTCAAAATATGCCATGGGCTAGTGATTTGGATTTTGGCTCACAAATGTTTGACCAATTTGATTTCATGTTTGCCAATGTTCAAATCACCACATAAGTTGGAGGATATATATCAAGATTTATTCCCAAAAAAAAATGTAAATATCTTCCCTCGGTGTCTAGCAATGTATGGAATGCTATGGGTGGACGCTTGGATAGGTGTGTGGAGGGATGGATATGGTAAGCATGCAAAGGATTCCAAGGACTATCTTGTGATAAGGTGTTAGGATAGTGGATGTTTATTTGGATAATGCTTCAAGGCTCAGATAACATTGGGTAGGATAGGATCAATGAAAATGATGCATGTCAATATGTCTACCATAAGCAAGTGTAAAGTATGCACCAAACTTGGTCAAGACTACGGATGTAGATGGATTGGATAAATGGATTTATTATGGATAAGATGGAGGGAATGTTGGATTTATTATGGATGTGATGAGATGCTTCCCACTGAACTAGTGCACATAGATGCTCGATTCTACACATGATGCATGTTTGCCAGATTTTCATCACGGTACCTGTCCAAAGTGCCACCGAAGTGGTTTTCACTAGAGGACAATTTTTCTCTTTATTATTTATTTTTTTTAAAAAAAATTTAATCATTTTTCTGATTTTTTTCGATTTTAGTTTTTTTTTTTTTTGGATTTTTTGTTGAAAGATTTTAAGCTCATGTTGAACCACCTAGTGCTATCAATATAGATGTTTTTGTCTTAATGTGCCATCGATATCATTTTTGAATAATTTGCTTTGTCAAGATATGTGCACTTGAATGCAACTTTTGAGATTCATGGTCTACTTTGATGATACCAGAGTTAACTCTATCTTTATGTGCACATCACAATAGAATATCTATTGAATCCTTATGATGAAGGGTTGTTTCCAACACATGGTCAATGTGAGAATTGAATATCATGTGTGGAGGCGTGAATGGTAGAGTGTGTTTAGGAATAAAATATGGATTAGCTGATAGTTTGGAACATTTGACTCTCCAAACTTGGGAAGATGAGCAATGATGAGTGGATATGGTAGTGTGCATGGAATTAGAACCAACTGCTTGATATATTTTGTACATCACTTGAGAAGCCTTATTTTTTCTTTGTGGACATCTTTGATGGATACTTGCCATTTTTTAATTTTTCCCCATAGTTTCTTTGACTAATGGAATTTGATAGGGATCATCTTTCTTTGTATTTTTTGGTATCCATATGTATTTGATTTGTCTTATATGCTTCTTATTTTCTTTTACTTTGATAATTTTCTTCATGCTTTGATTCAAATATCCCTTTTGATGTTGGTCTCAATTCGTGGATGGGGTGATGGGTGTATGAAGATTCATGAGGTGGATGGTTGTAGTATTGGCATTGGTTTCATCGTAAGAATCCTTCATGCCCTCTATGTTGACGTTTGCTTGAGACGAAGTTTCCCTCCAATATGGTGGTAGTAGCATCTTTGTTCTTTGATTCTCCCTATTTTGAGATGTCTTGTTCAAAAAGCATTCTCTGACAAATGACCACTGCAGATGATGTCATTTCAATTTGTTGCCCTGCTAACTCTGGAATATCCTGTTCTATCTGACATGTTCCCTTGAGTGGATAATAATGGATATCTTCATACCTAATGTCCTTAGTCTGAATTTGGGATATATCTTATCCTAATGTTGACAACTGAGTTTGACTGTAGGAATCAATATCCTACTCTTTTTGTGTAGTAATGTCATGAGTAAAGGAATCATGTTATGAATGAAGACCATCTATGTGTCCATCCAAAGAAAGCATCTCATGGGTAGATGGAGGAGTATGTTCTATGTGGATGTGATAATCTCGTATAGATAAGAGAGTGTCCATTATATCATTGTAGTAGCTTGGAGATACAAATTCTTGATCTTGAATGATTTCGGAATCGCTTCCAACATGCTTTGGATCAAGTTCTTGACATGGGCCAATTTCAAAGAATAGATTGCTTATAAAGGGTTCTTGGATATCTTCATTAGGCATAGGAAGTTGCTCAAATGTCATGAGGTCAAAGGATGTCCATATGTTTTGGAAAGGATCATTTCTAGACCTTGGTGAAAGATGTTGATCATGCTTTAGAATAAATTCTTGAGATATGTCCTCTAACTCATTAGGTAATGTAGAGACATTTTCAACATGATCATTGGTCGAAGGATATTGATCATCATTTTCTACGATTGTGGTGGGAATCTATTGCAAGCTTTGTTGTGCATTTAAGGCCTATTGATATTGTAGATATCTAAATTTGACCACTTCTACATGGTCAAAATCGTCTACTCCATTCATCTATTCGATTAACAGTGATTAAATAATTTATTTAATCATTATTTCATTTTCTACCTAAGGTTCTTAAAGTATCTAATTAAATAAATTAAATACTTTACCTTACCCCCTTGTCTTCTCTTCTCTAAATTAAATAAACATGACAAATTATTTAATTTAATCATTTAACCCATTTGGATTAAAATCAATTTTTAATTCCTTTTTTCTCTCTCCTTGTCACATTCTCCATAACCCTCTCCTAATTCGGATTAAATTAATTAATCTGTGATTAGGATGTGCACCACTTAATCAAGATTAAGTGTCACATCCTCCATAATCTCCCACTTGCCTCTAATCTCTCATTAATTACCTTAATCATGTGTTTGCACAACCTTAATCAGAATCATTAGCCACATTTGGCTTACCTTTTCTGGTCAACCTTCCCACTTACCATTTTTGGTATGGACTCCCTTCCCCATGTGAATTTTTAATTCACATTTATTCAACCAAGGTTCCCCTCTTCCCCATGTGAATTTTTAATTCACTTTTATCTTTCCAAGGTCTTCCCCATCCCCCATGCAAGATTCTAGAAGCCTTGACTTGTCACTTCACATGTGCCAAGGGCTTCTAGAACCTTGGACTTGTCACATCACCCACATGTGACAAATCTCCAGATTTTTGGAGACACTTTTATCCACTAGATTCTTCCAATCATTGTGAATTTTAAATTCACTTTTATTCCTCCAAGGAATCTTCTCATCCCCCAAGATCCACCTCATCTCCACATCACTCCACCCTAGGACATCTCACCCTCCACATGTCAAGATGTGAGGGCTTGTGAGTCCTCAACTCACCATAGCCCTTCATCTTGATCTTTGTTGGATCAATCCCAACCGTTGAATTCTCTAGAGAATTCAATTTGGCCTATAAATACCCCTTCAATTCCTTCATTTTAAGGGATCAAGTCTTTTGCAAATAAACTCTTGCAAAATTGCCATTCAATCTCTCATCTATTTTAGCATCCATATTGCATCAATTCATCTTGCATCCACTTCATTTTCATTGCCATCCAAGGAGCACACAAGACTTCAACATCAAGGGCCAACCAAGGAAGCAACAACATGAAGGTATAACAACAATTTATTTGTTTATCTTGCTTTCATATTGTTCATCTTCTTAGGCTAATCATTGAGGTGCCCTATTATCTTGTTGTTTCTCTTTATTGCACTATTAGTTTTATCTAACATCTCTCACACTTTAGGAAGCAACACTTTATTAGGATCACAGATATGCTTGCACTTATACCAACAATGCTTGTTGTTGGTCCTGTTATTGTTGTTCCAACAAAGTTTGTTGTTGGTTCTGCTACTATTGTTCCCATAAAACTTGTTATTGGTCTAGCTATTATTGTACCAACAAAACTTGTTGTTGGTCTAGATTTTGTTGTTCCAACAAAGTTTGTTGTTGGTCTAGTTGTTTTTGTGCCAACAAAGCTTGGTGTTTAGCTTGTTGTTGTGCCTAAAAATCTTGCAGGGCTTGTTGGTGTGCCTATTGATGGATTGCTTGCAGTTGTGCATGGTACAATGTTTGCACCTACTGAGCCTGGTGTTAGGCTTGAGCTTGAGCATGTTCTTGTTGGGTTGCTTGTATCGCTTGCATAGCTTGTGCGGCTTGTACAGCTTGTGCAACTTGAGCGGCTTGTTGGGTGGCTAATTGCGTTTGCAGTTTCTAAGAAGCTAGTTGTGCAACTTGTTAGTTTTGGAGTGCCTTTTGGTGGGTAGCTTCTTGAGCGGCTTGCAACACGATGGAGAATGAATTTTCCATGTTATGTTTTTGCAGTGGTGGTGGTGGATTGGGAATGGTGTTGACCATTGTGATGAAAGGAGTGATTGTATTGATAATTGGGGTTTGCGTGGTGGAGGGTGTGATTGATATGCTTGGTCCTTGAGACACTTGAGGGATGGTGGTTGTGTTGACTGTTGGGATTGCTTGGATGGTTGTCATCTGTTGTTGTGATATCAATGGAAAGATGAGAGGATTTGGTATGATGTTTTGCTTTATGATTGGAGTATTGCTTAGATTCGGTTGATTGACGGTTGGTAAAGGGGGAAGGTTCAAGCCTTGATTGTTTGGTTGATAGATTTGTAAGTTTTGTCTTTGATTTAAATCTGCCAAAGGGAAAGGTGTTCCAAAATTTAGATTAGACATACTCACTTTTGTTGTACCATTGAGGTTTGGAGGAGATAATGATCCCATGTATGGTCTGTACAAATGCAAGTTTTGCAAATCAATTGGCATTGTAAGGCTTGGATAGTTTGGTTGAATTAGATTACTCATTATGGATGAATCAAGTTTATATTCCATGTTCCTCTTGTGTTTTTACCTTGTTGACCTCTGAGGGGTTTAAGACCAATGATGAGATGAAGGATGAAAGGGGTGTATGATATGGGTGTTTAAACTTTTAGGAACTTTGGATCAATACTAGACTTTAGGACTTGTTTTGATTTTGATTGATTGATAATGAACTTATAGACTCTAGGAAGTTGTGCTATCCTAGAGTAAACTTGTACACAAGAGAATAGTTTGACTAAGTGTGTTAAGTCAAACAATATGATTTTGGATAATGAACTTGTGAATTCTAGGAAGTTGTGTTATCCTAGAGTAAACTCGTACACGAGGATAATTTGGCTAGGTGTGTTAAGCCAAACAAGGTGATTTTAGATAATGAACTTGTAAATTCTAGAAAGTTGTGTTATCCTAGAGTAAACTCGTACACAAGAGGATAATTTGACTAAGTGTGTTAAGCCAAACAAAGTGATGTTGATTTTTCCTAAAAGTCTAGCATAAGTGATGTTTTCCAAGGTTCCAAAAGTTGTTGGTGAAATGGGATTTTGATAAATATTTGGATGGGGTGAAGTGTTTGACTTGATCCTAGATGAACCTAAGAGGACTTGTTTATTAGACCAAGATATTGAAGAACATGTTTTTCCCTAAAAGTGGTTCAAACCAAAAGACCAATGTTTGCATGAAAACAAAATGACTCAAAAGGGACCAAGCATATGTGTGGTTCAATTGTCTGTTATCTTGCTTAGATTTGGTTCTTTTTACCACAAATACTTTCTTTGATTATTCTTTTCAAACTGAATGTTTATGTCTCAATTATTTTTCATCCCACAAAGTCCATTATGTGAAAATTGAGAAAATCAAGGCAATAGTTTCCTATTTGTTGATTTTAGTGAAAAAAAGTGATGATTAAACCCAAGCACTTAGAAACCTCTAAGGATGGAATCCTTAGGGCAAGCAAGAGCACTTGGATTCGTCAAGGGTATTTGTTACCCCCAAGGGGTTTGAAATTTTGGAGTTTTTATGAATGTTTGTTTTCAATTGTTTTGAGACCCAAGCAAAGTATTTTTTTTTCCAAGATCATGCACAATCCTAAGATGAAGAGACAATATTTGTTGGGTTCCCACTTGGATAAATCCATTTGTGCATATTCAATGCAGATGATTAGATGTTTGACCACACAGGCTCCCCCTTACAATGCACTCGCTTCTTGAGTTAGTCAAGCATCAGTACCCATGAATCTCCTATTGCATACTTTTCATCTCTACAACATAACTGCATGTATACGTGGGGTAGCTTCAAAGGACATGACCTTTTGCACCAACAAATAGTTAAGGATTTTGGCCTTCACTAAACAAGGGTTTTAATGCGGGCATTATGTTCATGGTGACTATCCAGTACGACGAGAGACCATTGCTACCCTTCTCGTCGGAATAATCCTCGTGATATTGGCCTTTGTTCCAATATCCGCACTTATATCCCTGGTGGAAGTCGTTTGGCTTTAACATGTTCTCGGTTGGGTCGCTCCCTAGGGTGAATTTTTCCCACTAGGTAGACCCTCTAAGATAAACAAAAGCGAGCAAGCATATCCCATAGTTCGATCAACCTTCGTTAAAAAACAAAGGGAGAACACTCGCAAGATTGGTTCAATGTTTAATCCCAAATGAAATGTGAAGGAAATCACTTACACAACTTAAGATCACCAAAAAGACTTTGATTCTCAAGATCATTATAAAACGCGAGAGAAGTGCATACGTCATTTTGATGATATTACTTTGGGTAAGTAATTACAAAACAAAAAAACACTTGTTATTTTAAGTCCACAAAGCAATGATTTGATTCTTTTTAAGTGCACCAAAATGAAATATGGAATTTGCCTTGTTCAATTGTTAGTCCTCAAACCAAATCTAGTGAGTTTATCCTAAAGTTCATTTCAACACTTTGTTTGCAAAATTGAAGCCTTTTGTAATGTTCTTTTTAGAGCCCAAAAGAAATTTTAGTGTGTCCTAAGAGCATGAAAGTAATCAAATCCTTAGAAAGGGATTACAAGTTCTCCCAAAAGTGTTCAAAAATACTTAATACAATAAGATGATAACATCATAAAGAACCCTTGGCCTTTGTTTTCCTTCCTTCACTTTTGATCAAGAAATTTCATTTTTTGGCAGATTTCAACAATTGTCAGATTTTGCCATTTTTGGTAATTTTGCATGCATAACTTTGAAAGTCCTGTTTTTTCCCAAAAACTTTGTAAAACTAAGATAGGATGAATTGCCAACTAACATCTTAAATTCAAAATGTGAACTTCAAGTTATTAACAAAAATGACTTTTAAAAAACTAGAAAAAAACACTAAATTGTCATTTTGAGGGCCAAGATGAAAGTTTCAAGCCCCGAAAATATGTCGAAGTGACCAAGTTGACATTCCACATGCCATTTGATAGTGAAACCGCCTGTAAAATTTCAGCCGAAACCCACATCCGTGTCAAAAGTTATGACCTCGGGAAGTTCTTGCATCACAAAAAATGTTAAAAATAATAAAAAATCTACCTTTTACCCAACTCCAGCGGCACAATTCACGGGTGTGACGTGTTTTGAGAAGGCCAGGGACGCAATATAGCACTACTGATGACTGAGAGCGGTGCTCTACAGAAAAACAGTGACCATGATTGCGACGTTGTTTGGCAAGCGATGCAGTTTGGAATTTGGAAAACATGTGGTTGAGTTTGAAATTTGAATTTTTCGAGCGGGAAGACTCTAGCGGTGGACTTTAGAATTTAGGAGCAGTGCAATATAGCGTTGCTGGATTGGTAGTGGTGTAGTTTGACGTCGCTGGACTATGAGCGACACGGTTTCCTGTGAGCTACAAAAAAACACAAAAAATATGAATTTTTTCAAAAAACGTGATGAAATCCTACCGATTCGCCCTCCTTCTAGCACCAAAACGTGAACCCCTATCCTACACTTGCATAAACATGGAAAAAAAACACATTATTAGATTGAAATGCAAGTTAAGACAATGATTCCCCATAAAATTAGATTGAAACATTAACATAGAGAAAAAATGAAAAACAATGCAAATGAAAGTAAATAAATCCTATTTTAATAAATAAAATATCAATCCCATGGGGGAATTGGTGCCAATTATGTGTAGAAATTGGACCTTTCCCAACTCCTTTGTAAGCTTTGATGATTTGATCCACTTGATGGTGAAAAATAATGATGAGCTCCTTGAGAAAACCTGTAATAACCTAGCTATGGTGATGACAAATGTTCAAGAAACGATATGAAATTGCTCTAATGTGAAGATAATAACTTTGCATTCAAATTGTGGATGTCGAATGAGAGGAGAGTCTCTCATTTATACATTTCAAATTGGAAGAATGAACAATATTTGAGCAATGTGGGATCATTCAGCATCCAATGGTCAAGTGTCACTTGTCAAGATGTGAATGGTTGAAGGTTGTGCACATTTTGATAAAAGTGTCAATACATGTTATTAGGTGGAATTTGAAATTAGTGAAATGACTTGTTGGAGAGGGAAGAAAATGGAGTTATGGCCACTTGGCTCAAGGCAAAAGGATTTGTAAGGTGAAATAAATGTCTTGCTGGAAGGACTAAGTCCACTTGGATTTGAATTCAAATTTGAGGGAATATTCCCCTTTTATGCCATGTTGAGAGAAAATAGAGATTTAATAAATGACTTAAATCTATTTTCATGTGCAAGTGGTAAAAGTTAGAGGATGGGACATGATTTAAGATTAAACTAATCAAAGATTAATTGATGTAATGAGGAATTAAGAGATGTGACAATTTAGACTTAAATTTATGCATTGATTTAAATCAAATTGAGAGGAAGGGTTTAATTAAATAAATGTTTTGATTTATTTAACTAAAGGGGACAATGTTAGATTAAATTAAATAAGGTTTTAATTTATTCAATTTAATAAGAGAACTTTAGAGTTTTAATTTAAATAAAATAAATTATTTAAATGAACAGAGATATAGGGTTAATTAAATTAAATTGATTAATTTAATCAACAGAGGAGAAAGACCTACTTAAATAAATAATGATTTATTTAATTAAGAGATGAAAAGTGATGATAAGCTGAGAGTATGATTTAGGACGAAACGATGGTAGTAATCAAGATCAAGTGTGTCGGTATATTTTCCATGTCTACAATGCCTATATAGATGATAAAGCAATATCATTTTGTTATTTTATAGACCAATTGATAAGACAAAAACCTAGTGAGAAACTGTATCCTAAAGTGGACTTGTGATTTTGAGTAGCACTAGCTTGTGATTTGGAGTATCACCAACACAATCTAAATCTATGTATCCAACCAAGTCAACCTCTATGCCAAATCTATATCGAATCTCATATCTAAGAGTACCGTAAAGATACTGAGGATCCTCTCATTTTCTTTCTAGTGCATCTCATGAGGTTCCTACATGAATCTCGAAACCATGTCTACTACATGTATGAAATGGTAGGTTTGGTATGAGTCAAATAGACAATATTACCAAGTTGTAGATAAAAGGTAGTATCAACCAATATGCAGTACAATCAACCTCAAGCTTTAATCTAGATAGAAAGGGAGTCAAAGATGACTTACAATCAACTATATGAAATCAAGTGAGTAGATAAGAGTGTACTTGGTCTATGCAAGAGTGGTCCTTGAGTTAAATTGTGAAATATCAATACCAAGGATTCATGTCAAATATATCTTGTAAAGATGACTTAATTGCTGCAATAGCAGATGAAGAGCTTTTGGTGATCAAAACATCATCAATATAAAGTACCAATATCAATAATAAATCATCCTACTACAAGAGATACAAATTAGGATCTAAATGGCACTAAGAAAAACCCAAAGCTAGGAGGAAGGAATCCATCTTGGCATACCAGTATCAAGAGGCCTATTTGAGGCCATAGAGGGATTTCCTAACTCTAAAAACTAAGGATGAGTCTTGAACAAGCCCTAGTAGTGGTGGCTACTCCATGTAGATATCCTCAAGGTCTTGGTGAAGAAAAGCTCTCTTCATATCCATCTGATGCACATCCCAACCATATGTGTTGGCAATAGAAAGTGTGAGTAAGATTGAATTCATCTTGGCCATGGGTGTAAAGTTATATGTATAATCAATGCCAACAACCTATGAAAACTCCTGGAAACTAAATATACCTTGTACTTATCAATCGACCCATCTACAAAAAAATTGGTTTGATACATCCACTTACATTGAACCACCTTCCTTCCCTTAGGAAGTGATGTTAAGTCCCAAGTATGATTTCTCATTAAGGAGTTATATTCCTCATACATAGCACTATCCCACTCAAGTATCTCTAATGCATCTTAGAATATATGTGGATTGAAGGCTAATACAAAGTAAGCATGTGGCTCAACTTGATAGACTAACCATGTACGCCTACCATCTATTGGATTCCCTACCCAAGTACCTACACTATCAAGTGTCTTTCTAACCCAAAGAGGGTGAGAAGTGGGTGAGTTTGGTACTAAAACATCATCTTCCAATATATGCATAGAAGTATATGAAGATGAATGCTTGTCACTAACCTCATTGTTAGAATTTGAAGAAGAAGAAGCCTATGCATCAAGGATTTGTTTTGAATGGTATGAGTTGGAAAAAGAATCATCAAAACCAAGTGAGTCCATAATAGAAGGAGAAATTTCAAGTGTTGAGTTGGTGGGACTCTCCTGAAACTTAACACTTATCTTAATGAACAAATCATGTGTGGTCGAGTGGAGTAAGTGATAAAATTTTATGCCTTTTGGATACCCTACAAATATGTAAGGTTTATATTGTGGCTCCATAGCCTTCTGATTCTACTTAGTTATGTATGCCATCGTTGGAGATTTGAATACCTTGAAGTGATCAACTGATAGTTTCCTCCTTGTCCAAGCTTTAAAGGGAGTGATTCTCTTCAAGACTTTATTAGGAACCTTATTTTGAATGTAAAAAGCATAGTTGATTGCTTCTACCCAATATTGTGGTATAAGGCCCTCAGAGTTTATCACACAATTAGCCATTCCTTTTAAGGATATCTTCTTACATTTTACAACACCATTTTGTTAGGAAGAATAAGGAATGGTGCATTACAATTCTATCCCCTCCAATGTAGGAAATTTCCCAAACCTATTGTTTACATACTCACCCCTAATATTTGTTCAAAGGATCTTGATTGTTTTTCAACAAGATCCTTTATGTCTTGAAATTTATAGAAGACTTCATTTTTTTTGAAGTAGACCCACGTGTATCTACAAAATTTATCTATGAAAGTGAGGATATACCTAGCCTTAGTTAAGGATGTATGGGGAACTACCCCTAATAGATCACTATGAACAAGATACAAAATCCATGTAACCCTCCATGATTTTCCTTTGTCAAATTTCTCTTTAGGATGCTTCACAAGGGTACAACCCTCACAAAGAACCTTAGAGAATCTAACTTTGGGAAACCCTATGACCATATCCTAATGTCTAAGTTGCTTGAAGTGGTAATAATTAAGTTGGCCAAATCACTCATGCCATAGTTTTCTAACTCCATATGATGATTAAGTAATGTTTTAGGGGAAATATTAGGTGAAAAATGTGAGAAGCTGAATAACCTGAACTAGTGATCTACCCTTTGCAATGCTAAAAAAAATATTGTTATGCAGCTATTTAATCACAACCAATTCTTGAGAAAAATGACCTTGCATGCCCTTACCTATCTGGGTAATCTGATACATTGATAGGATATTAGATGAAAGTAAAGGTATATTTAAATAATTTGTGAATGTCCCCCCTTCAACTTCAATAGACCCACTCCCTACAACTTTTATTGAAGTGTCATCACTCATAGTGATATAATACATAATATGAGAATCTAAGGAATAAAAATAAATGTTTTAAGAACCCATGTGGTGTGAGGAACCTAAGTCAACGGTCTAAGATGGAATTGATGATGATGTATTGACAACTAGAGCTTTTCCCTTAGATTTCTCTTACCTTTTTCCTTTGCCTTGGTATACTCTTGAGTTGATGAGGATAGTTTGATAGATTCAATGACCCATTATATGTTTTTCTTCTCCAAAAGATGTGAGAGGTGGTTAGTTTGTTTCTTCATATATTTGTTCTCATCATGCCTAAGTTTCTTCAATATGAACATTTAACTTTTTATTTCTTTGTTTTTCCTTATTTTGAAGAATTTTGAGTGTAGTTTTTGGAGGATTTTGGTTTTTATCTTTCTTGGTCTCCTTTTCCTTTTGAGTGTTTTTTTTCTTTCCTTTGTTGTTTGAAGCATGTTGTTCCCCATTCCCAATAATTTAAATGATTGAGGTTTTGAATACTTCAGTGTGCCCATTTTTATTAATTTATCCTACTCCTTAGTCAAGTCAACAATGAAGTTATCTAGAGAATGCATAATTCAAGTGGTTCAAAAATCCCTTTTGGTGAAGTAAAAGATAGATACAAACACAAAATCTTCAAGAATTTTTTTGGAGAGTATAGAAAGAACTAGTTGATAATATTTTTTCTCTATTCCACATTCTTTCAATTACAACCTTACTAGTTTGAACTTAGTGAAGGAGTCCTCTAGGGTGTGAAAGGAACTATAACTCAAAATTATGAGCTCATTCTCCAACTCATGGGCTTTCATTTCATCTACCTTACCCAAAAAAATATGGAATACAAACTTCATAGGATGTCTTTAAGGATTCTACATGAAAGATAAGTTTAGGAGATACATTAAGACATAATTTTAAAGGCTTGATCAAACTAATTAAACCATTTTTATTTAGCTTCCTCTATATTTGGTTCTTTCTCATTACCCATTATTACCCTATACAACCCTATATTCTTTAGCATAAGTTATACTTTTAGTTTCCAGTCATGATAGTTGAAGGGTGTTAATGGTGTGACACAACACAAAACACCCCCCTTGATTCAGTATTGGATTCCCCCTAGATTTTGGCATATTATATGTTTAGTGCTTAGATAATTCTAATGAAAACAAACTTTATAATATTAATGTGATAATACTCCCAATGGATCAAGCTTATAAAAATATCAACTTTAAAAAAAATGGTGCTTAATTTCAAGTTGCCAATCAAAAGTTATGACATTTTCAAAATTTCCTGTGTTGTCTAAATTACACTTCACAATTTTAAATTTACAAAAATGCTTTCAAAAATTGAAAAAAAAGGAGGATGTAAAAGGTGTTGAGTTTAAGCCTTAATTAGTAAGAATCATTGGATTTTAGCCTTCATGTAACCCTACAATATGACCAAGGGCTAAACATTTAATTTGGTGGGCTCCCCCCTCTTGTTTTGTAGATATAACAAGAAGGTATTTGTTGACATCATTAACTTTCAAGGTTCTATAAATAATGTGCATGGTAGTTGGGTTTATTTTGATGGTATTTTTCCCTTCAAATTACTGATTTACATGACTTTCTATTTGTTTCCATGTCTTCTACCAACAAAAAATGGGCCACGAGTCTGCAAAAACGCTTGAAAAAAGAGTTGTCTTCATACCCAAGATCACAAATGTCCAAATAGATATTCCAATTCTTTGATGTGGGTTTTTACCAGCTTTGAACAAATATCTACACACTAGGATCAAAATGCCAGCATTTGTGACAAGGATCAAAATTCCATGATCTACATGCTTAAAATTCTTCAAATTGAATACACTCATCAAGATCAAAATTCTAAGATCTGCATCAAAATTCTATGATTAAAATGTCACGAATTGCATGCACTCATCAAGATCAAAATGCAAAGATCTACATCAAAGAATAATGATTTACAAGATTAAAATTCCATAAATTTCATGCACTCACCATGATAAACAAAGAACATGTATCCCACAGTGGTCAAAATTCCTTCCACGGATATCTAGAGCCACTTATCACATAAAGTTCACACTTGTAATACAAATATTGTAATGTATAAAATATTGTCAATTCATTGTATATGTTAAAGAAAGTGTTTTTAATATAAAACATGTAATTTTACCATTGTATTATTTGAACCATAACACATTTTGATACCATGTGAGAACCAATATCTATTAGTAAAATTGGCAGTGGTTGAGTTGCAAGGGATAAATAATTGAATACTCCTATAAGATATTTAAAAATGAGAGTATGCAATATGAACAAGATTGAATGCAATATATAGATTATATTAACTCAAAATAAGATGTATATATCAACTGTAGATAAAAACAATTAATTCCTAGATTAGTGGTGAAGGAACCTAAAAATAGGCAAGTAACTCCATTAATCAAAGTGAAAAAGCACACTTTAGGAAGCTTAAATCCAAAAATAGGAGTAATCCATGTGAAGAACATGCATAGGAATATTATACACTAACACTCATTCCCAATATATGGACTTGATCTCCAATTCTAACAATTCATTACCTCGGTCCAAATAGATAATTGCAAAATTAATATAGATAATTTCAATAGTCATATGTATTCGAACCCTGAACATTTAAAATTGAATTTATTAATTTGGACTCACCTTCCCCTCCCATATCAATCATTGTGAGTGGACAAAATGCAACTTATTTCAGATTGCACATTAGGGTAATGTATTTAAATACCAGCCTTAATTCAAAAATAATAGATTCTAGGATTTAAAGAACAATCTATTGAGCGCTTCTAAAATTTTGTTTTAAAAGGATAAATGGTTGTCAATATTATGTCATCATCTTGGGAGCATATTATATGTGTGCCTCCTATTCTTGACCTTGGTTCACCACCATTGAATTAGTCAATATAAGGGTTTGTCTAAGGAGAACATGAGCCTCACAATTCAAAAGCTTAAAAATATTTGTAAAGGGCCAACCACCTTTTATTTAGTGGAACTATATTAAATTAGATGCATAAATCATTAGACTTTTTCTACCCATAAGTTTAAATTCACACTCACAAATATCCATACACACTCATAAAAGTGAGTTAGAGAATTTAACACTCATAGTTCCAAGAAAATGGCATTCATTTGATAGGTTATCAAATTATGGCATCATGATGAATGTGTTGCAAAAATATTTGTTGCACCAAAATATCGATCTGTTAATGCTCGATACAACCACCAGAGTCAATGAATCAAAGGGAGGAAATTAAACCATGTCACAAACCTAAACGTTGCACTGCACAACACAAGGAGACCAAGGGCACACACCTTGCAACAATCCCCCCAGTGCAAGCCAAGGGTTTGAACCCATGACCAAGGCATTGGTACCAATTATTGCATAGATGGTTTTCATTGCACCAAAAGATCGACCTTTTAATGCCTGATACAATTGTTGAAATTAATGAATCAATGAGGGGTGGTTAAACCATGTCACAAATTCGAGTGTTGCAATGTATAACACAAGGACACCAAGGGCACACACCTTGCAACAAAATGTGCTTCTGATATATATACAAATATATATATTCATTGGATTTAAAACTAAAAGCATCCTTTATATTTTATTTTATTTTATTTATATATACATTTATTACAACATTTGATATTAGTACCAACTCTTATATAGAAGTTAATTAGTTTAATTATTTAATTAGCTTAAATTGTTTATGTGAGCATGATTTTTTCTTTACATAAAATGGTAAACCCAACTTTCTTACTACCCTAGGATTTCATACCTAGTTTTTATTCTTTCACCATTAGAATTCTAAATTTGATGTATAATTATTATACAATTATTTCAAATCTAGTTAGGGTTTAGATCCACCCTTAAGTGTTTATTATTATTTTATTTATTTCATGGGGTTTGAAATTTAGTGTGAGAACTCTTTGATCCCTAACCTGCCATGCTTTTGATTTAGGGTTTAATATTTAATTTAATATTTGATCTCCATTAATTTTTTGATCTTACATTAGATTTGACATTTATCATTAATTACTCTCTATGATTTAATGATGATTATTATTTTGTCCTTCATGATGATACTATAGTCAATGCTTATATATCTATGTTAGCTCGTCATTTATTACAAAATGAATAGGGTTCATTGGTAGGAGTATAATTTTTACAATGTGTGTATGTTTTATAGTGCATCTAGGATATGTGCATTAATTCTTACATGTATGTGTTCTTTGATGGATATCTTTCATTTACATTTACATGATATTAGCTCACTTAGAGTCATTTGTGTCTAGTTTTATTATTCATCATTATGATATGGTTTCCATAATTATTATTGCATGTGGTTGAAGGTGATTCCCCTCAGTGCTTGGTTGTTTTATCCTATGAGTGGCCATGTGCCTTTAAATACCTCAAAAATCTCTTTATGTTATTGTATGCTAATATGTGTATTGATGCTCTTTGCTCATTTCTTATTGTCGTACCTTTGTAAACTCTTCTTATATGTACTAATGATATTATTTCTACATCTCTTTTTCCCACTATTCATATGGCTTGAGTATCTTTGCATCCTACTTTTCATGCTAAGCCATCTCCTCCTAGATGTATAACTACTTTCAATGCCATAACTACTCCACAAATTTATATAGTTGGATAAACACATCATAAAATGACTAAAGGATATGATTTAATCTATCAAATTAAGAATGTACAATACCTATAATATCTCTTGGGATTTAATGCATCCATCTAAGAAATCAAAATGTTTGAAACAAGTCATTTAGCTAAAATCATTGTTCCATCTAATGTTTTTGATTAAAGGAAAAACAAGTTTTGATGGGACCCGAAACCCATTACATTATAGTTTTGAAGGGACCCACAACCCTATCCAAGAAGAACATGTTGCAAAAAGGATAAAACATATACAATCAACAACCACTCAGCAACAACATTAAGAATACAGTAGAACAAACAAGCTGCACAAAGAAAGGCAAGGGCCAAGACCCCTTAACTGAAAAAAAAAAAAAAAGTTTTACCTGGGACCTAAAAACCAAAGGTTTTGAAGGAACCTTAAACCCTCAACCAAGTTTTTCTAGGACCAATAACCCAAGAGAGAATCATTAGAAATAACTCCCAAACCCAATAAGTTGAACTTAGCTAAGACAAACCAGTTGGAACTCAGCACCCCACCAGCATAACTCCTTACCACCTCAATATGAAGGAGACCCACCTCCATAGGAGCTGAAGGGAAACAAACCTCAAGCTGAACCAACCAAGTACCATTCAACCCCCCCAAACAACACCTCCTAGTTTCTTATAAAAAAACCATCTCCACCTCCATAGAAGATATCACCACCTCAATGGGATTTTCCAAAGATGCTGAAACAAAAAAACAACCCAACCCAACCAAGAACTCTCCACCTCAATATAAGAGATCAAAGCTAGACCAACAAAAAGGGTAAAAGAGGCCCCCTTCACAATCATATTGGCATGAAGAGGTCATCTCCATGGGGCCAGTAAGTAGAGCCATAAAAGTAAGAACATGAAATAAAAAACTTTGCACAAAAAAGAGAAAAGGACCCACACAATGGATCCCAAAGAAGCACAAATAGGGGTCATGGAAAAAACCCACCATTTCCCACCATAAATCCAAACCCTTAGGCCTCCTCTACAAGAGAACATGCAATCCTCCTGCAAAAAAAGGAGCCTTGGCACCAGGAAAAGGGGGGGCCTCCTCATCATTTGTAGTCCACTCCATGACAAGAAGACCAACAACCACATCCCAAAAACACAAATGCACCCTCACAGAGGAATAAGAGCCCAAAAATCATGTTGACAGAGCAAGAAAAGAAGAGAAACAATAATAAGAAACCACTTCCAACCCGACATACCAGTCCAAGTCTGAGATAATGCCATCCAAATCCTCAAGAAACCCATCATCAAGAACCCCAAGCCCCACAACTAGCACAACATAGGGGCCCAAAAGAAGAAGGAACATGCAAGGACAACCACCAGGCAGAGAAAGAAGATAGTTGACCAGAAAATAAAGAAAACACTCCAACCCTACTATCCAGACAGGGTCTGAAACAAGCCATAAACTATCTGTGCTACCCAAACCAGAGGCAACCCAACATCCACTTCTCTAAAAAAATAAAACCCCCGCACATAAGCAAAAAAGCTCCCAAAAATCTAGAGAAGACCAGGAAAATTTGCAAGCACAAAGTGAGGAGAGAGGGCACAACAAAAAAACACCACATATAACTCTACACACCCAACAAAGTCTAAAGATAGGCCACCAAAATCCTCAAAGAAACCGTCCGCAAGAAACCTTGACATAACCTCCAGCCCCACACACAAAGGCTCAAAGAGCCACACCACAAAGGCAAGCCCCCATCCATCACGCCACAGAGGAAATCTTTGCTAGAAGTAGCAAAGAGTGCACAAAGGACAGTCACGCCCAACACATTTTCACAAATAGGAGCACACCCAACAAGAAACAGGCCTCTCCACGCCATACTCATCCTTGTTTGAGTCATCTCCACCGCTGTTGTCGCCATCCTCCTCCTAAGATTTCAAATGGATACCCCCACACCCTCTCCCGCCCGACGGTGCCATGGGTAAAAGCACAATTTTAGTTACATTTATTGAGCCTTTCTATCTAATATTCCATCTAATGTTAGTTCTATAAATTTAGTTACATTTATTGAGCCTTTCTATCAAAATAATTCTAATGTTTCATTTGCACATTATAAGTTTCCTCCACATATTCTTCAAGAACAAAGCCCATTATATATTATGGTAACTATGGATATATTCAAATCAAACAAGACTTAGTTGATAGTGGATCTAGTATAAATATTTGTATCAAAGACTTCTTAGATATCATCAAATTTGATTCTACTATTTTTCCAAAATTTGAAGTCATTATTAAAGGATTTGATAATGTGGGTTGTGAGTCTCTTGGTTTTGTTACTTTTCTCATCCATATTTGACATATTCAATTGATATTATTTTTCATGTGACGTTTGGTTCTTTAGTGTATAAATTATTTTGGATCATCCTTGGATACATTATATGGGTGTTATTCCTTCTACACTTCATTAGACTTTCAAGTGTATTGTTTATTAAATAAAAGGTGTAGGGTAAATGCAAGAAGATGAGTCCACTTCTAGTGGGAGTTTCAGACTTAGAAAAAACCTAAGGTCGAGCAAAACAAAATGGGATCTTGTTATTTAGCGAACGAGATCTTGTTTCGCTTTAGGTCCCTAAGCCAAAAATGAGATTCTATTTTTTAGAAATGGGATCCCATTTCGCAAAGGCTTAAATTTTTTTTTAAAACCAAAAGGGATCCTATTTCTAGAAATTTAAATTTTTGGCCTAGATTTTTCTATGGGTTTCAGGTCAAAAAAAGGCTTGGGGAGTTGACCCTTAGCTTTGGACCTTCTTTGACCTACAACTTGATGGTCATGTCAATGTTAGTAAAAAAGAGTGACTTTGGACATATGTCTAAAGTCATTTTTTGCATATTTTTTTGATGAAATTAAAACCCATTGTAGATGAGATTGTGTAGATTCCAAATATATAATGTTTTTTATAATTGGGTTATTTTTTCTATTTTTCAAATAAATTTTGATGAAACTAGTCCATAAACTTGGAATATCATGGTTTTTTAGTATTTTAATAAATTTTAATTAAAATATATTTTTTATAAAATAAATTATATGTACACATTCTTCAGATAATTATTTTCAATTTGAAAAAATAAATAAAAAATGATAAATTTAGACCATCTTATGCGTGACGTACAAGAGGAATTTTCAAAACAGTAATTATGACCAATAAAAAATTACAAAAATATATTGTGCACATTTCTCAATGTGTTACAAATATTTTCTCAAAAGGATTCAAAAAAACACAATTATTTAGGTCAAAATATGGATGGCGTACACATCCATGGCATGGTAAAAAAAGTGACTTTTAAATAATGGTTTTTGAACATGCCTATTGAAAATCAATTTGTATCATTTGGGTATTAAAATAAATTACATATTTGGAAACTAGACTTGAAGTAATACATTTCATATTATTGACTTTTTTAAAGATTCAATCTTTAAGTTCTTCAAATTTTTAGGTCAAATGAGACATTTTAAAAATCAGGGAAAACACTTCCATGTTTTGGCCAATAAATGCACTCAGCTTCTTGCACACACCCTGTATATTCACAATTATTTTCAACGGGTTGATGAATACAATATTTTAGTTTCTCCTAATGGATTTTCTACACCTACATTGTCATCAAGAAATTTATATCCTTCATCTACACCTTATGGTTATCTTAAGGATGACTTGGTTCTCTTCATGTCACACATTCATGTACTACAAAACATCAAATGAATGATAACTTTTATTTCATTCTTTTTTGATATATGTATCTTGCTATTTATGTTTGGCCATCTTTAGAATTTCATGAGGACACTACCGCAAATGAGTGTGTTCCTAGCCATAGATCCAAAGCTAGTGCTAGTTCTAATTATGGTCCATCTTCTTTATTCCAGCTAATCAACAACATAAATATTTTTCTATTCCATAAAATATTATCTATTTAGGTTTAGTTGTAAAGGAGAAAGGTATATTATAACCAACTTAGCCATCATAGATGCCCAATACTATCAATTTGGGTTTTTTTTGTTATGGATAAAATATTATTGCAAGACCAATTTGCACAATTAATAATGATATTTACAATAAGCACATTCAAAGTTGAATTACATAGACTTACTAGATATTAATCATCCTTTAGATACACTTGTTTTTTATTAAAAAATCAAGAAACTAGGTTCTTGACCCTTACAAAAATTACTATAGAGCATAGTAGAATAGGTCCACACAAGCCAAATATAGTAGATTGACAACACATAAACATATATCCAAAAATAATTTTAGCATCGTAAATTGTCATCCTTGACAATTGTGCACTACGTTTTTCTCCCCCTTAAGTAATTGGACCTAATTGAGCACCTAATTTTCTAAATTATGCATTTCATAGCCTATTTTAACATTTACGAAAAAATTGCAAGTTGAAAACCTAAGCATTTATTCAATATTTTCCCCCTAGGTTTTTAGATCCTTAAAAAGTGGGGTCTCTTAGTACCCTTGTCATCTTAATTTGTCCCCAAATATACATACGTCAAAGTTGGAATTTTATTTAATATTTTTCTCCTGACATTGCGCATCTTGCAAAATAGGGTCGGGACAGTGACACCCTAAGCGCCTATGTCCCCCTATTTTGGCCCCAAATTCAAATATGTCGAAGGTGGTATTTTATTATTTGAATTTCAAATGTCTAAAGTCAGCCATCAAGATTTAATTTTCAAGAAATTAGATTAAATTCATATAAATACCTAGTTATTGTATCATTTGAAAAATAATTGGAAATATCTAGCAAGAAGTAGAAATTACTGGAGAAATTATGATCGAGCAAATATCGAGCAAGACAAGAGTAGCATTTCAAAGATTTAACACAAAAATTCAAGATCCAAGCATCATGTCAAAGTGTATGTGAGTGTTTTCATGTTTATTTTTTTATATTATTTGTGAAGACTAATCCTTGTAGGTCTTCAAGCAATTCAAGCAAGCAATATCCAAACCTTGAGGAGATGTGTATGACTTTAGTCTTTCAAGGAAGCCATTGAAGGCTAGTGAGTTCCAACACTTTATGGATTCATCATTCCTTCCTATCATTTATCTTTTTATCATTGACATTGCCATTATGGAAGTGGAAACACTAACACAGAGTTTGACTAAGGAAAGCCCCTAAATGGAACAACATTTCTTCTCTCTTTGAATGTGCAGGTTTCAAGTTTGAAGAAAAGGATTGAAGATAATTTTTTCATTATTGCAATAAAAAACCTACCCCTTAACAACTCACAAAAACTCAATTACAAAAATATTTGATAGTGATTTGACAAATTTATAGACTAAAATTGGAAGCTTTGATTCATCTCTCAAGGACTACAAAAATAGATCCAAAAAAGACCTACTTGGATAGTGGCGCCCCCAAAGGAAATGTCCTTAGAAATCAAGCTCAAATTTATACCATAGGTGCATAGTATCCTACTCAGTTCATTTACAAAGTTCAAATTTCTTTGTGATATCTTAGATCTGTTGTATTTGCATCATTACTTCAATTGAATCATTACATTTCAATCTTAAGTCCATTTCATATTTGGTCAAGGGGAGGTTGACTTGTTAGAAACCAAGATCAGAGATGCAAACGAGAAAAGCCTTCCACATAAGAGAAAAAAAGAAGAAGCAAAGCTTTGCATGAAGATGTGCAAATTGATATTATTCAGAATTGAGAAATTACAATGAAATGAATTTCTTTATAAAAGAAATGTATGCAAAACCCTAATGTTGACCTAAAAATAGCTCAACTAAATAAAGCTTACTTATTAATTAAGTAAACTAATTATTACCTAAGCAAAACCGAGGTAAACTTAATACAGTGTAATTAAATAATTAATTACACCAACACCCTCCCTTAAGTGCAACTTAGGGAGACTAAAAAAGCATGCACCTAAACCTAAGATGAATGCAAGAAAGCATGAATGGGTCTCGAAAACAAGGCCTAATCAGGTATCTATGTACAAATGCAATGAAAGAGAAAGAAGAAAACCCAGTGGGACAAACCCCCCCTCAATGAGATGACCTGCTGCAAAAAAGCATTGGAAGAACACTACAGAGTAACGCTGGAACCTGAATCTGGTAAGCAAGGAAAGATACTTCTATTTACTACTGAAACCAGATGAGAGTCATTGATTGACTCAAGGAATCATGAAAAATCAACATCAGACCCGATGCCACAGAACACTCAAAAACTCCAAACGAGAACAACCTTGGAATCTATGAAGCAATAGTAGATAAAATGATGCCCTCCATTAGAGGGAATGGTATGATGAAAGAATCTGTAAGCCATGTATCTCGATGCCGATGCCAGACTGTGACTAAAAATGATCCATAGGAGAAAGTACCATGAAGATTATGGAACATTAACCACAAATTTAGTGGCCCTAAAACTGAGATGTGACCCAATGCAGATCAATAACCATAGGCTCTCAATCTAAAGTGTGAATCGATGTGAATCTAATATGTGTCAAGCAAGAGCAAGATGTGACCAAAAGAAACTAAGAAACCAGATACAACCCATGCGAGTTGTCATCAAAATCATGATGGAGATCAAAGTGCAACTACACTCTAATCAAATTATTATGCAAGAAACCCCCTAATGGAACTTTACATCAGTTCATAAATTACAATACCCAATGATTGCAAAAGGAGAGAATGCTAAAACATGCATAAACGAGAGAAAATGAAAACCTAGAGCATGAAAATAAAATAAAATGCATGCATAATAAAAATTTAACATCTACCTCCTTGATAAAAATGGACCTTAGATCTGTGTAGAGTACTGAACCATCTTTCCAATGCCGCAAAAATGGCGAAAAAAGGATCATCGAGTCAAAAGATATGCCCTCCATAGTGAAAAAAAAAACATTTGAGTTCAAGAACTTGGAAAATAAAATTTGAGAAAAATAAGAAAAAACTACCTCCACCAACAAAATAGTCTTGAAACTAGCTTTCCAACGGTATCTTGTTTGTGAAAAAATGACTCTGTACACAAAAGTTATGCCCGATTTGGTGAAGGTGCTCCAATTTGGCCAATAAGGCCTACAGGCAACCTAAGGGGCTAAAAACATTTCAGCCCTTGGTCCTGTGTTCGACCAGGGGCTGGGGCGGAGCCACTAGTCATCCATATAACCACTGTGTAGGGGTTTAGGGTGGTCAGGGGCTAGGTGCATAGTACTCGGTCCCCCATAGGACTGCGACAGGTGCTAACTGGGCCCGCGAGGGCTAGAAGGAGGCCGACGACACTGGATGGGGGAGCCATCGACGGTGGTGGTGGACCGGCAGCCACCTAGTGGTAGGTTCCATTAACACTGGCAGTGCATGTTTTCTGCAAAAAAAATCTTTTTTTTTTTGAAACCCATGCCTCAAAAAGCGTCTGGGGAGGCCGTACGACCTCCCTGGTAATTTTTTTTGCCTCAGAAACTAATTGCTCTAAAATTGATGAAACCAAAGGTGTTCTTAGGGTTTTTGGCCATTGTGAATGCGATGGTGACCTCCGTTTTAGCCCAAAGTGCCCTGAAAAATTAGTTACCCCCAGAGCTTGCAAAAAATCACCAAGCTTGAAACCCTCATAGATTTATTCAATGATGACCAAAATCAGAAAAATAAAAGCCAATCCTGACTTTTTCAAGCGCTCTAAATCCAATGGAAATGCTCGATCTTATCCAAAACGCTGCATAAATGAACTCAAAGCATGAAACCCTCGAGGAACCTTGAATGAACTCTACAATGATTTTCTCCAAAATCTAAGAAGGCGCTGCATATCAAGGCTCTAATACCATGTTAGAAACCAATATCAGACATGCAAACCAGAAAAGCCTTCCACATAAGAGAAAGACAATAAAAAAAAAAGCTTTGCATGAAGATGTGCAAATTGATGTTATTCAAAATTGAGAAATTATAATGAGATGAATTGCTTTATATAAGCAATGTATGCAAAACCCTAATGTTGACCTAAAAACAACTCAACTAAATAAAGCTTACTTATTAATTAAGTAAACTAATTATGACCTAAGAAAAACCTAAGTAAAACCTAAGTAAACTTAATAAAGTGTAATTAAATAATTAATTACACCAACATGACTCACCTTTTAGGTTGTAAGTGAATCATATATCTTGTACAAATCCTTCAAACTCCCACTACCTCAAATCCTATGTGAAATATTTAAGAAAAGTTCCTAAACCCTAGAAGTAAAACCCTAGGGTTTCAATTTTTCTAAGTTTCATTTTGGTGAACCTGACATGTTAACATTATATACCTTCTGAAATATGAAGCAATTCATCTTAGATCTAGGTTTACATTGCATTGCGTTGCATTTTTCATTTAGGCATTCATTTTTACATCATAAAAGGCATAAAAATTTAAAAAATTACATATCATATTGCATTATAGGTTGCAATACTAGGATTAATTTCAGCCATCTTAGGTCTGATTTATATTCAAATTTCATTTCAAAATCTGCATTAGGTCATTTAAAATCTGAAAATAAATTTGAAAGTGTCATTGCATGCATTTAGGTATCTTGCATATAGCTCAATAAGTAAAAAATTGTATTATTTTGCTTCAAAAAGGTATTAACATCATCATTTTAAGATTTTGGCATAATAGAATCAATCAATTGTTGCATCATAGATCTATGAATTGCATTTATAATTTTCTTTTATTTCTTGAAAAATTTGTAAACTGTTGCACACTTGCATTGTGAATTACATAATCATAAACTAGGCAAATTTTAGAAAAATATTCATTGTCTGACCAGTCTACAAATAGACTTGAGATCCTTAAACAATATTAGACAGAGTCAAATTTTGAAATTTATACAAACCTATGCATGACATAAGGTGCCCTAGATGCCCTTGTCCAAGCATTTTGAGCTTTTTTTTTTGTGTAATTCCCTGTCTGTGTCCTCTAGTTAGATCTAGTTTTTATTTTATGTTTGTGTTTCCAACCTATCTAATTTTATAAATTTAATCCATAGGGCTAGAAAAAACATGTTTCCTTTTCAAAGATGTGGTTTTGATATGGTAACACATGGCTTCTATAATTATAATTTTTCTACCTATGAGAACAATCTTAGAAAACAAAACAAAAACATTAACAACCATGTTAGTTCTTCTCCCAATATTTCTCCTACTTGTGAGAAGGTTTTGGTGTAAGAGGATGCAATCATGGAAAATCATGACTATCATAGTTGTTCTTCTCTTGGTACCTCACCTACTTGTGATGAAGTTATCTTGGTGTTAGAGGATCCAATCATTGAGCGTCATGAGAATCTTGTTTGTTTGTTTTCCTCTACCTCTCCTACTTGGGAAGATATTTTTGGACAAGAAGATGAGATCATTGATACATTCCTTTAAAAATATAGTAAGATGTATTGCATATATTAATATGCTAAGGTGACATTAGATCCCCCCTCAATAGAATATCATTAATAATTAGTTAATTCTATTGAACACACAATTGACTATTAGGTATCCTTTAATTATTGGACCTCCTAAAAATCCTTTAATTATTGGACCTCTTAAAAGTCCTCTAATTATTGGACCTCCTAAGTCACCTCTCATTATAGGACCCCCTAAAACTCCTGGTCATATCTTAAACTTTGCAAAAAGAATTCACTAGAAATCATGTGTTGCAAGAACCAAGTTATCACACAGTTGCTCACACATATAACACTAGAAAAAATAAGCAACCAAACCAAATGACAACATCCATCCCATTACCTCAACCATACCTTAATCCTACACCTAATATTCCTCAACATAGTGGTAATGAATATGATCTTGTTGAGAAATTTTGTAATACTCCAACCAAGATCCACCTTTGGGATTTGATTCAAAACATCACCTATATACCATAGGATGCGCCAAGAGACTTTGGAGAAAATTGATGTCCTAAATTTTGTTAAACTAAATGATGTATTAGCCTTGTTTGATTGTATACAAGTGAAAAATTTGGATATTGCATTCCCTCAACATGATTTATGCTTGCTTGAGATCCAAAAAAAATTAAGCTTTAATGATTATGGCGCTCATTAATAGAAAATGGATTGAGCATACTCTCATAGAGAATGGATCAGGTCTTAATGTTTATAGCATTGATCTTCTCGATAAGATTGGTATGGACAATAATCTTATAGAAACTAATGGTATTTCAATTTGTGGATTTGATAATGTTAACAAGCAACCATTAGGAGTGATCACATTACCCATCAAGGTAGAACACATGACTTTATAAACACCTACTTATGTTATTCCAAGACCTCTTTCATACAATATTCTCCTAGGTAGACCATGGATTCATTCCATGAAGGGATTCCCATCTACTCTTCATTGTGAGATGAAGTATGACTATAATAACAAGATATACACGATTAAAGCAGATGGAGAGAGTTATAAGTTACAAGTTGAAGCTGAACATAATACTTCAAAATCTCTCAACACTTTGATTCCAACTTCAAAAGTAGAACCCATACATGTCAAACACAAAGAATAATGTGTTTTACCCATGATGAAATATTTGGATGATGATTGGGGGCCGTTATATTTTACACCTTATTTTAAAGGGGAGTCTAAAATCTCACCATCAAAGTCCAAAGAACCTATACAAATTAATGATAATCTTGATTGCACGTCATCCATAATAAAACTCTTAGATGATTATTTGGGTTCATTAGATTTAACATCCTCCTTTATGAGAGAATACAACATTCACAATCTAAACCTAAGGATTCTTGTGCTATATCTAGTTCTACATTGACAAATCCAAAAACATCACCCCATGATGGCCCATGATGGTGATGGGGGCTCTTTATATTTTATCCATCATGAGTGTAAGATGCCTAAATTTAAAAAACTTTAAAAGGATCTGCATGCTTGGGAAAAAGCTATTTCTTCTCAGGAGCATGTAGATACAATTTCTTCATTTGAGTTGGAAGAATGTTATGGCCTTGGATAGAAAATTATTGCTAAAAATAGATATAATGCAAACATAGAACCAAATGTTAACGATCAAGTGAAGTCTATACTGTACTTTTCCAAGCAAGGTCTAGGTTTTCAACCTTCATCTAATGATTTATCCTCTATTGTATGTATGGCATCTTACAATAAGCATTAAGCAATATTTTGTTCACAAAAGAGAGGAACATCTCCTAATATTGATAAAGAGCATATCTTGTTGAGGCTTCTCAAAGCCCACTTAATATCTCTCCCTTCAAGAATGTGAAAGAAATTTTATAACAAAAACTCATTTTGTCATACCATCGAGTGCATGGCCATTCTACCAATGAATGTCACGCCTTGAGAAGTAAAATACAACTTAGTGATTATGGTTCTCTTCCATGTGTTAATGCACCTAATCACTCTAAACAATAATGATCTTCATCCTATGGTGTTGCTCCTCACTATGTGGCATTTGTAGCTCTATATATTTTCTCATTTCCATTCATGGTGGTACAATTATAAGTGCAACCATACTTTCTATGAAAACAAAATGATAGACTCTTGTGTGGTTCTTTTTGTCTCCATAGTTGGGGGGCAAGGATAACTAGTTTTCAAGGTGTGCATTATTTTCTCCTTAAAATACCAAAATAGCAAGTATGTTGACATTTTAAGGGGGGGCATATAGTCACTACTCATGGTTTGCATAAATAATGGTCCCTTTTTAGTGATGATAATATACATCTCCTAAAAAGTGTGACTTCATCAATGGAAGTGTGGATTTCTCAATCTATCTTGTGCCTCCTTTGTGGTGATATTGGGCTTGCTATATTCTAGGTGTGTGACTTTTCTTGACATATGATGTTCCCCTTGTGGTAATACTATGGCTAGTATTCCTTAAGGTGTGAGATTTTATTCCCTGGCGTGTCCTCTCTTAGTAGTGATGTCATGTGTGATATTCCCTAAGGAGTGACCCTTTATGTATTGAGCAATGCCCCTTTGTTATTTTTTGTAAATCACCTTTTTGTGGTGGTGTTTTTTGTTACACCCCTTGAGGTTTTTTCCTTGTCTTATTCTCCTTATTGGGCAATTTTATGCACCTTTGTAGGCAAGTTTTATGTTTATGCTCCTTCAAAGGTGAGTTTTTTATTTATGCACCTTCGTGAGAAAGTTTGTTATGCACCTTCGTAGGTGAGTTTATGCACCTTCTTAGGTGAGGTTTTGGAAAGATAGTTCATGGATTCAACATAATGGAGCTTTTTGGGTCATGAAATTGAGCACCCTTTTAACATGGCCATTGAGCATAATGCAACTTGCTTGATAATAGAGCTATGTCTTTCATGAGTGTCTAGCATAATGTAGCTTGCTAGCCTTATGGAACCTATCATATTGCATGGACACATAGCATAATACAAATTGCTATCTAGTAGAGCCATGTGGCTCTTGAGTGATTTTACGTCCTCATGAGAGCATCATTTTATTTTGAAAACACATTCAATGGATGGCATTTGGTATTTGAGATAAATTTAAGACTGGGGTATCTTTTCCTTATTGACTCAAATATCTTTTAGTACTAATCTTGTGTTTTGTTATGTGTCTTTTGTGTATCGTCTTCATATTTTATTTGTGGTTGCATTGTGTTTGTGTTCATTTTGTTTTCATCTATATGTTATGTTATGTCATGTGTTTTCATTGTGCATGCTTTGTGTTTTCTGACATGTATGTTTGTGTATGTTGTCTTGTTTCATTTCATACATGTGTATTCCTTTGTGCTTATGTTGTCTTTCCATAGGATAGTGGATCCTAAAGGCTTGTATACTTCCCCTAGATTCAATGTCATCCCATCTCTTCAAAATTTGGACAATCAGACCCCTCTTGCTATATTTTCTACTTTAGTGTGAGGCTGAGCGTAAGTTCATATTCTCACCAAAGTGGGGGCTAAATTAGCATCGTAAATTATTACCCTTAAAAATTTCACACAATGTTTTCCTCCCCCTTAAGTAATTAGACCTAATTGAACACCTAATTTCCTAAATTATGCATTACATGGCCTATATTAACATTTAACAACAAATTAAATGTGGAAAAACTAAACATTTATTCAATATTTTTTCCCTAGATTTTTAGATCCTAAAAAAGGGGATCTAGAAAATAGTACCCTTAGCACCCATATCCTCTTAATATGGCCCCAAATTTACATAGGTTAGAGGTGGAATTTCATTTAATGTTTTACTCATGATGTTGTATATCTTACAAAATAGGGTTGGAAAGTGTTTCCCTAGGCCCCTATGTCCCCCTATTTTGGCTCCAAATTCAAATATGTCAGAGGTGGCATTTTATTATTTGAATTTCAAATGTCTAAAGTTAGTCATCATGATTTAATTTTTGGGAAATTAAATTAAATACCTGTAAATGCCTAGTTATTGCATCATTTAAAAACTAATTGGAAATATCTAGCAAGAAGTAGAAATTATTGGGGAAATTATGATCAAGAAAATATCAAGCAAGTCAAGAGTAGCATTTCAAATATTTATTTCAATAGTTCAAGATTCAAGAATCCTGTCAAAGTGTATGTGAGTGTGTTCATGTTTATGTTTTCATATTGTTTGTGAAGACTAATCCTTGCAGGTATCCAAGAAATTCAAGCAATTCAAGCAAGCAAGATCCAAACCTTGAGGATATTTGTATGACTTCGGTCCTTCAAGGAAGCCATTGAAGGTTTGTGAGTTCCAACACTTTGTGGATTCATCATTCCTTCCTATAATTTATCCTTTTATCATTGGCATTGGCATTGTGGAAGTGGAAACACTAACATGGGGTTTGACTAATGCAAGCCCATAAATGGTGATAATTTTCTTCTCTCCTTGGATGTGCAAGTTTCAAGTTTGAAGAAGAGGATTAAAGTAAGTTTGAAGATCAAATATTCATTGTTACAATTGAAACCATACACTTTGATAACTCATGGAAACTAAATTACAGAAATATACGTCAGTGATTTGACAAATTTGTAGACAAAAATCGGAAGCTTTGATCTAGCTCTCAAGGACTATGAAAACAAATACAAAAAATACCTACTAGGATAGTGGTTCCCTCAGAAGGAAACACCCTAAAAAATCAAGCTGAAATTTATACCACAGTGTCTTGCTCAGTCCATTTTCGAAGTCTGAATTTTTCTATGATATCTCAAATATGGTGTATTTGCATTAGAACAATAATTTTCATCATTAGGTCAATTATTGTAAGTCAATCATATATATCTTGTCCAAATCCTTCAAACCCTCGCTACCTCAAATCCTATATGAAATATTAAGGAAAAGTTCCTAAACCTCGGAAGAAAAACCCTAGGGTTTCACTTTTTCTATGTTTCAATAACTAACAAAAGAAACAAAAAATAGAAGAAAATACACAAACAAGGACAAAATGAAATCTAGGGAGATAATTCCCCCACTCCTCAATAATTAACTTATACATCTAGCCACAACGGTGGTGCTCCCCTTGGGCACCCAGACCAACCACATTGCTAAAGCCATAGGGGCTTTTCAAGTTCTTAACCTTGCTATGCAGTTGAATTTCAACAACGTGTGGATTGAAGGGGACTCCAATAATACAATTCAATGTATTAAGGGGGCTCAAAAACCCTCATGGACTATTGAGAACTAGATAAATTTATCTAAGGAAATCATTAATTCCTTTGAGAACCACTTCATTACCTATATCTATAGGGAAATTAATAGTGTCGCTGATTACTTTGCCAACATGGGGGTTAAGGCTAAGACTAAAATTATTTGGCAAAGGAATGATGGTTTAGAAGCCGATATATTGGCCTTAATGAAGTATGATTGTATACACGGGAAAATCCAATTTCCCCCTTTGAATTATGATTAAGATGAATGTATGTCTTTCTAAGTAGTCTCAAAACTGTTGTCTCATCATATTTCCTCAAGGGATGGAGTACTACGGATTTAATAGCCTAATTATTCTCGGGTACTTCGCATGATTTCTGGGTGTTTTTGTGCTCTATTGTAGAGGTATTATGGAGTCTTTGAAGGAATCTTGCATTGCAAACAAAATGGGTAGTGACCACTATAGATTGGAACCGACGGATTGCAAAGAATTGAAGACCAATGATAAATTGTGGAGGGTGTTGGAGAAGGGTGGCATTATGGGCTATATGGAGAAGCTTCATGGTAGAAATCAAGAGGTTACCAGGACCTTTGTGAAGGATTGGAATAATGGCAGCATCAAACTCTTTGTGAGGAAAGTGGCAATTAATGAACAGTTGATCTCAGATGTTACTGAGATGCCCATAGAGGGTCTCAAATTCTACAGAGATAGGAAGCTCTCTGATCAGGAAATCAAGACTTTTCCATGCACTGACAAGGAAAGGGAGGACTTGCTGAGAGCCACAAAGAGTAGCTATGATGCTACCAAACTAAAGCTGATGTGGAGGGAGGTTCTGAGGGTGATTATGGAGTATGCCACTTTGGACGGGAGATATACCAAAGTTTTTGGGTACCACTTTGTGCTTTTGAATCACTTCAGGCACCAGGTTAGGGTTTCCCTTTCGTATTACCTTTCTAATTCTTTAAATTTGAACCTTAAGGACCATGTGTCTAATCCCATAATATATCCCTTAATCCATGAGGGCTTGCTTGTGCTTATTTATGAAAATTTTAAGGCTATTGCGGCTATCTCTCAACATACCCCTTCCCCACAGAAAAAGGAGTTGGGTAATAGTTATTCTGAGAAGGATGAGTGGGATACTGAGATGGAAGGGGAGGATGAGTGCCCTATGAGATAAAATAAGAAGGATAATACCAAACACAAACCTAAAGCCTATGCCCTCCCCAAACCTAGTGTGATGAATTCTACTGGTAGGGCTAAGATAATCTACCAGGGGTCTAATGTTACTAATATGAAATGTACTCCTAGTGTCTCTCCCAAGGGGAAGGGTAAAAGAAAGTTGGAGGAGGATGCCTCCTATCACACTAACCAAGAGGATTCCCAACATACCAACCTATTTGAGTACTCTAGTTATCCAACCACGGATAGGGAGGATAGGCCTCGATTCCCTGATGATTTAAAGGCGAAGGATCACTATTTCAAAGTAGCGCATGAATACCCTTTTGATGTCCTTGCTATCACCCGCAATGGCTCTGTTGATAATTTTTGTCTATTCAAGTGGGCCTTTTTTGAGATAAAGGAAATTAAGCTCAATCAAAGGGCTTATAAAAGCAGGTTGGAAAAGGTGGAGGAGTCTGATAACATGAGTAAGGATAAAGATATAGCTAAAGATCTGTGGACACAAGATGAAAAAAGGTATATGGTGGATTTCTTGAAGAAAACTGTGGAGGACTTAGAGATCTTCAAGAATAACCATGATGGGAAGCTTTATAATATAGAGGGGAGGATAAATAATATAAGAGATTCTATTCAAAAAGTTATGGAAATGAGACATAAAATCCTTAAATCCATTGCCAACACTATGAACATGATGGTCGAGAGCTTGGAAAGAGCTCATTAGGTTAAAACCGTGGTGGAGGTTGAGGATGATAAAGAGCAGAGTCAATATGAAGGGGTTAGGCCAATCAAATGTACCAGAGAAAATTTGAAAAGGAAGATGGACAAGAATCTTGTGGACATTTAGGAGATGAAGAAAGCTTCTATCAACATGGATAACCTAGAAAAGGAAATTGCTGAAGTTTTGAGAAATCTGGCTTAGGTTTCCTATTGGTTCTTTGTTGGTTTTTTGTTGTGCTGCCTCTCCGTTGGTCTTTGGTTTATCTCTTTGGATAAATTTTCATCTTTTGTTGAAATCTTAATGTTTTACTCTATCTTTATCTACTGTTAAAGGGTTTTGGGGCCCCTTCAAAACCCGTTTTTCCCTTAATCAAAAACTTATAAATCTAGCCATACTACTCAATATTAGTAGTTGTCATATCTTGCTTCTTTAGCTCCATACCTTGTAACATAGAAAGAGTTATAGTTGCTCTATGCATTATCTTCATGTTGTTATTTACCTTGGTGTTTATTTTTTCTCCACATCCTCCATGACAATTCTAATGGCCTCTATCTAAGTGGTAGTATAGATACAAAGGTCATATTTAGTCTGAATATCATCTTTGTTAATAGTGGTTTGTGGAGAGTCAGTTGAGTCATCCTCTATTTAAGGGGCATTCATTTCATCAAAAAGGATGTTGCCTTAATAATTCAAGAAGGGGTATGCTCAAGAGTGTTCCCTTAGTGTTATTATTCTTCATGTCCCCTTCCATATTGTTCTTATCTTATTGCTCCTCTAAGGAATCATTGGAGATCTCAATATCTTTCAAATCACTAGGTTGAACCCCAACCAACCTAGTATATCTACAAACCCTAATAATCTTTACACTCCTTCTTGACCCTAATAAGAGAATATTTCAAATCATCAAGCTTACTAGTCTCCTTAATTATATTCCTAGTGGTGGGCTTAAACAAGGTCTCTCTTGCAAAGTGACTAGTGCCCTCCTGAATATTTCCACCCTTTCTCTCATGGAAAGTTCTAATATTTCTTGACTTACCCACCTCAATTTATTTATTTTTTATTTTTATTTCTTTACATTGATGCCATGTTTTCTAACAATAGCCCCACCCTTAGTCTTTAAATTATGAAGTAGGTTAGCATCACTGCACTTAGTTACAATAGGATTTGTGCCCTTGCTTAGGGTACTAGCAGGTGTGGAGTCAATCAAACTTTGATCGTTTTAGTAGGAAAAAGGGCTAGCTAAAAATTATAAAGATTAAAAATTGAGTCCTTGATGCAGTGGGACAAGTAACTTTCTAGGGTTTTTCTCATACTTTCTATTTAATATTTAACATAATTCTCCAATGAGCTCACTAAAAAAGGGGGAAGTTAATCATGAATGATGCAAATAGTTTAACAAGGGAAAATGATAAGTTTAATAACATTTTAAATTCCCCCTAAGGTGAATTATTTAATTAAAACCCAACAAACCTAGTTCCAAGATGCTAGCAACTCCTCTCTATTGAACCTATTTTGATACTTAACAAATTCATCACCTTTGTTGAAGAAATTGTTCAAGATTTCAATATCTTGGACCCTGCTCTGATGTCCCAATTTTTTCCCTTTTCACTTAAGCCTTGTAATATCCCCAATAACCTCTTCATTGAATTCAAATCCCATACCTCGAACTTGGACATACCTTCTATTCCAAGACTCTACAAACTAAATTGAGAGGGTTTGGTTATAACTATTTAAACATTTCAAGTAAGAAAAATTTCACCCTCTTTGAAAATGTGCCAAAACAATATTATCCTTCTTCACCTCCTCATAAGAAATAAGTTCAATGTGGACTCTATCACTCCACATGTTTTTAAAAGGCAACATAGGAGGGTAGGATTTATACTTGGTATAATGTAAGGGAAAAATAACACAATTTTTTTATCATAGAGTTCAACTAGAAACCTTTCAAAAGTACTATAATGTGTAGATAATGTATCTCTTAATGCAATTAATTCTTCAAGATGAATCTCCACTACCATTAATCCAAATTTATTAAACCTACTAACAATCATTAATCGGTGATATGCTTTCAAAATCCCACAATGTAAGTGTGTGATTTCTACAATGGGGATTTGCTCTTATGCTACAATCATTATTGATAAAATGAAAATAATAATGATTATTAATTCTACACAAGGGTCGAACTTCTTGATCACATGGCTTCTCCTCCAATGGTACTACCACATCATTAATATTATAAAATTAGCATCCATATCCCCATTATAACACTTATTGACCATACAATAGGGATGTCTAATTTTTGATAATAGTTGAAGTTTGAGTAAGATCATTTTTGAATAAGGGGGTATATAGAGTTGGGAGTGTTACTCTCACTTCTCCAAAAATGCTAGGAATCCAAATTAATACCGAAGTTGGCTATGACATCAAAAATATTATTTCATTTTTAGTAAATGCAAATGATGTCAAATTTTTGAAGTTTATTATTAAGACATTTAATATGCCAAATTATGTTAACAAAGTTCTAGTGAGGGGTATAATTCTCATAAATGGAATCTATAATTAATTTGGAGTCACCTTCAATTTTCATACATTCGATGCCTAATGAGAGCACCATCTTAACACCCTACAACATTGCTAAGACTTCAATTTCATTATTGGTTTTGACACCCAAATTTCTAGAAAAGGCAACAATAAACTTCCCCTTATGAGATCTTATCACTCCCCAACCACTAGTCTTCTTGGTATTTCCTTTAAATACACTGTTAAAATTCAAATTGACCCAACCATAAGGAGCTTTCCAATAATTGTTAGCACAAGCTAGTTTTCTAGTTCTATCCACTTTGCTTATGTCATTATTAATACCCCAAATTTTAGCAATATCCACTTCAATAGAATTAGGAAGAACTTCCAAAATCTTAGTGTTGGAGATAGAAAAATTTCCAAAAGATTTTTTGAAAAAAGAGAAAAATCCTCTTAAATAGCATTTTTTTCCTTTAGTTTGAAAAATACATTTTTTATTTCCTTCCAAACACTCTAAAAAATGTGGGGGGAACCTAATTCTATAAATCTTTGATAATTAGGTGTGAAAAGGGAGGCTTCCAACCCTAACCAAAGGTAGTCATATTGGTGTTCATCACCCAAGAAATGTTTAATTTATGCATAAAATCTTCCTAGATAAATCTTCAATACTCACAATGGAAGAAATATGAGACATAGTCTCTTCATCTCTATGACACAACATACATATGTTAGGCATTTGGAATCCTCTCTTTTACAAATTATCCTGGGTTAGGATTTTGTTGTCTATAGCTGTTGGAAATTTGTGTTGTCATTGATGTCAATAGATCTTTGTTGTCGCATTGACGTCAATGGGTCAATGGGTCTATGGGGAGATTATTTGAAGTCTATGGAGATGCTTTTATTGGTTGCATTATGTTGTCATTAGTAGTATCCCTAATGTCAACCTCGAGTGTTACTTTTATGAGCATGTATTGGTGATTGGTATGGTTGAGATGTTGTAGAAGTCTTTCAGGTGATGATTTTGTGTTTGTGGTTCTTGGTTTCCAAGTGATTTTGATAAAATTTGAATAAAAGATGAAATCTTGTGGTGAAGAGTGTTTAGTGTGACATAGTGGTGTTTGGTGTTTTAATCTGCAATTCTTCATGATTAAATATTTGTCTATGCAGTTTGGATATGTTGATTAGAGGTGTTAAGAGGTGTTATATTTTGATTTTCAAGTTTTGGATCATTGTGTAGAGAAAGTTGTGTTCACCAGTGTGT
The DNA here is from genome assembly GCA_007115665.2 of Sequoiadendron giganteum. Lineage (NCBI taxonomy): Eukaryota > Viridiplantae > Streptophyta > Pinopsida > Cupressales > Cupressaceae > Sequoiadendron > Sequoiadendron giganteum. The sequence goes on from CM021107.1 coordinate 462,550,341, forward strand.
GAAATGTGAAAGTAGTGTTGTCAGGGAGAAATGGTTTTGCTCCGCATTTCTCCTTAGTTTGGTTTTTGGTCTTGTGGATCTGAGGGTGTTGTTATATTTCTCATATCTATCTTTAGTATAATTTGTTTGTGTTTTGGTGCTCTACAAGGTTGGATTTAGGTGTTACAATGTGTGGAAGGTTATCTTGGTGTATTGAATGAATATGTTCTTCTAGTATATGATGTTGCGAAGGAGTTTTTGGATTTCAAGGTGTTGATGGAATATTTCAAATTGTGTTTAAGTGTTGTATGTTGTCTTTTAGTCATCTTTGGATTAAAGGAATCATGTACTTAATTGTTTAATGGTGTTAACATAGGTTCGGCCGACCTTGGGTGTTTACACTAATTGCGGATATGCTTCGGTGTTTGTGGAAGTGTGGCATGAAATTTATGAGTGGATTTGGGTCTGAATTAAAGTGTGTTGTGGTTCACCTTCATTCCTTTCCATCACGGGAATTTTTTGGTGTCAACTTAATTTGAATTTGCATGGTTGAGGTGCATAGCCAACCTTGTGAATTTTTTTCAAGGTTGAAGATGGTATATACGTGTGATGATTTGATGTGTGAAATGTGAAAGTGCAAAATTTAGTGTGATATTTAATGCCTAAAACTATTGGAAGTAGTTAGTAGAAGGCGTCTATATTCTACAAAGAGTGTGAATGTTCTAGTGAAGAAGTGGTGGATCTTTCTATTGCTTTGAGATGGATTTCTCATTGTAACAATCTTCCATCTTGTCCTTTCTAATTTGGAAATGATACATTGGTAGTGAGCCCTCTAGTAGTGAGCCTATTATATTTGATGTTGCAATTACATTATATTGTGAGCTAATCCTCATCGTGTTTTTTCCCTTCTTGGGTTTTCCACGTAACTCTAGTGTTCTCACGTGTTTGGATATGTTTTCATTATTGTTTCTCATGTTGACATTCTAGTAATGCACGATAAGGGTTTAAGGACTAATATAGATCTGAATGTTAATGATGGTTTTGATGTTTTAATGTACAATTGATTCACTCCCCCTCTCAGTTGTCTTGTGAATTCAACAATAGAAACCCACTAAAAAAAAAAATTTTAGGAATTAACTTATTATTCCAAACCTTCTACCAATAGGAATCTCCAACAAGGGGCTCCAACATTAGACTATAGGTAGACTTGATAGAAAAACACCTTTATTTTACTAGGTCCAAAAAAATTCATCCTCAATAGGGAAGATAGGGATTCTATGCTTTGGAAGCCTCCTTTTAAAATCTCTTGTAATACTTATAAAATTATTTTGATTAGGAAAACATTCTTGAATGTTCTTCCTTTGATGTAGTAACCCATTTCTATAGAAGTAGTCCTTAAAAAGGGTACCAAAAAATTTGTTAGAAAGGTTGTATAAACTACCAAAGGTCTGATGGTAGTATAGGGGGTATTGATCCAAGCACCTATCCTTCTAGAATTTTATGTTCTCACAATCCCCAATCTCTCACTTTATCCCCTTTTACATCAAAATCCTAGTTTTAATCACATTATTTAAAATAATATAACCTTTCTAGAATGTTGATGTTAGACAACAAGTTTGTCTCTTATTTTTCAAATATTTAACTCCTATTATGATACTCCATTCCTTGTTATTTGAGAAGCCCCAACCCACCTTAGAAATTAATGCCTTATTATTGGAATGAATCTTTTTTATTTTCAACCCCCCATGAGATCTAGGAACACAAACCTTATCTTAATTAACAAGGACCAATCTATTATTTTTTCTTCCAACCCTAATCAAAGAAATAATTTATGAATTTATTCAAATTTTTTTGTTATTCACTTAGGTATCTTTAATAAGGAGAGGAAATATATAGGATACCTTGGAGGGAATCCTTGAGCAACTAGAACTTACTAAATTGACTCAAGATCTTTCCTTTCCAACAAACAAGCATTCTCTTAACTCTTTCAAGGATATAATTCTAGAAGGTTTGTGTTAGTTTCTTTACAATTAAAGGGAGCCCAAGATAAGTAGCTAGAAGTTAAGCATAATCACACCTAAATATCTAGCATTTATTTTAGATGTAAGCCAACTTTAGTATGAAAAAATATCTCTTATCATAGTTGATACTTTGACCAAAGATAGTGGCATAATCCTTTAATAATTTCTTCCACTTTCTAGATTCAACAATAGAAGCCACTCTAAAGAGGACAATATCATCCATAAATTATCATATAGTTGAGGGATGTAAGGTGGTAGTGACTTGAACCCCTTTGAGACCCCCTAATAGTATCATTTTCCAAATATTTATACCAATGAATTCTGCCATCAATATGAAAGGGTAAGGATATAAAGGATTACCTTATCTAAGACTCCTACCCATATTGAAGAATCCTCTAGGAGTACTATTGACTAGATTAAATAATTTAGGTGTGCTGATACACTCTTTAATCAAACTAACCACTCTATCTTGAAAACCAAATTTTCTAAGGACTTTAAACAAAATTTCCTAAGAAACCTTATCACGGGCTTTGGAAATATCAAGTTTCAAAATTATACCTCAATGTAGATGACTCCTTTCGATTGAGTGAATTATTTCATGAGTATTAATAGTTGCATCTATAATTTTTCTCCCTAGTACAAAGCCTTTTTAGATGTTAGAAATCATCTTGTCAAGCAAAGGTTGGATTCTATAAACTAATATTTTGGTGAACACTTTGTAGATGGTGTTGTGCAATCTAATGTAAGTTTGACTATAGTGACCAAATCCATCTTCTTGGGGATAAGTGCAATAAAAGTATTGTTAAGTTGTTTCAATAATTTTCCACTTCAAAAGAAGGCTTGGGAAGTAGCAATGACATATCCTCCCATAGTTTCCAAAAAATGTTGAAAAAATATAGGAGGAAACTCATTTGGTCTTGAGGCCTTGTAAGCCCCAAAAGAGAAAATAATTACTTTGAATTTCACCTTAGTAATAGTCTTGGTAATAAAGGGAGTTGTCATCTCCCAAAAGTACTGAGGGGATGCAATCAAGCATTTGATCGATAAGAGGATTATTCGTGTTGTAAGGTTGCTTGGAAAGAAGAGATTGGAAATAAATTATAGCTATTTTTCTTAGTTATTCATAAATGTTGACCTCCAATCTCATTTTGAATCCAAAAGTCTAGTAATAGTGTTTCTCTTTTTGTGACAAGGGGAATATTGGTTGAAGGAGGAATTTATACCCCCCTCCTTACATCGTTGGACTCAAAAAAATTTCTTCCAAAAAATATCTTCTTTTCTCATAATGGCATTCCAATTATTGATCAAATTATTTTCTAGTAGTAAGGTATCCTTATCAGTGCCTCATTTAGCCATAAATTTCTAAAATCCTTTTACTTTATTAGACACAACCTTTTTCTATTAAAAAATATTTATTCTAGGCTTTAACTTTGTTCTTGATATATTTATTTTTGTGTGACAACCTATAAATGGTTGACCCTTGAACTAGGATATCTCACCACAAAGAAACACACTCTCTACAGTTCAAATGAGTGGCCCACATTAATGGAATGGTAATGAACCTTTTTTTCTATCAGTCCAATTAAGTAGCACATGATTATGATATGAACTAACTCTTGGAGGAGCAACAATTTTGATGTTGTTAATGATATTACAATTAGAAGAGATAAACATTATATCAAGTCTAACATGTATAATATGTTCCTCCAAACACTTTTTGGATCAATTGAAGATAATTTCATTAAGATTAATGTCCATTAGTCCAACATAAGTAAGAAAATTAGACAAATCAACCATGCTATCTGAATAATCCATAATTCCACCCAAACTTTAGAGGGGTGAAGTGGAGTGTTAAAATCTCTAGTCACCATCTAATGATCATATCTAAATAGATTAATAAGAGAGGACTCAATATCCAACACCAAATTTCTAGTTGATCTAGAATTAGGGGCATAAATGTTAAATAGAATTCATTTTTGATGGGGAGAAGAGAACTTCACTGCCAAATTATTTCTAGACTGACTAATACAAAAAATATTGAGTTTGATTTGGTTCTATATAGTAACAATCCAACCAAATGATCTTATTGAGCTTCACTAATATAAAATTTAACACTAGGCCAAATTTTGTTAGCTATAACTTTTAAACTAAGTTAAATCATGTCCACTTCTTGAAGGAGAAGTATGCTAATCTTTTTCTCAAAAATGTAGTTTTTAACTAAAAACTGCTTGTGAGGACTATTAAGTACTTTTATATTCCAAGAGAGAATTATCATTTTTAAGTCTTTTTGGAGGTAACCTATTCTCTATCTCCCATTAGCTATTTACCATGTTGTTGAAAGTATGAAGGTGTTGCCATTGATTTCAATAGGATGTCTACTAGTTGGTTTTGTCATTGATGTCAACTATGTGTTAAAGAAGTTTTTTGCATGATAAAGATGTTGAGGATATTGAGAAAATTATGAAAAAAGGGAAAACAAGTTGTTGCAGGTTGTGCATGTGTAGTTGAGATATTGAGGAAGTGTTGTGAGTAAATGGAGATATCTTTATGTTGTAGTGTTTGAAGATGAGTTGGAATGAAGAAATGAGTTGAGATGATGTCTTTGGTACTTGGTTTCCAAGTGCTTTTGAAAAAAAATGATAAACAAAGAAAATAATGTTATGCAAGTGTTCAAAATGTGCTTTGAGATGTAATCCACGTTTCTTCTGTGTTGATGCTATGCCTGTGTGGATCTGATATGTTATTCAGGATTGTTAGAGGTTTCAATATTCAAATTTTGGGTTTTTGGATAGTTGCACAGAGTGAGATATTTTCACTAGTGTGTGAATCAGTTTTTCAGTGATATTTTTTGTGGCCTAGGAGAAATGTAATTACTTCGTGTTTCTCCATAGTTTGGATTTAGGTTGTGTGGATTTGGGAAGTTGCTTATAATGTTTTTATCTTTCAGAATTCAAGGTTTAATTTGATTTGGTGTAGTTTAGTGTGTTTTTCATGCATCTATGTGCGAATAAGGTTTACCAGATGTTCTGGGTTGGATTATTTGTATGTTGCAAGTTTGGATGAAGTGTTTGATGAATCTCAAGTATTTTGTGGATTGTTGTAGATAATTTTTAAGTGAATTTTTTTGTCTGAAAGTTTCAAATTGATTTAAGGAAGCATGTACTTAACGTTTTATGGTGTTTAGCACAGGTATTGGTTGACCTTGTGTTAGCACTAGATGCAAAGTTTTGAAAAGTGTGTTGAGATGTGTTGGGATCTATTTGGGTCCTAATTAAGGATTTATATGGCTCACCTTCATTTCTATCCACTGCGAGAATGTTTAGGTGTCGAACTAATTTGAATATGTAAGTGTAATAGATAGTTGTTGACCTTGGAGAAGGTTTTTGAGGTTGAGGTTGATATAAATAAGAGTAATGTTGTTGTGAGATGAAACAAAGAGACAAGATAGATGTGAGATCAAGGTGAGTGATGTGTGTGATGCAAATTTGAGCAAAGTAGTGTGAGTTTCAAGTGTTGGATTCATGAAGGCAATGAGCTGAAGGTTTTTGAAATCTTTCATACAAGGCTATGAAAGTGTTGGAGAATTTGTGGTGGACTCCTTGTTGCATTGAGATTTTCTCTGTGTAACATTTTTCTTCTATCTTCTCGTGTTATTTCTATGGTAGTGAGCCTTTTTGGAGAGTGCATCCTATTCTAGCAATGAGCCCTTGTACCAGTTTTGCGATTACTTATATTGTGAGCTAATCCTCACCGTGGTTTTCCCTCATTGGGTTTTCCACATAAATCTGGTGTTTTCTTGTGTATGGTGTTTTTATTTCAATTTATACTATCTTCATCTTATGTTTAATCACTTTAACAAAATAAGGGTTTAACGAATGCATGTGGATCTGATTACTATTGAGGGTTTTGATGTTTTAATTTTATACAATTTATTCATCCCCCCTCTCAGTTGTCTTGTGAATTCAATACATGCTACTTCCCTTTGTATTATCTCTCTATGAGTAATTATTCCATCCTTAATATCCACCCCACACCCATAGACTTCTTATTATATCATTTTCCTTTTCTATATGGGGTTGACTACCCTTATTGATCCATAATAAAGTTGACTTGTGTGTATGTAAATAACGTGAGTAAGCAAATAAAACCTATACAATACACTAATGAAATATTATATCAAGGAAGTCAAATAACAATCAAATTAATACAACAGTTCCTCAATGGCATCTCATTGTCCTCTATCTCCAAGGATTATTTAAGTCATTTTTGCTCTCAGATTGTATGTGCACATGACTTTCCAAATGAAAACCTGAAGAATGAGAGATGCTTGAAATGCAAGAGATGTTTCCTATATTAATGATAATGAACTAGCTGTAGATGATATGCAAAGATAATAATACTAATATGATATTTTTGTATGAAAATGATATGATAAAAATGTTGTGATTAAGATGTTGCTAATGAAAATGCCATGATTAAACTACTTGATGCTAAAATGCTAATACTAAAATTCTCACTAAAATGATAATGCTAATTAAAATATTGCAGAGTGTAATTGCTACAAATACTCAACTCTCTCTCTTTTGTTGTGTAAATGAGGGCCTATTTATAGATTTTCCAAGGCATGAGCCTAGGTGGTAGGAATCGATGATTTGGATTCGATCTGGAGAGATGGAAGGTTGAACATGAAGAGGTTAGAGAGAAAAGGGGAAGTGTGTTCCTTGCATAAGAACAAACTGCCAAGTGTGAAGAGGAATCAAATGGAGATGAAGGCCTAGTGTCCCAAATTAATTAGAATTTGTTGATGATAAATACCAAATCAAATATTAGAAATATTTAATTCTTGAGACACATGATGAGGTGGAAGGTGGGAAGAAGTTAGTAGACATGTGCCTAAATTCAAATTTAGTGAGAGGAGGTTAATTAAATAAAACAAACTAATTAAATTTGTTCATTTAATTAAGATATGAGGAAAATGATCTAGGATAGAAAGAATTAGAGAAAAATGAACTATATAAATAAAAATTTCAATTTATTTATAAGTAGAAGAATTAAAGATTATTAATTAAATAACTTGTATTTAATTAATTCTCCAGACCGAATTTGAGTATATACAACTTGTTTTTTGTTGTGACTGCTACTCTTGGAAATCATGTGTCAATTTGGAAGGAGATGAATCTTCCCTTATAATTCATTCCAACTCAATGAACTCCATGTTAACCTTTTCTAGAGTATGTTGAGTATCTGCAATCCCCTTAATACCTCTCATTGAATTTGATTTATCCTCAAATGGAGGTTAATTTTCCCCATGTTCAATGTCACCCATGTTTTCATTTTCAATAAAATTAGAGTTATGGATCCACCTAACTTAGCCATTTATTCTTTAGGTGATAGTTTTCTCTTCTCCTTTTCTCCATTATTGATGGTTGAAATTCACCCTCCTCCTTCTCCCTAATGTTTTTTTTTTCTAATTTTGTATATCACTCCTAGTTCAACTGGTTTCTCGAGAGACTATTTTTCTATCATTCAAGAGATTGATAATCTATAGTATACATCAATAAATTCTCATGAGGGTTTTTTATAAATGAATCCTTTGGTTTCTCTTGGGGATAAGAGATAATATTGATAAGAATTTATTTTAAATGGTAATATTTTGAAAAATCTATCAATTCTTTCAATTTTTCTTCTAGTTCCTTAACCTTTTAGGTTGTTTTTCTTGGGGCAGTACATTGAGTCACCAAATGACTCACTTGTGAGTAATTTTGGTAGAAAAGTATAGAGTTTTCATATAAAAGGGGTTGAGTTTACTTTCCAAGATTAGAGTCCAAAACATCTACACTAACATAAAACTGAGCATAAACCAACCTAGCTTTTTCCTTCGTTACTTTATCCATGGCGATAAAATATCCAGAGGAGTTAACAAACTAAACAAAAATATCCTTATTTTAGAATTCAAGTGGGAGGCTTGGAAGACTAACCCCATAAAAGAGCAATTTTGGTCAATTCTACCTTGGGATCAAAACTCAATTACCATCTATAGAGGGAGAGAGTATTCTATCCATAAATCTATGCCCCCCAACAAGAACTCTAAGAATGTTTTCTTGTAGATTAAATCTGAAGAAGAAAATCACTCCAAATATAGCACTTGTAGCAACAAAACCATTAGGTTTTCACTTTTCAAATGCCCATCTTATAACTAGATCAATATTTATATGGAGAGAAAAATAAATCCCACTAGAGTATTTCTGATGGAGGATATGATCTTGTTAACCATCAAATCGATAAACTTGATAGTGCATTCAAGTATCATCCACAATTCTAGGAATATGGGTTTTCTAATATTTTCCCAATAGGACATCCTTCCAAGGTGTATAATATCTTGTCAAAGTACAACCTAAGGTAGCATATGTATTGATTGACTCCATAAAATTAGAGTTGTGCAAGGAAGGGGAGGCACAAAGGCCCTCCACCTCCTCTCACTATTCAACCCCATTTGTACTAAAAAAGAAGGAATCAAAATAAGATTATAATAGTTGTAGATATTTTTTATTTTCTTATATACACTTGTTAACGATGATGCTCTTTCTAAATTCTTGGGTTTTTATGAATATTCACTTGAGCTTCATCATGAAAAAGGTTTCCTATATTCTTTAAATTTTTTTTCTTACTTTGGGGAAATATCTTCTTCACAAGGCGATTCTCTATAATTAGTATACAATTTACTTACTAAACCTTTTATTAAGAATATAAATACACTTGGAAAAAAATAAAGAAAAAGTAATTAAAATGGTAAATGTTTGAACGTTTTTATAGAACATAATATGTCACGTACTACTTTGACATTATAAAAAATTATTTACATGGTATTATTAGGACATATTTGATATCTATGGTGATATTATCATGCATAACATTATTCTCAATCCAAATCTAAAACAAAAAATATAGAAAGATGTTCCCTAAAGTTGCTTTAATGGTAAAAGATGAAATTGGAAAGTTATTAGAAGTTGAATTTATTACAAAAATTGAATACTCTCCATGGATTTCAATTATAGTGTTTAAAGATACTCTTGACTTATGTGTTTGTGTATGTACTAATTTTAGAGATATTAACAAGGCATTGATCAAACATTATTTTCTATTGTAAAATATTGATATGATTGTTGATTCCATTGTGAGACATGAGATGAAATGATTTATGGATGGAATTTGATATAATTATATTCTTATAAATCCCTAAGCTCAATATAAGACTAATTTTCCTATTCTTTGGGGAATATTTTTCTATGTAGTTATGCCATTTGGATTGAAAAATATTGGTGCTACCTATCAAAGGGTCACGACTTATTTTCCATAATTTGATGCACACTATTTTAAAGGATTATGAGGATAATATTTTGAGTAAATTGAAGAGATGAACTAACCATCTATAGGATCAAGGGACCATCCTTGAGAGGTTCCAACAATATCAAGTTTAATTGAATCATAAGAACTACATATTCAATGTAGACAATGATAATTTTTTGGCCTTTGGTGTATCAAAGAAAGGTATTGAAGAAAATACTAAGAAGATAAATGTTATTTGAACCACCAAAAATGAAGGGGAAAGATGATTCCCCCAATGAGCCTCTAGGGTTGTTCACCCTAGAAGCTAACTTTGGGAGCATGTATGTCTTTCACACCTTTTCATCTTAGGGTCCATTCAAAGAGGGTTGGATTTGGGTTGGCGGTTTGTGAATGCATGTGATTGAATGCATCCAAGTGCTAGAAAATAATGAAATAGAAACTAACTAAGAATGTAAAACTTGGAAAATGAACTAAGCTAGAAAACACAATGATATGCAAATAACCCAAGAAATGTACATTAAACTAAAATAGAAAGAAGAAAATGAAAGGGGTGCACCTAGAAATAAATTGGAGACTTGATTGGAGGCCAAGAATGCTACTGAATCTAGAATCTAATCCTGTTGGGACACTTACACCATTCTGGGCGACCTAGTCTTTTTTCAGGGTGATTTCAAAAAACTACTTCGAGGCTTGTTTCAACCAAATGGGTATCCAGATCCGTAAAGATCTCTAAAAAATATGCATAGTGGGACTAGGTCACCACAACTGGTGGGAATGTCCCTTTTGTCCTTTCTAGAAATCTGAAGGTGGAAACAGGGGCTCTTGATCTACACTTTCTACTCCTCTAGGTATTCGGTCTCGAAAGTGAAGATTCTAGTTTGTAGAGGTCTTCCAAGCTTCAACTAGGGTTTCTTCAACCATAGAGAGCTTGGAAAACTTGTTGAAGACTCTTTCACCTTGGTTCTTTGTCCAATCTACCTAAAATACCTACAAATCATACAAAGAGGGAAACTTGTTGATCGTTAGAGTATAGGGGTTTGCCTTGGTCAAACCCCTTTGTAGATAATTAAATCAAATGAAGAAATAAAATGAGAAAGAATGAAGTGTGAAGCTATGTACTTGGTTACCTTGCCATGATGATTGACCTTGAGTTGCAACAATGGAGAATTCAACCCTTGAATGTTTCAACAAGATGTCTTGTTGACCTAGAATGTAGAAACCCTATCTTGTTTGAGGAGGAGAAGTGATGAGAAAGAGAGGTGGAGAAGAAAATGGATGGTGCATCATGAGGAATTAGGGTTTTGGACCTTATTTATACAAGTTATGCCCTAATTTTCCTGAAATAACTTCATATTGACCGACCTCAGGGTTTTAGAGACAAAAATCCTAATAGAAATTAAGTTTAATTCAAATTTTATGCCACATAGGACTAGGTCGCCCAAGGTGGCAACCTAGTCCACCTAGGCATTTTCAAGTGTTTTTTGGTAATTAAAATGTTATTATTTGTGTTTTTCGAGATTGTCTTCATAAAACACTCTAAGATAAGTCTTGTATGAGGATTAAGGGGTCATTAAGGGTTGATTAAGTGATGGAAAGCCTAGGAGAACATGAAAATGTTTTACAACACTTTACAACACTTCTGTACAAGGCTTGGAAATGGGTGAAAATAGGCTGGAAATAGTCCAAAGTCCATATGAAATGATCTAAATGAGTGAAAAGTGACAAATTCCTCACTTTTTGGTGACACATTTAGCCCCCACTTTAGTGAGAGGATGAACTTGCTTCAAACTCACACTAAAGTAGCCCAATGGAGATGGTGAAGAATGAGAAAGAAGAATGGGAAAGGAGAAGGAGGTGGTCAAGCCCCAAAGGATTCAAGATTCTATGTCAACTTGACATCAATGCAAAAGACATTCAAGGGTGAATGAATTACAACCAAACAAGATGCATGATCATACAATGACAAGATTTAGAATGAAGCGAATGGAAAGGGTGAAAAAGATGTGCTCACTCTGGGGCCATAGAACATTGGGTCATATGCGGGGTGAGAGGTCCCAAGAGAAGGTGAGAAACACACACATGGTTGGTATGTACTCACAAAGGTGGCTATGGGGAAAGTCATGCCGCTTGTTGGGATTCCCGCTCAAACCATACCAAAGTTATACCTCATGATAAATTTGATAAGGCACCACAAAAGGAATTGATGTTTTGATATGATGGTGTTTCAAAGGGATTTTGCTTTGTTCGTTGGATGTTTCATCTTAAGAAAATTATACGTAATGTTACCAAGAGAGGCAAAGTGAAAATGTACTCATCTTTTATGCAAGAGAGGCAAGGGCTCATCCTGTATGCAAAAGAGGAAAAATGCAGATGTCTCAATCCTGAACAACATTGTATGTAATGTTTTCAAGAGAAGGGATCAAAAGAAGAAATAATATTGCACAATGAAATTTGAGTGGTGATGTATGCCCCCACTTTAAAGGAATTACGAAACACCATACTCTAAACAATTACTTTAAGTAGAAGAGGAGGAGGACATGAGAGCTTGATTGGAAAGCCCTATGCCGAGTCATATGGTTCCAAAAAGCTACATCATGAAGAGGGGTGTATGTCACATGCAAGTCAACTTAAAGACATGTCGTCCAATGCCCAAGCTTTCTCTTATACATTCATGAAAGGTTAATGACAAGTTAAGTTTGACAATGACAAGTGACATATGAGGGAAAAGGCTAACTAACCTCATGCCCGCACTTAGTGCAGGACAAGAGTGAGCCGAAAGGAATGAGGGAATGCAAGGGAGAGGGAAAATCAGGATCAATTAAAGGAAGGAGGTACCTCTACGGAAGGAAGAACACCATAATCCTTAAGATATTAGATTTTGCTACTCAAAATCTTACACTTGATAGTGTGATGACCATGAACTTGGTGGTAAGCACAAAAGGAATTTTTGTGGAAACATTTCTTTCAAGTTCTGGGAGGAAGGGAGATCAAGTTATCTTGGAGGAGGCTCAACAAGACTCCCTCTTGATCAAGGGTATAAGGTGGTCCTTGGGTTTGCAACAAGGAATGAGCTTTCTTAGTAGAGGATGTCATACCTACACAAGGCTCTATGGATTGTGATATTTTGTATACTCCTTTGGAGGAGTGTGTAAAATCCGAATCAGGAGTGGGTTGCATGATGAAATTGGCTTTAAGGGAAGAGTCCTTTGTTGGTGTCAAAGGATCACTTTGGAGGATAGGGGTAGAAGAGTGATTAGGGATAAAGTTGGTGTGGGAGGAAGGTTGGATGGTCTCAATTAGAGGACAAAATCCAAGATCATGTTTGGATGTTTGCGTGATAGGATCTATAGGGTTGTGGATACCTTGTTCGTGATCACCACAACCTTTTCCACAATAGCCAAGTTGTTTCATGATATAATAACCTTTACCATAACATTTTTTCAGTGTTTTTGGATCAGGTGATTGTTCATCATGTGTTGCTTTGGCTGAAGTAGTTGAGGTGGATGCTTCAGAAGGATCGCTCGAGTCTTGTGTGGACAAGACTACATTTCCCTTGTTAGAGTCTTGGTGTATGATCTTGGATTCTCCCATTAAGGGAGGGGTAAATTCTAAGGAACCCCACTCATCCTCTAAGAGCTTGGTGATTGGCTCAAGATGTTGTTTGTTATTGATGTGGTGTGAGGGTTCCACTTGGGTGGTGGGTGTTAAGGTGTGAAAGTGATTCTCTTTGGATTTTTCAATGTTTAAGCAACTATTGGGTTCATGATCACCATCAAGTGTCTACACTTTTTATTATATATGTACTTCATCTTTCGATGAAGTGTGGAAGGCACTCATTCATAGCATGAATCCATAGTTTTCCTAAGAGAAGATTGTATGAAACCTCCTGAGGCATAACATGGATGGTTGTGTCTAATGTGGCCATTCCAACTATAAGGGATAGTGATCACACCAAGTGGTTTCTTAGATACATTGTCAAATCCTCTGACAGAGAGAGAATCGGGTTGGATGTGGGATCTATTTATGCCAACCCTATCTAGAAGGCTTACAATACACACATTGAGGGCAGAGCCTGTATCAACAAGAGTTCTCTTGATCCCTTTTGTTTTGTATTGAGATATTATCATGAAGGCTTCATATTGTTTTTGCAAATCCAAAGGAGGGAGCTCACTTTGGTGAAAAACAATGTCAACATTTATTCCATGAATAATAGCTACTATGTCATTTGATAGAAGGAATAGGAACTTGTTGTAGGGATGCTTGCATCATATTGTGATAGTGAGGGGAGACTTGAATAAAGTCCCATAAAGATATCTTAGCGGGATTATGCCTTAGTTGATCAACAAGGTCATACTTCCTAAGGAGGGAATTGAGGCGAGGGGTAGCGGGTAAGATGGGAGGATTAGGTAAAGGTAAAGAAGTGGAGGGTGATGGTTGGGAATGCAGGTTGTTACAGGTATAATGTGTATGAGCAATGGTATTAGGACTTGGTTGCGGAAACACATTAGGGGTAGGCAGGTAGAGGGTAAATTCAGGTGTGGGTTTGGGTGAAGGAGGGTAAAGGATGAGCTAAGGTTGAATAAGATTAACATCCCCTTGGGAAGGAGAGTCAATTTTATCCTTGGATTGCATCATTATAGCATCCCTAGGAGGAGATATTTTAGGAGAACTACAAGCCTCATGTTCGTGACATTCAAGGATTGGTTCTTCTAAAATGACCTCGCTATAAGGAGGGGAAGGATCATTGATGGGATTAGCATGGATGGGATGAGGAGAAGAGGGTGCTAGTTTATCAGGAAAGGTCTCATTCTCTTGTCCCATAATAGTGACCCTAGTAAGAGAATGATAATCAAGAGGTTCATCACATGGTATGGTTTCCCCACAAATAGGCTGGTCATCAAGGGAAGGAAAAGGATGAGTCTCTTGTGTGTCCATGATTGGATCTTGTTGTTCAAATAGGCCCTTCCAAATGTTAGGAACATTAGGAAAGAGGGAAATAAGGTTAGAGCTCTCAATCATTGGATGCCTTGAAACCAATATATCCTTCTCACAAAGGTGTTTGTCATGATTGGTTTTGAGGATATCCTTATTCACTAAAGCATTATCACAAAGAGGGGAAGTCCTAGGATATGAAGGGAGACTAGGTAGAGTGGTGGAAATTAATTCCTCTTGTATGATTATACTATCGTCCCAAAGTGAATGAGGAGAAGAACAAACAAGACCATCACGGCGTTCAACGATTGTACCTTCGTTTGCCATGATAACTTCGTCACTAAAAGGAGAGGTATCATGAGAATAAAAAATGTGATCATCGTGATTATCTAAGTTTGTATTTTATTTTAACACATCATTCTCACATATATGAGAAATAGAAGGGGGGGTAGGTGTAATACAAGTGTTAATGTTTTCATCTGCTAGATGCTCATAATGAGGGAATGTATTGAATGAATTTTTAACATGTTTGAATAGTTTGCAAAAAATATAAAGAAAAAAGAAAAATGTGAACATGTTTGAAGAATTTACAATGCAATATAAAGACTTAAAAGGAAATACAATTTTCAAATGACAAAGAAGGCAATTTACCGATTACACTATCAATGATTTGAAAATGAAAGTGTAAATGCAAAACTGAAAAATTTACAAAACATGAAATGAGCTAATTTATGCTAATTTTGATAAAATACAGTTAACAAAAACACAAACTATTGATACAGGTAGGTAATGGCACAAAACAAGAGCCCAAAAATAGGGTTTTTAGCACTGTAAAGGGCAGTTTCAAAAGCCTGAAGGGACTAGGTCGCCCAAGATGGCAACTTAGTCATCTTGATGATTTTTTAAGGTTTTTTAGGAGTTTTGAATTGGTACAAGTGGTTTCTATATAGTGTAATGTAGACTTAACAAAAAAAAGAAAAAATGCAGAAATATTTAGTGTTCTAAGATGCAAAATGCAACCTAAATGGACTTTTCACTAATGCAATGTTTTAAACCTTAAGATGCACTTTCACTAATGCAAGATGCAATGCAAGCTAATCTTAGGATGAGGAAGAAGTTTAGATCAGAAAAAAAGGTTTAAGAAGGTCTGGTTCACCAAAATGAACCACCAAAAATGAAGAAGGGGAAAGGTGATTCCCCCAATGAGCCTCTAGGTTTTTTCACCCTAGAAGCTAACTTTGGGAGCATGTTTGTCTTTCACACCTTTTAATATTAGGGCCCATTCAAAGAGGGTTGGGTTTGGGTTGGGGGTTTGTGAATGTGTGTAATTGAATGCGTCTAAGTGCTGGAAAATAATGAAATAGAAACTAACTAAGAATGTAAAACTTAGAAAATGAACTAAGCTAGAAAACACATAATGATATGCAAATAACCTAAGAAATGTACACTTAACAAAAAAAAAAGGAGATGAAAGAGTTGCACCTGGAAATGAATTGGAGACTTGATTGGAGGTCGAGAATGCTACTGAATCTAGAATCTAAGCCTGTTGGGACACTTACGCCATTTTGGGCGACCTAGTCCTTTTTCAGGGTGATTTCAAAAAACTACTTCAGGGCTTGTTTCAACCAAATGGGTTCCAGATCCATAAAGATCTCTAAAATTTATGCACAGTGGGACTAGGTCACCACAATTGGTGGGAATGTCCCTTTTGTCCTTTCTGGAAATCTGAAGGTGGAAACAGGGGCTCTTGATCTACACTTTCTGCTCCTCTAGGTATCCGGTCCCGAAAGTGAAGATTCTAGTTTGTAAAGGTCTTCCAAGCTTCAACAACTAGGGTTTATTCAACCCTAGAGAGCTTGGAAAACTTGTTGAAGAATCTTCCACCTTGGTTCTTTGTCCAATCTGCCTAAAAGACTTGAAAAATCACACAAAGAGGGAAACTTGTTGATTGTTAGAGTATAGGGGTTTGCCTTGGTCAAACCCCTTTGTAGATAATTAAATCAAATGAAGAAATAAAATGAGAAAGCATAAAGTGTGAAGTTATGTATTTGGTTACCTTGACATGATGATTGACCTTGAGTTGCAACAATGGAGGATTCAACCCTTGAATGTTTCAACAAGATGACTTGTTGACCTAGAATGTAGAAAACCTAGCTTGTTTGAGGAGGAGAAGTGATGAGAAAGAGAGGTGGAGAAGAAAATGGATGGTGCATCACGAGGAATTAGGGTTTTGGAGCTTATTTATACATGTTATGCCCTAATTTTCCTGAAATAGCTTCATACTGACCGACCCTAAGGTTTTAGAGACCAAAATCCTGACATAAATTAAGTTTAATTCAAATTTTATGCCACATGGGACTAGGTCGCCCAAGGTGGCGACCTAGTTCACCTGGGCAATTTTTAAGTGTTTTTCGGTAATTAAAATGTTATTATTTGTGTTTGTCGGGATTGTCTTCATAAAACACTCTAAGATAAGTCTTGTATGAGGATGAAGGGGTCATTAAGGGTTGATTAAGTGATGACAAGCCTAGGAGAGCATGAAAATGTTTTACATCACTTCTGCACAAGGCTTGAAAATGGGTGAAAATAGGCTGGAAATAGTCCAAAGTCCATAGGAAAAGGTCCAAATGAGCGAAAAGTGACAAAGTCCTCACTTTTTTTCTTTATATTTTGCTATGTAGTTATGCCATTTGGATTGAAAAATATTGGTGCTACCTATCAAAGGGTCACGACTTTTAGTTTCCATAGTTTGATGCACAATATTTTAAAGGATTATGAGGATACGATTTTGAGTAAATTGAAGAGATGAACTAACCATCTATAAGATTAAGGGATCATCCTTGAGAGGTTCCAACAATATCAAGTTTAATTGAATCCTAAGAAATACATATTCAATGTAGACATTGATAGTTTTTTGGGCTTTGGTGTATCGAAGCAAGGTATTGAAGAAAATACTAAGAAGATAAATGTTATTATTTTTTCCTATGTATTAAAATATAAGTACACAACATTGTAGTCTCCAAGATAAACTAAATTAGGCTATTTGACATTTAATCTCTTAGCTAGTGGACCATGTACCTTACCTTTCACTAAACTAATACAGAAAGACATTAAGTTCCAAAATAATGAAGAGTTCCAAAAATATTTAAATGATGGTATAAAATGATATTTCATGAATCTACCAATTCTTATGCCTATTATTCATGGTAAACCCCTATTGATGTGTGTTTGAGAGGTTGAGTTTGTTATTGGTGAGTTATTGACACAAAATGATGAGAATGGTAAAGAACATTTTGCCTACTATATTAGTGTTGGAAAAATATGCCTCAACTTGTTGGCTTGAACCTCTCGTAAAGACTCGGCATCTTTTCCCTCTATTGGCCTTCATTGTCAGACTATAGCCGAAATTCAGAACCTTGAAACCTAAGTCGCGGAGTTCCAAAATTTCCTAACTTGGCGAAATTGAGCTTCCTTGTGTTGTCACCATGTCATAGGTTTTGGAAATTTCCTAACATTCGATGAAGGTTCTGAAGTTTGGGTTTCTCTCGACTTGGCGACATCATGGGCATGTCATGGGTTTTAGGATTTTCGTAACTTATGTTGGAGGTTATGAAGTTCTATTTTCTCCTGACTTGGCAACCTCATTATCGACATGTCGTGGGTTTTGAGAACTTCATAACCTTTGATGTTGAGGTTGTGAAGTTTGGTTTTTTAAAGACATAGTGATATAACCGATGGATGGTGGGACCAGTTTGCATGGATGGTGACATCAACTATACGGTAGTGATATGGATGT
This sequence comes from Sequoiadendron giganteum, assembly GCA_007115665.2. Taxonomy (NCBI): domain Eukaryota; kingdom Viridiplantae; phylum Streptophyta; class Pinopsida; order Cupressales; family Cupressaceae; genus Sequoiadendron; species Sequoiadendron giganteum. The sequence goes on from CM021107.1 coordinate 462,568,416, forward strand.
TGCATGGATGATGAGGACCACATGGTGATGATCGATCTGATGTTGATCAACGATCGCAATTGGATCTAATCCAACAATGCACATTTATTCCACACTCCTTTGTGGTGAAGACCGATAAACTTTTGTGAAGTGAGCAGAATTTTTGAATGGTTGACCTCTATCAGTTTGATTAACGGTTGATGATGATTGAATTGGTGAACCCGAATGGTACGATAGTCAAAAGTGATGGATGAGTGATGTGTTGACATGTGGCATGATTTCATTCGTTGATTCTACATCGGTATTGTGAATCAACAATCATTGGACCGAAAGCTGTATTTCCTGATAGCGATATATTTGAATTTAATGTATGATCTGACTTGGGGGTTGACAAAGAGAAAATATGGTAATATTCAATGAAATTGAATTAATTTTTGGTCAGCTTGATGCGTGTTGGATGGCAATGTGTGTGGCCTGAGATGAGGGAATCTTGTCGATGAAGATAGTGAAATTAATTAAAAACTAATGGTGGTTTAGCAGCTCTACATGGTATGCTTTTACGAGTATTGTAACTGTGTGTGAGCGCATAGAATTGTAATTGGCGTGTGAGGTCGACCAAGGGATATTATTACTGTTGTGAGTTAACATCTAAGAGTGAAGTCTTTAACTCTATATGTAATCTATTTAATGTAATACAAAGTGACTTTACTTGGTGTGTGGATTTTTCTTCCATAAGGGTTTTCCCACGTAAATATGGTGTTATCTCTATGTGTGATAATTTGTCTATTCTTTTATCCTGCGAATGTGCATCTCAATGAATGCAACTTATTAAATGAAGTTTTTTTGCATTTCTTTCCCGAGGATGGCGTTTCCACACTGCTACCTTTCCTTACAATTAGTTGTGCACTTTATTGGATTATAAATCATGGTATACTCTTATAAATAGATAATTTTAGTCGTGTTCTTATATTCATATAAGTGAGATACTAAATGTTGTATGTACTAAAACACATTTGATAATAAAGGAATATCCTTTCAAATACATGCTTTCTAAAGCCAATCTTTTAGGTCATGCAAGATGACTATTAATGTTACTTATAAAATTTGATCTTAAGATTATTTATAAAAAATCTATTAAGAAACAAGTATATTTTGACCAATTAGTTACAAAACCATGAATTTTTTGTGTACCTATTGATACATCATTTCATAATGAACATATAATATGCATATTGACTAGAGTCATCCCCTTGGATCATGTTATTTGATGGTATGGTTCTAGATGTATGATATGTTTGGGGGAAAATGTGATATTGATAGCACCCTTAAGTGATTTGATTTCCTTATCTTTTTGATTCCATGCACTAATAATATAGCTAAGTATGAGGCACTAATTGTGGGATTACATGTGACCATTTCCTTGATAATTAAAGCCACTAGTATACATGGCATATATTCATAGTTGGTCATTAGATAAATTACTAGTGTTTATAAGGTAAAATGCATTAGATTTACACAATATCATGAGATGAATTTATAGTTACTAGATTATTTTGACTCATGTTATTCCCCAAAAATACAATAAACATGTAGATGCCATGGCTATTGATCCGGTGGATATTTTTAGTGAAATTGAAGTGTCTCATTTCTCTCCAAAATCAGCACCATCAGAAAGAGCTCGACGTCCTAATTCCAACGCAACTCGAATGGAGCGAAAAGGAGTCCGTTTGTGCAAGTTATGGCCAGTCAAACCTTGGGTCAAACTGGGATAAGAGGGCGTCCAGAAGGCGGAAAAAAATGATGTCGTCAAAATTTCTCGAAGTTGGCATCATCACGAAGAGCTCATCGAGATGATTCTAACGGCGTTCGTTTTGTCGAAATCTGACACCGTATGCTCAAGATATTGGCAGTCAAAGTTCGGTTGACTTGAAGGTACAGATGATGACGTCATCATGCTGACGTGTCAGTCCGTACAGTACGTAAGCCAAGTGGATGAATAAGGGGGTTACACGTGTCGGTTGTTGAATGTGGTTGAACGTTGGACCAAAAGTTTGTTGCAACGGGCCGGGCTCGAGCCCGCGATCTCCTCCCAAATCGCCGATCCGTTTTGCCGTTGCACCAGAAGTCCGCATCAAATATATAAATAGCCCGGGTTGTTTTTGTTGTTTGAAAATTACGGGCTAAGTGATAAAAGCGAGGCCGGTGAGGTTGGAACCGTCGACCCCGTGGCCACCAAGAATATTAAAAGCCGTTGAGCCACCGAATCGTCCACATACATATATAGAGGTCGGTTGGTTTTGACATGTCTTTGTGCCCGAATATATAACAAAATGGCTTAATAAGCCATAAAAAAGCACAACAACCTAACCATAAATCAAAACCAGAAGCTAATAGAAGACAAATGGGATATTGTACGAGTTGGTAAGGGGGTTATGCCTTTAATTTGGTGGTTAAGCCTTATTTGGCTTATTTTTATGTATAAAAAGGGGTGTGAGGTGAGAGTGGAGATTAAGTTTTTTTTTCAGGTGATAAAGTCTTGAAGGTGTGGTGACATGAAAGAGAGGTCTTGTGGAGATTCTTTGAGCCATTCTTGTATGCCAGAGCACTGTTATGCTGCCGAAGTGCTTGGAGAATGGTTGTGGTGCTTTTGTAATTGATTTTGGAGTTAATCGGATCGGTCTCTCTTTTGGAGTGGACCCGGAGACGTAGTCACGTTTGTGACGAACTCCGTTACCAATTTGTTTGCACTTCTTCTCTCCTCTCTCATGTTCTGATTTGTCACTTTAAGTTTCAGTTTTAATGCATAAATTTGTTAATGTATGCATGAATTTAAATTTCGTAAACTTGGAATAATCATTGTAAAAGTTTAAGCATTCCATTCTCAAATCTAGTCTAGATCCTATACAGATCAAGTGGTATCAGAGCTCAGTTGACTACTATTGCAGTTGTTTTTTTTGAATGCTAACGAGATCCAGGATTTAGAAGGGTGAAGGAAAGCTTGAAGAATTTGATCCTGAGATCGGGAAGCGTAGAACATTTCTGAAGATGTCTGTTTCTGGAATGGAGGTTCTTGAAGAAATCAGTGAGCAGGAATTCAGAAGAGCATTCCTCGAGATGAAGGCTAAGGTGGACATTCTTTTTCAAGAGAGACAAGAGCAGAAAGGACATGAAGGAGGTTCGTCAAAGCAAGAAGATCGCAAAGACAAGAAAGGGAAACATCATGGAGATGGTGACAAGCAACCAGATCCACCCTCTTCTTCTTCTCCTCCCTCTTCTCCTTCTTCTCCATCTTCTCCTCATTCTATTTCTTCTAATCCTTTCAAGAGTGGGAATAAGCCTAAAATTAAATTGGATGTAAAATTTGAACTACCTAAGTATTGTGGTGAATTAGATGCTGAAAAACTAGATGATTGGATTCAGCAAGTAGAAGTTTATTGTAGAGTTCAAAACCTCTTTGATGATGCTTCTAGGATCCAATTAGCTACTCTTCGGTTAGGAGGTACAGCTTTAACCTGGTGGGAGAGTAAGTCTAAGGCAGAAGTTTCACAACATGGTAGAGTCAGTTTAACTTGGGCAGAATTTATTAATGCTCTTAAAAAGCAATTCTATCCCTTAGGTCATATGCAACAGTTAATGATGGACTGGAAAATGTTTAGGCAAGGGAAAGGTCAATCTGTTCAGGAGTACACCCATGAATTTAGAAAAAGGGCTATTGCATTAAATGTTCCTTTGTACACCCAGGACACTTTGTTGAAGTACATAGGAGGTCTACATTCCTACCTTAGGCATTCTATTTTGGTTTTGAATCCTAACAACTTGGATGAAGTTTGTGTCCAAGCTACCCACTTAGAGTCAAGGGGTAAAGGATCTTTTATTGATAAGTTTGATAATGATAATTCTGTAAAGAAATCTTCTAAAGTTGCAGAGACAGGGAAAGGAAAGAAGGCAGCTACAGTTAAGAAGGATGACAAGCTTTCTTGCTCTCATTGTGACAGGAAGGGTCATGATGAAGATCATTGTTGGAAGTTGCATCCCGAATTGAAGCCTAAGTGGGCTCAAAGACAGAATCAAAAACAGAAAGGTAAGGAGAAAGCCGCAAATGTTGTTATGGATCTTGGTTCAGATTCAGATGATGAGACTAAGATAACAGCTATGGGTTTGAAAGGTAAAGCTCCTACTTTCAGTGTTTCCTTTGATAGTTGTGCTTCTACTTCTATAGTTAATGATTTCTCTGAAGATGTGAAAAGGAATGAGCTTTTTCATTTAAGGGTTGTTGCTAAGAACAGTAAAATTGATGCACTCATAGATAGTGGTTCTCAAGTTAATCTGATTTCAGAAAGTGTTGTAAAGAACTTGGGATTGAAAACAACATTGCATAAGAAACCTTATCCACTAGGCTGGATTTGTGAAAATGATAAGTTGCAAGTAACAAGACAATGCACTTTGAGATTCACAATCACTACTAAATTTGTGGATGAAGTACAGTTTGATGTAGTTCCATTGGATATCTATGGGATAGTGCTTGGTAGCCCTTATTTATATGACAGGAAAGCTATTTTCTATAGGGAAAAGAATCATTATCACTTGTTTAAAGATGGCATACAGTATATTGTACATTCTCACAGGATTAAGACTGATCGTTCTTTTGCAAACACAGGGCAATTAAAGAGGGTAATTAATGCAAGTAAAGAGTTAACTCTTATGTCTGTCAGTACAGGTGGTTCTAGACATGAACTTGGAGTAGCTAACCAGGGTCAGATGTTGCAGGATGCACCCGCAGTACAGCATGAGGGAATGATGATTGAAAGCATTGATAGTTCCTTGGGTAAAAATGTTCATGTTGTAAAGGATCGATATGTTGTTGACTTATTCTCTTTCATTTCTGCATTGTTGTTCAGCTTGATGCTAGTCAATTTTTGTTGGTTAGTGGCTAAGACATTTGATGTAGATGCTTATGGAAGTGATAGAATAATGTTTATGTTCAACAATATTTCTACAGTCTTCATTGTGCTTGTGAGCCAGGTTTTCAAATGTATAGAAGATACAGGACAAGTGGGGAGGCCAAGTCCTCACTTAATGTCAGAATGAATGTCACTTTTGGAGGTCCAAAAGGTCTTCAGTGGGGAGGCCTGATCCGGTGGATATTTTTAGTGAAATTGAAGTGTCTCATTTCTCTCCAGAATTAGAACCATCAGAAAGAGCTCGACGTCCTGATTCCAACGCAACTCGAATGGAGCGAAAAGGAGTCCGTTTGTGCAAGTTATGGCCAGTCAAACCTTGGGTCAAACTGGGATAAGAGGGCGTCCAGAAGACGGAAAAAAATGATGTCGTCAAAAGTTCTCAAAGTTGGCATCATCGCGAAGAGCTCATCGAGATGATTCTAACGGCGTTCATTTTGTCGAAATCCGACACCGTATGCTCAAGATATTGGCAGTCAAAGTTCGGTTGACTTGAAGGTACAGATGATGACGTCATCATGCTGACGTGTCAGTCCGTACAGTACGGAAGCCAAGTGGATGAATAAGGGGGTTACACGTGTTGGTTGTTGAATGTGGTTGAACGTTGGACCAAAAGTTTGTTGCAATGGGCCGGGCTCGAGCCCGCGATCTCCTCCCAAATCGCCGATCCGTTTTGCCGTTGCACCAGAAGTCCGCATCAAATATATAAATAGCCCGGGTTGTTTTTGTTGTTTGAAAATTACGGGCTAAGTGATAAAAGCGAGGCTGGCGGGGTTGGAACCGCCGACCCCGTGGCCACCAAGAATATTAAAAGCCGTTGAGCCACCGAATCGTCCACATACATATATAGAGGTCGGTTGGTTTTGACATGTCTTTGTGCCCGAATATATAACAAAATGGCTTAATAAGCCATAAACAAGCACAACAACCTAACCATAAATCAAAACCAGAAGCTAATAGAAGACAAATGGGATATTGTACAAGTTGGTAAGGGGGTTATGCCTTTAATTTGGTGGTTAAGCCTTATTTGGCTTATTTTTATGTATAAAAAGGGGTGTGAGGTGAGAGTGGAGATTAAGTTTTTTTTTCAGGTGATAAAGTCTTGAAGGTGTGGTGACACGAAAGAGAGGTCTTGTGGAGATTCTTTGAGCCATTCTTGTATGCCAGAGCACTGTTATGCTGCCGAAGTGCTTGGAGAATGGTTGTGGTGCTTTTGTAATTGATTTTGGAGTTAATCGGATCGGTCTCTCTTTTGGAGTGGACCCGGAGACGTAGTCACGTTTGTGACGAACTCCGTTACCAATTTGTTTGCACTTCTTCTCTCCTCTCTCATGTTCTGATTTGTCACTTTAAGTTTCAGTTTTAATGCATAAATTTGTTAATGTATGCATGAATTTAAATTTCGTAAACTTGGAATAATCATTGTAAAAGTTTAAGCATTTCATTCTCAAATCTAGTCTAGATCCTATACAGATCAGCTATCAAGCCACCTCACTTTGACCATGGATGCTGATACTTTTTACATTACATTTCTTATTTATAGATTGCACTAGTTGGTATACAAGATATTTATTGGAACTTATGCTACATTGATTGGGGAGGAGCGGTTTCTTGATATTTATAATTCTTGATTCAAGGGTATTTTACCCTAAATTTTCTAAAATACTTGTACTTCTATCTATAATTTAGCTATCAAATATATTATTGTTGTACTTGAGTAATTTATTGTGTACATTAGAATGTGCAAATCAAAATGAATCTAAACTAATACACCAATGAAACATTAGATTAAAGAAACTAATTAAAGAAAGCAAAATGCAAACTCTAAAACACAAGCAGCTCCTTCAAATTCGTCCCATTGTCCTCTATCTCCAAGGATTCATTTCAAGATGTTTGCTCTCAGTTGTTTAAAACAACAGCTTGTAGAATGGCAGCTTGAGAGAATGAGATTAATGAAAATGCATATGCATTACTAAAAGATTGAGCTATGAAAATTAAAATGCTAATTAAATGCTAGAATGCGACTATAGTAACTACGCATGAAAATCTAAGATTTGAGGTTCTTTTCCACTCATAAGAGGGCTGTATTTATAGATTTTTGAAGGTAGGAATTCAATTGGCCAAGATCGACGGTCGAGTTCAAACTTGTTAAAATGAACGGTGAGAGATCGAGAATTCGAAAAGGAGATGGAATTTTGAGAGACAAATGGAAAATGAAGAGACAATTGAAAGGTGTCTGTCATAATTAAATAAATAAATATTTAATTATGTGTGAGAGAAATGAAAAGGCATTTAATTAAATATTGCAAATATTTAATTATGTGAGAAGAGAAAAAGCTTTTTAATTAAATATTTGAAATATTTAATTATGTGAGAAGAGTGAAGATTTTAGGAAATGTGTTTTAATTAAATATCGAAAATATTTAATTAAATGTTGAATGAAGAATATCATTTAAATTTAGAATTTAAACTTGTGATAATTAATGTAAATAAATTGTAAAATCTATTTAATTAATTAAGAGGAAGGTAGCATTAATTAAATAAATTTTATTTATTTAATTAAATTAGAAGAATTGGAAAATGAACAATACAAATAAATAATTAAATTTATTTATATGTAGATGACTTAAGAATATTAATTAAATAATTCATATTTAATTAATTAACATGTTCGATTAACCGTGACCATTTTTAGATGTGTACATTTTGCCCCTCTTTGAAGTGATGTGTTTTGCGCATTGTTTCAAAGAAATTGCCCTTGATTTTGAAAATTTACTGATGATGCTATATGCCCCCTCGAGAGATAAATCACGTGATGAGAATGATTATGAGACTGATTTGGAAGATTTTCAGAAGATTTCAGAGAAAAATCAGCGATTTAACTCTCGAAATAGCACTTTGCATAGTAAAAATGCCATTTTTACCCCTTTAAAAGGTGAAAAAGGGGAGAAGTCACTTTCATTTGAATAGTAACCTTTGAGAAATTTTGTAGCTCTGAGAGAGATATTAGCAATGCCGATCCCTTACGAGCACCACAGATTCGAGTGAGGTCACCATCATCAGAGACCAGCTACGTATGGACCTCCGGTAAGTTGATCAAAACCTCTCCGTGAAATTTTTATGATTTTTGGATGCTTTTTCAATTTTTTTTTTATTTTTAAAAATTATGTTTTAGCGCATATGAGCCGTAGTTTAGCGCATAGATGAGATAAATTGGAGCATCCAAAGTGGCACATAGGTGCAAAATAGTCACGCATAGATGCAAAACAGTCACGCATAGGTGATTTAGCGCATAGGATAGATCGAATGGCGCATCCATGAAATTCTCCTACGGAGGATGATAGATTAGCGCATAGGCTAGATTAGCGCATAAATGAACTATTTTAGCGCATTTGCTTGATAAAATAACGCATTCATGAAATTGCACATCCATAGACTATTTTAGCGCATCCATGGTTTTAGCGCATTGATTGACCGTTTTGGCGCATCCATGGATTTTTGCTGAATTTCAATTTTTGAAAAAAAATTAATGCATGCTTGACGATTGTTGCTAGATTAGACAACAAATTTTATGTTTTTGAATATCATCAATGATTAGATTTGATGAATTTGTCTTCGTGCTTGAAGAACAAATAGTTTTGATAAATTTGCTTCCATGCGATATGAAAACAAATAGAAATGATAGATTTGCTTTTCTGATTGAAAGTCAAATAGATTGAGTCACGATGACTGTTAAATTTGTTTCCATGGGATATGAAAAACAAATAGTATTGATTTGAACTTGCTTGATGTACTGATTGATTGATGATATCCATTGCTAGTTGATTTGCATGCTTGCTTGATGATATTGTAAAGGAGGAATTTAACCTCCTCCAGATCAGAGAGAGATTTCCGCAGACATAGGAGATGATTCCCTGACTATCCCATGAGGATTTGGGAGTGATAGATTAGTGTGGTTTGATAGCTCTGTTGAGTATCCCGCAGTATCGAATCAACAGAGCATTGTTGACTGCCTTAGCGAAGTGGTGGCACAATGAGCACAACACCTTCCACTTGCCGACAGGAGAGATCATGGTGACTCTGGAGGATGTTTACAAGATTCTGGGTATTCCTATGGTTGGAGAGCTTATGATTTATGATCACAAGGAGATCAAAGGGACAGATGCTTTGAGACGGGTCTTCCAGGATCCTCATGTCTGCGGATATGAGCTTCCCTGGAAGGAGATGACGAAGAGATATGCCCCACTGCCTTCAGTTTTAGTAGGGATGATCGGTGGTTTCCTTTGTCCTAATCGTAGGGCAAAGGGACTATCAGTTGGGTGGGGTAGGATCTTGGAGGACATGCTTCTCCACCGCACCAGATATGCATGGGGGTCATGCATGCTTGCCCATCTGTACCATGATCTTCATCAGGTTGTGTACACAGATGGGAAGAGTCTCTCCTGCGAGGTGACTCTTTTACATATATTTGCATGGGAGCACTTTTCTATTACACACCCCATCGTCTGGAGAGATCGCCACATTGGATTTCCGTACGTTTATGCATATACAGGGCCCCTTGTCCAGCCGAGGCTGGGCAAATTAGAGTACTAACGGCGAGTACTTGATGATTTGGATACTGTCATCTGGCGACCATATGTGGATTGTGAACCATGGGAAGCTGATGATATAGAGCTTCCATACATGACCAGATCCAGATATTTGCTCGGGAGGACCCCTTTTATCATCAAGCGGTTTTTGGTGACAAGAGTGCTGAGACAACTTGGATTGGTTTAGATGATGCCGCAGGGTGTGGCACATTATGCCAGATGCCGAGAGGATGTATCAGAGTGGGGTCCCTTTGTGACCATTGAGGCAGCCAGGGCAGAGTACTTTGAGTTGCAGCCAGCTTAATAGACCATGCATCCAGAGGTTACCGATGTAGGGATGACGGATGACTATGTAGCGTATTTTTACACATTCCTTCCCATGATTTACTAGTCCATATGAGCTTGCCCCATTGATGGGAGGAGAAGTTATACAGATGGGATGACAACAACCGTAGGGACCCCCAGCAGCAAGACAGCCATAGGGTCAAGCACAGGTACCAGCACAGGGAGAGGTACAGACAGATCAGGTCGAGGATATTGACAGAGCGACTATGGATGTGGATGATGAGAGCTCTGAGGATGAGGAGATGGATGAGGAGTCAGATGACTCAGATAGCGGGGATGATGGGGATGACGGGGGTGGTGGGAGACAAAGAATTTTCTTTGATGTTCCCTTCAGCACTAGGCCATAGACATCCAGAGTGGTGGGTCAGGCCAACACTTCAACGCCACAAATCACTATCAAGGCTCCATCATAGGGACAGGTGGATGCTTTGCGGGTTGAGGTTTAGACTCTTCGGAGTCAGTTGGCATAGGCACATGTGACTATTAGTCAGCTGCAGGCAAAAATCGCACAGCCACCACCTCCTGACCCACATATAGCTCAGCTTGCAACCGAGAGAGACAACTTCAGGGAGCAATGCATACAGGCTGAGGGGGTGGCAAGGAGGCTGCTGAGATTAGTTGAGAGCACCTCTATTGGAGAGGTTATAGTAGAGGGGCTAGAGACTGCTCGGGAGGCTAAGTACTACAAGATGCGGTATTTTGAGGCAATGCCACCTGAGCGGCGGATAGCATTTACTCAGTCAAGTACTCAGACTCAGACCCATTCACACAATCACTCTAGGAGTGCGACCAGGAGTGTGGGTTAGCCAGTCAGATGAGAGATTAGAGCTTCTGGGAGCAGAGATCCATCGAGACCCACTACCTCTGGTGGCAGCAACAGTCATGATCCACAACCAGATGCCACTCAGTGATGAGCATTTTGTACACATTGATGCCATTGTATTCGATATATCTTTTTGAAACATTTGATATCCTTATATTCCTGGACATTTGTTTTGATGAGATCTATGATATGCAGTGGTGATTTGATTATGCACGTGTTATGGATGACTTATGCACATGATATGGATGTATGCTTTTACTTTTATATGCTATGTCGTGTATGATGATGCAATAATGATATGATCTAAATGACTTTTTTCTTTTCTCATGATGTATGCAATGAATGTATGGTGCAAGATGTAAATGCTTTAGATGAAATGAAACAATATGATTTATGATGATGTAAAATGTAATGAATGATAATAATGATGTAATAGAAACGCACTTATGTAATGATGTGAAAAGAATGAAATGAATGCAATTTTATTTATGAATGTGTGAAATATGCCAATGTATATGTTAATGAAAGATGAATGATTAAAATAATAACCATGCATATGATGTGTAATGATGAATAATGATCATGATATAAAATGAAATGATAATGAAATAAAATGGTGATGTAAGTATGCCAGTGCAATGATAATGATAATGAGATATAACAAATGTCCAGTCATACTCAACCATTGTCTGTAAAAGATATCCAAGAATGTGATCAACCCTCAAACATCTATTGAAGAGGCCCTCAAAATGCAAATGAATTATGCAGTCCTAATAATGAATTATGCAATCCTAAATGAAATAAAGAACCATTTTCCTTGTTGCCATTTCCTGTTGTGTTTAGTTGTCATCATTGAGCCTTTTTGATATGTTGAAAGTTAGTACAAGCATCAAAGGGTATGTTAGCACCAACGATGACCTGAGTACTGCTTTCATAATGTTTGATGTAGCAAGTTAATACAAGCATCGAGGTATAATTGAACCAAGATGATCTGAGTATTGCTTGCATAAACAGACAAAAAGTAACCATTTTCCTATGCAAATTCTGAAATTTCATCAATGATACGTTGTAGAAAATGTCCCGTGACCAATTTGCACAATACTAATGATTAACTTACAGACAACAATCAAAGAAAAATCACACTTCTTCCTTGTGATTCTAGTTCAGTACATCATTGAACCACTCCAAATATATGATATCATCAAATATCAAAACAACATTTTGCAACTTTTGCTTTTAAGTTTGTCATTCATTTTATTCAGATTAAGATCATCCAATTTGTTTTAAATCATCTGTCAAAATAGCCATGTAAGCTTAGTTTAACTGGAAAAGCCTGTTGTTTCTGATATTTTGATGCTAGACACACACTGCCGACTATCTTTTAGAAAAGCCTTAAGAAGTGAACTGCCCCCTAGTGACTTTGTACTCTGACCCTTGCTAGACACAACCGTTGTGATGGATAACCCTCAAATCAAGCCATGTTGAGATCCTTGTCATTCAAAGGAGATGATGAAATGTAAATGCGAATGCGATGGTGAGGTGTTCATGTATAACGTTGATGCAAGGATGCACATGCAAAATGAATCCTAATAGATGAGAGAGCCAAATAAAATCACAAACAATGCCTGTTTGCCAAGTTTTCACTGTTTGTTTTTATTGCACTTTTTTCTGATTTTCTGATTTTTTTGTTATTACCAAGATGTCTGTTTGCCAGGTTTTCATCAAGGCAATGTTTTTTTTTTATAATTTTATAATTTTTTTCAGGACTTTTTATATTGTTTTTGATATTTTCTCAGGTGTAGAACCTTTTCAGATGAATGTTGTTGGTTGGATCTTCGAACAGGTCCCCTTCTGTTGATGATAACTGATATGCCCTCGATCCGTATGTTGTAACGATAATGAACGGGCCCAGCCAATTTGGTTCAAACTTTCCTTTCTTTTCCCGATCCTATTGATTTCAGGGGTTTTCTCTGAGAACCAAATCACCCACTTGAAAATTTTGTGGTTTGACTCTGTGATTGTAGCTGCGGGACATAATTTGTTGATACCCCTTCAAGTGATTAACCGCAGTTTGACGCCGTTCATCCAGCAGTTCTAGCTCTTGCAATCTTGATACTCGATAATCTTCATCATTGATTAGCCCTTTGAGTGATACTCGAAGTGAAGGAATCTCAAATTCTAGTGGTAGAATAGCCTCTGCTCCATAGACCAAAGCATAAGGAGTAGCTCATGTCGTGTGCGAATGCTTGTTCTGTAGGCCCATAATGCTGGATTCAATTGGACATGCCAATCACGACCTGCTTCATTCACTATTTTCTTCAAAATCTTTATAATTTTTTTGTTTGAAGCTTCGGCCTGACCATTCCCCTGTGGATAATAAGGTGTAGAGAACCTGTGTTGGATGTGAAATCTTTCACATAGTTCATCAACATCCTAATTTTTAAAGGGTCTACCATTATTTGTGATAATAGAGTTAGGAATGCCATATCTGCAAATGATATAATTCAAGATGAATGAGGAGATTTGTTTGCCCATAATTGTTGTTAGAGGAACAACTTCAATCCACTTAGTGAAATACTCAATGGTTGTAATGATAAATTTATGTCCATTTGAAGATGAGGGATGTATCTTGCCAAACAAATCCAATCCCCACTGAGCGAAAGGCCATGTTGTGGTGAAGGGTTGTAATTCCTGAGCAGGAGCATGAATGAGATTCACATGAATCTGACATTTCACACACTTTTTCACAAAGGTGAATGATTCTTTCTCCATGGTTAGCCAGTAGTACCCCAATCTTACAAGTTTCTTTGCTAAGGTTAGTCCACTTGAATGTGTCCCACAAATTCCACCATGGACCTCTTGTAAGGCCTTTTTCGATTCATTGCGTTCAAGACATCTAAGGAGGGTACCATCCAGACCACGTCGGTATAAGACGTTAGTAATTAATGTGTAACAGGATGATTGACGAATGAAATTTCATTTTTGATTCCTTGACAAGCCTAAGGGTAAAGTAGTATCTTTTAGGTAAGTGTAAATTTGGCCATATAAGGAAGAGTCAGAACTTGTTAGATGGCAAATGATTTGCGTTTCAGGATTGTCATGAGCAGGAGAAAACAATTGTTCCACCAGGAAATCGTACCATTTTTTATTCTCTGACAATTGGAGTAGAGAGGCGATTGTAGCCATAGCGTCTGCTGCTTTATTATCAATGCGTGGAATCTGTATGAACTTGATATTAACAAAGTATTTCTTGAGATCTTCCACCATTATTTTTTAAGGTATCAAATTGTCATCTTTAGTGTGATATTCGTCATTGATTTGATTTATAACAAGTTGTGAATCACCAAAAACTTAAAGTTCTATGATTTTTCAGTCTACTGCAATCCTTATGCCGATTATCAAAGCCTCATACTCAACTATGTTATTTGTGCAAGGAAACATTAGCTAATAAGATTTTTGGATTGTATGTCCTTGAGGTGTAATGAAAAGAATTCCTGCTCCTGAACCATGTTGAGTGTAAGAACCATCAAAGTAGAGTGACTATGACTGTTGGATATCTGCTATGAAAATATCAGCGTCAGGAAAATCAACATGTATTGGGTGTTCTACTGGCATTGGTGCTTCTACTAATTGATCTGCAATTACTTGTCCCTTTATAGCTTTTCAATCCACATAATGAATATCAAACTCACTTAAGATCATAACCCATTTAGCCAACCTACCAGTTAAGGTTTCCTTACTTATAAGATATTTGAGTGGGTCAATCTTAGCCACAAGCTTTACTGTATGCGTTAGCATGTAGTGTCATAATTTTTGAGAAGTGAACACCACTACTAAACAAGCTTTTTCAATGAATGTATAATTTAGCTCATGACTTGTTAGGGTTCGACTGATGTAATAAATGGCTTGTTCTTTTCCTGAGTTGTCTTCTTATGCCAATAAAGCTCCTAAAGATACTTCTGTGGCAATAATATATAATATGAGAGGTACACCCTGTATTGGTGGAGTCAACACTGGAGGATTCATGAGATACTGCTTTATCTGATCAAATGTTGCTTTGCATTTGTACTCCCACTTGAATGGAACATTCTTGTGCAAGAGATGTGTAAATGGTAAACTTTTATCTGCCAGTTGAGTAATGAATCTTTGAATGGATTGTAACCATCCCTATAAAGAGCATAGTTGACTAATGTTCCTTGGTGGTGGCATATCAAGAATTGTTTGTACCTTAGTTGGATCCACTTCAATTCCCTTTTCCGACACAATGTATCCTAATAACTTTCCAGATTTCACTCCAAAGACACATTTCTTTGGATTAAATATTACTTTGAATTGTTCCATTCTTTTGAAAATTTTAGATAAGATATCGATGTGTCCTTCTCTAGTGTTAGACTTGGCAAGAAGATCATCAACATAATCCTCCATGAATATATGCATCATATCGTGAAAAATTGTTTTCATTGCCCGTTGGTATGTAGCTCCTGTATTTTTCAATCCAAACAGCATTACGTTCCAGCAATAAGTACCCCAAGGACATGTGAATGCTATTTTATCCTGATCTTCTGGTGCAATCTTTATCTGGTTGTACCCTGAAAATCCATCCATCAATGAGTACATTGCATGTCCAGCTGTTAAATCCATAATCATATCAATGTTTGGTAAGGGAAAGTCATCTTTAGGACATGCTTTGTTCAAATCCCTGAAATTTGTGCAAATTCTAATCCTTTTGTCTGGCTTTGAAACAGGCACAATATTGGAAATCCATTCCACATAATCTATGGACCGGATGAATCCAATGTCTAAAAGTTTCTTTAGTTCCTCTTTAACCAACAACACAACATGTGGATGCATTTTTCTGAGTTTCTATTTTACAGGCTTTGCCCCCGGTATAATAGATAGATGATGCATGATGAGATCTGGATTCAATCCAAGCATATTTGCGTAGGACCATGCAAAATTGATTTGATTATCTTTGAGAAATTCTATGAATCTAGGTACTTCTTCATCTGTCAAAGATGCAACCAATTGCAAAACTTTAGGCTTTTCTGTAGTACCTATATTGAGTGCTTCCGTTGGTTCAATTAGAATGGAAGACCTTTCCTGATAATACTCCGGAAGAGTCAATTTTCCCATCCTCTGGTGCCTTTGAAAGGTTTTCACCATTGGATACGCTTTTTATTTTTCTCTTTTCTTGATCTAACACCGCCTTTGTTAGGTTTTCACCATTAGATCTTCCCTTCATTTTTCTTTTTTCTTGATCTAATACTGCCTTTGTTAGGTTTTCACCATTAGATCTTTCTTTTATATTATTTATTTCATAGCTGAGAAACTTGGCACTTTCCTGTCGAAAACTCTAATCTTGTGATTCCCCGGTGGAACTTGTTTCGGGACGAGAGGAACAAAGAAATTTTATTATGGTTTCATCATTTGGAAAATTTGGAACATCAATGGGTGCGACTTGTTCCCAATCAATGAGTTCGGGATGAACCAAAGGTAATGGATCATTAGGATGAGTAAGGTCATTGGTTGTGAGGGTCATGATGTTATTGTCAACGTTATCATGGGATAAGTCTAAGATGATATCCTCCTCAAAATGATCTATCTCGCTTTGAATCGAATTGGTCTCACTAGAGTCATGATCGCTTTGTACGATGTATTCAAGTAGAGGTCTTGAGCTTTCTCCTTGTAAGAATGTAGGTGAGAATTTGTGTATCACATCTACCCTTTTCTCTAAAATGAAAGTATCATCCAAGAAGTCATCCCATTCGTATTCGTTTGAGTCTATTTCTGAATTATCTGCTTGAATTCTCATAATTGATTCAGTTAACTCCTCATTAGATGGCCTTTGTGTTACCTTTTCATTAGTATCTTCACCATATCCTAACCCAGTCTTATATTTTGGGTGCATCATTTTTAATTGGATAGGCTCAACAATACCTTCTTTTCTTTTACCTGGAGGGCCATTTCCTTCATAACCCATTTGTTGCATGATAACATAACCCTTTCCATATTGTTGTGTAGGTAACTTGATATGCTGTACGAATTCTTCTTCATCTTTATAGAGCCAATCAAGAATAACTCTATCTTCTCCTTCAGTTCCTTTCATAAATGTCCCATTAAACTTGGTGATGGGGGCTGAAGTTGAGGCTAAAACTTCTACAGCCTGTTGTGTAGATGTTGATGGCTGACCATGGGATCTTGGGGATAAGGGTAGATTAGAGAGAGAAAAAAAAAATTCTCCCACCCCATTATCTTTCAATTTTAACTTGGCGCCAAAATTGCTTATCATTTCTTGCACTTGTTCTTTTTTTTTGGAGGTAGAGATGGCCAAAGCCTCTCTATTATGTGGGACGAATGTGTCCTAAGTTGCTCTTAGGTTAGAACAAGTTTGACTACTATTGTGATCAATGGGTATTGTTACTTCCTGTCCATCATATGGAAACTTCAAACATTGATGATAAGTAGATGGAACAACTTGCATGTCATGGATCCATGTACGACCCAATAATATGTTATAGGTTAGATCCCGATCGAGAACCTGACAAAAAGTATTCTTCACAACAGGTCCCACTCTAATTGGTAACATGATGAGACCTTTGGAAGTCATTTCTTCATCATCATAGGCTTTGATTGTAATTTTCCTCCGTGGATCTATAGAGTTTGCTGAATACCCCAAAGCTAGGACCAATTTTAAAGTACAAATATTTAATCTAGCTCCCCCATCTATAAGAACACGTCTAATGCGGGCTTTGTGGACCATGACTTCTAAATAGAGTGATGAATTATGTGGATGGGTTATGGATGAATCATCTTTTTTAGAAAAATACAAACATGTGTAGGAGGACAAGTGTCCCACCATGGCTTGAAATTTATCGACATCCAGATCAAGAGATACAGTTGTATCAACAAGGGCCTTTTCCAAAATGTCCTTATGTGCAGGTGATAACTTTAAAAGTTCCAAGATAGAAATTTGGGCTGATGTTTTTCGCAATTGCTCAGCCAAATTGTATTGACTTGGAGGGGGAATCGCTGCTTTAGATGAGATGCCTTTGACAATGATCTTGGCTTGTCCCCTTGTCTTAACATTGACCTCTCGATATTCTTGCTTACCTTTGATTCAAATAGCGTTGATTTGAGGATTGTCAGTATAGATATGATTGATAATAATGTCGTGGATGTTGCTAACATTCTTGCCCTTGTCACTTGAGGATTCCCCTTTGTGATAATTAGGGAGCGGGTTTTTGAATGCTTGATGATCATTATTGAATTATGTCCCTCAACTGTGATGGTATGATTTATCAATCAAATCTTGAACAATATTCTTTAACCCTTGGCAATTGTTTGTCTTATGACCTTTGCACCTATGATAATCACAAAAGTGTGAGTCATTCCATGATGGTTGTTTAACTCAAGGTTCATAATATCTTTGTGGTGGCAATGTAATAGTGTTTTGATTCAATAATTCTTTGAGAATGGATTCCAAAGATTGGCCCAAGGGAGTGAAACTCCGTCGAACTGAAAAATATGATGGTCTGGGAACATTTGAATTTTGGTTATTGCCAAAATTATTTCCATGAATGTTAGTTGTGTTTCCTTGATTAGAAACATTGCCTTGGGTGCTAGAATGCCCAGTATTATTGTTACGTTGAACACCTGACACATTAAGAATGACAGGCTTCGTATTTACGTTGTTAGCACCTACTACCCCATCATTCACAAAATTTTAATTTCAAGTCCAAAATCGTGACTTGTCATTGTTGTTATTATGGCTATTGTTGTTGTTGTTGTACGAATTTGAACCCTATTTATCAATTTCTAGAACTCCACGCTTGATCAATGCACCTTCAATAGTAATTACGTTTTCAATCAATTTTTCAAATGATTGAGGGCAATGAAGGTTTAGTCTATAACTCATTTCTTGATTAAGACTATCGATGAAGATTTCCATTTTTTCCTTTTCAGGAACGGGACGAGAGTATCTAGCAAACACTCTTCTCCACCTTTGCAAAAATGTAGTGAACAATTCCCCCACTTTTTGTTTTATCTTACAAAGATCAAGCATGGTTATCTGGTGTTGGATGTTGTAAGAGTATTGTGATATAAACTTATTTATCAACTATTCAAAGGTTTTGATGGGGGGAGTGATCTTTGAAAGCCACTCCATGGATTGTCCACCTAGACTTCGTGGAAACAACTGCATTAACTAGGTATCATCATGAGCGAATTCTAAACTCATATTTCAGAAATCCCTTACATGCTCAATGGGGTCACTTTTCCCATTATACCTATCAAACTTAGGGATTTCGCAATGTTTTGGAAAATGAATCCTTCGAAGATTTCTATCGAATGGATAAGGACATATTTCCTCCAAAACATACTTCTTTGGTGCTCCCCCTTGCATTTAGTTTATTTGCCCTTGTAATTCTTTGATCTGTTGAGTAAGGGCACTAAAATCGTTAAGAGGACTTTCAAGATTTTCTTTAATCCCTTATGTGTCAAAATCAGCAGGTAACTTAGCTCCTTGAATAGCTAAAGAGAGAAAGTATCTTTCCTTGTTTCTTTCTAAAATCCTTTCCATAAGAGTATGGAATTGAGGATCTTGTTCCGCTTCTTGAAGTTTATCTTCTGTTAATTCCTCAGTATTTGAAGTGTTAAAAGGGTTTTCCTCCCTCTCACTATTATCACCCATTTTACTCACTGTACTTTCATCTTTTTCTATGTGCTTTCCAGATCTCGTGGTAACAAGCATAAGCTTTACTCAAATCCTACTAACTTTGGTCAAAGGAATGAAATAGTGCAATGGTGATGTAATTCAGGATAGAATGAAGATTCTATGACTTAAAATATTTTTAATCTTTAGCTCGTGATTCCCTGATTGAAAGGATGAAAATCTTGTTTGCGAGAATTAAACCAAAGATAAAAAATTAAGATGATTTTTCACTTTGTGAAGTTTGATCTTAGCTTTGTAGAAAGATGAATTTTATAGATGCCTAATGTGTTTGAGTTCTCTATTGCAGAATTTGATTTGGACGAGTAGTGTATGTGATTGCAGGTTGGGGAATATAAGAGGAATGAATACGCTGACTGTGGTTATTCCTTTGAGAAAGGGCTCTTCTTTGAAAGAAAGCTCTTGAGTATAAAGGTTCTACAGCATAATCATCAGTGAAACCTCTAATATAATCGTGATATCGATGAATAAAGGTTCTGTGTTCAAGCAGGACCTTTCGACTTTGATATAGAAATTTCCTCTTCTTCAATACTTTCTTATAACTGAGAGACTTCTTGGGCTTTATAATCTTTCTTTCTAAGGACTTCTTAGCAAATGTTGTAGACTTCCAAACTTTGAGCATGGGAAAGACTAGACCGAAAAGACTTGATTTATGAAAACCAGAAAATCACCTAGGCTCGGAAAATAGATGCGCCAAAATAGAGATTGAATGTGCTAAAACAGAGCACAAATGCACTAAAACATAGCATAGATGCATTAAAACATAGCACATATGCGCTAAAATAGAGCACAAATGCGCCAAAATAGAGCACAAATGCGCCGAAACAGACCCGGGATTCGCTAAATTATTTCTGAGACTGACATGTTTTGACAGTTTGATAAAATTTTCTTGTTTTGGATGATCTTAATCTGATTTAAATGTGAAAAACACAGCATAGAAGCTGACAATTGTTTTGTTAATCCTAAAATCTAAACAAAAAGTGTATGTTCTTGATATTTCCACAGGTTTTAAACAAGATAAGCACTTCAGTCAGACTCACTCTTAATTTGTCAAATAGGTCATCAAAGTAATCACAACCCATAGCTTAAAAACGTGTCGACTCACACAGCCTTGTCACCCCCTAGAGGGCGCCTGTGTTTTTATCTTTTCCAGGTGCATACTCAAAGTGATGGAAGTGGATACCGAATCCCTTGAGCAAACAATCCGTGGTGACTATATGGTGAGTGTCTTGGGGGCAGATTCTTCCCTCCCCTTGCACCGTGATTAAGATGATGTTTGGATACTGACACAGTTGGCTTTCTGCACTATGGTTTGTAGTAAGGGTATATGTTCAGTGTGGCAAATAGATATACTCCCTCGAGAGACCTCCCAACCTTTAGAACAAAGGTTTTGGGGATGGTTATCCTGCACACTACTGTCAAGTTGGATTTTCATCAACAACTTACTTTTGATTAAAGTGGGTTGGAAACCTTGGTTTTAGGTGTTCCCACTTAGGTCGTTCCTCTTGGGTGAGTACTTTTTTCCACAAGAGCAGGCCTTCTAAAGGATGTAATAAAGCATCAAATTGCAGAAAATAAAAGGTAAGTCTGGTATTCTGATCACCCAGTTAAGGGGAGAGCATAGACCTATTACCCACAATCACAACAAACAATAATGGTTCAATTTTAAACTCCCAAATTGAAAAATTTTATTTTCTAAGTGAAGATGTTGCTTCACTAAAAAAATGGGATTCATTTTACCCAAAAGAAAATTATGTTTGGTGACTATCCTAGGATTGGTTAATTCAGATTTAAATGTCTACCCTAGGATTGGTTTATTCTATTAAAAATAACATTAGAAAAATCCTGTCCGTAGATTGCGTCGAAATCAGAATTCAAAATTTTTACAACTGTATGCGTCGAAACAGGACGTCTATGCACCGAAACAGGTCATGTATGCACTGAAAGATCTCATAGGGATGCACCGAAATAGAGTGTCTATGCACTGAAAGAGGCCATGTAAGCGCTGAAATAGGTCATGTACGCACCGAAAGATCTCGTAAATGCGCCGAAATAGTCCTTGTATGCGCTGAACCGCGACTCGTATGCACCAAAACGTGATTTTTGTCCATCACCTGCTAGAAAAATCTGCAAAAAGAAAAATTAAATGCAGGGCTTGGCCCCACGGTGGGTGCTAGAAATGTGTACGTTAGAATGTGCAAATCAAAATGAATCTAAACTAATACACCAATGAAACATTAGATTAAAGAAACTAATTAAAAAAAGCAAAATGCAAACTCTAAAACACAAGCAGCTCCTTCAAATTCGTCCCATTGTCCTCTATCTCCAAGGATTTGTTTCAAGATGCTTGCTCTCAGTTGTTTGAAACAACAGTTTGTAGAATGGCAGATTGAGAGAATGAGATTAATGAAAATGCATATGCATTACTAAAAGATTGAGCTATGAAAATTAAAATGCTAATTAAATGCTAGAATGCGACTATAGTAACTACGCATGCAAATCTAAGATTCGAGGTTCTTTTCCACTCATAAGAGGGTTGTATTTATAGATTTTTGAAGGTAGGAATTCAATTGGCCAAGATTGACGGTCGAGTTCAAACCTGTTAAAATGAACGGTGAGAGATCGAGAATTCGAAAAGGAGATGGAATTTTGAGAGACAGATGGAAAATGAAGAGACAATTGAAAGGTGTCTGTCATAATTAAATAAATAAATATTTAATTATGTGTGAGAGAAATGAAAAGACATTTAATTAAATATTGCAAATATTTAATTATGTGAGAAGAGAAAAAACTTTTTAATTAAATATTTGAAATATTTAATTATGTGAGAAGAGTGAAGATTTTAGGAAATGTGTTTTAATTAAATATCGAAAATATTTAATTAAATGTTGAATGAAGAATATCATTTAAATTTAGAATTTAAACTTGTGATAATTAATGTAAATAAATTGTAAAATCTATTTAATTAATTAAGAGGAAGGTAGCATTAATTAAATAAACTTTATTTATTTAATTAAATTAGAAGAATTGGAAAATGAACAATACAAATAAATTATTAAATTTATTTATATGTAGATGACTTAAGAATATTAATTAAATAATTCATATTTAATTAATTAACAGGTTCGATTAACCGTGACCATTTTTAGATGTGTACATTTATAGGTGTGACTATAATGGTTTATCATAAGAAATTGATAGGTTCTTCAATAAGCCCATTGAGATAGGTGGTCATGTCGATGATTTTTATTATATTAAAAGGGAAAAAAAGGGTCCCCTATCTTTAAAAATCCCAAAGGTACAGTCAAAATTGATTCCAGATAAGGAATCAACGTATAAAGCCTAATAAAAGACTAGATAAACAAAAAATAAACAATAAAAATACAACACTAAGAACCAAAGTAATAAAGCCACCACTTGTAGTGGAGTTGGTTAGGGCTTGGGGTTTGCATCCCTCGAGGTCACAAGTTCGACTTTGCTTCATATGGGAAAGACAAGGGTCAGTATTATTGTGCCAGTTCCTGCTCTGCTGACTTGGGGTATAGGAATGAAATTTTTCCCTAACCTCCCTGAGGTTAGATTCTTTCGTAAAACTTTATTTCTATATATTAATATATATACAGGCTAAATGCCTTTTGCTAAAAAAAAGAACCAAAGTAATAAAACCAACAATAAAAGAATAAAATTAAATAGGAGAGTATATCAATCCATGAATTCTTGACACAACATCCTACTCTTCAAAAATCAAATACAACTTTGCATTTAGAGAATCAATTTCTCCATTATAATCTTTTGGTATAAATTACCCTTCTCTAGATTATAATCTATTTTAGGCTTTCTTTACTCAAACTAATCACATTGCTAATTGATTTATCTAACTCTCTAACTTTTCTTTTCATTAATAATATAATTTATTGAATAATAACCATATTTTTTCTTTCATTTATATAATATTTGGCGCAAGGAGATCCATGTTTCTTAACCACATATCTTTTCAACTTGGTCATTTTTCATAAGGGTCTCAAAACTTTTAATTTGTCTCCTTCAATATTCTCAAGGGAATTTTCCACTTTCTTATTTTTATAAGGCAATCTCCTTATTGATGTCTTACCTTTTTTCACTTAAGACCACCTCCTTCATTTTCATAGAAGATTCTAGGAAATCCCATAAGATATTAGAACCAAAGGGATCATAAGAAGATAAAGGGTTAGTATTACCCTTACTTGTCTCCTCATCAAATTCACTATAGATAATTAAAAATAACAAAATCATTGCCATCATAATAAAAATTCACTTTTCTAGAGGCAATTGATTAATAGAATTGATCATCTCCCTCATTGGAGTCCACAATATTTGTATCTTCAAACAACAAATAACATTATCTAATTGACCTTTAGAGTAGAAATTCATGAAAATATTATATTCCTTTAGGGATAATGTTCATTTCTTCCTTTCCCTTTTTAATTTTTTCCTACTAGAATTTTTATCCCACCCAAAAACTAATTTCTTCCCAAAGTCTTTATCTTGAATTTCAACATGAAGTTATTGGTTTAAAATCCTTTATACATGGATTTCTATTGGTGTAAACTGGAGAAATATTCATATGATTTTGTTTATAAATATGACATGACAAACATCAAGTAAACTAAAAAATGCACCCCCTAATGAACTTGATATGTTTACCCCTCCTTCAGAATTTTTACATGGGGTTAGATTTGGTTGGTAAGATTATTCCAACATCTTTGAAGTGACATAGTTTTATTATCATTCCTATAGACTTTTTTTCACTAGTTTAAAGTTTTCTCCCTTAAATATACAATAAAAATATGAGATTTTTACTTTCATTATGAATAATCTTATTTCTAGATTTGTTCCACCATCTACTATTCTTATAAATAATGATATTTTTAAGAACAAAGAAGTCATTTTTTTACAATTTCCATAGTTCTTTACTACCCCTTAATACCCATAAGGTAACATTAAAGAAAAAGCTATTAATAAGACCATTGAGATTTTTTTCAGGAAATATAATTGATAAAAACAATACTAATTAGCAATATGGAGGTGAGGAGAAGGACGCACGCGACGGGCGGGAAACGAAATAGAGGCAGTTGTTTGAATGCAACAGATGGAGATGGAGGTGACGCTAAGGAAGAACTAGATGGAAGCAAAGGTGGGGATGCAAAGCACATTTTTGGTCTCTCAGCGTTGAATTTTGGCACTGTTTTGGGAGTGTGTGGATTCTGGCACTCTCGTCCCTCTGTGGGGCCATTTGTGAAGGTGCTGCCAAAGGCCCTGGTGGGTATTCTATCCTCTAATGCCAGGATGGAGGATGTTTTGTGCCTTGATTTCCTTGGTGAGGACTTTGGGGCTGGAGTGTGGTTGTTCTTTTCAGAGTTCTCTATGATTCTTGGCCCTCTGTACTTGGCTCCTTGGCGCTTCAGGAGCATCTTTAGTGGGCTATGGTGGAGGAGTTTTTTTTCTCCCAACTCTATGCTATCTAGGGTCGACCCATGGTGTGTTTTCTTGTTGTTCTTCGTGAGAGCTGCTTTGCTCCCTTCTAGGTCTCTGAGGTTTTTTCTTTTGTTGGGAGGGGCCATTTTTTTATGGCATTTGATGCTCTATTGGTGGTGTTTTGAGTGTGTTTTCTCTTGGCTAATCTATGTTGTTGGGTCACTTGTTGTTTGGAGGGTTTTGTACCTTTTGGGGGTAGGTTTGGGCTCTCTTTTCCTTTGTTATTCTCATTGTTGGGGATGGGTGTTGTGGGCTTGAAGTGGGTGGGGCTCCTGCTAACATGAAGTTGTTTATGTGTGTCCTTTGGGTCATGTGCTCTCCCAAGTGGGTGTTTAGTATTTATCATTTGAGGGTTGTTTTGATGTTTTGTTTGGAGGTCTTTGTGTTCTTGTGCTTTATTTTGAGTGGTTTTGGCCTCGGTTCCAGCTCTTTGGTGTTATGTGATTACAAGACTTTTGGCTTCTCTGTTTTGTGGATCTTGGGTATTTTGTGGGCTGGATTGTATTATTTGCTTTATCTTATGGCTTAGTTGTTTTGGACTTTTTCTTTGGTGGTTGAAGTGCATTCTCTCTCCTTGTTTCAATGCCTTGCTTTACCGAAGGTGGATGTGACTACCTTTTCTTCTGAAGTTGTCCCTCTAAATTTGTAGCTGGTGTCTTCTATGGAAGTGAAGACTACTCCTGTTGAGGCGAAGCCCTCTTCTATTGAGGTGGAGGTGGGTGTTGAAGGTTTGGTAGGGAGATCTCTCTTCTACTAGTTCCTATCTAGGTGGAGCATGTGTGGGTAGATGAGTGAAGGCTTTGGAAGGTTGGGCTCTCACTTCTTCCTCTCCTATAGAGGGGAACTCCCTCTTATTGAGGTGGAGTTGGGGTTGATGTTTTCATGGGGCGCTATTGCAAGTTGGTTGATGTACTCCAGTGGTCTGTCGTGCTCTCTAATTCCCCTATTGAGGTGGGGTTGTTGGATTTATAGACATTTTTGCTAAGGGGTTTGGTGGTGTTCTACACCATTAAGCTGATTCTCTCTTGGCTCAATGGTGTCATCCATGAGCGATTGGTTAGCTGATACCTGGTTGATGTAGGCGGGTTTCTTGTGTATCTAAGGGAGGGTTTTTGGTCCTGATTAAAACCAGGTTGTAAAAGGGTTTTTGGCCCTTGCTTGTTTGTATGTGCAAAGTGTGTACTCATGTGAATCTTTTAGAGGTTGCTGTGAGGTTGTTGTTGGTTTATGGTTTTTATTATTTGTAGCTTGCTTTTATCTGATAGGTTGACGGTTCCCTTCAAAACTATTTTGTATTGGGTTTCAGGCCCCATCAAAACCTATTTTTTACCCCTAATCAAAAACAATATTAACTGGCATGACAAATTGTTCTTTTATTATGGACTTATTGTCATATAAATCACACTCCTAGTAGATACACACCTTATTCATCGACTTATGATAGTAAGGTCATTATGATCCTTGAGATAGAGATTTTGATATTTCTTTGTTGCATGTTTCTCTTCATGGATAACACAATTTATATGAGCTTGAGACACTTGATGAAATCAGGGCTAATACATTGGATAATCTTCATGCATGTTAGAGATATTTAAAGAAAAAATTATTCTAAGGGAATTATTCATATAAATTTTTAGCTTGGTGACTTGGTTCTTCATTCTCAATCTAAGAAACCAAATGCGAAGGAGGAATAATGAGGTAAATTTTATTCAGACCCTTCATTATTACTTCCTAATTTAGCATGAGTGCTTTTGATTTATTTACTCTCGAAGGAAAGATAATGAAAGATCCAATTACTATTATGCATTTACACTATTATTATTTTTGAGTATATTTTTAATAATACAATGGTCAATTACAAAAGGTTTTAGACTCTTTTATCCCATTATCCTCTATTTATTCCCCTTTTCTACCTATATGTGTTAAGCATTTCCCTATATATCACCTTAGGTAGCTTTACTTCTTGAAATTTCATGATCATATTTTGTATGAATATTGCACATATTGCTATAGCCAATGTTTACATTTACACATGACACACATTCTATTGTGTTTACAAGGTTCATATTTATAGATTATTTCCCATGTTACTTTATGACTAGAGGAAAACTTTGGACAAATAATCCCCTTGTCTTTATGTGCCTACATGTTTATCTCATACATAGTGCTTGATATGATTATGATTCAATAATGATGTTATCTATTAATACTCTTTATATTCTTATTGTGATTTATTTAATGTTATCTTTGATAAGTATCACATGCTTTTTGTGATTTACAAGATGTTATATTTCCCCCCTTAGCTCCAACTTATTGATATCCTTTATATGCAACTTATTAGAGGGAGCCATATATTATCACTAACATTTATTGATAAGTTTGAATGTAGTGAGATAGTTATGACAATTATGACCATTTTTTAGTACCAAACGTAGTTTCATTACTACATTTAGATCCTAGTACTTTTGCACAATTAAACCTTTTAATTGTGATATCTATAAAGGTCATGTTTTATATCTAGATGAAACCCTTAACACCTTATTTTCTTGGTTGAAGTCCTTAACATCTATCCTCATGATTGAAATATTTTCTATTTAGTTGAAGCTTTACTAGTATTTGTAAAATATCTCACCCTACACCTTTTAATTTTCTATAAATAGTTTTAGAAATTTGTAATTATGTTCATTTTAAATTCATGATAAATGCTACTCATTACAATTTTTAATGTGCTTGCATATTCTCAAGATGGAGCACTCACCACAAGAAGACTACATATGATCAACATTGATGATCTGGATACTTCATGTAGAGATTCATATCCTATGATTGTCTAAAAATATTTAGTTTTCATGTTGATTGCTTAATTTTTACTTTCAAATACATTCATATGATAACTCTTATGCAAGTCAAATTGGAGGCAAAATGTAATTGTGAAAATTGCATACCCATACCCTTTTTTCTTATACTTTGGGCCCATAGTGGCTAAGTTATCTTTGATGCATGGAATTTGTCAAATAGATTTACCCTAGCCTATCCCCATCATTGCTCATCCCAAGATCTAGATCCAATATCAAAATCTAGTAGTTCATCACCTTGGTTTAGATAATTGATCTAGATCATTTTTACAACATCAATTTGAACCTTGAACCTTTTAAATTAATTATCTTAAGTTGGGCCCATGTTTTCCTCCCTTGTTATTTATTATAAGCCATCTAAAGCACAACTTATTTCAAATTTCATACCAAGGTGGTCTATTTGAAGACTAAAAATAATTCAAAAAGAATCATCTAAGATTGAAAGAAGAATCTATTGAGTACATCTGAAATCTGATTGCAAAAGGATAAAAAAGGATTACACAAACTTTACACCATCATCCTAGTCCAACATATTACATGCTTGCTTGCAATTATTGATCTTGGTTGATCACCATTAAATTAATATGCATCTAAGGGTTTGACTAAGGAGAACATGATTGCCACATTCAACAGATTGCTCAAAGGTGTTTCTAATTACCACTTATTCCTTATCAAATTCAAAACACTTGTAAATAGGTGAACAAGTTTTAATTAGCACAATTCTATCAAATTAGATCCTTGAATCATATGTTCACATCTGTGTTCCTAGAGATCACCTGCATGCTAGCAAAAGTGAACCAAATAATTTAACAACAAAATTCTAGGTCAACAATAATCACATGACAAGTTCTAAAATTATGATATCATGGCAAATAGGCTTTTGACTTCTACATAGTGATATCTTCATTGAATCATAACTAAGTATTATCTCCATTTTATTTAATTAATTCCTACATTTAATAAACATTTAATATCAATCCCAACTCTCATATCTAAATTAATTGTTAAGTAATTATGTGGAGAGCATTTGTCAATGATAAAATGGGGTTTTAAAGTTTGTGTACATAAAATTAAAAAATGAAGATAAAATAAGATAAGATAAGATAAAGAATAAAAAAATAATATTTAATATAAATATAATAATATATTAACAATAATAATAATAATAATAATAAAAATATATTATCTATATAATTAAATATATTATACTAACATTTTTAAGCATACACTTTGAAAATATATCTCTCAAAAATCTTTTACATAGATTTTTCTAAATATAGAAATAATAGTTGTTAAAATTATTTAAATAATCTAAATCAATTATAAAAGTGTGATTTTTTCTTTATAATAAAATCTATCTAAATTTAAAAAATATTAAAAAATACCTACATTTATGATAGATTGAGGTATTTTTTAAATAAAAACAAGTGAATTTATTAATTGTGATAAAAAGATACAAGAGGCTAATTCATCCGGATATTACATGACAAGTAAAGCTTGAATACTCAGACACAGAAAATGTGTAATTTAAAGTTCCATGCAACTTTGTAAATGCTTGCATTACAGACAAAAGGAGCCTGAGAGTCCTCTGTATCAAATCAGTGTACAGACCATCATGTGAGTCATATGGCATTCCAGACATCTTGAAGATTGCAGAAAGGTACGATCTATCATAGATTTGTTTGCAACATACAAAGACAAACTTCTGATTTCTAAAGGGTGGTTATGAACGAAATTGACCACATCAGATTTGAGGTTTATTAGGAGAGAGAGGGGTGACAATATTTGCCAGAGAATTGTTAGCTTTCTGGATATAATGGAAATAAATATTAGAGAAGTGTTTATTAATCAATTGTGAATTTTCTACTTTAAAGTCGTTAAGTTTTGATTAAAAAGTGATAAATATAATTGTTTGAAGGTTTCTGGATTCTGATAGTGTGAATAATTTTTGCTTCTCAATGTTTCCGATCACACTCTGTGATCCATCATCAAGATGAAAATGAGAGCATAAGGATAAGAATGATGATGGATCACGGAGTGTGATCCGAAACCTAGAAACCTTCAAGGAATTATCACTATGGATTGTGGGGCATATGGCAAATTCATCGCCAGCCCGCCAGCGAGTCACCGCCATGGAAAATTCACCGCTAGCAATTCACGGCCGTGAAAATTAACCGTATTAATATTTTTAATAAAATCAAAGTGAGGAAATCTATTTTTTGTTAAGTGATAAACAGTTGTGGTATCTTAATTAGTAAAAATTGATGTTTGATTATTGAATTGAATTATGTTTAAGAATAATCAAATAATGAATGATTGTTTGACTTGATTCTCTCTTTCTCTTGATTTGAAGATAATCTAGATATAAGTCTTTGAGAGGAGCAAAGGTACTTAATAGTGTAATTAGAAAAAAAGTATTTTTCTCTTTAAAAATTAAACTGTTAAGAACCTTTCCAATGACACCAAAGATGTATCTTATAATCAGAAAAGACAGAGTTATTTTAACTATATGTATGTGTTAAGAATAGGGAGGGAAGATGGACCCCTCCTCCTCATGGACTCCTCATGGAGTCCTAAAAATCAACTAAGATGGCTCTTCTCGTGGAAATCCAGGTCATGCTGGCATTGGGGGTGTTGGTAGGGATTGCTCTGGAGATGTCCAGTTTATCTTCTCTGTGTATAAGGGTCTTCATTCTAATAATCTTATGGAGGCTCAGGCCATTTTACTGGCTTTGGAGCGGGGCAGTCAATTGGGATGGCGAAGGATCATATGTGAGTTTGATTCACAGGTTGTGGGGAACTTACTAAAAAGGCAGTATTTGGATGATGTGAGTTGGCAACTGGCTCACATCTGGCTTTGATTGTTGAACAAATTCTCACTCTTTGTGCTTCTTTGGAGTATATTATTTTCACTCATCTTCCTCGTGAATGGAATGGGGTTGCTGATTACTTGGCTAAATGGGCTTCTGAGCATATTCATGATTGGAATTTGGTTGATCGGGGTCAACTACCCCCTGATTTGTCTCATCAATTGGATCACTTGGTTGAACTTGATAGGGTCATTTAATGCCCTTGCTTTGTAATGTTTCCTTGATTCAATAAATTTTTTACCCCTCCTTAATGTTAAAGAATATCCGAGTTTTCATTCAGGTAGTTTTTTCAGTAAATTAAATTATATAATGTTTTATCAAAATTTATCTGTCAAGTTTTTGAATCAATTTTTATTGAATCATATTTTATGAATACACGAACTCATTTTTCATAAACATGAATGGTTCATATAACACTTATTACATTTAGATGATGCTCAGAGACATTATGCATCTGAAAATGACCCGTTATTCCGACCCAAACATACTTAACCATATAATTCCCCCCAAAATTAAATCCACTTAATTTACTAATATTTTTTTAATTTTTCACCTCAATCTACCTCACACTCTCTATATATACAATTATTAATAATTTTTGGGTAGACCAAGTTGGGAACTATGACATTTTTGCCAGAGCAATGTTGGAGGCTGATTTGACAATGGCAGATATCTAATATTGAATTTGAAATTGTAAGACCACATTCAGACCCTGAGTTTCTGGTTTTTGTCCTTATCCTCTGATGTAACCCTTAGTTATGGAGGTGTCCGTGTGCGTGTTGACTTTAGCAGTGTTTATGTTTTTTTTGGTTTCTAAAGAATATATATAAACCAAATTTCCAATGTTAAAATCATAGAACGCTGAGCCATTCAATCTCTTAAAATAAGTCTTTGTTCTTATCCGGTCTAGTCCTCTGTATTCCAAGAATTGCATTAATATTACTTCTTGGGGAGGGAATTTCAGATCAATCTGCACTGTTATTATAAAGTGGGCCTTTGTTTTCAATATTTTAAGGTATAATTATTCTATCTTCATTATTTGTTTTTAATTATATTTCCAAATAATTGATTCAGCTATCATTGATTAGATATTGATGTAACCAATTTTATTCTATTTATTTTATAAATTGTATTTTTTCAATCTCAAATACTTTTTCAGCATATTTGTTTGAAAGGATAAATCATTTTTCTTCTTTCTTCCATCATTTCATAAATGCATACTATCTTAAGTTTTTTTCAAAACATCTAAATTTTGTTAGGTTTTATGAATGAACTTTTATGATTTTGATAGATGGAATCTTCTCATTTATAATTGTTTAATTGAAAGATGATTTCTCACTGAGATGTATACTTCCTCGTTCAGATATATGCTTACTCATCACATTATAATCCGTTCATTCATTACATTGTAATCCGTTCATAAATATAATGATATAAATACAATATAATTTAATTATTTCTATTAAAAAAGAATTTTGAGTTATGTGTTTATATTGTCCTTTGTAATGTTGGACAGTCACTGTTCTTGGCATTGTATATTGGACAGTTTGGGGGACAACAGTACTTCTTTTCCTTGCGTTATTGATAATTAATGTTGTTCTATTCCTGATCTGTAGCTGTGTAAGTGACTGCTGGTCTTTGACTTTTACCAGTTTTCTGTAATTATTTGTTATGCTTTAATGCAATACCAAAAGAAAAGTTCCGTGCTTGTATTATTCTCATTGTTTCCACTGCAGCTTTCTTAATGAGGGAATCCATATTTTATGGAGGTGGTACACCTTAAAGTTTAAGGTAGGTAACTCTGTATATTTTATAAGACTAACATATAAAGTAAATAGATAATCAATAACATGAGTACACAAGGAGAAAAGACATACATGCTTCATAAAAGTAATAACCTGTTTGAACTAAAACAGGAGAATCTATGTTCTATTAGGCTTATAGAATGCACATGTTTTCAAACTTTTCAGTTTTTTACAGTGACATAATATTTATGTATTTGGATATTATTTATGTGATGTTTTTATTTTCAATCTTTCAGGTTTTCTTTTCAATTAAAATAAATTAATTAATCAATAACTATAATGTATATGTTTTTATTATTTCAAATAAATTTTTAAATATATAGATAAGAAGAAATTCATAAAATTTGGGAGGTATTTTTATATTTTAAAAAAATTGGGTTGAAGAAATTTGTGTAATCTTATGTTTTATGGATCTGATATGAAGTAGATGTGAAGAAATTCAGCTAACCTCAAAGCTATTTTATTTTATTTTTACTTAAAACACACACTCAAGGTTGAAGTTGTTTCTATTAGAGAAAAAGACCTAGTAGCTGTCCATGTTCCAATAACTAGTCACCTCTTGCACGTCTAAGCCCCCAAATAACTTTTGCTTTATAACCAATACAAAACCAAGTACATAGTCTAGTAAATTTTTTCACATGGAGTAATACATTTTCTCTTGTGGATGTGTAGTTGACCAATGAATTGGGTCAAAATGCATGCAAATGCAATTCTAATATAAGACAAGTCGCTCCAAAATACCCACTTTTATAATTACTTTAAATCTTTTATGTTTACAATAACCATCCACTTGTATAGGGTACAAACTCAAAATAGTTTATATATACATCTTCATGCATAGTTATTGGTTCCTAATCTATCATAAAATCAAGCTCGAATCAACTTGATGGGTTGTCAAATACACATTCTCTCATACTTTCTCTCGCATCCACGAGTCAACTCCATTTACTATAGATACTTGCACAAACAATAAATGGTGTAAGGCTTCCCTACCAAACATCAAACACAATAGAATTTGCCTCACAAAGAATTGAAAAAGAACGCCTTACAAAGAACAGAGGTGGCCGGGAGGGGAGGGAGGGGCGGATTGAAAATTGTAAGTAGAGGCAGTAAAAGAGCTGAGTGGTTGTGCCATAATAATGTAGCTTGAAATTCAAAACAAAAAAATATAGTGGAAGATCCTTGCATGGAAAATAAGGAATACGAGTAAATGTTCTAAAATTTAGATTTAATGGGCATGAGTTCGAAGTTGCGTAGGGAGAAGATTGTTAAAATTAAATGACTATTTGAAATCTAGAAGTTTTTGAATAAAAGATGGGTAAAAATTTATTCAAACAAAAAAAGAGCAGTACAAAGCAGGGGCATTACACACCCCTATCAATCCCCACTAAGTGGTCCAACTGATGAGATAAATCTGGGGGTAATTGACCCCTTTCCATAATATTCCAATTTTGCAAATGATCAGAAGCCCATTTAGCCAAACAATCCACAACCCCATTCCATTCTCTAGGAATGTGACAAAAAGAAACAAATTCAAAGGAAGCACACATATGAAGAATCTGTTTTATAATTACAAGCAAATGCCAACTAACATCCTCTAATTGTTGCCTCTTCAGCAAAGTCACCACCACTTGAGAATCAGATTCACAAATGACCCATCTCCACCCAAGAGCACATCCATGCTCCACAACACATAAAATGGCAAGAGCCTCCATCACATTGTTAGTATACCAACCCTTATAAATAGAAATGATAAACTCAACATTCCTAGAACTATTCCGCCCAACACCCCCAATACCAACATGACCGGGATTTCCACGAAAAGAACCATCTGTGTTGATTTTCAACATACCCTGAGGAGGACACCACCGCCCCCCCGATTTATCTTCCGAAGAGGATGTCAACATCATTTCCTCATAATTTGGTCAACACCCTAAGTAGCACCCCTATGAAGAGGAAGGTTGAGATGAGCGCAATAGGCAACATCTCCTAGGTCCACACCCTCAACCAAGTCACACTTAGCTAAAATAGTTTCTCCCAAAGAATGAAGAATTTTCCACCACAAATGTTGGAAAACCAACTTCACATCTTGAAAAATCTTGCGATTCCTCTCCAGCCAAATATGCTAGATAATAAAGGTCGACCTAAGAGTCTAAGAAACTTGAACAAATGAGGTCTTAACAGGGGCCTTTCCCCATCGAGAAAATAACTTTTCTAAAGAAGAGACATGCCAACAAGCCTGGTTCCACACACCTCACCATAGGTGCCAAAGCCTCCTAGAGAAGGAGCATTGGAAGAAGAGATGAGAGACACTCTCCTCACTATTACTACACAAAACACACATCGAGGGACCCTAGAACCCTTGCTTGCACAAGTTATCCCAAGTAAGACACTGATTCTAAACCACCAGTCACATAAAAAAAAGGCACTTGGGCCAAGAAAATTTGTTCTAGACATGCTTCCACCAAGGAACCTTAGTTTTCCCCAAACAACTGCCTAACTAACTCTCCATGGCCTGCAGAAACATAGTACTCACTAGATAAATCATTGTTACTCCAAGCCAAGACATCCTGCCCCTCCATGGAATTGCATTCACGCGATACAAGAATTTGAGCCAGCTCTTGTCTACCCTCCTCTAACCCTCCTGGTGGCCAATCTGAGGAGTGCTTCCATCTAAGACTAGCAACTAGTCCACTATTCCAAATAGTCTTATCATGCTCAACTGTATTCCAACCTGCAACAATAAAATGATCATAGAGAGGCTGGAGGTGAGGGTAAGCAGAAAGAATAGGAGGATGACCATCCCAAGAGTCCCACAAAAAATGAGCTTGAGAACCCATATGACATATCCAAAAAAGCCCCTTCTTAACCAATTAAGCCCTCGATTTTAGAGTATGCCAAATCATAGATCCCCTTCCATCTAAAGGGAAATGAGGAACATCAAATGTGTTAACATCCTTAAGATACTTGTGGGTGAGAATACAAGCCCAAAGATGATGTTGACTAGTACACCAATGCCAATATAACTTGGATGCAAGAGCTTTCCCATTCAAAACAACAAAATGTAAGTCGAGCCCCCCTCTTTTTGTAGCTTACACACCATTTCTCACTTAACAAGACTCCACTTAGCTGACTACAAGTTACCACTTCAAAGCAATTGCTGTGAGAGAGCATCAAATTCTCTCAGGAAATACAAAAGATCTGCCTAAACAAAACACCTATAAATAGGGAGATCCTGGATAATAGACTCCAAAAGAGTCACTCTTGCAGTAGTAGAAAGTCAGCGATGAGTCCAATGAGTGACTTTGCTACACAACTTATCAAGAAAATTTTACCAAGAAGACCTGGACTGCCTACCAACTGCAAGAGGTATTCCCAGATAGACAAAGGGAAGAGAACCAACTTGAAACCTCAAAATATTAGCAATCCGCCATTGAATAGCTTGAGGAGTATTAAAAAAGAAGATAGATGACTTGTGCTCATTGACTTTCTGACTTGAAGCAACAAGGTAAATATCCAAAGCCCGCCTAAAAGAAACAACCTCCTGAATGCGAGCCCTCCCCATAAGAGAAGTGTCATCCACAAAATGAAAATGAGAGAGTAGTGGTAGCCCATTGCCCCAACACCAACCTTGGGTCCTGCCCTAGGAAACCCATGACTTAAGAAATCTGCCTAGACCCTCAACCATAATAATAAACATATAAGGAGAGATAGGATCTCCTTGACGAAGGCCCCTGGAAGCCCCAAAAAGCTTAGAAGGTTCCCTGTTCATGATAACAGAAAAAGAGGAAGATGTAACACAACTCATAGTCCAATTGACCCAATCTAGACTAAAGCCAAATCCTAAGAGAATTCGCTACAAAAAACTCCACTTAACTCTATCATAAGCTTTAGCCATATCCAACTTGATGAACATAGAATTCTCTTTAGAATTTTCCATAAAGTGAATGACTTCAGAAGCAACCACCACCCCATCCAGGATCTGTCTACCAGCCACAAAACCCCCTTGCTCCTCAGAGATCATAGAAGGAAGACAAACTTTGAGCCTCTCTGTAATCAATTTAGTAATAGTTTTATACATCACATTACATAAAGCAATAGGTCTAAAGAATTTGAGATGTTCAACACTTTCCTTTTTAGGAATGAGAACTGGAAAAGTAGGGTTCAAGGCACAAATTATCTGCTTACTACGAAGAGATTCTCGAGCAACCTCCAAAAAATACAAACTTATAATATCCCAAAACTCTTGAAAAAATTCAGCAGGAAAACCATCAGGAGATGGAGCCTTACCTTTATTCATCTCAAAAACAACCTCTTTCAATTCAGGCTGATATATTGAGCGAATAAGAAATTCATTCATCTCCTTGGAGATCAGGGAGGGAATGCAAGCAAGGATCAAATTATCCTCATCATCTATGGGGGGTGAATCCTCAAAAAATATAGTAGAATAAAAATATCTAGCCTCATGAGAGAAAGCCTGCAAAGAAGACATGTGGGTTCCATCTGCATTGACCAAAGAGGAGATACAACTTCTATTTTGACGAGCTTGCACAAAGTGATATAAGAAAGCAGTATTCCTGTCTCGTTCATGAAGCCAATCAATCTGAGCATTTTGCTTCTAGAAAATCTCCTCCCGAAGCTCCCACTCCTCCACAACTTTCGTAGCCTAGAATTCCGCTTGTCCTAACACATCTGAGAAACCAAAATCTTGAATTTGGCGAGTAATCACATCAAGATGTGCCTGAGCATTCCTCTTCATAACCTTAAGATTTCCAAAACTCATCCTATTCCATCTCTTAAGTTGAAATTTGACATATTGAAACTTCTTAACAAAGGTGTACATAGTTGTACCATAAGTAATGCTGCCATCACGCCACCACTGGGCCATAAGATCCTGCAAATAAGACTCACGAAGCCACATAAGCTGAAACTTAAAAGGAGGATTCTTAGGAACTGTAAAAGAGGTTACTGAAAGTTTAATTGGCCAATGATCAAAACCCCTCCAATCAATAATCTCATAATCAGTAACCCATCTACCTCCTACCCAAAAACATGAAATAAGAAACCTATCCAACCTTTCAGAAATCACTTCCTCCCCACTCCATCTATTATTCCAAGTAAAAACCCCATTAGAAGGTTTAACATAAACTAAAGCAAGCGAATCCACATTCTCTTAAAAAAGATCAGAAGCAAGCCCAAGTCGAGGCAACCCACCTCTTTTCTCCTCCAAGCTCAACACAAAATTAAAATCACCAGTTAAGACCCAAGGAAGATATGGAGCACAAGATCTAACATACCTTATATGAGCCCACATCTAGATTTCGACATGAATATTAGTCGAGGCATAAAAATTAGTAACCAGAATGGTCTCACCAGTTTGCAAAGAAGAGGCGACCATGGAAATAGTAGAATGACTAGAAATCTACCATACTATAGCAATCTTTCTTGGGTCCTAGAAAAGAGCCAAACCCCCAAAGCTCCCTTTAGAACCAATGCATTGACACTGACCAAAGTACCAGATACGAGAAGCACACTGAAGCATGAAATCAACTGAAAGTTTAGTCTTCTGAACGCAAAAGATGTCTGGAGAATGAACAACAACCAAATCATGAATAACCTTTTGATGGGAGGTGCTACTCAACCCCCTTACATTTCATGAGAGAACAATCATGGAGGAGATGGAGAAAATTGAGCATCAATGCATTTAACAAACCCATATTCCACCAAAAACTCTCCAATACGTTTAATCTTCTCAAGATCCTTCTTGTAGGGTGATCCCACAATACTGGTTTACAATTTTTGGCCAAATTGGACATTAAACTAAATTTTTAAAACTAAAAATTCACTTTCGGGCACCACTAGCTTCTAAACCGTGAGGAATTTGAAGATGATGCAAACTAGTGATTTGTGACATTATGTCTATAGATTCTAAATATATATATTTTTAAAATTTTGGAATCAGATTGCATTTCTTTTTCCATTTCCTTCAAAAACTAGTTTTTAACAGTAAACACCATTTTTAAAGTGTGATGTTCATCGTAAACAACATAATTTTTTTTTTATGAAGGATACAATTCTATTTTTTTGAATTAAAATTTGTAACTATGATATCTAGCATGTTCATTTGGTTTCATAATATTTTATTAAATATTTTTTTTCTTAAATAAGTTTTGAAGTCAAACCAATTACAATTTAGACATAGGCAGACTGTATATAACATAACTTTTTTTTGTATATATCAAAATTCGATTGTGTGTTTTTTGTTGGATCAAGTACATCAATACCTAGCATGGAAAATTTTTCAATTTTTTTTGGTAATCTACTATTTTTCCACATGTGTTGAATAGAGAACTTGATTTTCGATGAAAAACCTACATTCTAAAAAATAAAAAATAGATATAATAATCAAATTAAATATATTTAAAATTATACTTTTTGGGAAGCTTATAGTAAGGACTACATACTTACAAATTTTATTTTTTAAATGAATTCATTTGATCCCGAAAAAGATAAACTAAAAGTGGTTTTTTATCAGCATTTTGATAGGTGTAAAGGAGACTTCATTA
This sequence comes from Sequoiadendron giganteum, assembly GCA_007115665.2. Lineage (NCBI taxonomy): Eukaryota > Viridiplantae > Streptophyta > Pinopsida > Cupressales > Cupressaceae > Sequoiadendron > Sequoiadendron giganteum. Next base: position 462,607,448 of record CM021107.1, read on the forward strand.
TAGGTATGGCTTAAAACTAGAGGAGTTTGATCTTAAGGTGGTTTGATCAAACCCTCTTCAATTGGAATCCTTTAAATGGAACTTTTTAAGGCTTAAAACATTATATTTTCTAAAAATGTGTGATTTCAACAAAAATAAAGATGTCCCAAAAAGTGTAAACCACTATTGTGGGATCACCTTGCAACCACTTTTAGAAGAGTGCTTAGATGATCCCTTCATAAGCATACGTGTTGTACCCCCAAGGAAAGAGAAGACCCCTTTATTTTACCAAAAACTAACCTCTCCTTTGCCAAATCAACCAAAACAATATCCTCATCATCCTGCATAGGACCATTCAGAGACACTAGCTGATCTTTCCCACCCTGTGAGAAATGAAGTTCATGATCAGAATCTTGTCCCTACCCCACATCACAACCCATACCAACAAAACCGAAAGGCACATCTGGAGGAATTAATTCCTCCAAGGTGGAAGTGTCCAACACCTCAAACTAATTAAAGTCCTCTTTAGTCTGCCTGTCCCTCAATGATCTCTTTTGACCACGACCCTTAGCCCGAGGCTTAACAGGCACAAAGCCATATTTATCCGAAGCACCCTCCATCATGGAAGCTTTCCCTTTATCCTCCTTACCAACTTTTGGAGCCAAAGACGAAGGGGAGGAATTAGAAGGAGGAGCTTTATTAATCCTAGGACATTGCTTCTGAAGATGTCCATACTCATGACAAATTCAACAACAAAAAGGAAGGGATTCATAATCCAACTGCTAAGCCCAAGACAAATCTCTAGAGAATCTGATAAGGGCTTGCTCAAATCTATCTCCACACAGATCTGAGAAAAATAAATCACCTTTTTATTGAGGGTTTGTTGAGAAACTATAGTAGGCTTACCAAGAAGAGCAACAATCTGTTGTAAAATGTCCTCTCCAGAACTCTAAGGGAAGTCATGGCAGACGAACCCAAACAAGAAACCTCGACGACAGTTCTTTAGCTAAATTAAAACCCATATGCCAGGGTTTGATAAACAATCCCACATGATTATAGAAGTAGGTTCCTCCCTCAAAGACCCGATTTATATCAACCATATTGGAAAAAACCACCACAAAGTAACTGTTTGCAACCAACATAAGCTCCATGTCTCCCTCAACCTGCCATGTACGCCTAATCCAAGCATCCAAAGCCGACAAAGGAATAAAAATCCCAAGAATTTTTCAGATAAGGGCATGTCTACTCCAATAATAGACATCATCAACAATAGATTCAGGAGAAATGACCAAAACTAGCCTATCTTGGCTTCTGGGAAAACAACCATTCAATTTCTTCAATTTAGGGCCCTCCCCCACATAAAATGACTCTGACTACTAAGCTTTCAAACCCAAAGAAGAGACATTGTGAGACACACCACCATTAGCCACCACCAAACTATAAGAGACTTGATGCTCTGCCATAGACCACTAACCCACTAACTAGACAAAAGAAACCATAAGCAAACAATGAGATAACCGCCCCCCCCCGTACATGCAGTAAACCCCCCCTCCACAGGTGCCTAGAAAATCCTCCACCGATCTGAAATAACATGCATTAGGGAATGAAAAAATGTAGCCTCATAGGCCGTAGCCTATATGGCGCTTGCACCAAACACCATCGCTCCTCCTTATTGCTCTATATCTCCTACAAAAAACATTTATGTGAAGTACATTCTCTAATTCATTATTAAGATGAGAAAAAGATAATAGTACGAAGATTCATATAGAGTTTGGTTCTTGTCCATTTGAAATTTAGAAGTTAAGGGGGGGTGCAAAGGTTGAATTAGTGACCTCCGTGGAGAATTGAAAGAGGGGCGACATAACAGATTTGGGTAGTTGCGTAGAAGTGCCATGGAACTACACAAAGGATTGTAAGTGATTAAATTGTTAAGAAAAAAAATGGGAATATGCAAATTGGAGGCTAGAAGTGATGACAAACCAATCCAATGTATGTAAATTATTTTTTGCTAAACTAATCAAGTGTTTGTAACCTATGAATTGAGTGTTTAGTATAAATGAATTGAGTGGTATTTGACCGTAATATTATTTCATGTATGAAATTTAAATTGAATGCTTGTGAATTGTTTATGATTGAAGATAATTGGATTTGTTTCTTCATTGTGAATATAATTATATTGTTTTAAATTGAAAAATACAATTATCTATTTAGTGTGAATTATCTACGAAGTTCACCGTCTGATAAGATTCCTAGATTTCAAACTGCACCACTTTGTAGGGCTCCAATTTTAACCAAGGTTTAATTCAAATAAACCTCATTTAATATTCATGAAACTATGTATATATTTGTGTCATTTCACTTGCCATTTGAACACATCACCATAGATATTCATTATTGTATATATATATGCTCATCTATACAAGGTTCTATTAGTTAATTTGTATGTATTATTGACATAGGGTATATATTAAGGGTTTCCATAATAAATATGTATGATCAAAATAATTCATTAAAGGTTGATGGTATCCTATTTTTTGGTTCCAAATGCCATGATATGGATTTATGTTGCAATGGACCACACTCCTATCGATTTTCTTTTTATAACATTTGCAATTCAAATGCATATTGTTTATCACCCTAATCATTTATTAGAATGCTTCCCTCACATATATCATTTATAGTCTGAACACTATAACATTTTCATTTTGAACACATATATGCTAGTATCAAGAGGGAGAGAGAAATAAATAGAGATGAAGAGATAAATAAAGAGAGAGAGACATGAATTTAAGAGAGAAGAGAAGAGACATAGATAGATATAAAGCACATAAAGAGAGTGAGATAGAGATATAAAGAGAAATAGGAGACAAAGATATATATAGAGGTAGGGAGATTGAGAGATAAAGAAGGAGAGGGGGAGAGAGAGGGGGAGATAAATAGGAATAGCAAAAGAGAGTAAGGGATATAGAGATAGAGAGAGATAAATAGAGAGAGGTAAAGAGAGAAAGAGGAATATAGAAGGGAAGACAAATATAGAGAGAAATAGGGGAGATAAAGAAAGAGATTGGGAGATAATGAAAAACATAGAGAAGGAAATAGAAATATAAAGAGCTCTCTCTTTCTCTTCCCATCTCTCTCTCTCTCTATATATATTTCCCCATCTACCTCTCTCTCTCCATATATATATCTCCCTATTTCTACCTCTCTCTATATATAACTTCCTATCTCTACCTTTTTATCCCCCCATCTCTCTCTATCATTATCTCCCTCTCTCTATGTCTCTCCCTATTTCTATCTCTATTTTTCCTTCTCTCACTCCATCTTTATCTTTATCTCTCTCCCCTATCTCTATCTACTTATCTCTCCTTACATATCTCTATTTGTCTCTTTCTCTCTTTCCCTTATTTTAAAGGATTTTCCTTATTTTTTCAATGAGTAAAGCACTGTAAGGCTCAAGATTAGCTTTGATTGTATACACTTTTTTTTTTGTAGATATACTTAATTTTATGATGAAGAGTAGAAGGCACCCTATTCATTGCATGAATCCATGACTTTCCTAAAATAAAATTATATGAAAGATCGTGAGGTACAACATGGACCAGAGTTTGCAATGTAACCTTTCCCACTTTAATAGGTAATGTGATGAATCCAAGAGGTTGTTTTCCTATGTTGTCAAACCCACAAATAGACAAAGAATCAAGGACAATGTCACTCTTATCCATATCGATCTTCTCCAAAAGGCTCACACTACACACATTAAGGGTCAAACCATTGTCAATAGGAGTCCTCTTTATCATAATTTTAGTAATAAAAGCTATTATCATGAAAGCTTCATTCCGTTTTTGTTCTTCTAACGAAGGTAACTCATCTTTATGGAAAGTAATTTCCAATTTGACCGAAGTTATAGGTTGAATTTGGGCTGCCACATCATTTGATTGCACATTAGGAAGGGTAGGAAATTTTTGTAAAGCACTTTGAAGAATTTTGTGATAACTGGGTGAGGCTTGAATAAGGTCCCATAATGATATCTTAGCAGGAGTATTTTTTAGTTGTTCAACAAGATCATACTCCTTTCCATTATGTGAGGGCAAGCGAGGAGCACTAGGAAAGATAGTTTGAGGCAATGCGAGTGATGTTGGAGTTGTTTCTCTTGGTTGTGGATTGTTTCTAGTGTTATATGTATGAGAAACGGTATTGTAACTCGGTTGCTACGACACATTATCATTATCAAGTTGCCTTGTAGGTGGTTCTAAGATAAGCACAGGTTTATTTTGAATATGAGGTTGATGTGAGGGTGGATAAATAATAAGTTGAGGATTAGGTGGTCCAATAATTAAAGGATTTGTAGGAGGTCTAAGAATTAGAGGACTCGAGGGAGTCCTAATGTTCATAACCTCAAAAGACTTATCCTTATTTTCATGATCTCTTAGTGAAGGGGAGTCTAATGTCACTTCATCGTCTTCATCTAAGGAAGCCACACTACTATTGTTTGAAAGACATGTGTCGATGTTCTCATTTTATTGCACCATGATATCCTCCCTAGTACGAGACTTTTTAGGAGAGCTACAAACTAAATGTTAATGACATTCAAAGGTTGGTTCTTCTAAAATGACTTCATCACAAGTAAGGGAGTTATCATTGGTTGGATTTTCTTGCTTATAAATGATGGAATTCTCTTGTTCAATAATCTTTTCCCTAGGGGAAGAGAGAAAAATAGGATTCTCATGACTCTCATCGATTAAATCTTCTAACATCAAAATATCTTCTTCACAAATAGTAGAGATATTAGGAGAAGGCTAAATCTGGTTGTTACGATTGTCCACGATTTCATCCTTTTTGTCTAAGGTCTCATTCTCTTGCACCATAATGTCTACCCTAGTAGGAGAGCTTTTAGAAGAGGACCAAACAAGAGGTTCATCACATTCCATGGTTAGATTTTGTAAAGTAACTTCATCACAAATAGGGGAGGCATTAAGAGAATAATAATTATGATTTTCATGCTTACCAATGATTGTAATTTTTCATTCAAATAGGTCTTTCCAAATGGTAGTTGCATTAGGAAAGGTAGAAACAAGATTCTCATGACTCTCAATAAGTGTATATTCTAACACCAAACTATCTTATTTCCAAACTTGGTGTGAAGTGGTTAGTTGGAATGTAGATCTTGAATCAAAGGAATGCTTGAAAGATCTTGACTTGAATTGCTTGCTTGAATCAAAACCATACATCACAAATGTTAGCTTAAAAAAACACATGATATAAGAATATCTTTGACATGATGCTTGAATCTTGATGATGGCTCCAAATGCTTGATGAATTGCTCTTGAATGCTCTTGTGAACTCAATTATGCTATAAGGATGAATACTTGAATGCTTGGGGTTAAAATGAGAGAAAGAACCTTGTATTTATACTTATTCATGCTTAATATCCTGAAATTATCCCACAACAAGCTAACATATGAAATCATTAATTAAAGGAGGCTAAATCTCGCCAAGATTTGAAATTAAAATTTGAAAATAACTTGAGGGGGACTAAGAAGCCCTAGGTGGTGTCTTAGTCTCGAGGCCTAAAACTTGGGGCACAGACTCCAAAAAGGGTCAACTTTAAGGTGCTTTTAAAAAGAGGTCCCAAGACCTTTGGAGGAAAAAGATTCCCTAGGTGGTGTCTTAGTTCTGGTCCAAAAATCAAGGACACAACCAAAATCATTAAATTATCATTTACCCTTTGATGTTTGTTGGGATTAACCATAAAATAATATAATTTATTAGGCTTGTGGATGCAAAATAGGACCAATTAAGACATAAATAAAGATAAATAAAGCAAGACCGACCCAAACAAATGTGAAAATGCAAGGGTGTGCATTTTCCTACACTACAAATAATAAATTTATATAATTTTCTATATAATAAATATAATAATATTTTTAAGCATACACTTTAAAAATGATTTTTTCTAAATATAGATATATTAATTGCTAAAATTATTTAATTAATCTAAATCAATTATAAAATGCTATTTATTCCTTACAATACAATCTATCCAAATTTAAAAAAATTATTAACAAGCTATATTTATGGTAGATCAAGATATTTTGTAAATAAAAACAAGTGATTTTATTAATTAATATAAAGATACAAGAGGCTAATTCATCTGGATATTACCTAACAAGTATTTAACTTCACTACTTAGGAATAGAAAATGTGTACTTTAAAGTTTCATGCAACTTTGTAAATGCTTGCATTACTGACAAAAGGAGCCTCAGAGTCCTCTGTATCAAATCAGAGTAGATACCATCATGTGATTCTCATGCTTATATGGCATTCGAGACATCTTGAAAATTGCAAAAAGGTACGATCTATAATATATTTGTTTGCAACATACAAAGACAAGCTTTGGATTTCTAAAGGGTGGTTATGAACCAAATTGACCTCACTAGATTTGGGGTATATTAGGAGAGAGACTAGCACCAATATTTGCTAGATAATTGTTAGCCCTCTCAATATAATTGAAATAATATTAGAGAAGTGTTTATTCATCAATTGTGAATTTCCTTTTACTTGAAAGTTGTTAAATTTTGATTGAAAAGTGATAAATAGTTGTCGTATCTTAATTAATGAAAATTGACGTTTGATTATTAAATTGAATTATGTTTAAGAATAGTCAAATAAAGAATGTCTGTTTGAGTTGATTCTCTCTTTCTCTTGATTTGAAGATAATCTAGAAATGAGTCTTTGAGAGGAGTAAATAAATTTAATAGTGTAATTAGAAGAAGTCTTTTTCTCTTTAAAAATTGAACTGTTAAGAACCTTTCCAATGACACCAAAGATGTATCTTATAATCAGAAAAGATTGAGGTATCCTTAACTATATGTATGTGTTAAGAATACCCAGGTTTTCATTTAAGTAGTTTTTTCAGTAGATTAAATTATATAATGTTTTATCAAAATTTAAGTGTCTAGTTTTTGAATAAATTTTTATTGAATCATATTTTATGATTAACTATTTACAAGAACTCATTTTTCATGAACATGAATGGCTTACATAACACTTATTGCATTTAGATGATGCTCACGGACACAATGCATCCAAAAGTCACCCATCCCAATACTATTCCGACTAAACATACTTAACCATAAAATTTCCCTCTTAAAATTAGATCCACTTAATTTACTAATATATTTTTGCCTCAATCTACCTCACACTCTCTCTATATATAATTATTTTTTAAAATTTTATGTAGACCGAGTTGGGAACTATGGAATTTTTGCCAGAGTAATGTTAGAGGCTGATTTGACATGGCACATATCTAATATTGAGTTTGAAATTGTAAGACCAAATTCAGACCCTGAGTTTTTGGTTTTTGTCCTTATCGTCTGATGTAACCCTTATTTATGGAGGTGTCTGTGTGCGAGTTGACTTTAGCAGTTTTTAAGTTTTTTCTTTTGTGTTGTTAAAACCATAGAACGCTGAGCCATTCAATCCCTTAAAATAAGTCTTCTCCTCATCCACTCTAGTCCTCTGTATTTCAAGAATCGCATTAATTATTACTTCTTGGGGAGGCAATTTCAGATGAATCTGCTCTGTTAATTATAAAGTGGGCCTCTGTTTTCAATATTTTAAGGTATAATAGTTCTATGTTCATTATTTGTCTTAAATTATATTTCCAAATAATTGATTCAATTATTTTAACTTGATTAGGTATTGATGTAACCAATCTTACTCTGTTTATTTCTCAGATTTTTTCAAAAATCTTCATAAGTTGTACTTTTTCAATGTCCAACTTTCTCAGCATATTTGTTCTGAAAGATAAATCATTTTTCTTTTATCTTTCATCATTTCATATTTGTGTACCATCTTAAATTTTCTTCGAAACATCTAGAAATTTTGTTAGGTTTTATGGATGAAATTTTATGATTTTGACAGATGGAATCTTCTTATTTATGATTGTTTAGTTGAAAGATGATTTCTCAATACTTCCTCTTTCAGATATATGCTTACTCATTACATTGTAATCCGTTCATTCATCACATTGTAATCCGTTCATAAATATAATGATATAAATACAATATAATCTAGTTATTTCTATTAAAAAAGAATTTTTAGTTTCATGTTTATGACTGATTGTCCTTTGTAATGTTGGACAACCACTATTCTATGTATATTGGACAATTGTTTATAGACTTTGTGGGACACCAGTACTTCTTTGCCTTGCGTTATTGATAATTAATGCTGTTCTATTCCTGATCTTTGAAATTTACCAATTGTCTATAATCATTTGTTATGCTTAATGCAATACCAAAAGAAAAGTTCTGTGTTTGTACTATTTTCATTGTCTCCACTGCAACTTTCTTATTGAGGGAATCCATATTTCATGGAGGAGGTATACTTTAAAATTAAGGTAGGCAACTCTGTATATTTTATAAGACTAACATATAATGTAAATAGTTAATCAATAACATGAGTATAATAGGAGAAAAGACCTACATGCTTCATAAAAGTGGTCACCTGTTTGATCTAAAAGAGGAGAATCTCTGTTTTATTAGGCTTATAATGTACATGTTTTCAAACTTTTCAGTTTTACACGTATTTGGATATTATTTATTTTCAATCTTTCAAGTTTTCTTTTCAATTTAAAAAAATAAATTCTAATCAATAAATATAATGTATATATTTTTATTATTTCAAATGAATTTTGTAATGTATAGATACAAAAAAAAACATAAAATTTGAAAGGTATTTTTAAATTTTAATAAATTTGTTTTGAAGAAATTTGTTTTATCTTATGTTTTATTAATCTCATATGAAGTAGATGTGAGGAAATTCAGTTAATCTCAAAGCTATTTTTTATTTTACTTAAAACACTCACTCAAGGTTGAAGTTGTTTCTACTAGGGGAAAGGGTCAAGTAGTTGCACATGTTCCAATAACCACTCCCCTCTTGCACACCTAACCCCCCAAATAACTTTTGCTTTATAACGAGTACAAAACTTTAAAAAGTCTAGTAGAATTTTCCACATGCATTAATACATTTTCTCTTGTGGATGTGTAGTTGAACAATGAATGTGGTCAAAATACATGGAAATGCATTTCTAATATAAGACAAGTTGCTCCAAAATACCCACTTTTATAATTACTTTAATTTTTTTTATGTTTACAATAACCACACACTTGCATATTAGGGAATATAACTCAATTTTTTTTATATATACATCTTCATGCATAGTTATTGGTTCCTAATCTACCATAAAATCAAGCTCCAATCAACTTGATGGGTTGTTAAATGCACATTCTATCATACTTGCCCTCACATCCACATGGGTCAAGTCCATTTACTATAGATACTTGCACAAATAATAAATGGTGTAAGGCTTCCCTACCAAACATCAAACATAATATAATTCATAATCAGTCATGCCATCATAGGAGTCATACACAAATCACAACTACAAATTTAGATGATTGGATACAAGTTAAATTAATTCAATTTCAAACTAAACAACTCAACAACCAAATTGAATGCATTTTCAAATTTGAATCAATCATAAGAGGGAAATTATGTAGCACCATATTCACAAGGCAATAAATTATCAATTTCATCTAGGTTTTGTGCTATTATGCTCTGCAATATACATAGCATCACTAGACATCCTATGCACATTCCTAAACTATACAAGTATCTTTAGGTTGGTACTACCTATCTACGTCTCTTCCAATATGATATTTGTATACCACATTCATTGTAAGAATATAATGTGAAAACCATAATTCTATTACCTTATCAACATATGCCATTTTCTAAATACCTACATACATATAGAGTTATTATATTCATGTTTTCATAATAAAAAGACTATTAACTTGTTAGGTAAATATGGGGTTAATATATACAAATAGATAAATAAAACCATATATATATATATTGGAAACTCTTTATATATATTATCTATCAACAATATATACATACAACTAAATAAAACCTTGTATAGACAATCATATCTATATATGCATATATGTGTGTGTGTGTATGTGTGTGTGTATATATATATAAATGTGTGTGTGTGTGTATATATATGTATATACATACACACAAATATATATATATATATATATATATGTATACATACATACATACATATATATATATATACATACATATACATACATATATATATATACATACATATATATACATACATACATATACATATATATATATATAAACACACACACATAGACATATATACATATATATGCTTGTGTGTATATATATACGATCATCTATACAAGTTTTTATTTAGTTATTTGTATATATTGTTGATAGACTATATATATAATCAAATTAAGTATTTTAGTATATATATAATCAAATTAAGTATTTTAGTGTATATATAATCAAATTAAGTATATATTATTGGTATTGTGATGTATTTTAGTTGTTTTTGTGTCCTTCCACTTACCAATAGAATATAGTTGCATATATATTGAAACATGGTGAAAAGGGGGAGAGGATGGATGGAGTTAGAATGGTGGTTGAAAATGGGAATGCACAATGAGGGACCTATGTCCAATGCAAAAAGGGGGTGTCCAACTAATCACAAATCCACATTTTCCATGTTCATTAGGAAGAGAGATAGTGCCACAAATGATTATAATTGAATTACAACCCTCAAGGTGAGTCAACCCTAGGTTTTTGGGCACTATGGAACCTCAACTTCCTTATGACAAACAAGTGACACAAATGATTGAACAACAACTTTGGAAGAAGAATAAAAGTGCATTAACAATCAAATCTATGAGATCTACCACTTGGAATGCAAAGCATTATGATAACACTATCAGAAACAACAACCAATAGAAAGATCTAAGAAGGTTAATATGTTATGTACCTAGCTCCCAAAGTGTCACAAAGCGTCCTGCCAAGACTCATTTTCCCAAGTGAATATGTCTTTGAATAGGGTTTTAAAAATTATTTTTCAACTCCTCTAATGTTAGATCTAAGGCTCTGATTTCTCCAAGTTTGACTATGAGAAGGCCAAAAATAAATTTTGTAGGTGAGTTTCTGTATCTTGACAAATTTGATGACAACTTTGACAACTTTGCAAAATTGCACCTTTGATCCAATTTCAATCTTTCTTCACCTGCAAGTTTACAAATACAAAGAGAGGATAATTTATTTTTTTGGTGGATAATGGTTTACCTTTGTCAAACCCTAGTTTGGTAGTTAAACCTTGATAAAGAAATAATGATAAAATGAAGGAAATTATGAATGACCGAAGCTTGTTACAACTCACCAAACCCTTTAATGGCTTCCCTTAGAGGATTGAAGTCTGACACATCCCTCTAAGGATTGGATATCACATGAAATGGATTGATTGATGATGGACCTTGATGCTTGAAACTTGAAACCTACATCACAATGTTAGCTCAAAAAATGTGCATGAACACACAAAAATCTTGACATCATGATAGGATCTAGAATGCTACAATAAATGAATGATAAATATGCTCTCCAATGCTCTTGACAATGATCTTTTCTCTTATGAAAGTTGCCTTCTTGCTACATTTTTCCTTAGACTTGATTTGATAAAATAGCTATGTATTTATAGGCATTTTCTTAATTATCCGACAATTAAACACCACAAGCCAACCTTTGCAATTTGAATTTGGATCATGAAAATGTCACCAAAAACATATTAAAAAATGGGATCCTAGACTTGAGGAGGAACAATTCACCCTTGGGCGAATGGGTCCTAGGACCTAAACCTAGGACACACATTTACCTAGATGTGTAATTAAGTGTAGGCATTGATTAAATGTGGGTTCCCCTTTTGCAAAAAAAAAAAAATTAATTAGGCTTGTGAATGCATAATTGGGCCAATTAAAGGTTTAATTAAGTCCAATTAATTAAGGGGATGCAAACATAGTGTGAAAATGTAAAGGTGTACATTTTTCTACACTACATTTAGCCCACACTTTGGTGAGAGTATGAAATTGTGCTCATACTCATACTAAAGTAGACAAATAAGTCAAGAGAGGTCTGATTGTAGAAATGTTGGAAAGATAAGATGAAAAAGGTCAAGGAGGGTGATCAAGCCCCCAAGATCTAAGATCTCATGGTAAAACAACAAAGTCACAAAGAGACACATGCCCTATGTTTGATATGTAGCAACAAGACAAGATGCACAATCATACAATGTCAAAAAATTATTGCAAAAAGAAAGAAAAGAAAGAATGGACTAGCCATGGTTGTGCTGTTGTCCATAAAATGTGTTCACAATGTTGAAAGAACACCAATACATTGAGAGTGGGGGTGAATCAGTGTATACAAATTTTTACCACATTAAAACATTAGACAAGATTAAAGATCACACAAAATATCATACACATAAGAAAACACTAGATATACGTGCAAAACCCAGTATGGGAAAAACCACGATGAGAAAAGTTGCTTGAGTCTACTACTCAAATCCAGCCTCACAATAAAAGGTATTACATATATTTTGTAAGCACCCACTTATAGGTACATAGACACCCAAGACAATATTTTGAGGCACCAACCTCGTGGTATATTGCACACCAAAGACAATGTTTTAAGGCACCAACCTCCTGGTACACTGTACACCAAATTGAGCACCAACTCAATACATTTGAGACACCAACCCCTTAAACATTACAAGTTCATATATGCATAGGAATTGGTCCTTCTTCAACCTAAGAATGTACCTTTCAATTATTTTGTCTAAACTCACTTCCTCTACTATTCACCACACTCTAATCATTTTATCAAAATCATCACAATTTTTTTTATCCAACTATTTCTACTCAATCATCAATCAATTACCCCTATGAATTTGAATGATTTTGCATTAATTTCTCCACACCGCACATCATCTATGAGAATTCCAATTTTTGCATCCAGTCACACCACTATTTTAACATGGAAGGTAACAAAAATTACCAACCCTAACAGATTTGTATTTAAAAATACATTCAAATCAGCTTCATTTCTATAACTTCCCATCAAATTTTATCTTCTAAAACTATCCATTTTATAACTTTGAATATTAACCATTGATTACACCTTTTTCACCAAGATCTGAAGGTTCTCATTAAACTGCATCAACTTTAAAACATAGCCGTTCGATAGTTTCCCTTAAAGTCGAGTCATAGATCACCATCACATCAAATATGACTATCACTTTTTTGCTTAGGGATCAAAAAACATTTATATGATGTGAAGAATTTGTGTGATGTAATGAGAAATTGCTAGCTGTTGCCTTGGACACGTGCCGATATTCCGCATACCTTTCACTTCATCACAACTTTGTTTGCACTAAAGAAATGAAAAACACAATGTATATAACTTCCATGATGTAATGAATGGTTGCCACTTGTATCTCGAACGCCATACTCCACTCACCATCACATACCAAAAATATGACCTTGTTGAGGTGATTCACAAGTACGATGTGAATCGACTATGTGATGCAATCATTATCGGACACGTCATAGCTGCCGTCACACTTAACACGTGGAGCTATTTCACATATCACAATTTTGCTTTGTGCCGGAGGAATGAAAATGGAATGTGAAGAACTCTTGCATTGTAATTAGGAACTAATGTGTACCCTCCAATTGTCATTGCACATCGCAAGTTTTCTATGCTGAAGGAAACTCAAAATGCAATGTGAAGGGATGTTGCGATGGGTGAATATTTAATATCAAGCTCAAGAAATATAATAGTCTTCAACATCTTGCCAAGACGGTAATCACTAGGAGAAGGGGTCAGTTGCATAATGACTTTAAATGCTTAAGTTATGACTTAAGTGACCTTCCACTTCTAGTAACCAGTCAATGATCAAATAGAAACCTATGAAGACACCATGACTGAAAACCCAGGGTTTTTCATGCTAAACCCTTAATTTGACCAAAAAGCAGAATTAATTCATTTTTGGGCACATTACTTGTCTTCTGATCATGTGGACCATACCAATAGAATCCTCTTGAAAAACCCACATCAAACCTACCATCAGTTTCCTCTAGAGACCTTCGGAAATAGTCTCAACAATAACACGCCAATATTGCATGACAACATTGCAACATTTTGAGAAACTTTGTAAAAACATTGGCTTCTCTCCATCATACTTCACCATTCTTCTTGAGACTAATCCAGTGTCATCAATGAAATTCAGACTTCCAATGATATCCCCTTTGACATAAATCCACTTGAATTTTGAAATCAATGATAATATAATTTACCAAAAATCTCCCCCTTTGTCATTGATGGCAAAACTAAATGCTCTACACCAACTGTGCCAATCTGAATGCACTTACATCAACACAGATCATTCTGCACAACAACCTTTCTCCTCCTTAGTAATCAACTATTTGCAATCACAACTCCCCCTTTGACATATCTCCTCTGATAAACATAGAGCATATCATCATTCTCTCCCTGCTCATCTGTCAGAGCATTTGAACAATTTCTCCCCCTTTGATATCAATAGAAAAGGGACACTATTTGGACACCTTGTTGCACCTGATATATTCTCCCCCTTTGAGATACCATGTGAAGAGATACAACATGTCCAAGAATCTGCAACCATGAAGTCATTAGAAATTTGTAAAACCAATTATACCTGACTTGACTTTCTTCTTCTCTTCTAGTGATGAGTGAAATTTCTATGAAGTCCCCCCTGGACTCATGCCCTATCACTAAGATCTAGTGATCTGATGTGGGATAAATTAATCCCAAATTCTACCTTAGATATTCAAATTTCTCTTTGGGAAGAGGCTTGGTGAATATATATGCCACTTTATCTTTGGTTGACACATAGTCCACGTAGACTTCTTGATCTACTAAATTTTCTCTCAAGAAGTGATATTTGATTGATAAATGCTTGGTCCTAGAGTGCATCATTGAATTATTTGATATGTTTATTGCACTTGAATTGTCACAAAGAATAGAGACAATTTCCTTGTACTCTACCTTGATATCTTTAAGTGTTTTCTTCATCCATAACACTTGAGTACAACATGCCACTACTGCCATATACTCTTCTTCAACTCTAGAAAGAGTAACTGACTTGTTTTTTTCTCAACCATGAAATAAGGTATTTTCCAAAGAAAAGTGTACCTCCACTAGTGCTTCTTCTATCATCCACACTTCTCCCCCAATCAACATTTGTATATGTTGTCAAAGTGAAATCTTCTCCTTTGGGATACCATATTCCATAGTCAATTGTACTCTTGATATATCTGAAAATTCTCTTCACAACTTTAACATGTGTCTCTTTAGGATCAACTTGAAATCTAACAACCATGCAAATGACTTGCATGATATCTAGCCTAGTTGCTGTGAGATATAAAATACTTCCAATCATGGACTTGTATAATGATTGATCTACTAATTTATATTTATCATCTTTGCTGAGCTTACATCTAGTGCTCCCATAGGTGTGCTAATTGGCTTACAATCTTCCATATTAAACCTCTTGAACATTTCCTTAGCATATTTAGTTTGAGATATGAATATCCCATTATCAGTTTGTGCTATTTGTAAACCAAGGAAGAAAGAAATTTCTTCAAGCATATACATTTCAAATTCCTTTTGTATTTGAATGGTAAATTGCTGCCACCAAAAATGATGTCATCTACATACACAACAAAAATTATCATATGCTTACCTTCATATTTGAAATACAAATTAATGTTAACAATGCCTTTCTTATGCCCTTGCTATTGAAGATATTTGTCCAACATGGAATAACAAGGCCTAAGGGCATGTTTTAAAACATACAATGCCTTTTTCAATTTGTATACATAATCTTTGTTTTCAATAACAATAAACCCTTCATGTTTGTCCATATAAACTTCCTCATATAGATAACCATTTAGAAATGCATATTTTACATCCATTGGTACACTTTGAATTTCTTATAAATTGAATATGTAAGAAACATTATAATAGCTTCAAGCCAAGCAATAGGTGCAAATGTCTCATTAAAATCTATACCTTCAACTTAAGCATAAACTTTGCAAACTAGTCTAGTTTTGTTCCTTGTTATCTTCCCATATCCATTTAGTTTGTTTCTAAAAACCCACTTCCAACCTCACTGAAAGAATCAGGGGTAGTGACAAACTCAAGGAACGTCGGGGTTGTCTTTACCACTAGGATGACATAAGCCAAAGCAAAACTCTCTCCTGTAGAAGGTGGTCCCTATTGTGCAGTTTTTGTACACATGCCCCACTGAAAGTGGCGACCCTCTTTTTTTACTTTTTGGTATTTTGGCCCTTCTTTTACGGGGGTCTTTGCTTGCTTGGGTTCATGCTTTAATGTCCATCTTTCCAATTGAAGTGGCACACTTATGAATTTTATTGAATACCTTGAGTTTTGACTTTATTTCGGAGTTTTCATTGCTTTCGGGAAAATCCGCCTGGGCCGGATTCTCTCGGTTTTCTTTCGATGTTCGAAGTCGCTACCTTTTTACCCTGTTTTCGGGAAAATCCGTATGGTCCGGATTTCCCCGAAGTTCGTCACCTTGTCGAATCCACAAATTTTGTGGTCATGGCTATCTCGTCGACAGTATTAATGGCGTTTGTGCGGATTTTTTGGGGCTTTAATATATTGGATTTTGGTAGGTAATTGATCATTTGAGTTTATTCATTTGCTATCATTTGAGCTTGTGTCCTGGAGCTTTTGGTGTTTTGCTGGATTTTCGATTTCAAGGCCATTTTGACTGTGCATTTTCATTTCGTGTGCGTGGATTGTATCCTGCTCGCATTTGACGGTTATTTGTTGGCATCACCAATTTCAACCCTTACACTTTAATGGTATGTTGAAATGATCCTTTACTCTGTAGGTTTCAAATTGCTTTGCTTCATTTATTTCCTAGACCTTTGTGATTTCCTAATTTCCTTGGGTATGCGTGTCATCATTGGGAATGTTGGGGGGTTTTGCGTTGCTTTACCAGTCCGCTTGGTTGGTCGTTGATGTTTACTCATGGTCTGGTATTGCTTTCTTTGGGTGTTTGCTTGCATTGGGCTTAGACTCTTAATTCTGGTGTGTGAGCAAGTTGTGCTTTATTCCCTATACTTTCATGGCAAACATTTTAGGGTTCTTAACGCAGGGCATGACCAATCCTTCTCAAAACTGCTGTGAGGGGTGTTCTAGATTCGTGTTTCATCCGTTGGAGGTCTAGGTTAAGTTGTTGTCAAAATACAGACCTGAGATCCCGAGTTGTTGAATCATTTTTGTGAAAGTAATGAGAAGGTGGACATGATTGGGTTTTTGAGGTCCTCGCAGAATTCAGCTTCCCCTGGATTTCCCCGACTTATCTCTTTCTTTCTCTTTGACCACCTTTTTATCGGATTTCATTTGTCTCACCAAAATTCGCTTCCTCCGGATTTTCTCGGTGTTTGCAGTCGGGTCGTTTTATCGATTTCTCACTTTGATGATGATATATTTGGCTTTTGCCAAAATCCATCCCCTCTGAATTTTCCCAGATGTTCTGCATCCCCTCCTTTTTCTCGGGTTAGTTGTAATTAGTGTTGTTTTTGCCAAAATCCGTCTTTGGCAGATTCTTCTGAGTTTTTTGGGAAAATATTGAATTTGATGGTTGTGAAGGATCTATTTATTGATAATGTATTTGATTGATTAAATGAGCTTATGCTAAGTGTTTCTAATGGTTTTCCTTTGTTAATTGATGGATTATAATGATATTATGGGATTTTGCATGCTTGGTTCAATGGAATCCGCCTGGTCCGAATTTTTCCAAAAATCCTCTCCAGTGTAGAATCCTGAGGGGGGCTAAATCCTGAACTTTGAGGTAATAATTTCTTGCATTTGTTGTTTCTCGTGTATCTGATTGTGGTCATCTTTATGTGTTTGCAGGTAGGATCAAGACATGATATTCCTGGTCGAGGCAAGGGAAAGGCAACAGATCTAGGTGCAGAGACTTCTACCATCTTAGATGTAGAGAAGGTGAAATTGGACATAAGGAGCCGAATTCCTGAGAGGAAGCTGACCTGAATTTGGTTAGGAATCATAGATACAAACATAGGCATGTGGGACTATGAGGAGTTCAAGGCTGAGATGTCAGCACCGAGCCCTCCTCTGTTGGCAAAGAGGATGGTAGACTCTAGATTGGCTCATGTGGCAAGTTTTCCTTCTATAGTGCAGTGCTATGAGCTAGTGCTTGAGTGTGCCAGAAATTATGATAGAGGGACATAGAGGATAATTGGTCCCCAAGGAAGGATTCTTGCGGGTTTCAGTCCTATATCCATTGCTGCAACCTTTGACATGCCTGATAGGTCACATGTGGTGGCCTTTGACAATGATGGTGCTAGAAAGTATTATGAGGAGAATGTAGTCAAGTCTTATCAGGTGATCAACTCTTGGCTAGAGAAGCCTAAATCCCATTTATCCAAGCTGCCTAACAACTATTCAGGCTTAAGTTCAAGAGAGAGTACTACAATGTCATCACCCTTCTCAGTAGGTTGGTGGGGTTGAAGAGTGCGGGTGTGTTCGAGACTTGGATGTTTAATGTGATTGCTAGAATGGAGTAGGGAATTGACTATCACTGGGCAGGTGTCATTAGTGCAGTGATTCATGAGAAGTCATGCAATGTCTTGCAAACCAAGACTTTACCATGACCTCTTTCCTAGTGTATTCATTAGCGCGACTTCACCCATACAAGGGGTTAAGCACTAGGGGTACCTTTGGGCAAGATGCCATCTATGAAGTATATCCACAATTGCACCTAACTGGAGGAAGTTACAAGAGATCCAATGATGCCTTCACAATGTACATCACTAGATTTCTCCAAGGTGCAGAGCATATGAGAATTTCTGATAAGGCAAAGGAATTGATAAAGAGATATGGGGCATGGTTTATCCAGATCCCAACTTTCTCATACATAAGAATTGATGGTTTTCAGAGAGCTCCCTATAGACTCTCTAGATACCCTACTCATCATGTCATATTATTGGAAGTCACTAGGAAAATTTGTGACTTCGACAATGTTGTAAAGGGAGAGATGCACAAGACAGGTTTTGGGAATGATTTTCCCCTAAAAATAGGAATGGGTGAGCTTTGTGCTTCCATTCAGTTTGCTCATGCTTTTGAGGAGGATATGAGTACTCTTGGTCTCTCCTTCCTTTCCAAAAGGGCAAGGTTTGACATCACTGGCGAAGCTCAAAAGAAGGGTAGTAGGGAATATAGCCATAAGGTTCACATTGAAGATTACTGGGTTAACCTTGCCAATGAGTTTGAGGTAAGAAAGAAGAAGTTTTCTAGATTTCTAGTGGATTTGGTGAGACTATACAATGTGAAGGCAATCCCTGACCAGGTAGAAGAGGATGGAAATGTGATCTAGGGTCATGTCTATGAAGTAGTGAAAGATAGGCTAGCTGGAGAAGTTGACTGGTTAGAGGAGGAAAAGATTGAGCTGGACCAAGTCATGGCCCCAGTGATCAAATATACCAAGATGTGGTTGAAGCATAAGATTCTAGAACTAGAGGGTGAAGGTGTCCCATGTACCTATGATTTGATGGGAGACTTGGAGTCTCATTCTGCTTCTGAGGGTTCACTTGAACCGGATCCTAAGGGCAAAGAAAAGGTGGATTCTCCTTTTAGAATCTAGGTAAGGGAGGTTCAAACTGAGAAAGCTGTAGAGGTAGGTAAACAGAGGAAGCTTGTTGCTAAGAAGAGGAGACATGCCTCTAAGAAGGAAGTTGAAAAGAATAAGGAAGAAGAGGAGGAGGTTGAAAGTGCTCCTCCATTGATAAAGAAAAGAAGAACTACAAAACTATTAAAAATGGTGGAGGAGGCTCCTAAAGTTGATAAGGAAATTGAGCCACCAGTGGTAGAAGTGGAAAGCTCAGGGGAAAAGACATAGGTATACATGAGGAGGTCAAGGACTCCTTCCCCAAGAGATATTGCAGTAAAGGAGAATGTTTCAGTGAGTATTCCTGTTGTGGAACAAGTGAGTGCCTCCATTCCTTAGGATACTGGTAACACACAAGAGGAACTAAAGAAGAATGAAGATCCTAAGGATCTGGGCAAGGAAGAGTTCTAGGAGGGAGACCTCTATAATGCAGAGGAAAAGATTGATACGGTAGTACAGTCCCCCTTGGTGGCATATGCAGACTCACTTGTAAAGGAACAAGTGAAAAAGTCTCCTCAAAAGGAGGAAGAGGTACCAGCTAGAGCCCCTTCACCAGTATAGGTGGTTGTGGAAGAACAAGTACAAGAGAAAGAAAATCCAATTGTGCACATTCCTAGAAGTCTAAGTGTTGAAAAGGATGCAACTACTGATTAGAAGAAGTAAGGGCAAGATAAGAAAGATGTAGTGCCTATTGGGTCCACTATTTCGGATTGGCTTGAAAAGGAATTGAAGAGTAAAATGGTGATAGTGGAGGATTCTCCTCCTAATTGGGATTCCCTTATGGAAAAAGTAGAGAAGGAAAAAACTAAGAATAAAACAAGGGTTGTGTCCATAATTGAAAGAGATGGGTTAGGTAACAGAGTGGCTCATATTGCTACCCTTGCTCCAAACAAAGATATAGACAATGTAACTGCCTAGGACTATCATGTGCAAACTGTTGACTTGGGGCATGCTATTGTGGAGCAAGACATTGAGGAGTATGAAGGCTCCAGTGCTGTGATTATGGGTAGTTTGAAGAAGGTTGTGTAGACTAAGCACTAGCTAGAGAGGGAGAATGAGAAACTAAAGAAATACTTACAAGAGTTGATGAAACCCTTGCAAGCCATTAGTTCTTCCTCTTCTACTACAAGTTTCTTGCCTCAGGAGACAATCTATGAACTTGAGAAGATGAAGGGCACCACACATGCTACAGTTGCCTAGTTATGAGATGATGCTATTAAGAGCATATTGTCAATTGGGGGAGATGCAATGAGATCGGTGGATTGGTTAAAGGTTGTCTTAGCTCAAGATAATGTGGATACCGACCTCATATTGCAGAAGGTCACAAAAATCATGGGATTCACTGAAGACAAGTTGGTACAGTGTAGGATTCTTCCTTTTCCAAGGGTTTCTGAACCTTGGGAATGGTTTGAAATCCTGCAAATGAGGTACAAGGCCTTGAAAAAGATCCATAAGTAGGCACGGTAGGTTGAGGATACCTTGACTAGTATCTATGATAAATGCATTTCATTCTTTGAGGTCATGACTGGAAGGAAGAAGTTTTCTCCAAAACATCTTAGTTTGGAGCAACTTAGGAAATGGTGGAGAGATGTTTATTCTCTAGTCGGTGAATGACTAGTTACTGGACATCAGTTGGATGATGCTACAACTTATATTGCAGTCATGGAAAGATATTTGGCTAATAAGGCCGATTGGGATGGTGCAGTTAGGCAGGCGAGGGATGATATCAGGTCCCTTGAGAGAAGGATTAGGGTTTTTCCCGTGCCACCTATTGCTGAGCTGGATAGGGTCTTGTTGGCCATACATGGTGAAGAAGATCGAGCTAAGGACAAGGATGGGGAGTAGCTATATAGGGTTACATTGATATTTGTGCTTCCCATTATTCACATGTATTGGGTCGACCTTTTGGGTATCTTGGTGGTTTTGGATGAAATTGATGCTAATGACACATTTCATATGTTCAAATGTCTTTGAGGCCGACTTCTTGGAGGTCATGTTTTTATTGTAAAATTATCTTTTGGGGCCGACCTATCTTTGGGATTGTCTATAAAGCAGGAATGTTGCCTCATTTGATAGATAGATAGACAGGCATATAGGAAGATAGAGAGAAAAATAGATAAGTGATATTAGAGCGAAGTAGGGTTTATTCTTAAGCAAGTGTTATAACATAAAGCTGGAATTGTTGCTACTTTAGATGATTTAATATAGGAGAGTTATTGTGTTTTGGTATCTATCTTTTGGAATTTCATCTGGCATGGTTCTTGTTATTCTATCTTTGGAATTGCTTATAAGTTTATGGTTAAATGGCTTGGTAATGCTTAGGGTTAATGTTTAGAATGTTTGCAGCGATCTCTAGTCCATACTTTTTGCAATTAGCTGATTGTTAGTTGCTTTGCAAAGTTAGCCTGGACTTAAAATTGTGCTTAGTTCAGTTATAAGGGTTTGTTCATCTCAATTTCAATAGAATTGGCTGAATGAATGTTTGTGATTTGAAAATATTTGAATACCTTAGAAGATTGCACTATTTCTGTGAAATTGCAGATCCATCTGGGTCAAGCAGAAAGTAGTTTATGGGAGATCGGTCCATTTTGAACATTTTATCTTTTGGCATTTTCAATCTTAGGGTTAGAAGTAGTCTTATAATTATCTCTGAAACCTTTATCTTTTGCTGTTTCTTTATTATCAAGGTTAAAGTCAAGTTTCAAAGTATCAATTTATTGTTTATATCTGATAAATTCAAAGTCCAGTGTTTGCTCATAGTAAGGTCCCATTGTGATTACTAGCATTTTCACATTTATCACTGAGTTGTTTTGTTGCATTGTCAAGACCTGACATTAGTGACCTTGGGGTTATCTCTTTTCCCATAGAGATTTACCTTTCAAGAGAGATAGAATATCATTTTTTCTGAGTTGTTGATGTGTAGAAAACACCATCAATAGATTGGCGCTAGAAGGAGGGCCTTTGAACAAGCAAACTGGAGCGTTTCTTAAATGCCATCTCTCTTGAGAGGCTTATGGTGCAAGAGCACCTACACCTTGTGAAGTCTAAGTTGATATCTAGGTGTGTCTTGTGTTCATTTATGCTTAATAATGTCTAAAGGACTAGTCATAATGTAATTTGAAAAGGTTTTGAATCATTTAGTTGAATTTGTCAGTTTGATTCATAATGCAAAAACCATGTGAAATCATGAGTTTTAAGGGATATGGGGAGTAGGGTCTTATTCCATGTTAAATAAGGTCTCAATGACCATTTTAAATGTATTGGAGGGCTTAATAGGTCAGTTAGGCGGTATTTGCAAAATCAAGTTGATCAAGTTGTAATGGGATAGTGATTAAGAGCAAAATTGGCAAAAATTGTCATCTTAGACTCTAACAAAAGGTGGCTATGGTAGTTGGTCAGTTCAAGGGGTAGTTTGGATGTGATTACATGATATATTGTTGTAAGATCTCGAAGAGAGGCTGTTGGAGAAGTTTGGAATGAGTTTCTAATAAGAAGTTTGCTGTTTTTTTGTGTTTTCCATTAAGAAATTGCTGATCCCGTGCATTGTATGACCTGTACGTATTGTTTTACACTACAAGCCTATTATGGTTGGATAGATAATTGAATAAAATTTCTTTTGGCATTGGAATGGTGTGATTTCATTGAGAATTGAGTGAGATATCCCCGTTTTACTACCGGGTGGTCTCTAATCCCATGTTTTTCCTGTTTTCCTGAACTTTGCAAGCATTGTACAAATCTGTACCACCACCATATGATCTGAGAATTATATCATCTTGTAGGGGAATGAAATAGCTTTCATCTAAATCCAATTAGAGGTTCTAATATTGAGTTTTGAGAGAGATCTCTTCATTTTTTTGGGACTGCCTGTTTCTAACTAATTTGAGGGTTTGATTGGTGTAAAAAATGATGTTCTAGTCATTCCACTTGCTGTCCAGCCCTGTAACTCGGTGGAATGACTTTTTTCATGGAATTTTAGATGTACCAATGGTTTGGGAGGCATAAAATACAAGTTGTATGGCTTTAGGGGGATGCCCTAGGGTGTTTTCATGAGTTTTCCAAGTGAAATTGAGGAACTAAAGTAAGGTTTTGGAAAAATATGATTGGAACTCTATATGTGATAGTGTTTTGAGTTTTTGCAGGTCATTTTATGAAGGTCTAATGCAGTGGAATGTTATGATAAGTCTTGGAACCCATATTTTCAATAAACCCTCATGAATTGTGCCTAAAACAAGGTTTTCTCAAGTTTGGCATGTATTTGTCCGTACCAATGGAATATTTTTGTGATTTTGGAGGTTTGAAGGTATACGAATTGATGCCCCAAGGTTTCATGGTCCTGTGATAGGTTTAAATGCATGTTGCTTTAATAAATAGGCCTAATCAGCATAATTGAGCCTTCTGGGTCTGCATCAGCTTAGAAGAATAACTAGATATCCTCTAGGAGGAGAAGAATTTCAAGAGTTACAAACCCCTACTAGGTCAAGAAGGACTAGAGGAGGGGAAGAATCATCTTCAACTCACCCACTTCCATCATATCCATCATCCTCATCTTCATCTGACTTTGAGAGGATTCCCATTCCATAGCCACAACCAGTCATAAATCAACCATTACCACCCCCACCTCCACCAATATCTTTTCTTCCTAATAATCCGTCCCCATTGATCTTCAATAATTACAACGTTATGCCCAAGAACCCTAAGCACTTTTTCTCTAAGTTTCATACTCATGACCTCAATAGAATGATAGAAGAACACGTTAGGATTTTCCAGACTTGTCTTAGGGATAGAGGGATTAACCATGAAGATGTTTCCTGTAGGCTTTTCCCTTATTCTCTAGGAGAAGAAGCCTTCTATTAGTATAATCACTTACCTGTTGCTTCCATCCATAATTGGACTGAGTTAGAAGTTGCATTCTTGGAAAAGTTCAAGATTCCCATTAGTGCTAATGAGTTGTACTTGCATTTTACTGGAGTGAAAAGAGAGATTAATGATCCCATAGGGTCATTCAATGATAGGTTCCATCGAGCATATACCAGACTCCAGGCGCCTTATGCTGGGAATGAAAATACTGCTTTCGAAGTATACCTTGAAGCCTTGGATAGCCTTACAACCACCTTCCTAAAACAAAAGACTAATCCTCTGAATACTTTTCTCATTGCATATGCAGAAGCAGTAAAGGTCAACGCGGACTTGAGGCAACATTTATTAGGACCTTTGCCATCCTTAGGACCTGCTACTCACCGTAGACAGATTCAAGCCCTTAACTAGGATTTGATCGGTCATGCTCCAATAATGAATCCTATACTGTCATTGCCTTTGGTTCCTCATCTAGGTCCACCTTTAAATCAAGCTCAACCTATGGATTCTTACCCTTAACAGAGGGCTAATCAACCCCTACAATAGCAACAAGATGGTATCTCTACATACCTGCAGAATTCAGAAGTCTTGAATTAGGCTGTTGGTTCTAGAAACGTACCGGGATATCCTTCTGGAGGCAATCTGGCACCACCTAACAGTCTGGATAAGGAAAGGTTGGATGAATTATCTGAACAAGTGAAGAGGTTGAATACAAAGGTAATTTATTTGAGAAATTAGAATAGCCAGCTTCAAGCTGCTCAAAATAATATACAATCTAACTATGGCAGGGAAAACAAGAATTTTGAAAGAGGTCAATACTTTGACATAAATCAAAATTATGACAGAGGGCAAGGCTGTGGTCAGAATTTCGATAGAAGGCAAGGCTTTGGTCAGAATTTTGATAGAAATCAGCAAGGGGGACAAGGATTTGATAGAGGGCAACATCCTAGGTAGAATAGGTCTTGGAATACTGGGCCTAATAATGGAGGGATTCCTACTCCCTTGGATCAACCCGCTACTCAAGAGAAGCATTTGAATGGTGTATACTTAGCAGAAGAAGCTCTGTCTGGATGGTGCAGGCTCCATAAAACAAGTTAGCACTCTGAGTTAGACTGTGCTCAGTTTCAGACAACAACTTCTATCTTTTAGTATGAGGTTGAAAATAATTCTACTGGATAGGAAATAGTACCTTCAAATCCATACGATTCTCCAGTCTTAGTGCTTAATCATACCCCATTCCCCAAAGATGAGGAAAATGAACCAGTAGAAGTATCTATTATAGAGGATGAGGCAGAGTAGGTGTTTAATGGGGATGAGATTTCCCAGTTGTTTAATGAGGAGGGTGAGAATGATAACGACCCTTTAGATGAGGAAGAAGTTAGTGTTGAAGAAGTTCAGATGTTTCAACAACCAACGAAGAAATATGATTTAAGAAATAGGCCCAACAGGGGTCAACAAGCTGGAGGTCCTTTCACTACTTCCATCCCTCCTAACAATTTTAGTACTCCACTAGATCCACAAGCTAGTAATAATCCACCTTATCCTCATGTGCCAATGCAGTACCTATCAAAGGGGAACAATGTTGAAATATCCATAGATAGGCAAGCCAGTGGCAACAAGGAATCCCATGCTGATTTGAATGTGGAGCAATTGGGTGAATATGTGACTGAGGAATTCAAGAAAGTAAAGGTGAGTCTTTCTGCCTTTGAATTATTAAGAGTTCCTGCCATTAGGAATGCAGTTTTGGGATTATTTAGTTTGAATATAACATCGCAAGGGGTAGCCACAAATGAGGCTGCTACCAGGTCTTCTAATTCTCAAACAACCAGAAGTCAGGTCCGACCTGTAGACAAGAGGGGAGATAAGGATAAGGGTCAAGTTGCACAAGTTGACACTCACCTGAATCTATTTCAAGGTAAGATAGAAACTACTCCTTTCCTAATTTTTGTTTGTATCTTCGGAAAGAATTTGCATAATTGTCTTCTAGATTTAGGAGCCTCTACAAATGTTATGCCTTTTTCTATTTGCAAAGCATTGGGTATTACTCCTATAGCCTCTCAAAAGAAGGTTACTCAATTGGACAAAACAAAAGTAAGTGTAGTTGGAGAGTTGAACATGATCCCTACACAACTTGCATTAGACCCTAGGGTGCAACAAGTGATCAATATCCAAGTTGCTGACATTCCTGATACTTATGGGTTGATCTTAGGTAGAGATTTCACTAAAGCTTTAAATGGATATACATCCATAGATCATTCCCATATGTGGTTGCCATGGAAAGGAGTCCCAAATTAGATCAGAATTGAAAGAGAACCCATAATGAAATATGTAATCACAAAATACCAAAATATCTCAAATGAGGTATTGGTGTCCGAGGTTAGCATGGGAAACTATGTGTTGGATGCATTAGTTGTAGAGGATGAAGAAGTTTTTATGCTGTAGGATTCTTCAGATGAACACATTCCAGAGAGTAGTGATCTTGAGACATTGATTGACCAAGAGGATGAAACAAGTGACCAAGAGGATAGGCAGCTTGGTTTATTAGATAAATTTCAGGAGTTCATCTAAAAGTGTATGAAATATTAGATACAACTGAAAGGAAGCATGACATTTGAAGAATTATTGCTTCTGAGTTGGTGCAGAGTCCATGATGCCCCTCATTCTGAGCTGGAATGTGACCTGTGTCAGATTGCGGTCCGACAAATACAAAAATGCATTAATCTAGTTCCACCTACTGGACTCGATGTGCAAGAATAATCAACCAATGGTAAAGGTAAGAACCCGGTGCTTCCTGAAGAGCCCCTTATCCCCAACAAAGAACAAGGTAAATTAAAACCAAAAGAACCTGATGGTTGTTGGACACTAAGATCTGATGGATCTAAATCCAAACAAGGTGCTGGAGTAGGATTTGAATTGATTAGTCCTAAAGGTAAGAATTACTTTGCTACTCACAGACTCAAGTTCCAATGTACTAATAATTTCACTGAATATGAAGCTCTGATCCATGGCTTATTGATGGCGTCAAGGAAAAAGGTTAAGATATTACAAGTGTTTGGAGATTCAAAGTTAGTAATCAAGCAAGTAAGAAAATAGTATTCATGCCGCGATAGAAGAATGACCAATTACAGGCATAGAGTGTGGGATCTTATTGAGGGATTCAATGCTTTTAATATCTAGTTAATCCCTCAAAACAAAAATCAAGTTGTTGATTCTCTAGCACAAGCTGCTAGCACCTTGCAACCTCTGTCACTTTCAAGATTGAAGAAATTTACAGTCGAGCTCACTCCAGCCCCTTTAGTACCTGAAAACGTTACTAATTTCTAGGTATTTGAAGATGATAAGCTTATTCTGGACTTCATTACAAGTTGTGATGTGTTTGCTTCCCAAGTTATTGATGAGATGGAACCTCCGGAAGCGGAAATAGACTTTGGAGGAATCATTAATTTGAAGAATAATACTATTCCAAGAGGTATGGTAAAACTTGAATGAATTTTTGATTTAGATAAGATAAGAGATCAAGAACAAAAGACTAAAAGGGAGTCTCTCAGTAGCCACTGTGAGACATATAATATGGGAACATCATAGGACTTAAAGAATTTTTTTATTGGCAAGGTATGTACTCCAGAAGAAAGAAAGGGAATTATTGATACCTTACATATCACGATGTAATAGCTTGGAGTTATGAAGATTTGAAAACATATGATACTTCCATCATCACACACACCATTCATTTGAAGTCAGATGTCAAACCATTTAGGCAAAGATAAAGGCCAATTAATGCTTTGTTGGAACCCATTATTCAGAAAGAGGTGCAGAAACTACTTTCAACACGCATTATATTTCTAGTAAGACACTCTACTTGGGTGTTGAATTTGGTTCTAGTAAGAAAAAAGAATGGAAAAATTAGGCTATGTGTGGACTTTAGGAATCTGAATAGGGCATTAGAAAAGAATAATTATCTAGTTCCTTCACTGGATGAGGTGCTTCAGATTGTTAATGGATCCCAAATGATGTCCTTTTTGGATGGGTATTTCAGGTACAATCAAGTTATGGTGCAGTATGAGGATAGACATAAAACTGCCTTTACTACAAAATGGGGAACTTTTGCTTACAAAAGGATGCCATTTGGGTTGATCAATGTTGGAGCCACATTCCAGAGAGCCATGAACATTGCTTTCAAAGACATAATTGGTAAGTGCATTATTATATATATGGATGATTTGACTATTTTTTTCCAAAAAACGAGGTGATCATATAAAAAATTTATGCAAGGTGTTCCAAAGATGTAGAGAGTTTGGTATTTCACTTAATCTAAGAAAGTGTATTTTTGGAGTCACAAAAGGAAAGTTATTAGGACACATCATCTCAGAATAGGGTATTGCTATTGATCCTGAGAGAATACAAGCCATCTTGAAGATTCAACCTCCTGCAAGTAAGAAAGAGATGAGGTCATTCTTTGGTAAGATTAACTTTGTTATGAAATTTATCATAGGATTTGTAGAGATAGTCAAGCCATTAAATGCTATGTTAAAACAAGAAGCAAAGATAGAATGGAATGCGCAAGCTAAGGAGGCATTTGCGGAAATCAAGAAAGCCATTGTTGAGGCTCCTGTATTAGTGAGTCCAGATTACACTAGGCCTTTTTACATATATTCATTTGCTTCTGATCACTCCTTTTCTGCAATGTCAACTCAAAAGTCGGATCAAGGGGATGAACACCCTATAGCCTTCATGAGTACTCCCTTAAAAGATTTAGAATTAAGATATCACAATGTAGAAAAACATGCCTATGCTTTGGTCAGAGCAGTGAAGAAGTTCCGACACTATATCTTGAGGAATAAATTTTTTGTCATAGTGCCTGATCTTGCAGTAAAGCTGTTGTTGATGCAAAATGAGTTAGGTGAATGAAGGGCCAAGTGGGTGACCATGTTGCAGGAGTATGATATGGAAATCCAACCCATGAAATTAGTAAAGGGACAAGGAATTACAAAGACAATGGCTAAGACAAGTGTTGATCTCACAGCTCAACATTATTACCTTCAAGAGGTATCTCTAGGAGATTGGTATGACGAAATCATTTTCTATTTTTTGAATCAGCAGTGTCCTAATCACCTTAATATGGTTTAGAGGTGGACCTTACGCTTAAAGAGTTGAAGTTTTATGATGAAAGGAGCTATCTTGTACAAAAGAAATCATGAGGGTGTATACTTAAGATGTCTAGGAAAAGAAGAAGCTGCTAGAGTGATGATTGAATTTCATGAGAAATATGGCATGGGCCATGGGTCTGCATCATCCGCTGCACATCAGATTTTGAGGGTAGGCTATTACTGGCCCATTTTATTCAAAGATGCACACCAATATGTGAGAACTTGTCACATATGTCAGACTACAACAAGTAAGGAAAAACATGCAGCTCTTCCACTCCAACCTGTCATAGAGGTAAAACCATTTGCTCAGTGGGGTATGGACTTCATAGTTTCAATTAATCCTCCATCTTCTGCGGGCCACATGTATATTCTTACCATGACTGATGATTTTACTAGATGGACATAGGCTCTTGCTTGTAGACAGTGTACTTCGGATGTGGTAATCAATTTTCTTGAATAAGAAATTATCAATCATTTTGGTTATCCACCATCTTTGGTCTGTGATAATGGTCCTGCGTTTGCATCACTGAAATTTTCTAATTGGGCATTTGATCATGGGATTGTTATTAAGTTTTCATCCAATTATTATCCTAAGGGTAATGGTTTAGATGAGTCTTCCAACAAGAACCTACTGACAGTTATCCGCACGTTGTTAGAACAAAATCCTAAGGATTGGCAGACCCAATTACGATTTGCTCTTAGGGCTAACCGTACTAGATAGAAGGCATCCATAGGAACCTCTCCTTATCACCTGGTGTACGGTTTGGAACCTGTGTTTCCTATCTAGTTGAAGATCTCTACCCTGTAGTTTATTAACGAGTACTATAATGAAGAAGATAAACGTGAGGCCCGTTTGGCTGAATTGTTGCATCTGGAAGAGAAAAGAGATGAAGCCCTAGAGAACTTTGCTAAACATCAGGGTGTAGTAAAAAGATGGTTTGATAGGAGAGCTAAAGTAAAGGCCTTTAGAATTTCTAACTTAGTTCTCTACTGGGATAAGGCCCATGATCGTAAAGGAGAGCATGGTAAATTTAATAAACTATGGCTTGGTCCTTACAAAGTTTCAAAAATTTTGGGAGATAATGCTTTTCATTTGAAAACCCTCACTGGTGAGGATATCCTGTTGCTTGTTAATGGGTAGTATCTGAAGCATTATTTTCAACCCTGAATTGCTTACAGTTCACCCTATACATAGCTAGAGTAGGTTTTCGTTCTATTTTGCTTTGTTGCTGGTTCTACTTTGGTAGTTTAGATTTGCTTTGGTTTGTCCTGCTTTTTCATTTTTTGTTTTTGCTTTGGGTTTCCTAGTTTCCTTGGGGCTGTTGCACCTGTACAATGGGCTATGTCATTTGGGATTGTTCTAGAAGTTTCTTTTATAAACTTCAGTTAGATTTTCAGAGTCAAGTGGTGGCTTTCTTTTATCTGATGTCCCTTGTACTCGGAATTAGAGTCACTTGTTTTAGATACACTTTGGAATATATTTGGGTCTCATATTTTCACACTAATTAAGGATTCTGGAGTTGCATTAGGTTTTTGAGTGATTGGGCCTGGTGAAAAATATTATATTTTGCTTCAGTACCACGGTGTTCCTCATCCCTGAGTGTGAGTGTCATTACTTATAAAGGTGAAGAAGAAAAGTTCTATAAACAAAGAAAGAAGAGAAAAGGGAATTTTGAAAATTTAAATGGCTTCACTTTATCAGGAGTATCCTAGTATCTCTACCGGGGCTATAGACATCTGAATGGCAGTAGAGCTATGCTTGGGAGGGTCACAACGATAACCTCGCTGGGGCTATGAATGCTTAACTGGCAGTGAGAGTATATCCAGGTTGCTTTTGAAGTTTGAACTTTTATGTAGCCGTGGTCAGATTTTCTTTTGTTCCCATTGCACTTACAGGATAAGAATACATGCATAATACACACACTTGGACCCTGGTATAGGAAAATGTCTTGTTGCTTGTGGTTTCTGAAACTTGGTTCATAGGAGTCTTGATGAGAGGATTGAAACCAGAGATTCTGGGTTCTTGATTCTAGTTTGTTTTTGAAATGCTCTGGAGCATTTCCCCAACGGAGTCGCCATTTGTTGTGCAGTTTTTGCACATACGCCCCACTGAAAGTGGGGACCCTCTTTTTTCGCTTTTTGGTGTTTTGTCCCTTCTTTTTCGAGGGTCTTCGCTTGCTTGGGTTCATGCTTTAATGTCCATCTTTCCAATTGAAGTGGCACACTTATGAATTTTATTGAATACCTTGAGTTCTAACTTTATTTCAGAGTTTTCATTGCTTTCGGAAAAATCCGCCTGGGCTGGATTCTCTCGGTTTCCATTCGATGTCCGAAGTTGTTGCCTTTTTACCCTATTTTTGGGAAAATTCGTATGGTCTAGATTTCCCCAAAGTCTGTCACCTCGTCGAATCCCCAAATTTTATGGTCATGGCTGTCTTGTCGACAATATTAATGGTGTTTGTACGGATGTTTTGGGGCTTTGATATATTGGATTTTGGGATGTAATTGATGGTTTGAGTTTATTCATTTGCTATCATTTGAGCTTATGTCTTGGAGGTTTTGCTAGATTTTCAATTTCAAGGCTGTTTTGGCTATGCATTTGCATTTCCTGTGCGTGGATTTTATTCTGCTCGCATTTGGCGGTTATTTGTTGGCATCACCAGTTTCGGCCCTTACGCTTTCATGGTATGTTGAAATAATCCTTTAGTTTGTTGGTTTCAAATTGCTTTGCTTCATTTATTTCTTGGACCTTTGTGATTTCCTGATTTCCTTGGGTATGCGTGTCATCATTGGGAATGTTGGGGGGTTTTGCGTTACTTTACTAGCTCGCTTGGTTGGTCATTGACATTTACTCATGGTCTGGTATTGCTTTCTTTGGGCATTTGCTTGCATTGGGATTAGACTCTTAATTCTAGTGTGTGAGCAAGTTGTGCTTTGTTCCCTGTACTTTCATGGCAAACATTTTAGGGTTCTTAACCTAGGGCATGACCAATCCTTCTCAAAACTGCTGTGAGGGGTGTTCTAGATTTGTGTTTCATCCGTTGGAGGTCTAGGTTAAGTTGTCAAAATACAGGCCTGAGATCTGGAGTTGTTGAATCGTTTTTGTGAAAGTAATGAGAAGGTGGAAAAGATCGGGTTTTCGAGGTCCTGACAAAATTTTGCTTCCCCTGGATTTCCCCGACTTATCTCTTTCTTTCTCTTTCACCACCTTTTTACTGGATTTCGTTTGTCTCACCAAAATCCGCTTCCTCCGAATTTTCCCGGTGTCTACAGTCGGGTCGTTTTACCGATTTCTCGCTTTGATGATGATATATTTGGCTTTCGCCAAAATCCGTCCCCTCTGGATTTTCCCAGATGTTCTGCATCCCCTCATTTTTCCTGGGTTAGTTGTAATTGGTGCTATTTTTGCCAAAATTCGTCTCTGGCGGATTCTTCCGAGTTTTCTGGGAAAATATTGAATTTGATATTTGTGAAGGATCTATTTATTGATAATGCATTTGATTGATTAAATGAGCTTATGCTAAATGTTTCTAATGGGTTTCCTTTGTTAATTGATGGATTAAAATGATATTATGGGATTTTGCATGCTTGGTTCACTTGAATCCGCCTGGTCTGGATTTTCTCGAAAATCCTCCCGAGTGTAGAATCCGTGAGGGGGGCTAAATCCCGAACTTTGAGGTAATAATTTTCTCCACTTGTTGTTTCTTGTGGATCTGATTATGGTCATCTTTATGTGTTTGCAGACATTATCAAGACAGAATATTGCTGGTCGAGGCAAGAGAAAGGCAACAGATCCAGGTGCAGAGACTTCTGCCATCTCAAATGAAGAGAAGGTGAAATTGGACATAAGGAGCCGAATTCCTGAGAGAAAGTTGACCTCAATTTGGTAAGGAGTCACAAATACAAATGTAGGCATGTGGGACTATGAGGAGTTCAAGGCTGAGATGTCAGCACCGAGCCCTCCTTTGTTGGCAAAGAGGATGGTAGACTCCGGATTGGCTCATGTGGTAGGTTTTCCTTCTATAGTGTAGTGCTATGAGCTGGTGCTTGAGTGTGCCAGAAATTATGATAGAGGGACACAAAGGATAATTGGTTCCCAGGGAAGGATTCTTGAGGGTTTCAGTCCTGTATCCATTGCTGCAACCTTTGACATGCCTGATAGGTCACATTTGGTGGCCTTTGACAAGGATGGTGCTAGAAAGCATTATGAGGAGAATGTAGTCAAGTCTTAGCAGGTGATCAACTCTTGGCTAGAGAAACCTAAATCCCATTTCTCCAAGTTGCCTAAGAAACTATTCAGGATTAAGTTCAAGAGAGAGTACTACAATGTCATCACCCTTCTTAGCAGGTTGGTGGGGTTGAAGAGTGCAGGTGTGTTCAAGACCTGGATGTTTAATGTGATTGCTAGAATGGAGCAGGGAATTGACTATCACCGGGTAGGTGTCATCAATGCAGTGATTCATGAGTAGTTATGCAATGTCTTGCAAACCAAGACTTTTACCATGACCTCTTTCCTAGTGTATTCATTGGCGAGACTTCACCCATACAAGGGGTTAAGCACTAGGGGTACCTTTGGGCAGGATGCCATCTATGAAGTATATCCACAATTGCACTTGACTGGAGGAAGTTATAGGAGATCCAATGATGCCTTCACAATGTACATCACTAGATTGCTCCAAGGTGCAAAGCATATGAGAATTTCTGATAAGGAAAAGGAATTGATAAATAGATATGGGGCATGGTTTATCCAGATCCCAACTTTCTCATACATTAGAATTGATGGTTTTCAGAGAGCTCCCTACAAAATCTCTACATACCCTACTGATCATGTCTTATTGTTGGAAGTCACTAGGCAGATTTGTGACTTTGGCAATGTTGTAAAGGGAGAGATGCACAAGATAGGTTTTGGAAATGATTTTCCCCTAAAAATAGGAATGGGTGAGGTTTGTGCTTCCATTCAATCTGCTCATGCTTCTGAGGAGGAGATGAGTACTCTTGGTCTCTCCTTCCATTCCAAAAGGGAAAGGTTTGACATCACCGACGAAGCTCAAAAGAAGGCCAGTAGGGAATATAGCCATAAGGCTCACATTTGAGATTACTGGGTTAACCTTGCCGATGAGTTTGAGGTAAGAAAGAAGAAGTTTTCTAGATTGCCAGTGGATTTGGTGAGACTATACAATGTGAAGGCAATCCCTGACCAGGTAGAAGAGGATGGAAATGTGATCCAGGGTTATGTCTATGAGGCAGTGAAAGATAGGCCAGCTAGAGAAGTTGACTGGTGAGAGGAGGAAAAGATTGAGTTGGACCAAGTTATGGCCCTAGTGATCAAATATACCAAGATGTGGTTGAAGCATAAGATGCTATAACTAGAGGGTGAAGGTTTCCCATGTACCTATGATCTGATGGGAGACTTGGAGTCTCATTTTGCTTTTGAGGGTTCACTTGAACCAGATCCTAAGGGCAAAGAGAAGGTGGATTCTCCTTTCAGAATCCAGGTAAGGGAGGTTCAAGCTGAGAAAGCTGTAGAGGTAGTTAAATAGAGGAAGCCTGTTGCTAAGAAGAGGAGACATGCCTATAGGAAGGAAGTTGAAAAGAATAAAAAAGAAGAGGAGGAGGTTGAAAGTGATCCTCCATTGATAAAGAAAAGAAGAACTACGAAATTATCACAAATGGTGGAGGAGGCTCCTAAAGTTGATAAGGAAATTGAGCCACCAGTGGTAGAAGTGGAAAGCTCAGGGGAAAATACACGGGTATACATGAGGAGGTCAAAGATATTTTCCCCAAGAGATACTGTAGTAAAGGAGAATGTTTCAGTGAGTTTTCCTGTCGTGCAGTTAGGCAGGCGAGAGATGATATCAGGTCCCTTGAGAGAAGGATTAAGGTTTTTCCTGTGCCACTTGTTGCTGAGCTGGATAGGGTCTTTTTGGCTGTAAATGGTGAAGAAGATCGAGATAAGGAAAAGGATGGGGAGTAGCTATATAGGGTTACATTGAGATTTGTGCTTCCCATTACTCACATGTATTGGGCCGACCTTTTGGGTATCTTGGCGGTTTTGGATGAAATTGGTGCTAATGGCACATTTCATATGTTCAAATGTCTTTAAGGCTGACCTCTTGGAGGTCATGTTTTTATTGTAAAATTATCCTTTGGGGCTGACCTATCTTTGGGATTCTCTATAAATTAGGCATGTTGCCTCATTTGATAGATAGATAGATAGGCATATAGGAAGATAGAGAGAAAAATAGATAAGTGATATTAGAGCGAAGTAGGGTTTATTCTCAAGCAAGTGTTGTAACAGAAAGTTGGAATTGTTGCTACTTTGGATGATTTAATATAAGAGAGATATTGTGTTTTGGTATCTATCTTTTGGAATTTCATCTAGCATGGTTCTTGTTATTCTATCTTTGAAATTTCTTATAAGTTTATGGTTAAATGGATTGGTAATGCTTAGGGTTTAATTTTTGGAATGT
The DNA here is from genome assembly GCA_007115665.2 of Sequoiadendron giganteum. Classification (NCBI taxonomy): domain Eukaryota; kingdom Viridiplantae; phylum Streptophyta; class Pinopsida; order Cupressales; family Cupressaceae; genus Sequoiadendron; species Sequoiadendron giganteum. Next base: position 462,643,564 of record CM021107.1, read on the forward strand.
TTGCAGCGATCTCTAGTCCATACTTTTTGTAGTTAGCTGATTGTTAGCTGCTTTGCAAAGTTAGCCTGGACTTAAAATTGTGCTTAGTTCGGTTATAAGGGTTTGTTCATCTCAATTGCAATAGAATTGGCTAAATGAATGTTTGTGATTTGAAAATCTTTAAATACCTTAGAAGATTGCACTATTTTTGTGAAATTGCAGATCCGTCTAGGTCAAGTAGAAAGTAGTTTATGAGAGATCGGTCCATTTTGAACATTTTATCTTTTGGCATTTTCAATCTTAGGGTTAGAAGTAGTCTTACAATTATCTCTGAAACCTTTATCTTTTGCTGTTTCTTTATTATCAAGGTTAAAGTCAAGTTTCAAAGTATCGATTTATTGTTTATATCTGATAAATTAGAACTCCAGTGTTTGCTCGTAGTAAGGTCCCATTGTGATTACCAACATTTTCACATTTATCACTGAGTTGTTTTGTTGCATTGTCAAGACCTGACATTAGAGACCTTGGGGTTATCTCTTTTTCCATAGAGATTTACCTTTCAAGAGAGATAGGACATCATATTATGTCTAAGTTGTTGCTGTGCGAAAAACACCATCAACAATCCCTTCTTGCTACCCCAATTAGAAGGAGGTTCATCCTCAAACTTACGCTTCATCAGAGGATGCGAGATCTTCATAGAAGAAGTGGAAGGTGAGGAGGAAGAGGAAAAAACTATAGTGGATACCACCAATGTATTCAACATATCCATAGGCTTAAGAAAAGGTGGGATGTTGGGAAGGGACATCAGGAGAGGAGTATCAATCAAGGGGGTGGTAAACACTTGCACCCTTTTAGGGTGAGGGTTATCGATGCTTGTGAGGGGAGCTGTAATAGGAATTAAGGTAACAGGAAGTGAAGTAAAAGGGGAAAAAGAGGGGGCTATAGCAAGAGATTCTGAAATAGGAGTTGTTGGCTCATCTTCTACCTTCTGCTTGGCATCCTACTTAGCAATTAGAGCCTTTCTCTGACGCTTATGCTCACACACAAGGTAGTTTCTTTGGCTCCACAGGCTGAAAGCTATGGCTTGAGGAGGGACAACAGGCTCCTATTCTACCATGGGAGTTTCCATCATAGAAGTTTCCAACGAAGTGACTAAATCCTAGACAAAAATAGGAGGAAGAGATGAAGGAACATAAGAAACAATTAGTGGAGAAGAAGACTCAAGTGCCTCAGTGGTGGGCCTCTTCCCATTCACCACCAAAGAGGCATGAGTAGTAGGTAGCTGTAGGGGATGAGAAGTAGAGGCAACTCCATGGGGACCCTTCCCCTTACCATATACAATGGGCCAAGGCACCATATGTAAGATAGAAAGGTGCAATATCTGATGCTTGGCCTTCTGCTAAGTAGGCACCATCAAACTCTCAATGAGATGCATGGAGGAAGAGGTCGAAGGCACCACAATAGGGTGGCAGGTGGAAGTTGATGGAGCAATAGAATAAGAAGAAGGCTCTTGGGTGTGAGAAGACTTCCCCTTGCCCTTTTGTGAGGAAGAGGCAACCTGTTGTTGTGCTATCATAGAAGCCTTAACTGAAATTGTGTAAGGGGAAGGAGGGTAGGTCACTTTCAATGCTATTTCCCCATTCTTGTATTTAACATGAGTGTGATATAACAGGTCTATTCTTGGAGGAAGTAGATCAATAGGGGCAAGATAGAAGTGATGTAATGAATAGGCCCCATGTGACACCATCGACTTACACCTGATGTTGTGCACAACATGCACAAAGCCCTCATGAGAAAACTTCAAACATTTATGGATCACCAAAAGGACAGTGTTCATGGAAATAAGCCATCAGATGCCTAGCTTCACTTTAAAAAAGTTAGACTCTAGGGCGGGTGCATGGAAATGGGTAGCAATTCCGTGGACACCCTAAAAAAAAAAAGTTGAAAAACATAATGCGAGCTCACATTATGTCTTCTGTTAAACCTAGGCAAGGTCTCGGTGGCTACAACTACAAAAATTATAATGTGAGTGTGTTATAACATGCTCGTGTTATCAACTATTAAAAGAAAAAAAGAAATGCAAATCTCCCATTTGCATTTCGACTGGTTTTTTGGTTGCACCCGCGGCCAAAAACTCCAGAATATCGCGCTCGCATTCTAGGAGGAGAATTTCTTCACCAATAATCCCTATTTCTTCACAATGATGGCCCCATGATGAGGAGGAGCTATAAGAGGTAAGGATTCTATGATTTTTGTTTTGAATTTGTTAGTTTTAGGTTGAATTTGATATCTATTTGTTTGAATTTTTAAGAGATGCAAATCAACCTGCAAACCCTTAAAATCCTCAACAAGAAGACCAACCAAATCCTCAAGATCAAAATCAACCACAACATCAACCTCCTCCACTAATCACTCAACCCCCTCCTGGCACTCAACAAAATTTAATAACCACAGAAAGAATGACCTTATGGTGCAAGAGCACCTACACCTTGTGAAGTCTAAGTTGATAGCTAGGTGTGTCTTGTGTTCATTTATGCTTAATAAGGTCTAAAGGACCAGTCATAATGTAATTTGAAAAGGTTTTGAATCATTTAGTTGAATTTGTCAGTTTGATTCATAATGCCAAGGCCATGTGAAATCATGAGTTTTAAGGGATATGGGGAGTAGGGTCTTATTCCATGTTAAATAAGGTCTCAATGAGCATTTTAAATGTATTGGAGGGCTTAATAGGTCAGTTAGGTGGTATTTGCAAAATCAAGTTGATCAAGTTGTAATGGGGTAGTGATTAAGAGCAAAATTGGCAAAAATTGTCATCTTAGACTCTAACAAAAGGTGGTTATGGTAGTTGGTCGGTTCAAGGGGTGGTTTGGATGTTATCACATGATATATTGTTGTAAGATCTCGAATTGAGGCTGTTGGAGAAGTTTGGAATGAGTTTCTAATAAGAAGTTTGCTGTTTTTTTGTGTTTTCCATTAAGAAATTGCTGATCCCGTGCATTGTACGACCTGTACATATTGTTTTACACTACAATCCTATTATGGTTGGATAGATAATTAAATAACCTTTCTTTTGGCGTTGGAATGGTGTGATTTCATTGAGAATTGAGTGAGATATCCCCGTTTTACTACCGGGTGGTCTCAAATCCCATGTTTTTCCTGTTTTCCTGAACTTTGCAAGCATTGTACGGATCTGTACCATCACCATATGATCTGAGACTTATATCATCTTGTAGGGGAATGAAATAGCTTTCATCTGAATCCAATTAGAGGTTCTAATATTGATTTTTGAGAGAGATCTCTTCATTTTTCTGGGACTGCCTGTTTCTAACTAATTTGAGGGTTTGATTGGTGTAAAAAATGATGTTCTAGTCATTCCACTTGCTGTCCAGCCCTGTAACTCGGTGGAATGACTTATTTCATGGAATTTTAGATGTACCAATGGTTTGGGAGGCATAAAATACAAGTTGTATGGTTTTAGGGGGATGCCTTAGGGTGTTTTCATGAGTTTTCCAAGTGAAATTGAGGAACTAAAGTAAGGTTTTGGAAAAATATGATTGGAACTCTATATGTGATAGTGTTTTGAGTTTTTGCAGGTCATTTTATGAAGGTCTAATGTATTGGAATGTTATGATATGTCTTGGAACCCATATTTTCAATAAACCCTCATGAATTGTGCCTAAAACAAGGTTTTTCAAGTTTGGCATGTATTTGTCCGTACCAATGGAATATTTTTGTGATTTTGGAGGTTTGAAGGCATATGAATTGCTGCACCAAGGTTTCATGGTCCTATGATAGGTTTAAAGGCATGTTGCTTTGAAAAATAGGCCTAATCAGCATAATTGAGCCTCCTGGGTCTGCATCATAGTGGTATCAGAGCATCAGGAAGTAGATCTATTTTCATTTTGCAGGGTTGAAGAAGAGGCAAGGTTGACAAGATGCCTCCAAAGAAGAATGATATGGCTAAAGAGATGAAGGAGATGAAAGATAGGCATGCAAGAGAACTCAGAGAGTTGGAAGAGAGAGTCATAGCCTTGGAGACAAACAAAAGAAGGGAAGTGGAAGAGACTGAGACTGAAGAAGAGGAAGATGAGGAGTTTGAAGATGTGGAAGAAGAGCTTACTCCAGAGGATCAAAGAATTGCAAGGTTGCTAAAGGAAATAAAGAATGACAAACCTAAGGTAAAACTTGATGTTCCTAAGTATGGTGGTAGTTTAAATGATGAAGAACTATTGGATTGGATTGCTGCAATAGATAATCATTTTGAATGTGATGAGGTTCCTGAAGAACAAAGGGTCAAGATTGCAAAAACTAAGTTGCAGGGTCATGCTTTGGTATGGTGGGATTACCTTCAATCTAAGAGGAGGAAGCAAGGAAAGTCTAAGATCACATCATGGGATAAGATGATATCAAAAATCAAAGGTAAATTCTTACCCAAGGATCACCAAGTTCAATTGTTTAAGAGATTGCAAAACTTAAGACAAAGGGAAATGGATATTAAGTCTTATACCGAGGAGTTTTATAAATTGAGTTTAAGATCTGGTCATCATGAGAATGAAGATGAAAAGATTGCTAGATATGTTGGTGGTTTAAGGCTTAATATACAAGATGAATTGGTTTTGGCTAACCCTAGGAGTGTAGAGGATTGTTATCAAATGGCTATTAGGGTGGAGGAGAAAATGAAGAGAAGGCAAGACAAAGCAGCAAGAGGAAGAGGCAACACTTCTAGAGGAAGAGGGTTCAATCCTAGTTCAAAGACAAACAATGAGGGCCAAGGAGAAGACAAGAAGGATCAAGAGAAATCTGATTCAAGAGGTGGATGGAGAGGTTCAAGAGGCAGATTTGGTGGAGGAAGAGGTTCCTATCAATTCTCAGGAAGATGCTACAATTGTAACCAGCCTGGACACCCAGCCTTCAAGTGTCCTGAAAAGCAAGCCTCAAGCTCTTATGGTGGAGAAAGGAGGAATCAATTAGTGCATGAAGATGAAGAGAGTGGGAATTCACCTATAGTTAACCTTACATCAGAAGAAGGAGAGGCACTCATGATAAGGAGAACTGTGTTGCAAGCATCCAAGGAGGAAGAATTGAGTCAAAGGAGGAGTCTATTCAGAACTACATGCAAAAGCAAAGGTAAAGTGTGTCAAGTTGTCATTGATTCTGGTTCTCAAGATAATCTAGTGTCTAGGGAGATGGTGGATAAGTTGAGTTTGGAAAAGTTACCTCATGAATCACCTTATAGAGTTTCTTGGGTCAATGATAATCAAACTTTGGTGGTAAAAGAGCAAGCATATGTTGATTTTCAGATTGGAGAGTATAAGGATAGGGTTCTATGTGATATTTTGCCAATGGATTGTTGTCATGTGCTCTTAGGGAGGCCTTGGAAATTTGATAGGAGGTCTATATATGATGGCTGGGAGAACACATACACCATCAAGAAGGAGGACAAAACTTTTAAGTTGCTTCCCTTGAAAACAAGTGTAAGGGATAAGGGTAAGTCTAAGGTAGTGTTGTTTGGCAAGAAGGAGCCTTTAAGGCCTGAGGACAGTAAGTCTGATATGGTTGCAGGTTTAGAACAGATTAGTGGTGTTGTGACAGCAAGGAAGGCACCCACAAATGATGTTAAGACAGTATGGAGTTTGTTTTTGCAAGGGGCAACGAGAGAACTCAAGCCTAAGTCTGATTTGATCAAGGTAAGTGCTAAGTGTGCAAAGGAGTATGAAGGACAGGGTGAAATTGTTGTTGGGACTATGGTGTGTCCCATTACTATGAAGGTTGCTGCAAGCCAAGTGAAATTTGGTAATGCAAAAGAGGATAGAGTTGTTAGTGCAGGGGCACAAGAGGATGGTGACATGGCAGGTCTAGGGGCATTACAAAAGGAACAAATTAAGCAGAGGCATGCAGGTCTGATCACAGAGCCAGTAAGGCAGAATGTGCAAGGAATGGTGAGGAGCTATCCATGTATGGGTGGAGCAAGGAAGAGAGCAGGTTTATATGATTCTAATGTTTGTTTATCTGCAGGTCTAAGGCATAGAACAACACCAAATTTTGATCCAGGACTAAAGAGATCAGTACCAGGTCTGAAGATGCTTGAAGCAGCAATGAGAAGGCCAAGAACAAGTTTCCACTCTTGGGGCAAGAGTCTTTTTTATGGGGGGGTGTATGGTGCAAGAGCACCTACACCTTGTGAAGTCTAAGTTGATAGCTAGGTGTGTCTTGTGTTCATTTATGCTTAATAAGGTCTAAAGGACCAGTCATAATGTAATTTGAAAAGGTTTTGAATCATTTAGTTGAATTTGTCAGTTTGATTCATAATGCCAAGGCCATGTGAAATCATGAGTTTTAAGGGATATGGGGAGTAGGGTCTTATTCCATGTTAAATAAGGTCTCAATGAGCATTTTAAATGTATTGGAGGGCTTAATAGGTCAGTTAGGTGGTATTTGCAAAATCAAGTTGATCAAGTTGTAATGGGGTAGTGATTAAGAGCAAAATTGGCAAAAATTGTCATCTTAGACTCTAACAAAAGGTGGTTATGGTAGTTGGTCGGTTCAAGGGGTGGTTTGGATGTTATTACATGATATATTGTTGTAAGATCTCGAATTGAGGCTGTTGGAGAAGTTTGGAATGAGTTTCTAATAAGAAGTTTGCTGTTTTTTTGTGTTTTCCATTAAGAAATTGCTGATCCCGTGCATTGTACGACCTGTACATATTGTTTTACACTACAAGCCTATTATGGTTGGATAGATAATTAAATAAAATTTCTTTTGGCGTTGGAATGGTGTGATTTCATTGAGAATTGAGTGAGATATCCCCGTTTTACTACCGGGTGGTCTCAAATCCCATGTTTTTCCTGTTTTCCTGAACTTTGCAAGCATTGTACGGATCTGTACCATCACCATATGATCTGAGACTTATATCATCTTGTAGGGGAATGAAATAGCTTTCATCTGAATCCAATTAGAGGTTCTAATATTGATTTTTGAGAGAGATCTCTTCATTTTTCTGGGACTGCCTGTTTCTAACTAATTTGAGGGTTTGATTGGTGTAAAAAATGATGTTCTAGTCATTCCACTTGCTGTCCAGCCCTGTAACTCGGTGGAATGACTTATTTCATGGAATTTTAGATGTACCAATGGTTTGGGAGGCATAAAATACAAGTTGTATGGTTTTAGGGGGATGCCTTAGGGTGTTTTCATGAGTTTTCCAAGTGAAATTGAGGAACTAAAGTAAGGTTTTGGAAAAATATGATTGGAACTCTATATGTGATAGTGTTTTGAGTTTTTGCAGGTCATTTTATGAAGGTCTAATGTATTGGAATGTTATGATATGTCTTGGAACCCATATTTTCAATAAACCCTCATGAATTGTGCCTAAAACAAGGTTTTTCAAGTTTGGCATGTATTTGTCCGTACCAATGGAATATTTTTGTGATTTTGGAGGTTTGAAGGCATATGAATTGCTGCACCAAGGTTTCATGGTCCTATGATAGGTTTAAAGGCATGTTGCTTTGAAAAATAGGCCTAATCAGCATAATTGAGCCTCCGGTCTGCAGATCACACATTTCCACTTCGTCATATCATCTCAGTTGTTGAATTCACTAAGAACTACACACTACAACTACAGAACAAGGTGCAATCATATACTAGAACTCCATGCAGGTTGCTATATTTGTGCATATAGCATTCATTCATGCAAATGATAGTACAGAGGAAAATAGGAAATTATTGAGGGAGTATCACTTTTACATCAGTGATGATCGCACACATTCTACAGAGTTTTTGAGGTTGCTTTCATATGTTCTATGTTGATATGGCCAGCAGGGGCATATCATTTAGTCATCATATCATATGGTCAGAAAATTGTACATCATAATTCAAGAATGCCAAAATTTTTTACTGGTTGAGTAGGATGCATATGATTAGTGGTGTTCAGCATATGTGGAACTTCTTAGAGGTTGAGCATGGAAAGGGGGAGCATGATGGAGTAGGTGCATGTATCAAAAGAGCCCTAGCATGAGAAGAGTTAAAGTACACAAACAGTGTAAAGTTGATAGATGCAAGATCAATTTTCCAGTGGTGCAATGGTGCAATGGGTCCAGGTAGTGAAGGTAATTCTTTAGTTCGTAGATTTTTTCATTTAGTAGATGATACTAACATTGCAAAATATGAGGTTTTTTTTACACTAATAGGATCAAGTGAGCTACACTCTTTTAGAAGCTCCAATGTAGGGACATGGATTATCCATACAAGGAAGATGGCATGCTTTTGTTATGCATGTACACTTCAATCATGGAATGATTGCAAGTCAATAGAGTGGGTTGATGAATGGTCTATAAGAAGTCTAACTCCACTTGATACTTATCAGCTCATGACGGCTCTACAAATCACAGAGATGTAATCATCCATTCACTTTGATCATGTATTGGACCTAATAGAACTAGGTAATATATCTTACTTACAAGTTTTATTATGTTGCTCAGTAAATACATCTAACAAGATGAACATATCAATGCAGGGCACATTTTTGTGGTGATTGCAGATGAAGACAATGAAGAGGGTACAAATTATTACTTGTGTCATTGTATCGAGGCCAAAAACAAATTGGAGTCCCTAGTTATAGACGGAGAAAACATAAAATATCCTATAGGTTTGGTAGTTGCTACTGGAACATGGCTTTGAAGGTATCCAGTTAAGAATGTTGCAGTTTCTTTGTTTGAGGATCTCGACACACATCACAAAATTATTCACTACTCGAACTTTGTCGTCGCCACCAATGTTCATTTGATCAAATATAAGGGCAAAACTATGAACAAGAACTTGTGGAAAGTGCATGAGTCTGATCACGAGGCAATAATCGACACAATAAAGAGTAGAGCAGACCCAGATGGTTCCCTGAATTGATTTGTAAGTATGCACATTGAATTTGTAAAGTCATGTTATTGATCACTCTTTTGGACCAACACCTTGCAATAAGGCTTTTTCACCAATAGTGTTTGATGTCATATGCATTTATGACTGTCATTGATCCTTTTCTAATTGTGACTATAGGTAATAATGAAGTTTTTCAAAGTATATAAGAAAAGAAAAACATATGTTGGTGGTGCAAGTGTTCAGTGGTATGAGAAACATTGGTTGCTGGTGCATTTTTTGGTTGTCAATCTTCTCTTTATTTTCCATCTCCTAGATTTATCAGATTCTTATATGCTACATGTTTTATGTTAAGCCTCTCAGTGATATATTTGAAATTTATATGTAGGGTCATCGAAAGATGATAAAGTAGTGAAGGGGAACATCACCATTGTAGGACCTTCAATCGACCTCCTTATCTAGCATGCATAAAGGTGATAGTAGGTCTCGTCAGCTATATGACTGACATTATTTAGTTATTGCTCTTTTAATGATTTTTATGTGAGTCTATGTCTAAGATTGAGAGGCTTTTGCAGGTTTTTTGTGGACCAAATTCCTATGATACTACACAACCACAAAGAGGCTACTACCCATGTGTTTCGTAGGGAGTAGGGGATGTACATGTTTTGAACCATTTTGGAATGTAAATAACTAGGCCAACTAAGTTGGAATGGAGAAACGAAACTGGGCAACAACTCCTTTTGTTTCTTCTCAAGTATAATATATTCCATGATCTATGCTACAAATGGGAGGATATTTCCTTGCATGTATTGATACAAGTATTGAAAAATGGGAAGATTTTCAAGATGTTCTTACATGTTCTTACATCACTATTATAATATTTGTCATTGAATTAGTGCATTTTTTTATATAAAAAAATTATGAGAAATTAATACATGCAAATGTGTATATTCTTTAATATATGCCTCAATTAAATGTGTATATTACATTTAAAATTAGTTGTAATGCTTCATGGTTTACATTTAAAGTTGTCTTCAAGTAAAAGCATGTGGATTTATGAGTAAGAATTAAATAATGTCTAATATAATTGTAGAAAAGAATATTTTATTACCCCTACTGATGCAGAGGTGGTGGTAACCCAAGACACAAATTGACTCAACTTCTCTCAAATATGCCAAGCAAGACATCAAATTTCAATTAAATCAACCTAGTCAAATAGCATCAAACTCAACAAGGACCCTACATAGGTTGTCAACATCCAAGCAATGATAATTAAATCAACTTTGCATAATCTCCAAGGCAGATTCATTGAATTCCTCAAAACTCACCTTTTGTCAATCTTACCGAATTAGCAAGCTAGTCAGCTCACTGGCTTGCAAAATCCGTAGGGTTGACAAGGTAGGGGCAGCGTATGCCTCATAGAAATCAATGCAACCTAGTTCATCTCTAACATACCTTAGGGTATGGCATTCAACCAAACAACTACTATGGACCAATCTACAATGCCACAAGGGGACCTAATGAGGTTGTTCCAAACAAGAACCATGATGCAAAGAGGATCAAAAAAATAGGAGAGATGACACAAATTCTCTCAAATATGCCCACTTGGACATTAATTCACTAAAATCACAATAGGGTAACCTTGCCACTTGACATGGAATTTTGGCCAATCAGACTGAGACAGAGATTTAGACTAGATTTTTACCCCATAACATGTTTCTCCTTACCACTCTAGGACATAACACCATAACTTGCACCTAAGGAATTCCATTATCTCATCACTCTAGCCTTTAGGCCTCTTTTACCCTCAACCCTTGTAGCACTGCCCAATAGGACAAGACAAAAACCACATACAAGA
>CM021107.1:462654362-462737596 GCA_007115665.2 Sequoiadendron giganteum
AGGGTTAATGTTTAGAATGTTTGCAGCGATCTCTAGTCCATACTTTTTGCAATTAGCTGATTGTTAGTTGCTTTGCAAAGTTAGCCTGGACTTAAAATTGTGCTTAGTTCAGTTATAAGGGTTTGTTCATCTCAATTTCAATAGAATTGGCTGAATGAATGTTTGTGATTTGAAAATATTTGAATACCTTAGAAGATTGCACTATTTCTGTGAAATTGCAGATCCATCTGGGTCAAGCAGAAAGTAGTTTATGGGAGATCGGTCCATTTTGAACATTTTATCTTTTGGCATTTTCAATCTTAGGGTTAGAAGTAGTCTTATAATTATCTCTGAAACCTTTATCTTTTGCTGTTTCTTTATTATCAAGGTTAAAGTCAAGTTTCAAAGTATCAATTTATTGTTTATATCTGATAAATTCAAAGTCCAGTGTTTGCTCATAGTAAGGTCCCATTGTGATTACTAGCATTTTCACATTTATCACTGAGTTGTTTTGTTGCATTGTCAAGACCTGACATTAGTGACCTTGGGGTTATCTCTTTTCCCATAGAGATTTACCTTTCAAGAGAGATAGAATATCATTTTTTCTGAGTTGTTGATGTGTAGAAAACACCATCAATAGATTGGCGCTAGAAGGAGGGCCTTTGAACAAGCAAACTGGAGCGTTTCTTAAATGCCATCTCTCTTGAGAGGCTTATGGTGCAAGAGCACCTACACCTTGTGAAGTCTAAGTTGATATCTAGGTGTGTCTTGTGTTCATTTATGCTTAATAATGTCTAAAGGACTAGTCATAATGTAATTTGAAAAGGTTTTGAATCATTTAGTTGAATTTGTCAGTTTGATTCATAATGCAAAAACCATGTGAAATCATGAGTTTTAAGGGATATGGGGAGTAGGGTCTTATTCCATGTTAAATAAGGTCTCAATGACCATTTTAAATGTATTGGAGGGCTTAATAGGTCAGTTAGGCGGTATTTGCAAAATCAAGTTGATCAAGTTGTAATGGGATAGTGATTAAGAGCAAAATTGGCAAAAATTGTCATCTTAGACTCTAACAAAAGGTGGCTATGGTAGTTGGTCAGTTCAAGGGGTAGTTTGGATGTGATTACATGATATATTGTTGTAAGATCTCGAAGAGAGGCTGTTGGAGAAGTTTGGAATGAGTTTCTAATAAGAAGTTTGCTGTTTTTTTGTGTTTTCCATTAAGAAATTGCTGATCCCGTGCATTGTATGACCTGTACGTATTGTTTTACACTACAAGCCTATTATGGTTGGATAGATAATTGAATAAAATTTCTTTTGGCATTGGAATGGTGTGATTTCATTGAGAATTGAGTGAGATATCCCCGTTTTACTACCGGGTGGTCTCTAATCCCATGTTTTTCCTGTTTTCCTGAACTTTGCAAGCATTGTACAAATCTGTACCACCACCATATGATCTGAGAATTATATCATCTTGTAGGGGAATGAAATAGCTTTCATCTAAATCCAATTAGAGGTTCTAATATTGAGTTTTGAGAGAGATCTCTTCATTTTTTTGGGACTGCCTGTTTCTAACTAATTTGAGGGTTTGATTGGTGTAAAAAATGATGTTCTAGTCATTCCACTTGCTGTCCAGCCCTGTAACTCGGTGGAATGACTTTTTTCATGGAATTTTAGATGTACCAATGGTTTGGGAGGCATAAAATACAAGTTGTATGGTTTTAGGGGGATGCCCTAGGGTGTTTTCATGAGTTTTCCAAGTGAAATTGAGGAACTAAAGTAAGGTTTTGGAAAAATATGATTGGAACTCTATATGTGATAGTGTTTTGAGTTTTTGCAGGTCATTTTATGAAGGTCTAATGCAGTGGAATGTTATGATAAGTCTTGGAACCCATATTTTCAATAAACCCTCATGAATTGTGCCTAAAACAAGGTTTTCTCAAGTTTGGCATGTATTTGTCCGTACCAATGGAATATTTTTGTGATTTTGGAGGTTTGAAGGTATACGAATTGATGCCCCAAGGTTTCATGGTCCTGTGATAGGTTTAAATGCATGTTGCTTTAATAAATAGGCCTAATCAGCATAATTGAGCCTTCTGGGTCTGCATCAGCTTAGAAGAATAACTAGATATCCTCTAGGAGGAGAAGAATTTCAAGAGTTACAAACCCCTACTAGGTCAAGAAGGACTAGAGGAGGGGAAGAATCATCTTCAACTCACCCACTTCCATCATATCCATCATCCTCATCTTCATCTGACTTTGAGAGGATTCCCATTCCATAGCCACAACCAGTCATAAATCAACCATTACCACCCCCACCTCCACCAATATCTTTTCTTCCTAATAATCCGTCCCCATTGATCTTCAATAATTACAACGTTATGCCCAAGAACCCTAAGCACTTTTTCTCTAAGTTTCATACTCATGACCTCAATAGAATGATAGAAGAACACGTTAGGATTTTCCAGACTTGTCTTAGGGATAGAGGGATTAACCATGAAGATGTTTCCTGTAGGCTTTTCCCTTATTCTCTAGGAGAAGAAGCCTTCTATTAGTATAATCACTTACCTGTTGCTTCCATCCATAATTGGACTGAGTTAGAAGTTGCATTCTTGGAAAAGTTCAAGATTCCCATTAGTGCTAATGAGTTGTACTTGCATTTTACTGGAGTGAAAAGAGAGATTAATGATCCCATAGGGTCATTCAATGATAGGTTCCATCGAGCATATACCAGACTCCAGGCGCCTTATGCTGGGAATGAAAATACTGCTTTCGAAGTATACCTTGAAGCCTTGGATAGCCTTACAACCACCTTCCTAAAACAAAAGACTAATCCTCTGAATACTTTTCTCATTGCATATGCAGAAGCAGTAAAGGTCAACGCGGACTTGAGGCAACATTTATTAGGACCTTTGCCATCCTTAGGACCTGCTACTCACCGTAGACAGATTCAAGCCCTTAACTAGGATTTGATCGGTCATGCTCCAATAATGAATCCTATACTGTCATTGCCTTTGGTTCCTCATCTAGGTCCACCTTTAAATCAAGCTCAACCTATGGATTCTTACCCTTAACAGAGGGCTAATCAACCCCTACAATAGCAACAAGATGGTATCTCTACATACCTGCAGAATTCAGAAGTCTTGAATTAGGCTGTTGGTTCTAGAAACGTACCGGGATATCCTTCTGGAGGCAATCTGGCACCACCTAACAGTCTGGATAAGGAAAGGTTGGATGAATTATCTGAACAAGTGAAGAGGTTGAATACAAAGGTAATTTATTTGAGAAATTAGAATAGCCAGCTTCAAGCTGCTCAAAATAATATACAATCTAACTATGGCAGGGAAAACAAGAATTTTGAAAGAGGTCAATACTTTGACATAAATCAAAATTATGACAGAGGGCAAGGCTGTGGTCAGAATTTCGATAGAAGGCAAGGCTTTGGTCAGAATTTTGATAGAAATCAGCAAGGGGGACAAGGATTTGATAGAGGGCAACATCCTAGGTAGAATAGGTCTTGGAATACTGGGCCTAATAATGGAGGGATTCCTACTCCCTTGGATCAACCCGCTACTCAAGAGAAGCATTTGAATGGTGTATACTTAGCAGAAGAAGCTCTGTCTGGATGGTGCAGGCTCCATAAAACAAGTTAGCACTCTGAGTTAGACTGTGCTCAGTTTCAGACAACAACTTCTATCTTTTAGTATGAGGTTGAAAATAATTCTACTGGATAGGAAATAGTACCTTCAAATCCATACGATTCTCCAGTCTTAGTGCTTAATCATACCCCATTCCCCAAAGATGAGGAAAATGAACCAGTAGAAGTATCTATTATAGAGGATGAGGCAGAGTAGGTGTTTAATGGGGATGAGATTTCCCAGTTGTTTAATGAGGAGGGTGAGAATGATAACGACCCTTTAGATGAGGAAGAAGTTAGTGTTGAAGAAGTTCAGATGTTTCAACAACCAACGAAGAAATATGATTTAAGAAATAGGCCCAACAGGGGTCAACAAGCTGGAGGTCCTTTCACTACTTCCATCCCTCCTAACAATTTTAGTACTCCACTAGATCCACAAGCTAGTAATAATCCACCTTATCCTCATGTGCCAATGCAGTACCTATCAAAGGGGAACAATGTTGAAATATCCATAGATAGGCAAGCCAGTGGCAACAAGGAATCCCATGCTGATTTGAATGTGGAGCAATTGGGTGAATATGTGACTGAGGAATTCAAGAAAGTAAAGGTGAGTCTTTCTGCCTTTGAATTATTAAGAGTTCCTGCCATTAGGAATGCAGTTTTGGGATTATTTAGTTTGAATATAACATCGCAAGGGGTAGCCACAAATGAGGCTGCTACCAGGTCTTCTAATTCTCAAACAACCAGAAGTCAGGTCCGACCTGTAGACAAGAGGGGAGATAAGGATAAGGGTCAAGTTGCACAAGTTGACACTCACCTGAATCTATTTCAAGGTAAGATAGAAACTACTCCTTTCCTAATTTTTGTTTGTATCTTCGGAAAGAATTTGCATAATTGTCTTCTAGATTTAGGAGCCTCTACAAATGTTATGCCTTTTTCTATTTGCAAAGCATTGGGTATTACTCCTATAGCCTCTCAAAAGAAGGTTACTCAATTGGACAAAACAAAAGTAAGTGTAGTTGGAGAGTTGAACATGATCCCTACACAACTTGCATTAGACCCTAGGGTGCAACAAGTGATCAATATCCAAGTTGCTGACATTCCTGATACTTATGGGTTGATCTTAGGTAGAGATTTCACTAAAGCTTTAAATGGATATACATCCATAGATCATTCCCATATGTGGTTGCCATGGAAAGGAGTCCCAAATTAGATCAGAATTGAAAGAGAACCCATAATGAAATATGTAATCACAAAATACCAAAATATCTCAAATGAGGTATTGGTGTCCGAGGTTAGCATGGGAAACTATGTGTTGGATGCATTAGTTGTAGAGGATGAAGAAGTTTTTATGCTGTAGGATTCTTCAGATGAACACATTCCAGAGAGTAGTGATCTTGAGACATTGATTGACCAAGAGGATGAAACAAGTGACCAAGAGGATAGGCAGCTTGGTTTATTAGATAAATTTCAGGAGTTCATCTAAAAGTGTATGAAATATTAGATACAACTGAAAGGAAGCATGACATTTGAAGAATTATTGCTTCTGAGTTGGTGCAGAGTCCATGATGCCCCTCATTCTGAGCTGGAATGTGACCTGTGTCAGATTGCGGTCCGACAAATACAAAAATGCATTAATCTAGTTCCACCTACTGGACTCGATGTGCAAGAATAATCAACCAATGGTAAAGGTAAGAACCCGGTGCTTCCTGAAGAGCCCCTTATCCCCAACAAAGAACAAGGTAAATTAAAACCAAAAGAACCTGATGGTTGTTGGACACTAAGATCTGATGGATCTAAATCCAAACAAGGTGCTGGAGTAGGATTTGAATTGATTAGTCCTAAAGGTAAGAATTACTTTGCTACTCACAGACTCAAGTTCCAATGTACTAATAATTTCACTGAATATGAAGCTCTGATCCATGGCTTATTGATGGCGTCAAGGAAAAAGGTTAAGATATTACAAGTGTTTGGAGATTCAAAGTTAGTAATCAAGCAAGTAAGAAAATAGTATTCATGCCGCGATAGAAGAATGACCAATTACAGGCATAGAGTGTGGGATCTTATTGAGGGATTCAATGCTTTTAATATCTAGTTAATCCCTCAAAACAAAAATCAAGTTGTTGATTCTCTAGCACAAGCTGCTAGCACCTTGCAACCTCTGTCACTTTCAAGATTGAAGAAATTTACAGTCGAGCTCACTCCAGCCCCTTTAGTACCTGAAAACGTTACTAATTTCTAGGTATTTGAAGATGATAAGCTTATTCTGGACTTCATTACAAGTTGTGATGTGTTTGCTTCCCAAGTTATTGATGAGATGGAACCTCCGGAAGCGGAAATAGACTTTGGAGGAATCATTAATTTGAAGAATAATACTATTCCAAGAGGTA
The DNA here is from genome assembly GCA_007115665.2 of Sequoiadendron giganteum. NCBI lineage: Eukaryota > Viridiplantae > Streptophyta > Pinopsida > Cupressales > Cupressaceae > Sequoiadendron > Sequoiadendron giganteum. Next base: position 462,660,369 of record CM021107.1, read on the forward strand.
TGGTAAAACTTGAATGAATTTTTGATTTAGATAAGATAAGAGATCAAGAACAAAAGACTAAAAGGGAGTCTCTCAGTAGCCACTGTGAGACATATAATATGGGAACATCATAGGACTTAAAGAATTTTTTTATTGGCAAGGTATGTACTCCAGAAGAAAGAAAGGGAATTATTGATACCTTACATATCACGATGTAATAGCTTGGAGTTATGAAGATTTGAAAACATATGATACTTCCATCATCACACACACCATTCATTTGAAGTCAGATGTCAAACCATTTAGGCAAAGATAAAGGCCAATTAATGCTTTGTTGGAACCCATTATTCAGAAAGAGGTGCAGAAACTACTTTCAACACGCATTATATTTCTAGTAAGACACTCTACTTGGGTGTTGAATTTGGTTCTAGTAAGAAAAAAGAATGGAAAAATTAGGCTATGTGTGGACTTTAGGAATCTGAATAGGGCATTAGAAAAGAATAATTATCTAGTTCCTTCACTGGATGAGGTGCTTCAGATTGTTAATGGATCCCAAATGATGTCCTTTTTGGATGGGTATTTCAGGTACAATCAAGTTATGGTGCAGTATGAGGATAGACATAAAACTGCCTTTACTACAAAATGGGGAACTTTTGCTTACAAAAGGATGCCATTTGGGTTGATCAATGTTGGAGCCACATTCCAGAGAGCCATGAACATTGCTTTCAAAGACATAATTGGTAAGTGCATTATTATATATATGGATGATTTGACTATTTTTTTCCAAAAAACGAGGTGATCATATAAAAAATTTATGCAAGGTGTTCCAAAGATGTAGAGAGTTTGGTATTTCACTTAATCTAAGAAAGTGTATTTTTGGAGTCACAAAAGGAAAGTTATTAGGACACATCATCTCAGAATAGGGTATTGCTATTGATCCTGAGAGAATACAAGCCATCTTGAAGATTCAACCTCCTGCAAGTAAGAAAGAGATGAGGTCATTCTTTGGTAAGATTAACTTTGTTATGAAATTTATCATAGGATTTGTAGAGATAGTCAAGCCATTAAATGCTATGTTAAAACAAGAAGCAAAGATAGAATGGAATGCGCAAGCTAAGGAGGCATTTGCGGAAATCAAGAAAGCCATTGTTGAGGCTCCTGTATTAGTGAGTCCAGATTACACTAGGCCTTTTTACATATATTCATTTGCTTCTGATCACTCCTTTTCTGCAATGTCAACTCAAAAGTCGGATCAAGGGGATGAACACCCTATAGCCTTCATGAGTACTCCCTTAAAAGATTTAGAATTAAGATATCACAATGTAGAAAAACATGCCTATGCTTTGGTCAGAGCAGTGAAGAAGTTCCGACACTATATCTTGAGGAATAAATTTTTTGTCATAGTGCCTGATCTTGCAGTAAAGCTGTTGTTGATGCAAAATGAGTTAGGTGAATGAAGGGCCAAGTGGGTGACCATGTTGCAGGAGTATGATATGGAAATCCAACCCATGAAATTAGTAAAGGGACAAGGAATTACAAAGACAATGGCTAAGACAAGTGTTGATCTCACAGCTCAACATTATTACCTTCAAGAGGTATCTCTAGGAGATTGGTATGACGAAATCATTTTCTATTTTTTGAATCAGCAGTGTCCTAATCACCTTAATATGGTTTAGAGGTGGACCTTACGCTTAAAGAGTTGAAGTTTTATGATGAAAGGAGCTATCTTGTACAAAAGAAATCATGAGGGTGTATACTTAAGATGTCTAGGAAAAGAAGAAGCTGCTAGAGTGATGATTGAATTTCATGAGAAATATGGCATGGGCCATGGGTCTGCATCATCCGCTGCACATCAGATTTTGAGGGTAGGCTATTACTGGCCCATTTTATTCAAAGATGCACACCAATATGTGAGAACTTGTCACATATGTCAGACTACAACAAGTAAGGAAAAACATGCAGCTCTTCCACTCCAACCTGTCATAGAGGTAAAACCATTTGCTCAGTGGGGTATGGACTTCATAGTTTCAATTAATCCTCCATCTTCTGCGGGCCACATGTATATTCTTACCATGACTGATGATTTTACTAGATGGACATAGGCTCTTGCTTGTAGACAGTGTACTTCGGATGTGGTAATCAATTTTCTTGAATAAGAAATTATCAATCATTTTGGTTATCCACCATCTTTGGTCTGTGATAATGGTCCTGCGTTTGCATCACTGAAATTTTCTAATTGGGCATTTGATCATGGGATTGTTATTAAGTTTTCATCCAATTATTATCCTAAGGGTAATGGTTTAGATGAGTCTTCCAACAAGAACCTACTGACAGTTATCCGCACGTTGTTAGAACAAAATCCTAAGGATTGGCAGACCCAATTACGATTTGCTCTTAGGGCTAACCGTACTAGATAGAAGGCATCCATAGGAACCTCTCCTTATCACCTGGTGTACGGTTTGGAACCTGTGTTTCCTATCTAGTTGAAGATCTCTACCCTGTAGTTTATTAACGAGTACTATAATGAAGAAGATAAACGTGAGGCCCGTTTGGCTGAATTGTTGCATCTGGAAGAGAAAAGAGATGAAGCCCTAGAGAACTTTGCTAAACATCAGGGTGTAGTAAAAAGATGGTTTGATAGGAGAGCTAAAGTAAAGGCCTTTAGAATTTCTAACTTAGTTCTCTACTGGGATAAGGCCCATGATCGTAAAGGAGAGCATGGTAAATTTAATAAACTATGGCTTGGTCCTTACAAAGTTTCAAAAATTTTGGGAGATAATGCTTTTCATTTGAAAACCCTCACTGGTGAGGATATCCTGTTGCTTGTTAATGGGTAGTATCTGAAGCATTATTTTCAACCCTGAATTGCTTACAGTTCACCCTATACATAGCTAGAGTAGGTTTTCGTTCTATTTTGCTTTGTTGCTGGTTCTACTTTGGTAGTTTAGATTTGCTTTGGTTTGTCCTGCTTTTTCATTTTTTGTTTTTGCTTTGGGTTTCCTAGTTTCCTTGGGGCTGTTGCACCTGTACAATGGGCTATGTCATTTGGGATTGTTCTAGAAGTTTCTTTTATAAACTTCAGTTAGATTTTCAGAGTCAAGTGGTGGCTTTCTTTTATCTGATGTCCCTTGTACTCGGAATTAGAGTCACTTGTTTTAGATACACTTTGGAATATATTTGGGTCTCATATTTTCACACTAATTAAGGATTCTGGAGTTGCATTAGGTTTTTGAGTGATTGGGCCTGGTGAAAAATATTATATTTTGCTTCAGTACCACGGTGTTCCTCATCCCTGAGTGTGAGTGTCATTACTTATAAAGGTGAAGAAGAAAAGTTCTATAAACAAAGAAAGAAGAGAAAAGGGAATTTTGAAAATTTAAATGGCTTCACTTTATCAGGAGTATCCTAGTATCTCTACCGGGGCTATAGACATCTGAATGGCAGTAGAGCTATGCTTGGGAGGGTCACAACGATAACCTCGCTGGGGCTATGAATGCTTAACTGGCAGTGAGAGTATATCCAGGTTGCTTTTGAAGTTTGAACTTTTATGTAGCCGTGGTCAGATTTTCTTTTGTTCCCATTGCACTTACAGGATAAGAATACATGCATAATACACACACTTGGACCCTGGTATAGGAAAATGTCTTGTTGCTTGTGGTTTCTGAAACTTGGTTCATAGGAGTCTTGATGAGAGGATTGAAACCAGAGATTCTGGGTTCTTGATTCTAGTTTGTTTTTGAAATGCTCTGGAGCATTTCCCCAACGGAGTCGCCATTTGTTGTGCAGTTTTTGCACATACGCCCCACTGAAAGTGGGGACCCTCTTTTTTCGCTTTTTGGTGTTTTGTCCCTTCTTTTTCGAGGGTCTTCGCTTGCTTGGGTTCATGCTTTAATGTCCATCTTTCCAATTGAAGTGGCACACTTATGAATTTTATTGAATACCTTGAGTTCTAACTTTATTTCAGAGTTTTCATTGCTTTCGGAAAAATCCGCCTGGGCTGGATTCTCTCGGTTTCCATTCGATGTCCGAAGTTGTTGCCTTTTTACCCTATTTTTGGGAAAATTCGTATGGTCTAGATTTCCCCAAAGTCTGTCACCTCGTCGAATCCCCAAATTTTATGGTCATGGCTGTCTTGTCGACAATATTAATGGTGTTTGTACGGATGTTTTGGGGCTTTGATATATTGGATTTTGGGATGTAATTGATGGTTTGAGTTTATTCATTTGCTATCATTTGAGCTTATGTCTTGGAGGTTTTGCTAGATTTTCAATTTCAAGGCTGTTTTGGCTATGCATTTGCATTTCCTGTGCGTGGATTTTATTCTGCTCGCATTTGGCGGTTATTTGTTGGCATCACCAGTTTCGGCCCTTACGCTTTCATGGTATGTTGAAATAATCCTTTAGTTTGTTGGTTTCAAATTGCTTTGCTTCATTTATTTCTTGGACCTTTGTGATTTCCTGATTTCCTTGGGTATGCGTGTCATCATTGGGAATGTTGGGGGGTTTTGCGTTACTTTACTAGCTCGCTTGGTTGGTCATTGACATTTACTCATGGTCTGGTATTGCTTTCTTTGGGCATTTGCTTGCATTGGGATTAGACTCTTAATTCTAGTGTGTGAGCAAGTTGTGCTTTGTTCCCTGTACTTTCATGGCAAACATTTTAGGGTTCTTAACCTAGGGCATGACCAATCCTTCTCAAAACTGCTGTGAGGGGTGTTCTAGATTTGTGTTTCATCCGTTGGAGGTCTAGGTTAAGTTGTCAAAATACAGGCCTGAGATCTGGAGTTGTTGAATCGTTTTTGTGAAAGTAATGAGAAGGTGGAAAAGATCGGGTTTTCGAGGTCCTGACAAAATTTTGCTTCCCCTGGATTTCCCCGACTTATCTCTTTCTTTCTCTTTCACCACCTTTTTACTGGATTTCGTTTGTCTCACCAAAATCCGCTTCCTCCGAATTTTCCCGGTGTCTACAGTCGGGTCGTTTTACCGATTTCTCGCTTTGATGATGATATATTTGGCTTTCGCCAAAATCCGTCCCCTCTGGATTTTCCCAGATGTTCTGCATCCCCTCATTTTTCCTGGGTTAGTTGTAATTGGTGCTATTTTTGCCAAAATTCGTCTCTGGCGGATTCTTCCGAGTTTTCTGGGAAAATATTGAATTTGATATTTGTGAAGGATCTATTTATTGATAATGCATTTGATTGATTAAATGAGCTTATGCTAAATGTTTCTAATGGGTTTCCTTTGTTAATTGATGGATTAAAATGATATTATGGGATTTTGCATGCTTGGTTCACTTGAATCCGCCTGGTCTGGATTTTCTCGAAAATCCTCCCGAGTGTAGAATCCGTGAGGGGGGCTAAATCCCGAACTTTGAGGTAATAATTTTCTCCACTTGTTGTTTCTTGTGGATCTGATTATGGTCATCTTTATGTGTTTGCAGACATTATCAAGACAGAATATTGCTGGTCGAGGCAAGAGAAAGGCAACAGATCCAGGTGCAGAGACTTCTGCCATCTCAAATGAAGAGAAGGTGAAATTGGACATAAGGAGCCGAATTCCTGAGAGAAAGTTGACCTCAATTTGGTAAGGAGTCACAAATACAAATGTAGGCATGTGGGACTATGAGGAGTTCAAGGCTGAGATGTCAGCACCGAGCCCTCCTTTGTTGGCAAAGAGGATGGTAGACTCCGGATTGGCTCATGTGGTAGGTTTTCCTTCTATAGTGTAGTGCTATGAGCTGGTGCTTGAGTGTGCCAGAAATTATGATAGAGGGACACAAAGGATAATTGGTTCCCAGGGAAGGATTCTTGAGGGTTTCAGTCCTGTATCCATTGCTGCAACCTTTGACATGCCTGATAGGTCACATTTGGTGGCCTTTGACAAGGATGGTGCTAGAAAGCATTATGAGGAGAATGTAGTCAAGTCTTAGCAGGTGATCAACTCTTGGCTAGAGAAACCTAAATCCCATTTCTCCAAGTTGCCTAAGAAACTATTCAGGATTAAGTTCAAGAGAGAGTACTACAATGTCATCACCCTTCTTAGCAGGTTGGTGGGGTTGAAGAGTGCAGGTGTGTTCAAGACCTGGATGTTTAATGTGATTGCTAGAATGGAGCAGGGAATTGACTATCACCGGGTAGGTGTCATCAATGCAGTGATTCATGAGTAGTTATGCAATGTCTTGCAAACCAAGACTTTTACCATGACCTCTTTCCTAGTGTATTCATTGGCGAGACTTCACCCATACAAGGGGTTAAGCACTAGGGGTACCTTTGGGCAGGATGCCATCTATGAAGTATATCCACAATTGCACTTGACTGGAGGAAGTTATAGGAGATCCAATGATGCCTTCACAATGTACATCACTAGATTGCTCCAAGGTGCAAAGCATATGAGAATTTCTGATAAGGAAAAGGAATTGATAAATAGATATGGGGCATGGTTTATCCAGATCCCAACTTTCTCATACATTAGAATTGATGGTTTTCAGAGAGCTCCCTACAAAATCTCTACATACCCTACTGATCATGTCTTATTGTTGGAAGTCACTAGGCAGATTTGTGACTTTGGCAATGTTGTAAAGGGAGAGATGCACAAGATAGGTTTTGGAAATGATTTTCCCCTAAAAATAGGAATGGGTGAGGTTTGTGCTTCCATTCAATCTGCTCATGCTTCTGAGGAGGAGATGAGTACTCTTGGTCTCTCCTTCCATTCCAAAAGGGAAAGGTTTGACATCACCGACGAAGCTCAAAAGAAGGCCAGTAGGGAATATAGCCATAAGGCTCACATTTGAGATTACTGGGTTAACCTTGCCGATGAGTTTGAGGTAAGAAAGAAGAAGTTTTCTAGATTGCCAGTGGATTTGGTGAGACTATACAATGTGAAGGCAATCCCTGACCAGGTAGAAGAGGATGGAAATGTGATCCAGGGTTATGTCTATGAGGCAGTGAAAGATAGGCCAGCTAGAGAAGTTGACTGGTGAGAGGAGGAAAAGATTGAGTTGGACCAAGTTATGGCCCTAGTGATCAAATATACCAAGATGTGGTTGAAGCATAAGATGCTATAACTAGAGGGTGAAGGTTTCCCATGTACCTATGATCTGATGGGAGACTTGGAGTCTCATTTTGCTTTTGAGGGTTCACTTGAACCAGATCCTAAGGGCAAAGAGAAGGTGGATTCTCCTTTCAGAATCCAGGTAAGGGAGGTTCAAGCTGAGAAAGCTGTAGAGGTAGTTAAATAGAGGAAGCCTGTTGCTAAGAAGAGGAGACATGCCTATAGGAAGGAAGTTGAAAAGAATAAAAAAGAAGAGGAGGAGGTTGAAAGTGATCCTCCATTGATAAAGAAAAGAAGAACTACGAAATTATCACAAATGGTGGAGGAGGCTCCTAAAGTTGATAAGGAAATTGAGCCACCAGTGGTAGAAGTGGAAAGCTCAGGGGAAAATACACGGGTATACATGAGGAGGTCAAAGATATTTTCCCCAAGAGATACTGTAGTAAAGGAGAATGTTTCAGTGAGTTTTCCTGTCGTGCAGTTAGGCAGGCGAGAGATGATATCAGGTCCCTTGAGAGAAGGATTAAGGTTTTTCCTGTGCCACTTGTTGCTGAGCTGGATAGGGTCTTTTTGGCTGTAAATGGTGAAGAAGATCGAGATAAGGAAAAGGATGGGGAGTAGCTATATAGGGTTACATTGAGATTTGTGCTTCCCATTACTCACATGTATTGGGCCGACCTTTTGGGTATCTTGGCGGTTTTGGATGAAATTGGTGCTAATGGCACATTTCATATGTTCAAATGTCTTTAAGGCTGACCTCTTGGAGGTCATGTTTTTATTGTAAAATTATCCTTTGGGGCTGACCTATCTTTGGGATTCTCTATAAATTAGGCATGTTGCCTCATTTGATAGATAGATAGATAGGCATATAGGAAGATAGAGAGAAAAATAGATAAGTGATATTAGAGCGAAGTAGGGTTTATTCTCAAGCAAGTGTTGTAACAGAAAGTTGGAATTGTTGCTACTTTGGATGATTTAATATAAGAGAGATATTGTGTTTTGGTATCTATCTTTTGGAATTTCATCTAGCATGGTTCTTGTTATTCTATCTTTGAAATTTCTTATAAGTTTATGGTTAAATGGATTGGTAATGCTTAGGGTTTAATTTTTGGAATGTTTGCAGCGATCTCTAGTCCATACTTTTTGTAGTTAGCTGATTGTTAGCTGCTTTGCAAAGTTAGCCTGGACTTAAAATTGTGCTTAGTTCGGTTATAAGGGTTTGTTCATCTCAATTGCAATAGAATTGGCTAAATGAATGTTTGTGATTTGAAAATCTTTAAATACCTTAGAAGATTGCACTATTTTTGTGAAATTGCAGATCCGTCTAGGTCAAGTAGAAAGTAGTTTATGAGAGATCGGTCCATTTTGAACATTTTATCTTTTGGCATTTTCAATCTTAGGGTTAGAAGTAGTCTTACAATTATCTCTGAAACCTTTATCTTTTGCTGTTTCTTTATTATCAAGGTTAAAGTCAAGTTTCAAAGTATCGATTTATTGTTTATATCTGATAAATTAGAACTCCAGTGTTTGCTCGTAGTAAGGTCCCATTGTGATTACCAACATTTTCACATTTATCACTGAGTTGTTTTGTTGCATTGTCAAGACCTGACATTAGAGACCTTGGGGTTATCTCTTTTTCCATAGAGATTTACCTTTCAAGAGAGATAGGACATCATATTATGTCTAAGTTGTTGCTGTGCGAAAAACACCATCAACAATCCCTTCTTGCTACCCCAATTAGAAGGAGGTTCATCCTCAAACTTACGCTTCATCAGAGGATGCGAGATCTTCATAGAAGAAGTGGAAGGTGAGGAGGAAGAGGAAAAAACTATAGTGGATACCACCAATGTATTCAACATATCCATAGGCTTAAGAAAAGGTGGGATGTTGGGAAGGGACATCAGGAGAGGAGTATCAATCAAGGGGGTGGTAAACACTTGCACCCTTTTAGGGTGAGGGTTATCGATGCTTGTGAGGGGAGCTGTAATAGGAATTAAGGTAACAGGAAGTGAAGTAAAAGGGGAAAAAGAGGGGGCTATAGCAAGAGATTCTGAAATAGGAGTTGTTGGCTCATCTTCTACCTTCTGCTTGGCATCCTACTTAGCAATTAGAGCCTTTCTCTGACGCTTATGCTCACACACAAGGTAGTTTCTTTGGCTCCACAGGCTGAAAGCTATGGCTTGAGGAGGGACAACAGGCTCCTATTCTACCATGGGAGTTTCCATCATAGAAGTTTCCAACGAAGTGACTAAATCCTAGACAAAAATAGGAGGAAGAGATGAAGGAACATAAGAAACAATTAGTGGAGAAGAAGACTCAAGTGCCTCAGTGGTGGGCCTCTTCCCATTCACCACCAAAGAGGCATGAGTAGTAGGTAGCTGTAGGGGATGAGAAGTAGAGGCAACTCCATGGGGACCCTTCCCCTTACCATATACAATGGGCCAAGGCACCATATGTAAGATAGAAAGGTGCAATATCTGATGCTTGGCCTTCTGCTAAGTAGGCACCATCAAACTCTCAATGAGATGCATGGAGGAAGAGGTCGAAGGCACCACAATAGGGTGGCAGGTGGAAGTTGATGGAGCAATAGAATAAGAAGAAGGCTCTTGGGTGTGAGAAGACTTCCCCTTGCCCTTTTGTGAGGAAGAGGCAACCTGTTGTTGTGCTATCATAGAAGCCTTAACTGAAATTGTGTAAGGGGAAGGAGGGTAGGTCACTTTCAATGCTATTTCCCCATTCTTGTATTTAACATGAGTGTGATATAACAGGTCTATTCTTGGAGGAAGTAGATCAATAGGGGCAAGATAGAAGTGATGTAATGAATAGGCCCCATGTGACACCATCGACTTACACCTGATGTTGTGCACAACATGCACAAAGCCCTCATGAGAAAACTTCAAACATTTATGGATCACCAAAAGGACAGTGTTCATGGAAATAAGCCATCAGATGCCTAGCTTCACTTTAAAAAAGTTAGACTCTAGGGCGGGTGCATGGAAATGGGTAGCAATTCCGTGGACACCCTAAAAAAAAAAAGTTGAAAAACATAATGCGAGCTCACATTATGTCTTCTGTTAAACCTAGGCAAGGTCTCGGTGGCTACAACTACAAAAATTATAATGTGAGTGTGTTATAACATGCTCGTGTTATCAACTATTAAAAGAAAAAAAGAAATGCAAATCTCCCATTTGCATTTCGACTGGTTTTTTGGTTGCACCCGCGGCCAAAAACTCCAGAATATCGCGCTCGCATTCTAGGAGGAGAATTTCTTCACCAATAATCCCTATTTCTTCACAATGATGGCCCCATGATGAGGAGGAGCTATAAGAGGTAAGGATTCTATGATTTTTGTTTTGAATTTGTTAGTTTTAGGTTGAATTTGATATCTATTTGTTTGAATTTTTAAGAGATGCAAATCAACCTGCAAACCCTTAAAATCCTCAACAAGAAGACCAACCAAATCCTCAAGATCAAAATCAACCACAACATCAACCTCCTCCACTAATCACTCAACCCCCTCCTGGCACTCAACAAAATTTAATAACCACAGAAAGAATGACCTTAGCAAATTCATTGAAAGATATGTTAACAAACGTAGATTCAATTATCAAACAAATAACTGGATGGGAAGATAGGAGGCAGGTGGCTAGGGATTATTATGCAAATAAACTATCATACAAGGATGTGAAAGATTTAAAAATTACAAAAGGTGATTTGTGCTCATTATTCACCGACCCATGTACAAATCAAAATCTTACCCTCAATGCAAAGAGGTTTCCTATCCATTGGTCCCACCACCAACAAATGAAGGACCGGTTTTATGATAGGTGGTACATGGTCTTCGATTACCCACCGTGCAACAATTGCAAGGTCCTGCAATATTTCCTTAGGAAACTATACAATGAGTTCATATTGAACAAAATCCCAAATTATTTTGATATGAGGGATTTCTAGGGGAGAGGTGGGGGGTCAGCTCAGGATAGACCTGGTGCACAGCCGGATCCTATGTGGCAAGGTAGATGAGCTCTCACTAGGCCACCTCATAAGCATGTTGTTATGCCTTCCATCATGAAGGAAAGTGCTGATGTAGAGACATTGCAGGCAATCAACACTTTGACCCAGAGTGTCATCCATCATCCTAGCTCTATTCTACAACGCCATCCAGGGGAGTCTTCTAGTGGTGGCCTTCGAACACAAGTGTGTCAATCTTGCGAGGCTACTTGTTCACATGACCCCACCGACCCTTAGGAGACTGGTACACAAGATCTGTCTACATCTATGGAGATGGAGAGGGCAGCTGAAATTTTGCATGAGGCATATGGCATTGATAGTCAAGTAAAAGTTAGTACATGTGTTCATTGAATTGAATTTATTAAATTTCAATTTTGGAATGCAAGATTAACTAAAAGTGTTTTATGATTTTAATAAAATTGCAAGGTCACAGTGTTGAGACTGGATACACCGCCCCCCCACCAACCTATATTTGTAGTACACCTATTGCTAGGGTATGCAACTAGTAAACAATTATAAGTTTTTGCATATTAATGGCATTGTTTTAAGAATGGTAATTTAATATGCAATTTTGGATGTTGAATAGACTAATATTGGAGGTTTTGATGGAACACTTCCCAGTGGTAGTGGATTTACTCAAAACTTCATGGGGGTAATAGAATAAAGAGTTTAACTAATGAATCAAGTACTTAATAGATTTGTGTAGTTTATACATGCACATCGTTGATTACGTTGAATAATTTATTGTTTTATTTTCAGTTGTTGCGAGACGATACACCTTCAAATGTGACTAGGGCAATGGATATTGGTGTGACATCTACTATACAATCCTTGATGGCTCTCACAGAAGAGGTATGAGGAAAATTAGTAAATTTTAATTTACATTTATTGTTATAGATGTTAGTTAGTGGAAAATCAAACCATTATTGATTCACGTAGTTTTTGTCTATTTGTATGGTTTATACAGGACTTGAGCACATCTGAGCATGGGCGTGAGGATATTTCCCTCATGGAGAGAGATCATGAGATGGCTATAAGTGATTATTTTGTCAAATATATCATTTTTTATAATGTAATTTCTATATATTCATGTCTTTATTTCTTATTGTAATAGTTAAAACTTCACCATGAACTAAACCCTAGGGGGAGTAGCACAAGCACTCCACAAACAAAACAAAAACTAGTGACAGACCTATCGCCATCCGAACAAAAAGGAAAGGAAAATCTTTTATTTCCTGCACATGGAGAGCAGTGAATTTTGATTCCAGAGTCATTTGTTGTATGCTTGCATGGCAGTTTTGTATATATTTTTTATTGGACATATTTGACATTGTATACCTAGATGGAATTCTCGTAAAGCCTATATGGCTATTTTGTACATATATTTCATACTTATATCGACATATATTGATGTATGCCTACATGGCTATTTGGTTAATACAAATATCTTTTATTGATGCGTGTCCATATTTGCATTCTAAATTGATGGTTCAATAGATATGAGTTACGTGTATTCAAGTGTATACTTTACAACTTACATGCATACTTTGTGACTTACGTGCATTTGAGTGTATACTTTGTGGCTTACATGTTTTCATGCATATACCTTGTATTCGTGCATATACTTTGTTTTAATTTGTGTACACTATGTATTCATGTGTATACTTTTTGAGGCTTACGTGTTTTTGATTACTTGTACTTCCCTTATTGACATGTATATGTTTGACTTATTCACGTGTATAATTATTAATTGGTTAGCCTTAGCATTGATCTATTTCATCCTCAATGCATGATCCTTGAGATGGATTAAGTACACCCTCAAGGTAAAAAGGAGTTTCACATGCATTCTTCGTAGGCTCATTTTAGTAGTGAAACCAAAAACCTCTTGCATCATTGAAACGATTTTTTTTTCCTTTATAGCAGGTTTGAAGCCATTATCATTCTCCATCAGTTCTTCATGTATCCACTCCCCATTAATGGTTGTCTCATGACCTTCATGAAACCAACCACTTATCTCATTTGTGATAGAAGAAATGTATGAATATTTATCTTCCTCCTTATGAACCATTCATTATAATGAGAGATGGGTTCTTGTGAACCACTACTGATGAATCATGGGTCAATGAGTTTGACTTGTAAAACTACATGATTGAATCTTGATAGCAATATCACAATATTTATATATCTAAATGTGTTATTTCCTTCAACTAAAATTTGTGCTTATACTTATGTGATTGATGTATGTTTGTGTATGGGATCATAGTAATTTCTATTTGATGATGCTATTGTGTCTTTAAGGTTTATTTATTAAAGGTTGCATGAAATAAGTTTTAAATCCTTACAAATCTTTGAATTTCTTAGGTTTTTCTATTTGTCGAGTCTGGGCTCCGAGCCCGAGTCCAAGTCAAAAAATGGCTTGTCAAGTCTGAGGCGAGTCCTAGTCTTGTAACACTGGTGTGAACACATCGAGGAATAATGTATATGCCGATGAAGAGAGAACCCATCCTTGTTTCCAAACAAACCATGGTATAGATATGGCTGGTCGAGATAAAACATCACTCTCCTGGATAGTTCAAACCATAATCTTTCATGGCTACAAATACACCTTCATTATGTGTGTTCTTGATCCTACTAAAGAAATGGTGGAACATGTTGTAGATCAAATATTGCAACCCTAAGTTCACAAGAAGGTTACTTGTCCTGATTTCTGCAAATATCTTTAAGATGTTCATCCTTCTTGAGTAATGTGAACTATTGATGTTATCTAGATCTTTGAAATTATCTGCAATCATGTGCAATACTATAGAAGCTAGAGCTATATCTAATATTACAAATGACTGCTCAATGGAATCCTTATAGCAATAGCACAATTTGACACATTGTAGAAAATACCTCCTACTTATCAATTAATGAGCTAAAGGGGCTCTATAATGAATGTTTCATAAGGAACAACATGTGCTGAAGGTTTTGCAAATGGGGTTGCAAGCTAAGTGGGCTTAACCTTTGGGAAAAAACTTCATGGTTAAGCGCTTGAGCTGGAGTATATTGGAATGGGTGACCTCCCGGGAAGGCCTAGTGCCTCACCTCTATGAGAATCACTTAGATGCAATGAGTGCTAAGTGGGCCATTCAATATCATTTCAAATTTGTTTCTTTAAGTAACTTAAAAATTTGCAACATAAGATTCCTCCAACCTAAGGGATCGATTCGATGGAACATAGCTTAGAGCGATTCCACATGTTTCGGTACAAAAGAGGAACATGCTTAGCATAAACATACCTATTTGTAAGTGTTGGAATAGTCCGCTTGGTCACACAAGTTGCAGAACAAATGTTGCACCACTTTGCAACTTTGCATTGCTTGCATTTGATGCTTTTTCCATCAAGTGAAAATCCGCCACCACTAGAAAACCACTCTGAGATAGCCAAAAATGAGAGAGGTTTTTGTAGAAAGTCTCAACACGATCCTATTGGATCAGACAAGAATTTTCTAAGTGTCATGACATCTGAGTATTAGCATGCTGAAGTTTGCAGCCATTTTGCACTTTGGACCCTTAAGGTATCGATCCGGTTGAATGTAGCTCAGAGTGATTCCATGTGTTTAGTGTGAAAAAAGACCATGCCTAGTGTAAACATACATATTTAGATGCATTGGAGCAGTTAGTTTGGTCACACGAGTTGCAGAGCGAAAGTTGCACCACTTTGCAACTTTGCACTGGTTGAATTTGACACTTTTTCCATCAAGTGAAAATCCGCCGTCACGAGAAAAAAAATCCAAGATAGCCAAAACCAAGAGAGGTTTTTCTAGAGGGGCCCAATGCCTTTTTTTAGGATCAGATGAGAAGTTTCTAAGTGTCACGGTATCCAAGTAATAGCATGCTGGAATTTGCAGCCATTTTGCACTTTGGAACCTTAAGGGATCGTTCCGGTTAAACGTAGCTTGGAGCGATTCCTTGTGTTTCAGTGCAAAAAATACCTATTTAGATGCGTTGGAGCAGTTAATTTGGTCACACGAGTTGTAGAGCAAAAGTTGCACCACTTTGCAACTTTGCACCGCTTGAATTTGACACTTTTTCCATCAAGTGAAAATCCGCTGCCACAAGAAAATGACTCTAGGATAGACAAAACTAAGAGAGGTTTTTCTAGAGGGGCCTAATGCATTTCTGTAAAATCAGACGAGAAGTTTCTAAGTGTCACGGTATCCGATTACTAGCATGCTGAAGTTTGCAGCCATTTTGCACTTTGGACCCTTAAGGGATCGATCCGATGGAACATAGCTCAGAGCGATTATATGTGTTTCGATGCAAAAAAAGACCATGCCTAGTATACAAATACCTATTCAGACGTGTTGGAGTAGTTAGTTTGGTCACACGAGTTGCAAAGCGAAAGTTGCACCACTTTGCAACTTTGCACTGCTTGAATTTGACACGTTTTCCATCAAGTGAAAATCCACCGCCACGAGAAAGCCACTGCAAGATAGCCAAAACCAAGAGAGGTTTTTATAGAGAGGCCCAATGCCTTTTTCTAGGATTAGATGATAAGTTTCTAAGTGTCACGGTATCCGAGTACTAGCATGTCGAAGTTTGCAGCCATTTTGCACTTTGGACCCTTAAGGGATCGATCTAGTGGAACATAGCTCAGAGCGATTCCATGTGTTTCAGTGTGAAAGAGGACCATGCATAGTGTAAAAACACCTATTTGGATGTATTGGAATAGTCCACTTGGTCACACAAGTTGCAAAGTGAAAGTTGAACCACTTTGCAACTTTGCACAACTTGAATTTGACACTTTTTCCATCAAGTGAAAATCCGCCGCCGTGAGAAAACCACTCCAAGATAGCCAAAACCGAGAGAGGATTTTCTAGAGGGGTCTAACACCATTCTATAGGATCAGATGAAAAGTTTCTAAGTGTCATGGTATCCAAGCAATAACATGCTAAAGTTTGCAGCTATTTTGCACTTTAAACCCTTAAGGGATCGATCCAGTGGAACATAACTCAGAGTGATTCGATGTGTTTCGGTGTGAAAGAGGACCATGCCTAGCATAAAAATAAATATTCAGATGTGTTAGAATAGTCCACTTGATTACACAAGTTGCAAAACGGAAGTTGCACCACTTTGCAACTTTGCACTGCTTGCATTTGATGCTTTTTCCATCGTGAAAATCCGCCGCCACGAGAAAACGACTCGAAGATAGCCAAAACCGAGAGAGGTTTTTTCTAGAAGGGCCCAATACCTTTATATAGGATTAGAGGAGAATTTTCTAAGTGTCATAGTATCAGAGTAATAGCATGCTGAAGTTTGCAGCCATTTTGCACTTTGGACCCTTAAGCGATCGATCCGGTGGAACATAGCTCAGAGTGATTCCACGTGTTTCTGTGTGAAAAAAGACCATGCTTAGAATAAACATACCTATTCGGACGCGTTGGAGCAGTTAGTTTGGTCACACGAGTTGCAGAGCGAAAGTTGCACCACTTTGCAACTTTGCACTACTTGAATTTAACACTTTTTCCATCAAGTGAAAATCCGCCGCCACGGGAAAACCACTCCAAGATAGCCAAAACCGAGAGAGGTTTTTCTATAGGGGCCCAACGCTTTTCTGTAGGATCAGATGAGAAGTTTCTAAGTGTCACAGTATTCGAGTAATATCATGTTGAAGTTTGCAACCATTTTGCACTTTGGATCCTTAAGGGATCGTTTCGGTTGAACGTAGCTCGGAGTGAAACCACGTGTTTTAGTGCGAAAAAAGATGATGCCTAATATAAACATACCTATTTGGATGCGTTGGAGCAGTTAGTTTGGTCACACGAGTTACAGAGCGAAAGTTGCACCACTTTGCAACTTTGCACTGCTTGAATTTGACACTTTTTCCATCAAGTGAAAATCCACCACCACAAGAAAACCACTCCAAGATAGCCAAAACCAAGAGAGGGTTTTCTAGAGGGGCCCAACGCCTTTCTGTAGGATCAGACAAGAAGTTTCTAAGTGTCACGGTATCCAAGTAATATCTAAGTGTCACGGTATCCCAATAATAGCATGTTGAAGTTTGCAGCCATTTTGCACTTTGGACCCTTAAGGGATTGATCCAGTGGAATATAGCTCAGAGCGATTCTACATGTTTCGGTGTGAAAGAGGACCATGTCTAGCATAAACATACCTATTCTGATGTGTTGGAATAGTTCGCTTGGTCACACGAGTTGTAGAAAAATGTGTACAAATTGTTTACATGACCTTTATATGACCTTTTTCACATTGTTTTGAGACCTAATTAAAGACTATTTTTGGGTTTGGAAGTCTGGTGTGAAGATCTAAGGGTAGTTCCTTTGTAAAATTGGCCTACTTGGAGGCCTAAAATAGTGAAAAGGGTCAATTTTCTTAATGTTGTCCCAAAGGAGTCATGTGATGGGTTAAGGTATGTCTTGCAACTATGAAATTGGAGCTACAATCATTCTTTTATTTTCCTGGTGTTTTCGAAAGTTTTGGAGTTAAGGGCCCAAAACTGGTTTTGCGTAGTAACTAGATTCCAAGGGTGAAATTTGGGAAATAATGTTTTTGTTTGTTGTCCAGCTTGGAGGAGTGTTGGGATTGGTCCATTATGCATTTTTAATCTTCTTAGATGGCTCTTGAAGGCAAGTTGACATCTTCAATGGTTTTGGGTCCTCTAACTATGCATCAAAAATGAGTATCACAGTTTGAAGTGTGTTTATGGTTTGGGAGATACTTGTGACAATTTGTAGATGCTTGGCTACTAGTAATGTGGAAAGTGAACAAAGGAACTAAGTTTGTGTGTAAGGGCAGACTTCTGAAAGGTTTCATTTTTGTTGTACTAACTCAAACAAAGATTTATTAAGCAAATAATGGTTTGGTTATGCCTTAAGAATTATAGTTTGTGTTTGTAAACAATGGTTCCACTATGGAAGATTTAAGACAACTTGCGAATGACATAATCATTGGTTGATGTTTTGAGGAACCTAGTTGATTTTAATCAGTTATTTTCAATATTTTCAAGGTGTTTTGAAGGTCCTTAAGGAATTGGGATCTCTTAATTCTAATTTGAGTATACAAATCAAAAGTTTTGTGAAGCGAAATATAGTTGAATAAGTGTGTCAAGAAAGGTGTTGATTTATTCCTTTGTACTGCATCATTTTGTGCAGAGGTATTGGAAGGTGTTTGGACCCTTCAAAGGAATGGGAGAGGCTTGGAGTTGTCTTAAAGGATGAATTTTGGTGAATGGTTTTGAATTTCTATAATTGGCAAGTGTAAAATGGTAATTGGAAAGTGCATATAATTGTGTATATAATTTGGTAATTTAAAATGTGCATTAACAACCTAAGGTTATAAAGAAAATAAAATGAAAGCAAACCATAATAGAATGAAAGAAAATGTGTAAAGAATTCACATACCTTAAAAACCAGACTTTCAAATGGAGTTCAACCCAATTATGTAGCCTTAGCTTCTTCTTTCTTCAAACTCCACAACAATTTGACTTGTTCAAAAGATTGTTCCCTTCCACACTTCCATTGTATATAAGTTTTCAATGGAATTCAAACTTCATTTGATATTATATGTCTTTCAACGTGGAAACTCTGCTATTTCATGCAAAGGTGGTAAAAAGATCATGGAAAAGGTGATGGAATGTGAAAAATATGCTTGCACACTTCACAACATCATCAAAAAGCTATTTTTTGTCGGAGCACACACATAACTAGGGGAATATGTAGATTGTGGGCCTTCAAATTACAGGTATATAGATATTTTTACTGTTTTAGTGGAGTAAAAAAAACGAGCGCGTTATAACGTGAGCGCGTTATGTGAAATTTGGTTTTCTTAGTGTATTTTTGAGAGTATAGGAGTTTCTGAGAGAGTGGGAGGGAGAGAGGGGGAGAGTGGGAGAAAGAGAGAGTGGGAGGGAGAGAGGGAGAGAGTGGGAGAGAGTGGGAGAAGGGGAGAAGTAGAGAGTGGTAGATAGAGAGGGAGGGAGAGATGGTGAGAGTGGGAGAAGGGGAGAAGTGGAGAGTGGGAGATAGAGAGGGAGGGGTAGATGGTGAGAGTGCGAGAAAGATAGAGTGGGAGAGAGTGGGGGAGAGTGGGAGAAATAGAGAGTGGGAAGGAGAGAGGAGGAGAGTGGGAGATAGAGAGGGAGGGAGAGAGGGGAGAGTGGGAGAAAGAGTGGGAGAAGGGGAGAAGCAGAGAGTGGGAGACCCTCAACCCTCAACCCTCAACCCTCAACCCTCAACCCTTAAACTCTAATCCCTCAACCCCTATACCCTCTTAATCCCTCAACCATCAAACCCTAATCCCTCAACCCTCAGCCCTTAAACCCTAATCCCTCAATCCCTATACCCTCTTAATCCTTGAACCCTCAACCCTTAAACCCTAATCCCACAACCCCTATACCTTCTTAATCCCTCAACCCTCAACCCTCAACCCTTAAGTTCTAATCCCTCAACCCCTGTGCCATCTTAATCCTTGAACCCTCAACCCTCAACCATTAAACCCTAATCCCTCAACCTCTAGACCCTCTTAATCCCTCAACCCCTATACCCTCTTAATCCCTCAACCCTTAAACCCTAATTCCTCAGCCCCTATACCCTCTTAATCCCTCAACCCTCAATCCTCAACCCTTAAACCTTAATCCCTCAATCCCTATACCCTCTTAATACCTCAACCCTCAACCCTCAACCCTTAAACCCGAATCCCTCAATCCCTATACCCTCTTAATCCCTCAACCCTCAATCCTCAACCCTTCAACCCTAATCCCTCAATCCCTATACCCTCTTAATCCATCAACCCTCAACCCTCAACCCTTCAACCTTAATCCCTCTACCCCTATACCCTCTTAATCCTTGAATCCCTCAACCCTCAACCCTTAAACCCTAATCCCTCAACCCCTATACCCTCTTAATCCCTCAACCCTTAAACCCTAATCCCTCAAACCTTAAACCCTCTTAATCCCTCAATCCTCAATCCTCAACCCTTAAACCCTAATCCCTCAATCCCTATACCCTCTTAATCCCTCAACCCTCAACCCCTATACCCTCTTAATCCCTCAACCCTCAATCCTCAACCCTTAAACCCTAATCCCTCAAACCCTATACCCTCGTAATCCCTCAACCTCTTAATCCCTCAACCCTTAAACCCTAATCCCTTAATCCCTATACCCTCTTAATCCCTCAACCCTCAACCCTCAACCCTTAAACCCTAATCCCTCAACCCCTATACCCTCTTAATCTCTCAACCCTCAATCCTCAACCCTTAAACCCTAATCCCTCAATCCCTGTACCCTCTTAATCCCTGAGCCCTCAAGCCTTGAACCTTAATCCCTCTACCCCTATACCCTCTTAATCCTTGAATCTCTCATCCCTCAACCCTTATACCCTCTTAATCCCTCAACCCTCAACCCTTGAACCCTAATCCCTCAACCCCTATACCCTCTTAATCCCTCAACCCTTAAACCCTAATCCCTCAACCCCTATACCCTCTAAATCCTTGAACCCTAAACCCTCAACCCTTAAATCCTAATCTCTCAATCCCTATACCCTCTTAATCCCTCAACCCTCAACCCTTAAACCCTAATTCCTCAACCCCTATACCCTCTTAATCCCTCAACCCTTTGTAGATACCGAAAATTGGTCTAGGCCTGGGAGTACACATTTCGATATAATTTTCTATAGTCCGTTGTCATGATTAAATAATGTTTATTATTTAATTAACCTTTCTAACACATATTTCCTCTATTAATTAAATACCCCTTTTTAGTTAATTCATTAATTCATTATTAACCTTTATCCAATTTGGTTAATTAAATAAATCATATTTATTTAATTATGTTGCGAACTAATTAATTCTTCACCCTTTATCTATCAATTAAAGAATTTATTATTTAATTACCCTCTTTGTCATATTTCAACTATAATTAAATATTCTTTATTTAATTATTCATTTAACCCCCTTTATCTATAATTAAATATTTATTATTTAATTATTCATTTAATCCTTTTCAAAAGTCAAATTAAATAAATGATCTATATTTATTTAATTAAGTCTTTCACTTTCGAATGTTGAATTAAATTAACATTTAATTCATATGTAATTAATTATGTCACATTGCTCTATCAATTAGTTATCTAATTATTCACTCACCTTCTGACTCGAGATCTATTTTTAGTTTTCCAATTATCTTCGATTTTAACACCAGTTTATCTTTGCAAGAAGTCTCTCCGTCACAACTAGTCGATTAACTAGTTCTAACTCATATGCATGAATGCTTTTATTAATTAAATATCTTTATTTAATTAATTAACTCAGGTTTGCATTCAAATGCCTTATTCTTCAACTTCTAACTTTGGCTTTTGCATACAAAGTCTATTTCTTCTATTTTCGAAGATTCTTAACTCAAGATTAAGTTATCGTTCTAACTTAGTCTCTATCTGTAGTCTTTCTTGAACTCATGTTTTGAATCGCATTCTAACTCATGTTCTATCTGAGACATAACTCACATCGCATGGCATTCATCAATCTCTTCCGTCAATCTCTCTTTCAATCCGAGCCAATCGTTCAAAAACCCAAAATCTATAAAATGGCTTGTCATAATCATTATTCCTCCTCCCAAAATCATTCATTTTTGAGAAGAGACTCATCTTCAATATTTTGCTTAGACACTCAATGAAGTTATACTTGCATTCAAACACAGAAATCTGAGGGAAAGAATACTGAAAAGGCAAAATGGAGAAGAGCAATAAAGATAATTCGAAAGGATCAATGCATATTCGGTGAGATCATTTTGGTTTTATTATTTAGTTTACTTATTTGTTCTTTGTTGTTTGATTTTAGATTATTGATTAGATTAGGATTTAACTTTGTTATTCTAGTAGTTGCAAAAAATATATGATTTACATTTGGTGAACCTAACATGAACACGCTTCAAAATTTGCACATATTTTTCGTCTTTCCGTTTTTCTATTTTTTATTCTTTTTTGCAGGTTCTCTGTACGACTCACCGCATGAAGGAAAAGAATGCGGATCTAGTGACCCAACAGTGCAGAATACATTCCCTTAACACCTTTACTATAGGGGAGAGAATCAAAAATGAAAAACTAATAGTTTCTGAAACATATAGAGATGCATACAACCATGGCAATGAGAAACCAAAAAGATGAGCAAACAAAGATGACACAGTATTTACATGGGAAAACCCTTTCAGGTAAAAAACCCACCACACAAAGTCAAATCTATTGTATTACAGTAATGAATTGATTACATACAATATCCAGATTTCTTTGCTCAGCTCACAATCACCCAGAGAGATTTAGATCTACTGTTACAATGTTTTAACAACATACAGTTCAAAACCCTCTTCAAGAACTCACGTCCTTTAGCTCGCGACTTCAACTTGCTCTGCAACTTCACGACTCAGCTCAACTTGTCTAACTTTTTGGAAAATAACATATCTCTCATCCAAATGTAACCGACTCAATAAGAGCAAGGAAGACCATCCGCAAATCACGCATCTGGTTGGATCTGACAGATCTCCCTGCAACGAGCCGCCCAGGCATTCAATGCCAAACCTAACACTGTCGGAGTTGGAGTCGAAGTCAGAACAGGAGTCGAAATAGGACTCCACTGAAATTACACACTGTCAGAGTCAGAGTCGGAGTCGGAGCTGGAGTCAAAATATGACTCCATCGAAATCACACACTGTCGGAGTCGGAGTCGGAGTCAGAGCTGGAGTCAAAACATGACTCCACCAAAATTTCAAGTTCAGGAACCATTTCGGTTCTGTGTCTGCCCACGCCAAAGATGAACTCATCGGAAACAATTCTGATCGGGTAAAGTCAATCCGAGGTCAAACCAAGATAGGAACATCGGAGTCAGAGCCGGAGCCGGAGGCGGAGCAGAAATAGAAACAAGACTTTACCAAAAGTCCAAGATCAAGAACCAATCCGGTTCCGGTTCCGCCTCTGCCAACTGCAAGAAACATCAATTCAAAACCAGGACAAGGCGGAGGAAAAACTCCCCAAGGAGAATCCAAACATTCAGTAGAACCAGATCATAAAAGCAGGATTCGGGATCGGAGTTGGAACTGAAACTGAAACAAGAACCTGACAAACGGACATTGCCAACTTCCAAAACTGGTTCCGCCTCCGCCAGAACTTGCGAAGCGAAACATACGGTAGGAAGCGGAGTCGGAGCAGGAACGAGAATCGAAACCTGAAACTTAGGCAAATAGAACAATGCCTAATTCCATTCCGGTTCTACCTCTACCAGAGACTCGGAACTTAGGCAAACAGAACAATGCCAAGTTCCATCCTAGCTCTGCCTCCGCCTGAACTTTGTAAACAACACAAAATCACCAAGGCATGAAAATGAGGACTTCAAGCTAGAAGTTGAGACATAATTTCTCAACACCGCATTTGTTCCGCAAAATGACGCATCTGTATAAACGTACCACATTTGTGAAAAACATGGACGCATCCGTCATCACGAATCGCATCCACGAAGTCAAGAACTGCATCCGCCTGTCAACAACTTCATGAACCACATCCACTTGTCAACAAATTCGCGAACCGCATCTGTTGCTCCAAAAGCCGCATCTACCTGGTAAAAATTTTTCACTTTTTTATTGATTTCTGTGCATCCATATTTTTGTTTTTACTTTTTATGTTGTTTGGATTTTCACTAATATTTGTTTTAGTTTTGTTAAGGAGGAATGACAGTGTTTGCAGGATGAAGCATAGAAGACCATTAAATACCTAAGACAATTTTTTGCAAGACGAAAGTTGAAGACCAATGAACTACTGATAAATTTGCATGCATGACCTAATGCCTTTGTGTTAATTTATTTATGTAAGCAAGCTTTTGTTTGGTAGATAGATAATCATCGTGTGGGATTAAAATGAATTTTCTATTTGATAGATAGAAAATTGTCTTTTGGATTAAAAAAAACCATTGTCTTCTTTGTCTGGTGCTTTTGCACGCATTTGTAACCCTTACGATTCAGTACACCTAAGTATCCTCTCCCCTTGCGTAGTTATGTGATCCTGGGTGTAAGAGAAATGGTTGTTGACTCTAGAACTTGGGCCTATCTTGGTGGGAAAAAGTACTCACCCCAAGACAACTCAGACCAGTAGCACGCTAAAGCCAAGCAACTTCCAGCCGATATAGAAAAGTGGATTCTTGGGGAAAGCCCACGAATCATTCGCACTATTCTGACAAGATGGACAAAAATGGACTGTCGCCGATGTTGGATAGTGTCCCATGAACATAATGCCCTTATTAAACACCTTGTTGTAGAGTTACCAAAATCCTACCTACTTGTTGGCACAACAGGGTCGGCCCTGTGAAGCCATCTTACATATTTACGATTTATGTGTGGAAATGAAATGTATGCCATGGGAGTTTCATGGATACAGTAGCTTGGCTGCCCCATATAAGTGAGTGTCATGGAGGGGAGCTAGTGGGGTCAAGCTACTATTCATTCGCCATAAATATGCGTAGCTGGAGAAAGAAATCCAAGTATTGTCCCTAAACCCTAGGTTGTAATTGTTTTTCGAGTCTTAACGGTCCTTTCATCACAAAAACTAAAAATACATTGATTGCTATGTTTGCTCTTTGTTGTATTCATCAAAATCTTGATCAAACAAACAAAGTCAGTCAACAAATTTCAGAAAAAAAATTTCAACTATAAGAAAACTGAGTCGCATTTGTTAGTCTAAACGCCGCATATTTATTAACGAGTCGCATCAGTTAGGGGAAACGCCGCATCTATCTATCAAAATATTCATTTTTCATACTCTGCATATCACGAGTCACAACTATCATATGCTGAGTTGCATGTGTCCATGCAAACTGCATCTGTTAGTTTTAAAATCGCATGTGTCCTATTAAATCACATCTGTCAGTTGTCAAATCGCATGTGTTTTAGTAAACCATAATTGTCAGAGGAAAAACCACAACTGTTAGAAAATGTGCATCTGTCAACATTTGAACCGCAACTATTAGGTGGACCGCATTTTCTTGTCAACAAAAAACATCAAAAACTACGAGCTGAGTCTGAAATGTCATTGTCATTATTTTCTTTAGGTTCTTAGGATCAACCTTAGATTAGAAACTGGTTAATTTTGCTCAAAAACCTTGCATCATTAGGTGTCATATACGTCTTAGTCACAATAAACATCTTAGTCATAGTCATCCTAAGTTGCATGCATATAGATACTCCCTAGGAAATTGCTTATCACAGAATAGATAACTTTTCTCATCTTTGGAAACGTTCATGTTCTGGTTTGTCACAGTCATTGAACCTAGTCACTTTTGTCCCACTTAGTGAATCTTTTCAGCTCAACAGTCTAGTTCAGAAAATTCACCTTGTCATACTGTCCTTGTCATACAATTAGGTTCCTTGGTAAAAAACAAATCTTTGCATGCATTTATTCCAGAGGTGGTTGGTTATACCCATCTTAGACTCATTTATCGTCATTAGTCCACTCAGAATTTTGCATATTGTTCGTCTTGTCATATGTCATTTTAGATCTTTAGCAACATCCTTATTGACAAAAAAATCCAAAAACATAGACATAGGTCATATTAGTTTTTAGACATAGTCGACATTACCCATTTTGAGCAAATTTTTCATGGTCGAAACAAGGTCCAAAAAGAAACACAAAGCAATGACAGACCCTAACGAATTCATCAATCCGTTTGGAAACCAACCGTCAGGAAGTAAACGACCACACAAGCCCTTACTAGAAAAACATGTCACTAGAGACACACATGGTTAGATTTACATAGAAGACATAGATGCAGTAGTACAAGATCTTGAATTTGCATCCTTTATGGATGAATGTTTGGAAAATGATCCCCAACGCTATCTAGAAAAGTAGCTAGCAGAAGGTGCCAAACTACCCATAGGATTTGATATTCGTACTTTGCAAAGACAGTCAACTCAACCATCCCAAACTGCAACCTCAACTATCTCTATTCCTCAAATTACCACACCGATACCAACTGGTATACCAACTCAAACATCATCAATTGTAAACACAACCCCTTTCAACATCACACAACGTTTACAATTTACTACGGGGGCAACTTCCTCCTACCCCTTTGGCACCAACACAACTGGTAAGAGAACCAAAGTTGGCAGAAACATACCTATACCAAGTCAACCCATTCAAACAAGAAGCATTCCTATTCCTAATCAAACAATTCAGATAGGAAGCATTCCTATACCAACTCAGACCATTCAGATAGGGAATATCCCTATACCAAATCAGAATATTTGGACAAGATATATTTCCTCGCCAAATCACAACCCGCCACAGAACATGGCGTATCAAAACACCTACATTGATCCAAATATCACAAACACCATGTCCTTGACGCTAGTCAATGTCCTTCAAAACCAAATGCAAACACTTCAATAGCAGATGGACAACATGTCTATGTCCGAAAAATGAACTATCTTAGCACAAGACCTATGTGCATGTCCATTTGAAAAAAGTGTTGTATATGACACCTTTCCCATGGATACATTATACCGGTTTTGCCCAAGTATAATAGGAGAAAGAATCCTTTAGAACACATTAGAGAGTTCTCAACAACATGCATGGACATATCATATGACCCCACATACTTGATGAGACTATTTCCATGAACCCTTGTGGGGATAGGACTGGAATGGTTTTCTAAATTACCATATGGTATACGATCTTGGGGCGAATTAGCTGCAAATTTTATCAAACATTTCACCTTTAACATAGAAAATGAGGTAACAATTGCAACCTTGTGCCACATGACACAAGAAAATGGTGAAAATTTCACCATTTTCTTCCAGAGATGGCGAAGTCTAGCTAGTAGATGTCCAGTTGAAATACTCGAAAAATAAAAGGTCACAATATTCCTAGAGAACATCAACCCCAAATTGCAAAGTGATTTAAGGGTACACTGTTGTACTTCATTCTTAGACTTGGTACAAAAGAGAATCATCTTGAGAAAGGCCTTATAGACAAAGGAGAAATGAAAGTACCAGGCAAAAATCTGGTTGTCCAACATCAAAACACGCCAAATGATAGAAACAAATTCTGGTCTAGAAACAAGAATGTTACAAATGATGGCATTGTTGATGCTAAACATGTACATACAGGACCAGTAATCACACTTAGAGGTTATCATCCCAAGCAAGACACGAGGAATAGTCCAAATTAACAAGCTAACTATGTCCAAAATTCACAACAACAAAGGAGATTTCCTACACGTGAATTTACACCTTTAGGGCAATGAATCGAGACTATTTTCAAAGAGTTGATTAAACATAATCTTATCAAACCTTTGGAACCAAGAGAATACGATCCTGGATAGTTCAAACCTTCATGGTGGGACAATAACTCTTTTTGTGACTATCATTGAACCAAAGGGCACAACCTCCAACAATGTTGTCAACTCAAGAACATCATACAAGACTTTGTTGAAAATGGAACCATAGAGGTTGGTGGGTAGAAAAACACTAAGAACAGTGATCATAAGGTCTTCACAGACCCATTACATGATCACACAAAAGGAAAAGCCTCTAGTTTGGGACCCCAGAATAATCCATCGGCCTACTATAACAATACCAAGTATGACTATGGTAAAGGAACGATCATAAACCACATCCAAGTGACAAACGAGAATGTCAATACTTTCACCATTAAGAAGCATCCAAAATGTAATGTAAGAACACGCAGAACTAAGATTACTATTCTTGGTCCTTCTTTCGAGCCATCTATGCAAACTTCTAAGTTCAAGTACAACCTTCTCGATCAATTGAGTAAAACCCTTGTGCAAATATCTATCTTGGAATTGTTGACCTTAATACCTCAACATCGATCCATTCTTGACAAAGCTCTATAGAACACAACTATTCCTACAGACTTAGATGTCAATCATTTTGAAGAGATGGTGGGATATTTGACCAACTCGCATCATGCCACATTTTCCCAATAGGATTACTCAACTGAAAAGTCAGATCATAATGACCCCTTACATCTTGAAGTCTTAGTCCATCAAAACAAAGTCCGACGAGTCTTGGTAGATGGAGGAGCGGGTTTGAACTTGTGTACCCTTAAATTGGTTAAGGCATTAGGATTCTCAGAAGACTGTGTAGATACCTCTAAGAGTATAGTCATCAAGGCTTATGATGATGAGGAAAGATCGTCCAAAGGAGTTGTCACACTCCCTATCCGAATTGGCCCAACAATAATGAACACCAGCTTCCAAGTCTTGGATCTCACCCTTTCGTAGAACTTGTTGTTAGGTAGACCTTGGATACACGCAATGAAAGCTGTACCTTCAACATACCACCAATGTCTCAAGCTCCCCCATTATGGCATAGAGATCACTATTGATGGTGATCGAGATCCTTTTCAGTATTGTACAAGCCTAAGGGAAATTCCACAACGACAAGTACTAGTTAACCAAGAAGCTTCATCATCCATTTTATCCCAATATGTTGAGCCCTTACGTCTCACTAAGTCCATTTAATTCAAAACACCGTCATCCACTCCAAAACTCGAGATCCAAGACAAGGGTTGTGGGGAATATAATATAAAGGCATCATACTGTGTTAGTGAACTGATTCCACTGAAGGCATATGGCCTACCCACGGTGGATAGAAGACAGTTAGTGGTAACATTTGATGTTCCCTCTAGAATGACATTGACAAAATGGAGAGAGTTAAGTGAAGAAATTATGGATCAAGGTGATTCCTGGTTGTATCAGGAAGAACATGAATACCCCTCCCCATCTATTCAAATAGCCAAGGACTAGTATGGAAAAGTATTTAAGATAATGAAAAAGGAAGGCTATGACGAGCACAGTGGGTTAGGACTATATCAAAATGGAAGGACGAAACCAATTACTGTCTACCCATGACCGAAATATCTAGGGCTAGGGTGTCAACCGCTTAGAATCAGGTTTCTTGGTACTTCATCATCCTTTCAAGAGGAAGTGAATGATTACACAGACATCGAGACATCTCATGAAACACTTCCCCCTGTTTATGACAAACCCCTAGTTTATGATAAACCTCCAATTTACGACAAACCTCTAGTCTATGATGAATCCCCTTACTCAAGCAATGGTGAATGGGAGTCCCTCTCATCTACTAGTACCATGAACATAGATGCCTTATTTGGAGAATTGGACCTAAACGTGAAACCTGTACCAAACTATCTAGTCCTCATCCTAAGAAGCTCTTGTCCAAAAAAGAATGGAAAGAGAACTATTATTGGGAAACCCTTGATCATGCATCTTGGGCACCTGACAAGCCATCTTCTGATGAATCCACCCTTACTATAGTGCCACATCAGAGTATACCTCCACCTAGGAAGAAGAATAAGAAGGAGTTATTCTAAAACTTCTATGACCATGTCAACCATTCCATATTCAACTTGTCAATAGCTACCTTTAAAAACTCTGATGATGACATGCCCCTTATATATCCCAAACTGATCGACTGGGATCAACAAGGTACACCTATCATAGATACATTCGAGAATGACGAAGCAATTGCTGAGTTCATGGGACTAAGAGAAGGCATACCAAGAGGGGATCATAAAGTAGGTTTTACCATAGACTTGGATGATAAAGCATACTTTGGGGAGTCTATTTACACCTCTAGTCGCAAAAATGAGAATGAAAAGAAAATAGACAATAAAAATAAAAATGATGAGTCCCTAGGTGAAAACTGAAAGGCGCCTTTGGACGAAGAAAAACTCAAAATAAAGGACATATCCGAGGGCGAAAACCTCTAAGAGGAATCCAAGGATAGAGGTTTAAATATTCTCCCCTATGAATAGGAAAAGTCACCAATGCTAGTAGAAGAATCTGTTGAAGTCAACATAGGTATAGAAGAGAATCCTCGGAAGGTATATTTTGCACTTCTTTAACAGAGACCAAAAAAATGAGTTTAAGGACTTATTCACAAAGAGACAAATAAACTTTGCATGGTCATATGCTAACATGCCTGGGCTAGATCTAGACCTAATATTGCATCATTTACCACTACAACCATGTATCAAACCAGTCAAATAGAAGTTGAGGAAGATGCATCCACAAATTGCTCTATTGGTCAAGGTAGAACTTAAGAAACTTTTGGATGTGGATTCATAAGGACAATATACTATGTAGATTGGATATCAAAACTTGTACCAGTGACTAAGCCAACTGAGGGCATTCAAATTTTCACTAACTTTAGAGACATCAACAAGGCATGTCCTAAAGATGACTTCCCTTTGCCGAATATCGACATGATAGTAGACCTTACTGCAGGATACAAGATGCTATCCCTTATGGATGGTTTCTCTGGATATAACCAGATTAAAATAGCACCTGAAGACCAACACAAAACAAATTTCACATGTCCATGGGGCACACACTGTTGGAATGTTATGCCGTTTGGCCTTAAGAATGCAGGAGCTACCTATCAACGGGCCATGACTACGATTTCCATGACTTTGTACATACTTTTATGGAAGATTATGTATATGAAATTATAGCAAAATTAGAAATAGGGGAAGATCATTTGAAAGTCTTAGACAAGATATTATAGAGGCTAGAGAATTACAATGTCAAGTTAAATCCGAAGAAGTGTGTCTTTGGAGTCAAATCAGGGAAACTGTTAGGGTATATCATCTTTCACAGAGGCATTGAAGTAGATCCAGAGAAGGTAAGAGCTATCCTAGAAATGCCTCCTCCATTCAACATTGGTCAACTCAGAACCCTGCAAGGAAGATTATAATAAATTAGACGTTTCATAGTACAATTGGCAGATAAAATACATCTATTTCAACATCTACTCAAGAAAGGAGTACCATTTGTATGGACCCTTAAATGTCAAGAGGCCTTCCAACAAATCAAGGACTATTTGCTTTCTCCACCAATCTTAATGCCACCTACAGAGGGAAAACCATTGATACTTTACATCTTAGCGACTCAGTCGACATTAGGGGCTCTTCTCATACAACATGATGATCAAGTTCATGAGAGATCAGTCTATTATATCAATCGTACCTTAGTGGGCTATGAATTGAATTATAGCAACATAGAACGTGCCTGTCTTGTGGTAGTTTTTGCTACCCAAAAAATTTGACACTATATGCTCAATCGACAAACAATGCTAATTGCAAAGATTGATCCACTTAAATACCTCCTAAGTAAGGTAGCTTTAACAGGCCGATTGGCTAAATGGGTCATGATACTTAGTGAGTATGACATTCAGTATGTCAAAAGGAAGGCTATAAAAGGATAGGTGATTACAGATCAACTAGCTGATGCACCTATAAAGGCAGACCATCCATTAGTGGCAGATTTTCCAGATGAATTTCTCTTCCATATTGACATTAAAACCGAATGGAAACTCTACTTTGATGGGTCACATACAAATCGTGGTTCAGGAGTTAGTATCTTATTTGTTACACCTCAAGGTGATACCATTCCCAAATCATTCAGGATTTCATTTCCTTGTACCTGTAATATAGCAAAATATGAAGCCTTAGTGACAGGTTTAAAAATGGCAGCTCAATGGAAAATTAAGAGCCTACATGTTTTTGGCGACTCTCAACTTGTAATCCGACAGGTAAATGATGACTACGAGACTAAGGATGAAAAGCTTGCAACTTACAAGTGAATGGCTGATAGTTTCAAACAATATTTCAATGACACAAATTTTTAACAAATACCACGTATCTAGAATAGAGCTACAGATGCAATGGCAACCGTGGGTTCCTTGTTGGATATTCCGAGTAATGTGCCTAATTTCGAATTCTTGGTTGAATAGATTTTGGTTCCCGCTTATGATGTCCCTGATACTACGATAGTGTGTACCATTGTTGGTCCTATGTCTCCTTGGTATAAAGACATATTCGATTACCTCACTGACCAAACCTTACCTCAAGACTTGTCCAATAACCAATGTCGAACCTTCATTCGAAAGTCAGCTAAGTACACCATCATCAGAGAAATCTTGTATAGACGGACCTTAGATAACACCCTTATGAGATGTCTCGATGCTAAAGAAGCACAAACAAATTTGTGAGTGGTACACGAGGGTATATGTGGATCTCATTCGAGTGATCCTACTCTAGCCCACAAGATTATGAGAGTAGGTTACTATTGGCCTATAATGGAGAAACACTCATACGTCTTTGTAAAGAAGTGTAGACAATGTCAAATACATGGAGACTTGATAAGAGCACCAGCACAGGAGCTTCATCCAATTACTTCACCATGGCCCTTCGCCCAATGGGGACTTGACCTCATAGGTAAGATACACCCTCCATTATCCAATGGCCACAAATTCATCATCACCGCCACCAAATACTTCGCCAAATGGATTGAAGCTATTCCCATGACATACATAACCGACACACAAATATCTAAGTTTATCCTAAACTATATCATTTGTTGGTATGGTGTACCACAATCCATGATCACAGATAATGGCTGCCCATTCAAGAACCAAGAAGTATGCCATTTATGTGAAGAATTCCACATCAAACACCATTTCTCCACTCCATATTACCCACAAGGTAATGGCCAAGCTGAGGCATACGATAAGACTATTGTTAGAATCCTTAAGAAGACTGTCAATGATGCTGGTCGGGATTGGAACCTATAGCTTAATCTTGCCTTATGGGCTTATCGCACAAGCATCCGTACTCCCACCGACGTCACTCCATTTTCCCTCCTATTTGGGTCCGAAGCTATCTTACCTATCGAGGTTGAAATACCTTCTCTATGGGTATCCTTGAAGGGTCATATTGACAATGAAGAGTACCGTGTCTCTAGGTTACAAGAGCTAGAATTGCTGAATGAACGAAGACAAAAAGCATTAGATCATTTGCAAGCATATCAGAATCGTCTTCATTGTAGCTACAATAGGAAGGTTCTCAATATATAGTTTGACATTGGTGACCTGGTATTAATGGAGAATCCTAAGAACCAAGTTGAAAGAGAGAAACCAGGTAAGTTTGAGCCTAACTGGTTGGGGCCCTATATTGTCACAGAAGCCTTTGGATTAAGAGTGTACCAACTCTCTACTCCTGAAGGAGAGCCGCTTTTGTCCCCTATCAATAGTCTACATCTAAAGAGGTTCTATGCTTAGTCTCTAAGAATCCGTGTCTTAATATAGAAATATACAAAAAAATAAAAAAAACAGAAAAAATGGTTACCTAGATGAAAGCCTGACAAATAGGCATCTTTGTAACACCAAAAAGAAAATTGAGAAAATAAAAAAAAAAGGAAAAAAGAAAAGAAAAGAAAAAGAGAAATAAATCTGTCCAATAGTGAAAACCGCTTCGGTGGCACTATGGATAAGTACCATGGTGAAAACCTGGCAAACAGGCACCATGTGTAGTCAAGATCACTCTTCTGTCTACCATCAATCTAATCAAACTTTTTCACCATCATTCATAATAAATGGTTGTCTTATCCCTTCCTTGGAACGATTGACATCTAGCATCCATTCCCTCACATTACCTACTCCATCTTCCAAATCTTATTCCCGAATGGGAGAAAATCCTTGTTCTATGCCCTAACACCTTGTACATAACGTCGCACCATCGAAAATGTCCTAAAAAATCCCAAAAACATTAAAAATTTTCCAAAATCCAAAATAAAATAAAAAAATGTTAGAAAATATGAAAAAAAAGAGTCAAGTCATCGTGTCAAGTCAATCATGTTAAGTCAGTCATGTTTAGACAGTCATAGTTGAACTACGTTGCCTCTATGATTGGGACGTAGGCAAGGCCATCAAATGATGTGCCCCCAAGGAATTAGGTCTGTCAGTCTAGGTTTGTCATGTATCACACACATTAAAATAATGACTCTTTGTATATTCAAAGTCATTGTTTATGTCGAACAACGAGGTCTCTGTGTGTACAATGTAGGCAAGGCTAATCAATTGATGAGCTCTCGAGACCACACTAGGTCAGTCCAATAGAGTTCATTCACAATCATTATCACATAAGTTGCATATCATAGTTTAGGGTATCATCTCATGTCATACACTGTCTACACGCACACACTTTTTATCAGTCAAGGAATCAAAACAAGTCATGCATTAACAAGGAAACATCTCAAACTGTTATCAAGTCAATATCATACACATTGTCAAAGCGATCAACCTATGTCTTACACAAGATATGTCTTTCTTGTTAATAGATGTCATCAAATTGTCATAGTCTCATGTGGCTTGTCACTTCAACGTCATCAGACTCCAACGTCTTATACGACACGTGTCTTTCTGAAACTAGGCTTTGTCATGCCTTATACAGAAGTCACCAAGTCAAAACCAAACTCAACGTCTTATGTGGTATGTGTCATTCTCTCACATTACGCAATGTCAAACATCAAATATCAAACAATCCCACAAGATCAAGTTTTGGTGAATAATTTTATTTGGCTTTATGACTTTATATCTTATTTTGTCTTATCTTATTATCAATTTGTGCTAGATCCTAATTACTAGCTTTCTCAAGGATGTCCCTTGAAGGATTTAGAGAAGCAAAAATGTCTCAGGACTCTTTTTCTTTGGCTGCTATCTGTCAACTGTCTTTTTAACATTGGTTTTTGAGTCATGTTACTAGTTTCCTCAAGGATGTCCTATTAAGGATTTAGAGGAGCAATGACATCTCATGACCTGTCTTTTATTTGTTTGCTATTTGTGGTTTGTCTCGACAAAACAACTAGGGCATCTTGTCCTTAGTCTGAGTTAAGACACTCCTTGTCTACGACTATCTATTTTTTGCAGATGGATGACATTGTACACTATGGTCTATCTCATATCATAGTGTGTACTATCCATCTGTGTCATGTCCCTCCCAATGATGATAACAAGCAAGTATAGCGTATTTGGCAATATATCAAAGATTATATCTTTTTCTCAATCGATCAACTGTCATTATATCGTTTTCTTCATCACTCAACATTAATTATTTCTTACTAACATTCTGAATTCATTGTCATCCTAACTTTTCTCTTCTTTGACATTAAGATAAAGTCCTGTGACACAATAAAAGCATTAGATCATTTTCATTCATATACATTCAATAAACATTTCATATAGTTGCATTGCATTTCAACATATAGATAGTACCATCCATCTTCATTACATACATTGAAAATCTTGACATCATAGGTATTACATCATCATTAACATACATAATGTAAATATTGCATGTACATATCACCACATATAAGCATCATGTAGAACATTGCATCCACTATCATAAGTAAATTAAGACATCCACATCATTTATTAAATGCATAACTCATAAACATATAGAAACATTCATTCATAACACATGTACATACATCATCTAGGAAACATAATCATGTAGCAATAAAGCATCATCCATAACATAGAACTGCATATCATGTAGAAGCCGCCAAAATCATATATATATCGCTCAAAAAAATAGTGTGTCACAGTACAATGTCTGAATGCAACCATAAATAAAACATGAGCTCGTAGACTCTCTGATCAAAATACACATGTCTACATAAATAACTCCCTGTCATCGTGTCTCGCTACCCCTGCTATCATGTGGTGATGGTGGTGGAAAGGGAATCGAAGGTGCTCTCTGTGAGGTGGAAGGCCTATCATATGGACCTATCCTCGGTGGTCCTACTACCTCCTCAATACTCTATGTCCTTTGACTCCTCGTATGGCCCCTGCTCTGACTGCGCACCTCTGATAATGTAGGAGCTCATCTCTCTGCTGGCACTGCTAGCTCATAAAGATCCCTGTAATAAGTGGCTCTCTCCACCGATCTAACCAAATCTCACACCATGCCATCAGATGAGGACCCACTGCAAAGGTTTCTAACCTCTATGAATTACTGCTCTATCTCATGTCTCCGCGCTATAGCCTAGTCTCTCTCCATAAGAGTACTATCCCTCTCTATACAAGCACTATCCCTCTCTGTACGAGCACTATCCCTCTCTGTACGAGCACTATCCCTCTCTGCATATGCACTATCCCTCTCTGTGTAGGCACTGTCTCTCTCTAGTATCATCACCTCAAACTATGTAGTCATAAGTCTGAGTCTCTCCTCCAAAGCCTCCCTATCACCATCTCTAGGAGCATCCTCATCCCGTCTCCCCTCTACAATCCGATCTCAAAGCTCTCTCTCCCGCTCCTCCATCTGTGCATCCTCCTCGACATCATCCTCAACATCATCCTCTCCATATCCGGCCAACACACCCAAAGGGTCTATAGCCACATCCATATCTACATCCTCTACCACATCCTCTACTGCAACATCTACCGCTACACGCTCCTCTACCGCTACCTTCCCTGTAGCATGCTCATCCCCAGCTTGTACATCCACTCTCCCTCCAATGTTTGCCATCAGTACATCAACTACTACTGCCTCCTGAATAGGTGCATGTCCACCTGCCTGACCCCCTCTCCGTCCTCTCCATCCTCGTCTCCCGCCTCTACCTCTGCCTCTGCCATCATCTCCATCACCTCTACCAGCAACTCTACCCACTCTGGCACCTCCACCTCTTTGTCGTCCTCTCAGACCTGTGCCTCGTCTCTCGACTGGTGCTGGCTGGTCAGGATTAGTATAAGGAATTGGGCGATGAACCACCCACCATGCATTGTATGTAGGCGTAGTCCCTGGATCTCCTAATCCATCACTCCAACCCCAATGTAATGGTTGTAATGCCTGTATGTATTCCTCTGCAATAGCCACTGGAATCATGGGTCCCCACCATGGAACCTCTCTTGATGACCAAGCAAACTCTACTCTACCTTGAGGCTCATCCTGAACCTCTCCAAATTGTCTCATGACCCGCTTTGGTAGATGCCTCTCTATAATATGCAGACTTGAAACAGTCCTCCCAATGAGATACAGTGTCTGTCTGCAGAATAGTAAATGTCTCTCATCATCCAGCCACTCCTCAAAATCCATGTAAGGTCTCCATGTGAACTGATCTAGAAGGTCAAGTGCATGTCTCCAATAGCCTGTGTCCCCAACATGTGTCTATGTGATTTGTCTTGTATATAAAAACACTTAGGGATGTCTCTCCAGTCTCTCTATAGTAACTGGCAGACGAAAGACAACTATCCTCTCCCAAGCCCACACCATCAGTAAAGTAGTCCCACAACTCAATGACTGTGCATCTCTATAAACAATGTCGTGTAGATGAAAATATAGCATCCCGAGTAGACATGAACCCCATGCATATCTCATCTCACTCTCCAACATGCCCACCAACATCTCCCCCCATCCCACAAGATAGCCATGACCCTGTCGATCTGGTAGAACTATACCCCCGATCAATGTACATAAAATGCAGTCAATCCTATCATATCTATCAGCTAAAATTGGCCACTTGATCTCATAATGCTCAATCTCGAGCATCCTAATGTCATCTACCTGATAAAATATAGCAAGCTCCGTCAATCCTCATTGGGTATCGTACATCACCCGCTCACCTCTGATTGGCAGTCTCAAAATCCTGTACACATCCTCTAATGTGATAGTGGCCTCCCCAGTCGGTAGATGGAATGATGAAGTCTCTGAGTGCCATCGCTTTCATAATGCCGTAAGCATCCCTCTGTTTGCCCGAATCGCAGGCATCGACAAACAGTGATGCAAACCAAGTCTAGACAGAAGCCGAATCTCTACTGAAGTCAACCAATCTTTGAGATCGAATGTATCCTGTCGTGACTCCCATGTATATATAGGATCTAGTACAACTTGCATTTAAACCATGATGTCAAGAATTTTCAAAATTTACTTAGAAATGTTTTTCAAAAATTTTACCAGTCAAATGAGGCTCACATTACAGATGCGGTGCATTTTTGCAAATGCATTTCATAGTGCCTTACATGTGGTGCATTTGCATATGCGTCGCATATTCTCCACAGACCCTTTTCGACTACTGCACATGCGGTTCACTAAACCATATGTGGTGGATTTTTTAAAAATGGGGTGTATTTTTTCTCAATCTACCTAACTACAACATATGCGTCTCATGACTGCATATGCGGTTCACAACCACACATGCGTTTATCCCTAATGGAAATGCGTTGCATAACTACACATGTAGTTCATTATGCTCCACATGCGGTCATTCCCTAAATAGCCAAATTCAACCCTAACGAGTTTTTGCAAATGCGTCGTTTTGAAGTCAGATGTGACGAATACGACGACATATGCGTCATTTACGACACACCACATTTTCTTAACTACTTTTCAACCACCTAGAAATACATGCAAAATTAACTTTGACGAGTTCATTTTTGGGCACATACCGGTGGTCCTACGTCGGCTAGCCTCCTAAATGTCCAGATCCGATAACCTCGATGTGCAGTGTACGAAATAGGTGCCATTTCGCTAGCTGGTCAGAGCAAAATCTCCTCTTCTTCTATCTCCTCCGGGTGCAAATGGATTAGGTTTAGCCCTAATTTCTATTTATAGGTGGGTTTCAAATGGCATTTCTTGTAACCTAATCTATTGGCCACATAATATTTCAACATCAAACGACCCGTATTCATCCGTATCAACTCCAAATTCATTTCCATCAACTCCGTAGCGTTTCTGATTATCAAATTGACTTATCGAGAATATTTCCTGATTTTTTGGAAACTTTTC
Source organism: Sequoiadendron giganteum (assembly GCA_007115665.2). NCBI lineage: Eukaryota > Viridiplantae > Streptophyta > Pinopsida > Cupressales > Cupressaceae > Sequoiadendron > Sequoiadendron giganteum. The sequence goes on from CM021107.1 coordinate 462,699,049, forward strand.
AAAAATTGTCAATTTTCCCGAGGGGGCATACCTTAACCTATTTCATGCTTGGGCACGATCGGGGCATATTTTCTTTGACACAATGTTGTACCAACATTGTATCAAAGAGGGGAAAACTGTAGATACCGAAAATTGGTCTAGGCCTGCGAGTATACATTTCAATATAATTTTCTATAGTCCGTTGTCATGATTAAATAATGTTTATTATTTAATTAACCTTTCTAACACATTTCCTCTATTAATTAAATACCCCTTTTTAATTAATTAATTAATTAATTATTAACCTTTATCCAATTTGGTTAATTAAATAAATCATATTTATTTAATTATGTTGCGAACTAATTAATTCTTCACCCTTTATCTATCAATTAAATAATTTATTATTTAATTACCCTCTTTGTCATATTTCAACTATAATTAAATATTCTTTATTTAATTATTCATTTAACCCTCTTTATCTATAATTAAATATTTATTATTTAATTATTCATTTAATCCTTTTCAAAGTCAAATTGAATAAATGATCTTTATTTATTTAATTAAGTCTTTCACTTTCGAATGTTGAATTAAATTAACATTTAATTCATATGTAATTAATTATGTCACATTCTTCTATCAATCAGTTATCTAATTATTCACTCACCTTCTGACTCGAGATCTATTTTTAGTTTTCTAGTTATCTCTGAATTTAACACCAGTTTATCTTTGCGAGAAGACTCTCTGTCACAACTAGTTGATTAACTAGTTCTAACTCATATGCATGAATGCTTTTATTAATTAAATATCTTTATTTAATTAATTAACTCAAGTTCACATTCGAATGCATTATTCTTCAACTTCTAACTTTGGCTTTTGCATGCAAAGTCAATTTCTTCTATTTTCGAAGATTCTCAACTCAAGATTAAGTTATCGTTCTAACTTAGTCTCTATCTACAGTATTTCTTAAATTCATGTTTTGACTCGTGTTCTTACTCATGTTCTATCTGAGACAGAACTCACATCGCATGGCATTCTTCAATCTCGTATGTCGATCTCTCTTTCAATCTGAGCCGATCCTTCGAAAACCCAAAATCTATAAAATGGCCTGTCATAATCATTATTCCTCCTCTCGAAATCACATTTTTGAGAAGAGACTCATCTTCGATATTTTTCTTAGACACTCGATGAAGTTATACTTGCATTCAAACACAAAAATCTGAGGGCAAGAATACTGAAAAGGCAAAATGGAGAAGAGCAATAAAGATAATTTGAAAGGATGAATGCATATTCAGTGAGATCATTTTGGTTTTATTATTTAGTTTACTTATTCATTCTTTGTTGTTTGATTTTAGATTATTGATTAGATTAGGATTTAACTTTCTTATTCTAGTACTTGCATAAAATCTATGATTTACACCCTTAAACCCTAATCCATCAACCCCTATACCCTATTAATCCCTCAACCTTCAATCCTCAACCCTTAAACCCTAATCCCTCAACCCCTATACCCTCTTAATCCTTGAACCCTCAACCCTCAACCCTTAAATCCTAATCCCTCAACCCCTATGCCATCTTAATCCATCAATCCTCAACCCTTAAACCCTAATCCCTCAACCCCTATACCCTCTTAATCCCTCAACCCTCAACCCTCAACCCTTAAACCCTAATCCCTATCTCCCTATACCCTCTTAATCCCTCAACCCTCAACCCTTAAACCCTAATACCTCAACACCTATACCGTCTTAATCCATCAACCCTCAACCCTCAACCCTTAAACCCTAATCCCTCAACACCTATACCCTCTTAATCCCTCAACCCCCAATCCTCAACCCTTAAACCCTAATCCCTCAACCCCTATACCCTCATAATCCGTCCACCCTCAACCCTCAACCCTCAACCCTTATACCCTAATCCCTCAACCACTATACCCTCTTAATCCCTCAATCCTCAAACCCTAATCCCTCAACCCTCAACCCTTAAACCCTAATCCCTCAATCCCTATACCCCCTTAATCCTTGAACCCTCAACCCTCAACCCTTAAACCCTAATCCTTCAACCACTATACCCTCTTAATCCATCAACCCTCAACCACTAAACCCTAATCCCTCAACCCCTATACCCTCTTAATCCCTCAAGTCTCAACCCTCAACCCTCAACCCTTAAACCCTAATCCCTCAACTCCTATACCTTCTTAATCCCTCAACCCTCAACCCTCAACTCTTAAAACCTAATCCCTCAACCCCTATACCCTATTAATCCTTGAACCATCAACCCTCAGCCTTTAAAGCCTAATCCATCAACCCCTATACCCTCTTAATCCCTCAACCCTCAACCCTGAAACCTTAAACTTTAATCCCTCAACCCCTATACCCTCTGAATCCCTCAACCCTCAACCCTTAAACCCTAATCCTTCAACTCCTATAACCTCTACCCTATAACCTATTAATCCCTCATCCCTAAACCCTAAACCCTTAAACCCTAACCCATAAACCCTCTACCCTCTACCGCCACTCCTCTACCCTCTACCCTCAACCCTAATCCCCCAACCCTTAGACCCACTTAGTAAACTCTCTACCCTAATCCCTCAACCCTCTTGAACCTTAAACCTTCAACCCTTAAACTGTTAAACACTCAACTCTAAACCCTTGACCCTCAACCCTAACCCCTTAAACCCTAAACTGTTAAACCCTTTACCCTTTATCCTCTACCCTCTAACCTTTACCATGAACCCAATACTCTCTACCATAAACCCTACTCCCTCAACCCTTAATCTCTCAACCCCTATAACCTCTACCCTATATATTGGACCCTCAACCCTAATCCCTTGACCCTATACCTTATACCCTCAATCTTCAACCCTCAACCCTTAAACCCTCTACCCTTTACCCTATACATTAAACACTCAACCCTCAATTCTTAACCCTCAAACCTTAATCCCTCAACCCTCAATCCTTAAACCCTAAACCCTCTACCCCTTATATTGGACCCTGAACCTAATCCTTCAACCATATACCCTCAAACCTATACCCTAAACCCTCTACCCTCAACCAAGTAAACCCTTAACCCCAAACCCTTCAACCCTAAATGCTTAAACCTTAAACCTTCTACCCTATACTCTCAACCAAATACCCTCTACCATCAAACCTATTCCATCAACCCTCAAACCTTAAACCCTAATACCCTAGAAACCATCAACCCTATAGGTCCTCCACCCTAATCCCCCAACCCCTATCACTTTCTCTTTGTCTATACTTCTCACCTCTCCCTCCTCCCCTCCCTCCCACCCTCTCTAATTGTCTCTATCTACCATCTCCCTCTTTCTGCGTACCTCTCGTTCAATCAATCCCTACCACCCTCTCTCACCCCCTCTATCCATCTCTCTTTATGTCCCTCCCACTCCATCCCACTCTCTCCCACTACCTCTCTCTCCCTCTCTCTCATGTCTCTTCATCCCACCCCCTCTCTCTAAGGTCTCTCCCTCTGGCAACCTACCTAGGTAACTCTCTCTTTTTCTCTCTCCCCTCTCTCTATCTATCCCTCCAACCCTACCTGGATAAGTCCCTCTGACTCCACCCCCCTCTTTCTCTACCTCTATTAGGTCACTCCCTCTCACACCCTCTCCCTCTCTTAGGTTTCTCACTCACACTCCCTCTCTCTCCCACTCCCTCTCTCTCACACTCCCTCTCACTACCTATCTCTCAAGTATCTCCATCTCACCCCCCTCACACTCTCAAGTCTCTCCCTTTCACACCCTACCTACATAACCCTCTCTTTCTCTTTGTCTCTCTCTCTCTCTCTCCCTCTCCCTCAATTCTCTTTCTCTGATCCCCCCCCCCTCTCTCTCCCTCCCTCTATCCCTCCCACCCTAGCTAGCTAAGTCCCCCTCAATCCAACCCCTTCTCTCCCACTCCCTCTCTTAAACTCTCACTTTGACCCCCTCTCCATCTCTCTAGACTCTCTCTAAATTCTCCCTTCATCTAAAGACATACATAAATGCATACATACAAGCATAATACATATGTACATATAATCTTACATCCATACAAGCATACATACATACATGTACATAAAAATATATCAACATACATTAATATATTAGTATTTAACATAAAGTATGACATAACACGCTCGCGTTATGTGCTAGTAGACGTGTTCCCCGCAAAAGTAAAAACCATGTCAAAAGTGAGATATGATGCGAGTGCGTTATAACGCACTTGCGTTATATCTTTCTTTGGGAATTACCGAAATTTAAGCTTGGTATTTGCCTTGGAATACCAACCAAATGGCTTGGAGGGCATTCCCAATGACCAGAGACGTGTTTTTGAAAAATCCACCATATTTCTCATAATCGAGTTCGTGCTCACCGTCAGGATTGCACATGGTTAATTATCGAAAAAATCGAGCACATGGGTAATTTTGGGTTATCTCTTAGCTATCCAACGATGTAATTTTTTTCACTTTCTGAAAATGTTAAGTCTTTCATCAATAATTTATTTTATTTGTATGTATTTTTCTCCAAAAAGAAGTGTTTGGTATTTTTTTCGTTATAAATTAACCGTTCATCAATTTTTCAAATAAATTACATTTTTAGAAACTAGATTCCATTCTACAAAATTAAAAAATTATAAAAAACACAAATCAATTAGTTTCCAAAATTTGTAGGGGTAGCATGGCCAAAATTCTATTTTCAGGATATACCCACTTCGCAAATTAGTAAAAAATCAAATATTCATTAAAAAATTATCTGAAAAATTGTGCATCAACTACATACTGTTAGCTAACTTTTGACCATTGCGATTTTAAAAATACTAAAAATAATTTCACCGTACGAGGGTCGTACAAGAGTTGCTATGTTATGTTTTTCTGAAAAAAACAACACCAATTTGTGTATGTCCCTCATTTGAACCCCTTATTCTCAATCATTTTAAAAATAAATTAGTAGTTTAGAAAGTAGACTCAGAGCACTTGAATCCTTCTTTTTGTTCCATCTCAAAATTTTGAGTCTAAGTATCCTCAATTCATGTCCAAGATCAGTATTTCCTGATTTCAGAAAAAAGCTGTTCACTTAAGTCCCCTTTTTGGGAACCATCTTGGTGCACTTACCCTCCAAGATGATGTGAAAAAATGTGTTCATTACCTTAGGACCTACCAAGATCGAAAGAGATATAGAACCAGGGGATAAATTGAGAGTCCATCATGGGTACATATGGTACTTTTTGTCTTCTCATTTTCTTCCTAATGAAGAGAAGCAATGTCTCCTCTGTGATCACATTCGCACGGATCGCGGGGTCCACTAGGATCCTATTCACAAAATTTTCATTGAAGTGAGTGAGAATTTACAAAGGAGAAGGCTTTCCATTCACAGGCACATCCTATGATGAAAATATTAACTCTGGCGAACTAGTCGTAGGTTGAGCCGAGGGAATGAGTAAAGGAGACCCTATTGATGTACTTTAAAAGGACTTCCTTGGAATGGTCTGAAGGCTTAACAATCAAGTTCGTAGAGTGTGAGAGAAAAGGGTTCATGCAAATTTGTAATTCACTATTAGCTTTCACCATAGATTTATTCACATTCTTCTTTTTCCCATCGAGGCAGATACTACTGTCATTGATGTGATTCTATATCTCATGATGCAGGCGCATACATCACTTGGTATCGTGTCTGTTAATTTGATGGTATTGGAAAAATATTTTTTCTTCATACCAATCAGTGTAGGACTCAATAAGGGGCTAAGGATCTAGTAAGGATATTATCTTATCCTTCTATAAATTTTTGAAGATAGAGGAATAAGATTCAGGCAATTTTGTGAACTGTCTGTTACATTTAAGAGGCCTTTATCACTAGACACAACAACTACATTCACAAAAAATTTACCCTTACCAAAAATTTGACATGATCGACCTTCCTTGGGGATGGGAGCACAATGAGAATCCCTTGAACTGAGTTACTATCTACTAGTATTCCTATAGAGCTACATATAAATGTGCGAAAGAAGGGTATTTCATTAAGGTAAAATTCTCCTACTAGGGCTTCTACAGGTTGCCAATGAAAACCTTTTGCACATTTGAATAGAGGGCAAGGGATAATATATCTATGAGAAAAACACTTGATATCAAGCAATGAAGTCAGTAATCTTCTCATGGTCCCCTTTCTTGCATCAGACGAGATTCAAAAAGGTCATCTTCGGCCCAATGTTAGCCTAGAACTACTAGAGAAATTGGTTCACAAGCTGATCAAACGAGAAATTTTAATTGTATGGCAAGGAACAATACCACTCTAGTGCTTTGTCCTTGAGAGATCTAGGGAACAGTTTGGCCATTAAGGCATCATGGTAAAAGAAGTTCATACACATCATGTTGAATGTTGACATGTGTGTTTGTGGATCTCCTCTACCACCATATTTTTTGAACTTAGGAATCTCCATTCCTTGGGGGAAAGGAGTGTTCAAAATCACCATAGACAAAGGGCTATGCTGAAAGAAAGGTTGGAAGATCGGCTGAGAGGAGGATTGGGACAAGCTTTCCAATTAATTTTGTAATCGACCCATGTTTTGCAATAAAGCATTCAAAACAAGGTCACTAGATGACACAAGGCCAACGGAGCAACCACCAAAGCCATCATTAGAGCCACCACTAGAGTTACTACCACTTCTAAAACCACCATCCCCTATTCCACCAAAGCCCCCACCATTGGAGGCATTAGGAGGAATGAAACTGAATCCTATGGGTATTCTACTTACCTTATCCATAAGGGGTGGTTGAGGAGTGGTGTTAACATAAGGGCCTATCTTAGCCAAGCATACCAATGTTTTGGCATCAAGACCCTAATCTTCCTTTCATAGGCCTTGAGCATAGGGCTCTGAGTGATACCTGACCTAGGGTTGTATGAAGGGGCACATGTTTCCATTAATTTGGTAAGGCCACAAAGAAACTCTATGCCTGTCTGATCCTTGTCTAACATATATCTTATTTCATTGACAACTTTAGTTGCCCTAGTCATGTTTTTATCTTTCCCCTAGTGATTTCTAAGGTCTAAGAGTCTTCTATTCAAAGCAAGAAGGTGTTCTATGGGGATAGTAACAACATCATCCTCACTTAGAGGTGGGGATTCAAGAGAAGTAGGAGGGGTAGCGTCATGAGTAGTTTCATTAAGGAAACTCATCTCAACCCCCAAGACCATCTCCTGAGAAGCAAGATCAACAGTGACCTTTGACACATCTATTTCTATGTGTTGCAAGCTCCTTCTAATAATTGTAGATTGGGTTGTAAATCTCCATAACATAGAGATCTATAAATCTCCACAACACAGAGATCTATGACCTACATGAGACGCGAGAGAAAGAATCTTAACATGGGGAGACAAACACTACGCTATTCATGTCAGGTTTACCAAAATGTAGAGGAGGGGGACATAATTCTTAGGACCCCAGGTCACGAGAGGGTCTAGAGAAATAGGCTGCCTTGATCTACCTCAAGCTAATGGAACATTTCAAATTTTTAAAATTTTAAGGGATAAAAAGGGAAGATCAACCTGGTTGCTACTGTCCTTCTACAAGCTTGAATGTTTCAGGAAGTTAGGTGAACAAGTTTTGGGAGTGTAGACTATAACTTAGGTAGCTTACTACCAAAGGAATACAACATAGGACATGGAATGCAACACGAAACACTGATGTCTCAGTGGTTTGTTGGCGTTTGTACAGACAAAAAGTGTAAAGTACAATCTAAAATCAGAAAAAATTGACTAATGACCTAATTGATGAAGTTTGCTATGATAATGCAAATAGAAAATAATATAATAAAAGAATAAAAAGAAGAATAATTTAACTTGACCTATTCTATGAATTGATAAAAAAGGGTTAGGAAAGAATACCTTCCATCCCATGAGTTGATATCTTCAAGATTTTCACCTCAAGAAGAACCTACACACAGAAGATGGGAAAATGTTGGGGTTGTGTTTAGAGGACTGCCTTAGTCAGTCCCTCCCTTTGGTGTTTCCACCTCCATGGACAACCGAATAGCAATGATTGAAGAAATATGATAAAGGAGAATACATAGAAATAGAGATACCAAGCAATAAGAAAATACAATATGCTACGATATCAAGTACGATAATGAATAGTGAATGAGAAATGGAAGGATATCACCTTCTCAACCAAGTGCTCTCAAGGAAAATGGAGGAAGGAGCGAGCGTACAAGCCTTCAAAGACCAACATTGCTCCAACAACGAGGAGAGTGAACCAAGAAAACACTAACTTACATCTTCAATGGAGGTGGTAGAGCTTGAACATGAGTGAGAAGAGTGAAAAGAGTTTCCAAAAGTGTGAAGATGATCAAGAAGCATCAAAGAATGAATGAGATAGCCATTTGAAAGGTGAAAATGGAGGGAAAAGAGCCATTGAAAGTCAGTCAAGGGAGCAACAAGTGTTACAATTTGCGTCCAATGGAGGAGTGTAACCTCTACGAAGTCTAGAGAGGTAATCCTATCGGGATGGAAACACGTTGCATAAACGTCTATGCACCGCACTAGCGTCATCGATAAAATATCCCCCACTGACACAAATAATAGTTACCAAGTGGATAGGGAAGTATGACGGAAATAGGGATTGCATTATCAAACTCAATTTTCTAAGGTAGGAGGTAGCGTAAATGTGGAATTTTCCTAGGGGTGCAAATTCACGCCATTACAAAAGATAAGTTTGACATGTTTGGAAATCAAGTTGTATTTACCACAATGAAGGCTAAATATAAAAAATATGAAAGTTAAGCAAGAAAAGCAAAAGGCTAAGTCTACTCAAAAGGAGAGCGTTCTAAAGGAATAAAAAAAGGTAAGTGTTCCCAAACAAACCTATATGCCTAATTGCAAGATATTCAAGTATGTGCCTATGGATATGACAAAAACATTATTGCAGACAAAATTCTCAATCCCATTATTGAAAATGATGAGGATTACTAAGCATTAGGAAATATCCCTAGTTGTAATTAGTGATATTACAACTAGTTCTTCAAATGAAAAATAAGTAAATGAACAACATGTGGAGGATAAGAAGAAATTCAATAGGGTTGAAGTTGATACAAGTAATGAAATTCCAGAGTTGTACTTGGGTTCTACCTTAATCAAATTACTCTAATGATAAATGGATAGTTAGTTAGAAATTGTATTATAGACTCAAGTGTGTTGTCATTATCTATCATCAATCAATTTGGTCTACAAGTAAATGACACTAATGGAAAATTATTTACAATGGACTCAAGAGAAGTCTTGACCATGTTGGCTTCATGAAATATGTTAAGTTCAAATTAGCAGCATATCGAAAAAAAACATAGAGTATGAATATCACAATTGTTGACATTCAACCTCAATATGCAATGTTATTATCAAGAATGTGGTAAACCATAGTTGGTGGGAGTATCCAAATGGATTCATCTTATTCTCTCATTCCAAACAATCAAAATAATTTTTATTTGTACAGAGAGAAGATGTCTCCTTCAATTATAGATGACATAGAAGCCAATGAGGGGATATGCTTTTTACATAATGGCCTAGAAAAATCTAGAGGTTAAGTTGTCTACCCTCTACAATAAAATCATAATCAAGTGTCAAAGGAAATATAAGAGGCTACTGATAGTGTTACTCATAAGCACAATCCCCTCCCCCTTTAAACTATCTTGCCTCATTTTCCTTAGTCATTTTACTTAAAATTATGATCGGGCGATATCTTGTGTTACCTTTCGAACTCAGGCAAGGTTTTCATTAGTTCTTCTAACTCCCAATTTTACCACTTACATTGTTACAAATTTAGTTGGGCAGTATTTTATGACTTTATTCAAACTTATGGTTTCCTTGAAAGAAGGCATGTGTGTACAGATAACCCATATGATGAGTTGTCATGTGTTAGAAGTTAGTGACTTCCCCTGCAAGTTATGCCTTTGGGCAGAATTTTTTGAATTATTTGAAACTTAAGAGTGTTTTTTTAGGTTATGCAAACTACCCATTACATCGCCCATAAATGTTTCAGTGATTAATGGAATAACATTAAGCTTAATTCACATAACCAGTGCATTATGTAGAAAAAGAAACCACCATTTTCAGATTCTATATGAATAGAAGCAAACAAAGCCATGCATAAGAAAATACAAAGATACCAAAATTATATTTTATTTATATACAAGATTGTGTGTACATGCTATCGACACTACAAAATTGTTTGTTTCAATTACAAAAGTTCATACCGGTAACAAAGAAAAAAGAGGCAGTTTCATTCAAGCACATAGGGAAAACATCAGGACTCGAATTCCCTCGCTCATAGTCTGTAGGCGTTCAACTTGAGTAGGTGACAACATGTTCTCATGCGAGTGCAGGAATTGCGTGAAAAGTCTCATATCATTCCTTACGATTCCTGAGCAAAGAAAAGCAATGGCTTCCTCCAATGCCTCATCCTAAAGAGCCGACACTATGCAAATTGTATCAACTATCAGTCCATTATGAGGATAGCGATTGAGCCCATTTAAAGCCACCTTGACATGGTGATGGAATTTAGGCTTTACCAAGTGTTCCAATGCTTTCACTCCCCACTCATGGTGGTCATAAGTCCTAACGATTGTGTATATGAAATGCTCCAACATGGTGGTGTTGAATACATGCGCTTGGCTCAAGAATGCTTCACCCAGAATGCTGCGAAGCACTTCTTCTTCCACCTTGCTTTGTAATGTGAAGACCTCTTTTAGCTGATCTGATAGATGCCTAAATAGCGGGCTGCATTCAATCTCCTCCAGGACAATGAAGTTATTTGTAGAATCATCATCTCTCTGGGTGCTCGCCATGTTAGATGCTTCTGAATGACAAAGAGTGGTGACACTAGCTTAATTTATAGAGGATTGGTTAGACATTGGTGCTTTCTCTTGAGGAAATTTAATTATATAGCAATTCAGTTCAGATAAATGGTTGATTTGAAACAATTTAAATTACATTTCCAATCAGATAGTAGACACGTACTATTTTATGGTGTCTCCTTGATGCCACATTTATTATTTGATTATGTGAAAGGTCATTCGACAACCGTTGGTGAGATAAGGATCAATTTTCTTGCCCAATGTCATTTCATTTCCTAGGTTAATAATTCTGATTGAGCTTTAGCAATTTTCAAGAAAATGGGAAGAAATAAGAAGACTCCCAAATTTAGTAATGGCTTTGGCGACCGTTCAGTGAGGTTATTTCACTATATGTTTGAAAATGGTGAAGAAGATAGGGGTTCTTTGGGTGTACACCTTGTGGTGTTATCAAGAGGGATTTAGGCATTTATTTTTAGACTATGATAGTTCATGATCTTGGTGTTGTGAATTTAATGATATGCTTAGTACATTGATCTTGGTGTTACACGTGCATATAGTTATGTCTTCTTTGTAAGATAGACTGTGTGGCATTCATTTATTGCAATATGATCTTATTTCTTTGATGGGATGGTCATAAGTTCTCAATCTTTGTATTGATTGTTCACGGATGTGATTTACGCTCTTGCATTAATTTCATATTTATGAACTGGCATTGGTTGGCTTTCCTTCTTTCTGGTCAAAAGCATACCTGTGTTCATTAGTTTAGGTTAATTCCTTAAAAATCTTGTAAGGGAGCTGTACCTTGAAAAAATTCAGAAGAAAGCTACAAATGCAATTATGGTCTTTTCAGAGCTGTTAGTGAATTTATACTAGTGGTAAACTAGGAAAAGAGTTATAATTTAATTCAAGTTATTTATCCATGAGCCATTTCATTCACTAATAGATTTTTGGCAACTTCACTAGGGAAATTGAATCGAATTGATTGAAAATCTAAAAATCTTTGTCGTGTCATGCAGCAAGATGGCACTTCCTCATAATAATGTATTTCTTGTTTTGCATCCAGATTTAGATTGGGTGGGAGCAGAGCAAGAAGACATAATTTCACAATTAAATAGGCTCACCTAGAGATATAGGAGGAACACAATAGATTATATGCGAGTGAATCTTGCCTTGGAAGAAGAGGAAGAGTTGGCCTAGCCCCCACCTATGCCTATAGTGGAGCGTCCCTTGAGGTTGATATTAGTGTACAATGGCAACCCTCCTCATCATCCTGATCATCAGTCTAATCGATCATTTCATCATCCAAGGGAACCACCCCTTCCTTAACTTTAGAATCCACCTTCGGCTGGTCCACTACCTAGAAATTAACCCAATAATTTCTCTTTCCCAATTTTTACTCCCATGTGAGTTGGTGACTCCGATCATTCATGGCCTTGAATCTTTCATGTAATCAAGTTGGCCCCCTTGTCTTGTCACAATATCATAATTTACCCCATGGTTCCTAAAAATGGTTTCCTAAATGTTTTGGTCAAAATGAACAAGACCCTAAGGAACACACCCTAGCTATGATTGTAGTAAGTGGAATTTTAGGAATTCAAGAAGAGGATGTTTTCATAAGAATTTTCATCGACAATTTGATTGAGAAACTGACAAAATGGTACAGGGGACTTGAAAAAGGAAGCATTATAGGGTGGAATGTCCTTAAAACAAAGTTTCTCCAATGATATAAAATTCTAATCAACATTGCGGCTACCCTACAACCATTCTTTCAAATCATGAAGAATAAGGCTGAAACAATGAGGGATTTTGTTTACCATTTCAATCAGTCTCTTCAAAATATCACTGTTCCAAAAAAACCTAGTGAGGAGATCCAATTTCACATATTTATTTCTGCTCTGGAATCTGATATTCAATTAATCCTGAAAAGAGATATAGTTCAAGGGATTGAGATAGCTCAATTAGAAGCAATAAAAGTTGAGGATGATTTTATAGTTGTGGGAAAATGGAAACTAGGTGAAAGTGCGAAGCCTGAAGCTAGTCACAAGTTACCTCCTAAGTTTTGGGTTAAAATTCATGAAGAAGCATAATTACCTCGCCCAACTACTGAAAACATTAATCTAATAATTTTTGATAGTATGTAGCAGCCCAATGAGGAACGAGATCGATATCACAATGATCAAGCCTTCGGTTTGTATACCTTTTTTGAGATTGAAAGCGATCTCAGCTCATCTAGTGATGATGAAGACGATGAGCCATGGAAGAGGACACCAATTGCCTCTCTCCTCCCTTGTAAGGATAAGTCCTTCTCTTCTGAAACTAATCAAAAAGACCAAGTGTCAATTTCCCCTCCTATCCCTAAATATGAAATTTTATCCTTCAAAGAAATAGTGGATGAGAGTACATATATTCATCTAGGATGGGTGTTGTTCATCAATGGTTGAAGATGGTCATAATCAAGGAAACAATGGGGAAACTACTAGCCCTCTATTGGGTGGAGATGAGATTGGTGCATAGTTAGAGGCTAGGAGTGAATCTATTGCATCCTGTAAGAAATCTAAAGCATCAAATATTCTTCTTAATTATACACAATCGAAGGATTCTCTACCAAATCATGGAAAAGAGCTACAAGGAAAGGTTAGAAATGATTATGTTCTTGAGTTTTCTCTATTTAAATCTGATTTAAAGATGGATGTATTTAATAATGGCAACATTAATGAGGATGGAAAGAGTGATGTTGAAAAGAATGTTCAGTCTCATACTGCTCATGTCTTAAGTGGAGGTTTAAAGATGCCCAAGGATGATTTTTCATATGGAAAATAATTTGTTCAACCTCATTTACAAGTTGTGGAAGGAAAGGATTTGAGTAACAAATCTGTGAAGATAGAGTTATTTTAGAGAAAACATGAATCTAGTCAAGAAAGTGAAGGTGAATTTATCATTAAGGTTGACAAGGATTCTTCGCTCGATATGAGTTTTGGGTCTCTTTCCGAAGGGGCTGTTTCAAATCAGATTTCAGTTAAAGATACAATTAATACTCAAGGAGGTTCAAAGGAAGATACATAGGTTTTTGATGAATGGTGGTTGTTTGGCACACCTTTTGGTGAGATTTTATCCCTCATAGATCTCATTTTTGAACTTATGGTTTTTCAAAAATTGTTGAGTTCACAGGTGCTTCATGGATATATCTCACTTTTCTACACTGGCATATATTTCTCACAAATAGTCAATGGCTTTGCATAGGTCCTTGAGAATATTGGGTGTGTTGCACCTATTCCGGGTGTATGTAGGTGTCTTAGGTTTCTTCTCTTTTCTATTCTTTTGGTTTGGTTCTAGTTTTGGCTTGGTTTGTGTCTCCTCTTTCCTTGACTCCATTGCCCAATGGAAAGGACTAGTCATACACGTTGGGTTCTTTGCATCCTTTATAGTCCTTGTCCCCAATCAGATCCACTGTTACTCATAAGTACGACCCCCTCCACCTTTAAACTATCTTGCCTCATTTTCCTTAGTCATTTTACTTAAATTTATGATCGAGCGATATCTTGTGTTACCTTTCAAACTTAGGTAGGGTTTTCATTAGTTCTTCTAACTCCCAATTTTATCACTTGCATTGTTACAAATTTTGTTGGGCGGTGTTTTATGACTTTATTCAAACTTATTGTTTCCTTGAAAGAGGGTATGTGTGTACGGATAACCTGTATGATGAGTTGTCATGTGTTAGAAGTTAGTGACTTCCCTCGCAAGTTATATCTTTGGGAAGCATTTTTTGAATTATTTAAAACCTAAGCGATGTTTTGTTATGTTATGTGAACTACCCATTTCATCACCTGAATTTTTTTTAGTGATTAATCGAATAACAATAATATTAATTCACATAACCAATGCATTATGCAGAAAAATAAACCACCATTTTTAGATACGATATAAAAAAAAGCAAAAAAATCCATGCAAAATAAAATAAAGAGATACCAAAATGATATTTTATCTATATATAAGACCGTGTGTACATGGTATCGACACTACAAAATTATTTATTTCGATTACAAAATTTCATATTGACAAAAAAGACAAAAGAGGTAGTTTCATTCAAGCACACAGGGAAAACATTAGGACTCGAATTCCCTCGCTCACAATTTTTAGGTGTTCAAATTGAGTAGGTGACAACAGGTTCTCATGCAACTACAAGAATTGCATGAAAAGTATCATATCATTCGTTACGATTCCTGAGCGAAGAAGAAAAAAAAATTCCTCCAATGTCTCATCCTAAAGAGCCAACACTATACAATTGGCGTCAGCTATCAGTTCATTTTGAGGATAGCGATTGAGCTCGTTGATAGCCACCTTGACATGGTGATGGAATTCATGATTTGCTAGGGGTTCCAATGCTTTTACTCCCCACTTGTGGTGATCAGAAGTCTTGATGATTTTCTATATGAAATGCTCCAGCATGGTGGTGTTGTGTACATGTGCTTGGCTTAGGAATACTTCACCCAGAATGCTGTGAAGTACTTCTTCTTCCACCTCGCTTTATATTGTGAAGACCTCTTTGAAATGATTTGATAGATGCTTGAACAACGGGATGCATTCGATCTCCTCCAGGATAATGAAGTCATTTGTAGAAGCACCATCGCTCTGGGTGCTTGCCATGCTAAATGCTCCTGAATGATGAAGAGTGGTGACACTAGCTAAATTTATAGAGGATTGGTTAGACATTGGTGCTTTCTCCTGAGGAAATTTAATGAGATAACAATTCAGTTTGAATAAATGGTTGATTTGAAACAATTTAAGTTACATTTCCAATTAGATAGTAGACACGTGCTATCATATGGTGTCTCCTTGGTTCTGCATTGATTATTTGATTATGTGAAAGGTCATTCGATGACCGTTGGTGAGATAAGGATCAGTTTTCTTGCCCAATGTCATTTCATTTCCCAAGTTAATTATTTTGATTGAGCTTTAGCATTTTTCAAGAAGATGGGAAGAAGAAAGAAGAATCCCAAATTTATTAATGGCTTTGGCGACCATTTAGTGAGGTTGGCTCACTATATATTTGAAAATGGTGAAGAAGATAGGGGTTCTCCGAGTATACACCTTGTGGTGTTATCAAGAGGGATTTAGGCATTTATTTTTAGACTATAATAGTTCATGATCTTGGTGTTGTGAATTTAATGATATGCTTAGTGTGCCGATCTTGGTGTTATGCATGCATATAGTTATGTCTTCTTTGTAAGATAGACTATGTGGCATTCATTTATTGCAGTATGTTCTTATTTCTTTGATGGGATGGTCATAAGTTCTCAATCTTTGTGTTGATTGTTTATGGCTATGATTTACGCTCTCGCGTTAATTTCATATTTATGAATAGGCTTTGGTTGCATTTCCTGCTTTCTAGTCAAAAGCATACCCATGTTCATTAGTGTAGGTTAATTCTTTAAAAATCTTGTAAGGGAGCCGTAACTTGACAAAATTCAGAGGAAAGCTACAAACACAATTGTGGTCTTTTCAGCGTTGTTAGTGAATTTATACCAACGCTAAACTGGGCAAAGAGTCATTTATTTCAAGTTATTTATCCATGAGCCATTTCATTCACTAACAAATAGAAATGAAGTTTGGTTAATGCACTTTGATGGTGCATGTTCAAAGTATGGATCGAGAACTAAAGTGATTTTGGTTTCCCTAATGTTAATACTTTCAAGTTCTCATTTACTCTAAAATTTTAATGTAAAAATAACGTAGCAGAATATGAGGCCTTGTTGTTAGGATTGAATGTGGCTACAAAATATGGGATCAAGAAGCTTAGAGTTTTAGGAGATTTAAAATTGATTGTCTCTTAGGTTATATCAAAATACACTTTCAATCATAAAAGACTTAAACAATATAGAGTTGTTATTTGGGACACAATTGAGATTTTTGATGTCTTTTCTATTGATTGGGTGGAAAAAGAAATGTATGTGATGAAGATTTCATAGGTAAAAATTCCATTAGGGAGGAGGATATTACCTTGGCTTGAATTTAAAAAGAAGCGTTAACTAGACCCTCAATTCATAACAAAACTTGTCATTGGAAAGTATCTTATGATAATCAGGATTTTATTAAGTTTTGGCATTGCATAGATGAATATCACAACGAAAAAATGAATATTCAGTGCCTTGTGGAAAATATTGATGAGAAGGGCAATATCTTCAAGAAAGAGATTATACAACAAAAGACAAACAAGCTTCCCAAAGGTTTAATTGTATTAGAGAGATCCTTTGATGGTAAGTTAATAAAAAAAATTCCAAACGAACCTTTGTAAATGAATTGTATTTGGAAGAGATCAACTTGGGTATAGAAATAGTACCTCAAAAGCTATATATTGGTAAAAGATGTATCCAAAGGTTAGGAGTTTTCTTGTTGCATTACTCAAAAGATACAAAGGTGTACATTTTCTTGGTCATCTAATGATCTAAAGGTATATATGGAGGGTATCTTTGAGCATGAGATCCCACTAAAACAAAATTTTAAGCCCTTCATTGAAATGTAGTGGCCAATCAATCCAACATTAGTACCTAAGATACAACAAGAGTTAGAAAAAATTAGAGAAGGTGGAATAATCAAACCAGTGAGGCATTCGACCTAGGTTTCTAATATATTCCCTATTAGGAAAAATAATGGTGACATCAAATTATGTGTGGACTTCAAAAACTTGAATAGACCTTCCTTGAAAGACAACTATCCTTTGCCCAATATGGAGGGCATGTTGTAAAAGGTCACTGGAGCCTATTAATTGTTATATATGATGGATGGATTCTCATTATATAATTGAGGCTAAAGAGTCTAAGTAGTACAAAAAAAAATTCAATTCTCTATGGGGTAGATAAAATGTTTATGTTAGAATTCCATTCAGGCTAATAAATGTAGCTACTACTTTTCAAAGAGCAATTTATGTGACTATTTTTTATTTGATTGTGCCATGAATAGGGTTGCTTGCCCTATTTTTGAGATTATAGTTGCTATTGACCTGATAAATTGTGACAACTATTATGGTTCTTAGATATCTTCATAGAAAAATCATTCTTAACATGAACTTCTAACCACCCGATTCACCATTAACTACATGATGATCCTCTTCACCATCTGAAATTTTTTGTTGATGATAACTATTTATCACATTATTTTCATCTATGTTTGCCTCTAGATGCTACACATGTTTGATGAAGAATAATCCTTTTCACTTGAAGAAATCCTTTTAGAGAACATATTAATTTTAGGATAAACCTTATCATGACCAATATCATGGGTAGGATAATCACAATCATTGCAAGGGTTATTGTAAACTTCAATTGATTGGGCCACCAAACATTGTAAAGGAGAATGAGGTAATTGACAAGAAGTATACCATAGAATCTCAGGTCTACAACATTAACATCATATTTTTTAAGTGGGTTTGAGGTCTCCTTGTTTGTAGAACCCCTATAAATATTGTTGTGCATTGGCCTCCTATTACACCATGTGGTGTTATAGGGCTGATTTGATAACTTGGAAATTACATTATTCCTATTATAGTATGGCTTACTATGAAATGAACCATTCTAATTCCTAGCCACCTTGGATTTTAATACCTTTAATTCATTTACAACCTTGTTCAACATGTCTTCTAATGAAGATTATTTGTTTTGACTTCCCTTGTCCCTAGTTAGGGATTTTACCTCTTGTTTAGCTTTCTAGATGCTCTTTGTTTTCTTTCAATATTCCTAACTATTACACATGTTTCTATTAAAGTATTTGGATCCTTATCCCTAAGAAGGAAAGCCCATTTTAGTATCATATGCATTACAATATAATACTAAACACATTGGTTCATTAGGCCTAATATAAGTAGGGACTTTATTCATGGCCCTAACAAATCTTGCATTGAATTCAGACACATATTCATTTGAACACTTAGTAATGCTTACAAACTTATTTATCATTAACCTTGGTTCTATCTTATCTCCATATTGTTCCTTGAAAATTATTCTTAATTCCTCCCATGAATTTATGTTGGCATCATGTAATCCTCTATACCAGTCTCTTGATTCATCCACTAGAGATTGAAAAAATAAAATCATTAGTACATCTTCATCTTCAATCTCAAAGTCATAAGTGAGATTTATAAATTCTTTGATATGATATTCACCATAAAGGGAATTATTTCTAGAAACTAAGGTAGACCAATTTGAATCTTGCTAGGAACAAGGTTGGGATAACTAGGTATGCCAACAAAGTCTAACTATAGATATAGCTTTGCAAGGTCTTCTAGGATAAATGCTTCCTACAACTGCACCTGTAGGTTGAGAAATATGTTGTTTCTCAACATGTTTTCCTCCCATATTTGGAATAGGACCTCCACTATTTATTCTTGTGCCTTACTATAAGGGAACACCTCCTGTATTTGCATTGAATGTTGTGTAGTACCCCTCCTTGATTTTTTGCACTAGAATGCCCTACATTTGTAAGGGAATTAATTGTTCTTGTTAGATATTTGCAATCATCTATGCTTCAATTAATTGAATCTCTACCTTGAGTTCATGCAAAGCTCTCATGACACCTGCTCATTTGAAATATCAACCTCTTTATATCCTTTTATCTCAATTCTGGTTATTACAGGTAAGTTATCATCATCTTTTATTTTCATTCTATCTTTTGGGATCCTTAGATTAGTAGTGTCAAATGGATTAATTGTATTAGGATCTTTATGCCAATGGGGAAATCAATTTTTCATTTAGTTCTTTAGGAGTCACTTTGAGAAAGGTATTTCTACCTTAGATCATACTCACTTTGGATTTTTATTCTCTCATTCTCTAGGTTATTTAGCATTTCATTGTATTCATGTCCCATCCAAGGATTATCATTTTAGGGTTATTGTCCCTTTCTACATTTAATTTATTTGCATCTTTGTCCATTCTAAAATAAAGAGACCTATGTTTTTCAACAACATTATCATTGTGTCTCACATTCTTACAGTATTATAATGTATCAACAATTGGAGAAGAAGGCCTACTTGTTTTTTTTTTTCTTTCCAAGTTTGTGTTTGGAATTCATCCGTGCAACTGCTTACCAGCTTCACCTTGGAATTGTGACCTCCCATGCATATTTAAATTATGATACTCAAATTACTCTTTTTACTAGTTGGATCCTTTTGAAAGTCACCACTCACATGAAGAGGAAAAGGACTAGATACCAAATAATTTTGAAAATTAACCTGAAAAATGATTTACTAACTCTTCCCAATGACTACAACTAGGTTTTTAATATAAAAAGGCTTCCCTAGTAGAGTCACCAATCTGTTGTTGTTTTCAATTGGTGGCCTAAATTATTGTAAAGGTTTTCCAAGCCGTATGGTCAAACACTTTAGACTGTTGGTCAACTGACATAGAACTAGCTTTTCTAAATGATTACTATCTACTCTTTAGGCTCTATAAAACCTAGGTGGGATTCCCTATAACATTATTTGAAGATCAGTTGATAGCAAGCAACAGGTACCAATTTTTTCTCTCATACCTTATGATTGGATTACCTAAAATTTGGCAATATTGTGGATGCAATTCCATTTTTTTTGTTTTTTTCCATTTTTTTTTGTGTGAGAGATTGTATAGATCAAAATAGAACAAAAGAAATGAAATGTCCTTGATGTTTTGGTATGGCAAAATTGCTTGAGTCCTAGGGGTATGTAACAAGACTAGTGCTTTAGCATAACAAAGTCAAATAATCATACAAATTCTCCCTATTTGCAATAAAAGCACAATATTGATGGTTTTAGAGTATAATTTCCTTGCACAAATACAACCAACTTAAGGCCTACAATACATTTATCCTTAATAATCCAATTGTACATGACATATGATCTATGTTTTCATAGGAGCATTTACTCCGAACCTTGGACATAAGGCAACTACAAACAACACATAGTGTGGGAAAATACAAATATTAAATGAAAATCCTTGATTCTTCATTCATAAACAAATACCTTTCCAATGTCAGAGACAATATATATCACATCATGTTTTCAAATAAGCTAGAATTTAATATATACATTACAAACCTTGAAAAGGCTTATAGATTATACTTCCATCACCTAAGACCAATCTCAAACTTTCAATCCCTTATCAGACACATCTACAAATTCAGAGTGTGCAAAACCCTTAAAAATGCATTTTTTTTTCCTTTATAGATGAGGCATAATTCATTAATGACAAATCACCAACCCCTATCCCTAGCCGAATGCATAAAAGTTGATATCCGAATTTTCTCTAACCAATTGATTATCACACACGAGGAGAATATCAATTGACATAGCTACCATGTGTGGGAAAGGAAAGGAGGTGGATTGATTGCAAAAGATCCCTAGAATTCAGCAATTTGGGATGATAGGATGCTTCTGAAGTGACATAAGAATGCTTTGTACAACAATGAATAGGCATGGTGGCATGTAAATTAATTTGTAGGACATAGAGAGGTATTAGATGAGTGTAATGAATAGGCATGGTGGTAGACTGAAATGATCTCATTGATATTTCCTTCAAATTCATTATCTATGGGCACCCTTATTGATATTTCTATGGGGCTGGGTTTAAACAACACACTAAGCATTGACGCTTAGTGTGTGGCCCCTTCTTTAACATGAATTATTTTCCATTTCTATTTGGGGTTGGGTTTAAACAACACACTAAGCATTGATGCTTAGTGTGTGGGCACCTCCGTAACATGATTATTTTTCCATTTTCATTTGGAGTTGGGTTTAAACAACACACTAAGCATTGACACTTAGTGTGTGGGCCCCTCCTTAACATGATTATTTTTCCATTTTCGTTTGGGGTTGGGTTTAAACAACACACTAAGCATTGACACTTAGTGTGTGGGCCCCTCCTTAACATGATTATTTTTCCATTTTTGTTTGTATTCATAATTTTTTGACATTCAAGTGTGTTCCTAATTTTTTTTGAAGTGTACGATAGCAATAATGCTTTCATTATAGAACAATCAATTATATATATATATACATATATATTACATCAAATATAAATTATATTTTATTTAAACATATAATATTACAAAAATATATAATATATACAATATTATGTATATTATATTTTATCTATTATATTATATATATTTATATTATACTTATATTATATAATAATTATATAATGAAATATACAATATACAATATAATATAGTATAAATATAAGATTATGTATATACATATATACACATATATGTATATTGTTGTTCTCACCCCTCAGTTGGTTGTCCTTGATGACAAAGACACAAATGGTGCTATGGTATTTACATGAATAGGTTCAGGTTGATGGTATCTTAGATTAGTTGACATATCCTCATATACTTGCATTGGTTTATTGATGCACATTATTGAATTATTGTTGCCTATTATGCTATGATGGTATTCATGATATATATGGTCATGTTTCAGAGATTACAGGGTTGGATTGGTATTCAGTTTGGTTCATTTACAGGATCTTGATGCTACTATTGACATATATTTAGTTTTGTTTCAGATTGGTTCTTTACAGACTCTT
Organism: Sequoiadendron giganteum; assembly: GCA_007115665.2. NCBI lineage: Eukaryota > Viridiplantae > Streptophyta > Pinopsida > Cupressales > Cupressaceae > Sequoiadendron > Sequoiadendron giganteum. Next base: position 462,721,413 of record CM021107.1, read on the forward strand.
GATGCTACTTCACTTTCAGATATCCATTTGTAGATGTTTATGTTTCTTTGTTGGACTACCAATGTTCATCACGCTACAGGATATTTAGGATGATCTTTTGCAAAATCTTCTAAAGGATTCATTTTAGTTTATATTCAGCAGGTTATCAGACATTGTCATCTTGACAAGTTCAGGTCTTTCAAGTTAATCATTTCATATTGATCTTAGTGATCATTTGTTTCCAGGCATGAATCTTGGTTTCAGGTTTCTATATGATGATGCTAATGTGGATAGTGTTGTTAGGATGGTTCTTATTATTGCATGTCACAGGTATATTCCGTAGGGACAACATTCAAAACAAAGTCTTGTGTCTCTTATTAATGGGCTCTTGACCCAACTAATTATATGTGCTTGACATATATGTGTCAACATTGTTAATGGGAATAAAACCCATTGATAAAATTTCTAAAGGCTTCAAGGGTCTAATCTCTTGGCATATCTAACATATGATATTGAGCAACTAAAGGTTTTTATTTTGGCATCTTGTTTTATCATATTTTAAATCATGTGACTTAGGAAAAGTCACCTTGTGGCTCGAAAGGTATATGAAATGTGTCACATTGTTTGTGACTTTGGCATCAAAAGGTGTTTAAAGTGGTTCCATGGTTTATAAACCCTATCGGGTTTCCTCAAGCATATAATAGTGGTGCCTATCGGTCTCTTTGAATTTGAATTTGTGTGAAGTCAATTAGAAATAACTCGTGGCAGCCTATGTGGCATCAATAGTGTGGATGTAATGATAGAAGGTGATCATGCGGTCGGCATTGTGAATGACCTTGACAACGATCTAATAAGCATTTGGATAAGTTGATAATAATTGTGTTTTGTGTCTTCAGACTTCAAAGATTTATTAACCCTGGCTAAGTCATCGAATGAAATGAAGGAAGAATTGTTCAGGGAAAAAGACATAAGTTGGTTCTTTGTGCAAAAAATAGGGTTTGTAACCCTAGCCGTCACCATGAGGATGGTCTATTCTCTGATGTAAATCTGCTCTCATCTCTCTCTTGGATGATTATAGAGGAATTTTATGAGAATCTTATAAACTTGGTCTGTGGATTATGAGTCGATACAAGCTTGACAAAGGATAAGGGAGTTACAAATCTGGGTAGCTATGGTGGTTAGCATCGAATCAATCTAGTATCTGTTTGATTTCTTTGTTGCATGAACAAGTATTATTTCCATTGCTTAAAGAAAGTTTTATAAGAAAATTATTGTTTCATTTTTCTCAAATATGGAAAAGATTCAGTGGGTTCTGACAGGATATCATTCTTTTCATTTGGTTACTCTTTCTCCATTATAAGATTTATGCAAATGTTGTTTGATTGATTCAGACCCGTGATCATTGTGTTATGCAAAACAACTATCCTTTTGAACATTGTGTGATGAAGAGATTATCATTCCTAGTAGTTTGTAGCAGTAATAATTTATGTTCAAAACTTGGTGGATGAAGACATTTTATGTTGAAAAGATTCTTTTTTGCAATCCGCCTGTCATTGCATTCAGAGTTTTTGGAACATAACTGTTATTGTATTTTGTTTGATCTGGAACCTTTGGTGAAGTTAATTGATAGAATGAGTGAATATTTGTAAAGATATAAAAACAATGATTAATCACTACTGTGGGGGGATACAATTTTTGAAAAAGTGATAGAGCAAAAAGCTCTGTAATAAAACCTAGCAAATATGATGCAAAAAATACAAATCTAATGTGTTTGGTATTTTGTAGATTCAAGTTGAATCTTCAGGATATTAGACAGATTAGAAAGAGAGGCAGATGTGAGTTAAAATGAATATAGAGAAACCCTCTGTTATTTCTATTATTTCAATTTTTGTAGAAGGGGTTGGTGCTCCTTGGAATGGGTGTTCCTAAATTTGAAAGGGGTTGATGCTCCTAGAGTGGGTGCTCTAAAATTTTCTAGTAAGGCATTTATACAGTGGTTTTTGAAGTTAAGCCAGTGAGGCATCATTTTTATGGAGTGGTTTTTCTACCCCAAGAGGGTTTTCCACTCGGAAAATCCTTTGTCTTATGGTCTCATTACTTTGATGTGATAATGCTTCAAGATTGTGATGATTTTGTGAGTGATTTTTCTTATAAGTCTGAAATTTTTTGAATGTTAGTTCCTTCATCTCTACAAATTTTTATATCAAAATGTCTTGCACAAGTGTTCTATCATTGTTCAAAATTCTGATTCAAAAGAAAGCATAAAAGTATTCATTTGATACATAACTCAGGAATTGTTATGATGTACTAAAGCTCTTAGTTGTTTCATGCTTATCATATGTCATTCCATTTCATAGTTCTTTGAGTATCTAATAAGTCTACATTAAAATTTGGTGGTCCTAAAGTGATTAAACAATGTTGGTCTTCATGTATAGTCTTATGAGTTGCACCTATTTTGTCATCGTGCACTGATTGTTAAACAATTCCAGTCATCCCTTTTGCAAATGCAAGATATCTCACACAAATTTTATTGTCATAAGTTGTTAAAAAGGAACTAAGTTAATACTGTCATGAATGCTCTCAAAGTGATTACTCTGCTCTATTATCAATTGAAAGGATATTAGAATTTAAAGTCTTGGTCAAAGTTTGAGAAGGTTTGAATTTAAGGCCTGTCTATCAGACACTTATTCACCCCCCCTCTCAGTGTTTGTCCATACTCCAACAAGTGGTATTAGATCCATACCCGTACATAAGTCTAACCAACTTAGGGTTTCATGGTCGTGGAGTATTTGTTATGGCTAAGTGCAAAAGAAACAAAGGTCAAAAGAAAGCCCCTAGTGTCAAGCAAAAAGTTGATAAACCAACCTTCATCAAATCCCTGCTAGTTGATACTAAAAGTCATCTCATAGTTGGTGAAGAAGAAAATCACTTAGTAATAGACTTTGAACAAGAATTTGGTGAAAAATAAGGTGAAGATGATGAGTTTGAGGTTGATTTGGAAGGTGAACTGCTTGTTTCCTTAGATGAACTTAAAAGGTTTAAACAAGAAAATCAGGAACTTAAGGTACAACTTCAAAAGAGTGTTGATACTAATAAGGTATTAAACCAAAACTATGAAAAATCTGAAAAGATTATTGAATTTATGAAAGCTCAAATGGTTGATAAGAAAAGGATTAAAGAGGGATTGGAAGTCAATTTAAAAGACAAGGATGAATTGTGCACTAAACTAGAAAATGAGGTTGCTTCATTAAAGAAATGTTTAGAAAATGATTTTGTTGAGAAAGTATGTCTCAACTTCCAGCCTTGTGCCTCTGGTTTAAAGGACTTGGCGAAAAATTTGATGTTTCTGCCTTTACCGCCATACCGTGCCTAGCTTATTTTAGCCTTTACCGCTTTACCACGACAGTCTAGACTATCCCTGCTGGTAACATGGTGAAGGGCTGGGTGATTACCGCCTTACCATGCATGATGGTTTACTCACCGCAGTGGTCGTGGTAGATGGCTTGCTGCCTGCCTCGTCGGTCACCACCTTATCGCGATCGGCGAAGGCCTTCACCATGGTGGCCACAGTGAAGCCTCCTGTAGTGAGCTTGACGGTTACCGCCATATCGCAGCGGTGTTCCCCCTCACCATAGTGTCCCTGGTGAGACCGCCATCAGTGGGCTCGACGGTTACTGCCATACAGTTGGTGGTGGTCCTCTCACTATGGTGTTCGCGGTGAGACCGCCAATGGTTGGTCTGGCAGTTACCGCCCTACCACGGGTTGGCCTGGCAACCCCCATAGTAGCACTGTATGACTGCTAGTGGTTTGCCCGGTAGCTACCACCACATCGCGAGGTGACTCAGATAGGGCAATGGTAGCGTGGTGGAGTCGAGAAGGTGAGCTTAGAATGGCTACTGCCATACCGCAAGGTGACTTGGATAGGGCAGTGGTAGCGTGGTGGAGTTAGAGGGTGAGCTCGGGCGAGCTCACCGCCATACTGTGAGGCAATTTATGCAGGACTACGGTAGCACGGGGAAGACTTGGGTGAGCTCAGTTGAGCTCACTGCCATACCGTGAGGTGAGTCAGTGAGCATGGTGGTAGCGTGGTAAGAGATCGGTTGAGCTCGAAGCTCGGTCAACTGAGTTGGACTAGAAAGTCAAAGTGACAGACGAATAAAGTTTAAACACATGGCTTGAAGACAACAGTTTCATTGGCTAAAGGCCAATGTAGTAAAAGCAGTTATTGCAGGCTGACTTCAGCTGATGATAGGAACCCGATTTGGGTGGTGAAGTTATTGCTTGGGTGGCTCGATGCAATCAGTGCAGATCGATTGCTTGCTTGAATGATCGATTCATGAACCTAGAGGCTGTGGGATTTGCTGGAAAGTGTAAATGTGATGTAAGAATTGTACACTCAATGTGAGGTTAACGGATGTGTACATGTAAGTTGCAAGTCGATGTAAGAGAGAGAATTCATTGTATACTTTCGGGATAAGTATTGTAACAGTGAGAAAAATAACTTGAGAGCTGCTGTGAGCTGATTAGGGAGTAAAGACTGAAAAATTTGTATGCAATATTTTATTGATGTAATACAAATTGTTTTTGCTTGGTTTGGTGGGTTTTTTTTACCTAAAAAGGATTTCCCATGTAAATACTGTGTCATCTATGAATGCTTAATATTTTGTTATCTCTTTTATTCTGTATGTATTCATCTCAGTAGTTTTAGAAGCTATTAGAATGAGTTTTTGCTATTCTCCTCTATTGCATTAGTGTTAAGGGAATGTATTCCGCACTATCGGGTCATTATATCCATCCCTATTTTCCCTTCAAGTGGTATCTGAGCCTGGCCAGTTGTGTTATCCTTGTTGGAAAAGGTCATTTTTTTGTGCTAATACTGTTTTAGTGGGAGTCTTGCATTGTTAAAACTTGTTTCTGTTTGAGATGGCGAGTACATTAGGTAGAGTAGATATTGAAAAGTTTAATGACAACAACTTTGAGTTATGGAAGCTCAAAATGGAAGACTTGTTGGTGGATAGAGACCTCTAGTAGCAGTGTCTGGAACTATGCCACAAGGTATGTCGCAAGGGATTGGGACCTTGGTAATAGAAAAACAAGAGGTCTGATAAGACTGAGTCTAGCCGATTCTGTACTCCTGAACGTCCATGAGGAGACATTTGCAGCTTCATTATGGAAGAAGCTTGGTGATATTTATCAGGGAAAGTCTTTGGTAAATCAATTATTCCTAAGGAGGAAGTTGTACTCCTTGAAGATGGAAGAAGGTGCATCTATTGCAGACCATCTGAACTCGTTTAACATGAGTGTTACTCAACTGGCATCTGTAGGTGTAAAGACTAAGGAGGAGGATCGTTGCATGCTTCTATTGTGTTCATTACCTGACAGTTGGGATCATCTAGTGATGGCTATTAGAAGCACAACCACTGCATTCAAAATGGATGACATGGTTGCTTCACTTTTTTTTGAAGAAATGTGAAGAAAGTCTTCTGAGATGGCCAAAGAGGCTCTTGTTGTTCGAGGTAGACCAAAGCAGAAAGGCAAGAAGAAGGACAAGAAGTCGAAATCCAAATTTGTAGGGAGGTCAAAGTCTCTTGGTAAAAAGTCCAAGGTGAGATGCTGGAAATGTGGGCAAGCTGGTCATATGCAAAAGGATTGTAAGGAGAAGAAGAAGAATACTTTAGACAATGAATCTTCTCAAAGTGATGCAAACACCTTCATTGCAATAGCCCTGAAAACTCAGGAATCAGATGATGTCTGGCTGGTTGACTCAGGTGCATCCTTTCACATGACGTCCAATAGAGAATGGTTCTCTAAATATGAGAAGTATGATGGTGGAAAGGTATACTTGGGAAGTGATTCAATGCTAGAGATAGTTGGTAGAGGAAGAGTCAAAATTCAGTTTCCTGATGGGAGAGTCAAAGGTATTGGTGGCATATTGCATATACTAGGTCTAGCTCAAAATCTTCTTTCTATCAGTAAGTTAAATGATGCTGGTGTAGAAATTTCTTTCTCAAGTAGAGGATGTAAAATGGCTAGACGTGCAATGGTCTGGCTAAGGGTGTTAATACTGGCACTCTATATAATTTGGATGCACATCCTATTAAATGTAACAAAGCCTTTGTAGAGTCATTTAAGTTAGTCCCTGTAGAGAAAGATGAAGACACTTCTTTATCTACAAATGCTTTGGAGGTAAAACTCCCAGCAGAGAAGACTATGCTGTGGCATCATAGACTAGGTCACATAGGTGAGAAAGGTTTAAAAACCTTCACGAATAAAAATCTTGTAGAATGACTTGATGATTGTAACCTTGAGTTTGATTTTTGCAAACATTGTATCTATGGAAAACAACACCGTGTTTCATTTTACTCTAAACCTCATAAATATTCTGGTATACTAGATTATGTTCATTCTGATGTGTTTGGTCCAGTTAATGTTCCTTCATTATCGAAGTCTAGATATTATGTTTGTTTTATTGATGACTGCTTGAGAAGGGCATTTGTATACTTTCTTAAAGTAAATCAGAACTATTCAGTTGGTTTAAAGAATTTAAATCTTTGGTAGAGAATTAAATTGGAAGGAAAATTAAATTTTTGAGGATAGACAATGGCAGTGAGTTTTGTTCTACAAATTTCGAAAGGTATTGTACAGATCATGGAATTAAAAGGCATAAGACAACACCTTATACTCCACAACAGAATGGAGTTGCTGAAAGGTTGAACAAGACGTTGATGGAAAAGGCAAGGAGTATGATGACCAGTACTGGTCTGGAGCAAAAGTTCTAGGCTGTGACTGTGGCTATAGCATGTTATTTGGTAAATCGATCTTGTTGCTCTGCTCTTGTTGATCAGACACCTTTGGAAGCATGGTATGGTAAGAAGCCCTCTCTGAGGCATGTTCGTGTCTTTGGATGTAAGGGCATATGTTTAAGTGCCAAATGAAAAGAGATCAAAATTGGATAATAAGGCTATCAAGTGTATTCTCATCGGCTATGGAGTTGGTGTGAAGGATACAAGCTTTGGAACGTTGTTACTGAGAAGGTTCTATACAACAGAAGTGTGATATTTCATGAGCTGAAACCTTCAGTAAGTGATCAACAACTTGAGATAGATCAAAGTGACAAGAAGAAGTATGTAGTTGAGATTCCCCAAACTCCTAGAAGGGAAGAGATGCATGGTGTACCTGAGACTGAGGAGAGTTCAAGCAACTCTAGATGTTTTGATTATGAAGAACCACAACCTCAGCCTATAAGGAGATCTACACGAGAAAAATGGCAACCTGAAAGGTATGGTTTCTCATTGTTAGATTCGAATTATGCCTATGCCTTAATTACTAGCACTAATGAGCCTAGGACTGTGAAAGAACCAATCAACATGCCTGATTCGAATTCTTGGTTGGAAGCTATGAATGAAGAGATGGATTCATTGAAGAAGAATGAAACCTGGGATTTGGTACCACTGGCTAAAGGGAAAAATCCTGCTGGCTGTAAGTGGATATTCAAAAAGAAGACTAGACTTGATGGCAATTTTGAGAAGTATAAGGCACGACTGGTTGCAAAAGGATTTTCCCAGATTGAGGGAATGGATTATGGAGAGATTTTTTCCCCTGTAGCAAAGCTAACATCCATCAAATTTTTGTTGTCATTTGCAGCTGTGTATGACTTTGAAATTGAGCAAATGGATGTGAAGACAACATTTCTCCATGGTGAGCTGGAATAATAAATTTATATGTCCCAACTTGAGCATTTCGTTATGAATGGTAAATAAAATCTAGTCTATAAGTTAAATAAATCTCTGTATGGTTTGAAGCAGTCTCCTAGAATATGGTACCAAAAATTTGACACATTTGTGTTGTCTATGGGATTTGTAAGATCAAAATTTGATCATTATGTTTATCATAAATTTGAGAATGATCGTGTGCTTTTTATTACACTGTACGTGGATGATGTGTTATTCATAGGAAATAGCAAGACTATGATTTTTGATCTTAAATCTCAGTTGTCTGCAAAGTTCAAAATGAAAGATCTTGGTGCAACTAGGTATATTTTGGGAATGGAGATAACCAGGGATAGGTCAAGCATAAAGCTTTATGTAAGTCAGAGTCAGTATGTCAACATAGTTCTGGAGAGGTTTGGTATGAATGATTACAAGTAGTTAGTTGTTCTAGTTATGCAGGAAACGAAACTATCTATTGAAGATTGTCCAAAATCTGCTATTGAGATGGAGGACATGAGCGGTGTGCCCTATGCAAGTGATGTTGGCAGTTATGCAATGGTCTGTACAAGACCAGACATTGCCCAAGCAGTGGGAGTTCTAAGCCGTTTTATGGAAAATCCAGGAAGATCACATTGGGATGCTATGAAGAGAGTGTTCAGGTATTTGAAGGGGACTTCAGATTATGCTTTGTGTTACCATGGCAGTTTGGTTGCATCACAAAGAACACTCAACATTCAGGGATATGTTGACTCTAATTGGGTAGGGGACATTGCCAATAGGAGATCCATCAGTGGATATATGTTCATGCTTAATGGTGGAGCAGTCAGTTGGATGAGCAAGCGACAAGCTATAGTTGCTTTATCCACGACAGAGGCAGATTACATGGCTGCAACTCACGCCTGCAAGGAAGCAGTTTGGCTGAGGCATTTGTGTTTAGACATTGGGTTTAATGCAGGGCAAATCACTATTTGCTGTGACAGTTAGAGTGCCATTTGTTTTGCAAAGAATCCGACTTTCCATGTCAGGACGAAGCACATTGATGTGCAGTTTCACTTCATGAGGGACATGGTGGAAGATGGAAGAGTCTGTCTTGAAAAGGTCAACACTTTGAAGAATGTTGTAGATGCTTTGACAAAGCCCGTGAGCACATAAAAGTTCAGATGGTGCGCATAATCAATGGGCCTTGGGGCCTATGACCATCAGTGATTTTTCGAAGTCTAGAGGGAGCTGGAAGTCTTCACCAAGTGGGAACTTGTTGAGAAATTATGTCTCAAGTTCCATCCTTGTGCCTCTGGTTCAAAGGACTTGGCAAAAAATTTGATGCTTTTTCCTTTATCGCCATACTGCGCTTGGCTTATTTTAGCCTTTACCACAGAGGTCTAGACTTTCCCTGGTGGTACCATGGGGAAGGGCTTGGCAGTTACCACCTTACCACGTGTGGTGAGTTTACTCACCGCGGTGGTCGCGGTAGGCGGTTTGCTGCCTACCTCATCGGTCACTGCCTTACCATGGTCAGAAAAGGCCTTCACCGTGGTGGCTGCGGTGAAGTTTCCTGTGGTGAGCCTAGAGGTTACTGCCATACTGCAGGTCGTGTTCCCCCTCACCGTGGTGTCCGTAGCTAGACCGCTAGTGGCGGGCTCGGTGGTTACCGCCATATTGCTGGAGGTGGTTCCTCTCACCACAGTGTCTATGGTGAGACTGCCAACAGTTGGCCTGGCGATTACTGCCCTACCACGGGGTGGCCTGGCGGCCCCCGCGGTAGTGCAGTATGACTGCTAGTGGTTTTCCCGGTGGCTATCGCCACACCGCAAGGCGACTTGGATAGGGTAGCGGTACGCGGTGGAGTCAAGAAGGTGAGCTCGGAATGGCTACTGCCATACCACAAGATGACTCAGATAGGGCAACGGTAGCATGGTGGAGTCAAAGGGTGAGCTCAGGTGAGCTCACCGCCATACCGCGAGGCAATTTAGGTAGGACTGTAGTAGCACGGGGAAGACTTGGGTGAGCTCGGCTAAGCTCACCACCAAACTGTGAGGCGAGTCAGTGAGCTCGGCGGTAGTGCGGTAAGAGCTCGATTGAGCTCAGAGCTCGGTCAACTGAATTGGACTAGAAAGTCAAAGTGATAGGCGAATAAAGTTTGAACACATGGCTTGAAGATATTAGTTTGATTGGCTAAAGGACAATGTAGTAAAAGTAGCTATTGTAGGCCAACTTCAGCTGATGAGAGGAACCTAATTTGGGTGGTGAAGTTATTGCTTGGGTGGCTCGATGCAATCAGTGCAGATTGATTGCTTGCTTGAATGATCGATGCATGAACCTAGAGGCCGTGGGATTGGCTAGAAAGTGTAAATGCGATATAAGACTTGTACAGTCAATGTGAGGTTGATAGATGTGTACATGTAAGTTGCAAGTCAATGTAAGAGAGATAATTCATTGCATACTTTCGAGAGAAGTATTGTAACAGTGAGAAAAATAACTTGAGAGCTGCTGTGAGCTGATCAGAGAGTAAAGACTGAAGAATTTGTATGTAATCTTTTATTGCTGTAATACAAATTGTCTTTGCTCGGTGTGGTGGGTTTTTTTTACCTAAAAAGGTTTTCCCATGTAAATACTATGTTATCTATGAATGCTTAATATTCTGTTATCTCTTTTATTCTGTATGTATTCATCTTAGTAGTTTTAGAAGCTATTAGAACCAGTTTTTTGCTATTCTCCTTTGTTTTCAAGGATATTTTTATGTTTGTAATGACTTTGGTCATAAGGCAATTGATTGCATGAGATGGTCAAATAAGAATTATTCTAATGTCTCTAGAAATGAGAATGTGGCGTGTTACAATTGTAACAACTTTGGTCATTTTAGAAAAGATTGTAGAATGAATACAAGTGATAATTATGAAGGGAAAAAAGTTGGAAATATCTTTAGGAAGTCTTTTGTTCCTTAGATCAGTCACAAGATCATTTGTTTCAGATGTAATAACATTGGGCATAAAGTACAACAATGCAGATTTAATAGAAAAACAAGTAATTTAAACAAACAAGTGAAAAATTCTACACTGGTGTGGAGAAGAAAGAGCAATCAAGATGACAATAAGAGAAATAAAGATGAATTTGTGAAAATGCCTTGTGCACTCTTTGCACATGTGATACCATCCAGGTCTTAAGAAGATGAAAACACTCAAGGGGAGTCTATTATGGTAACATATTTTACCCCTATGAAGTCAAGAATGAGGTATGACAACATGCATTTGCTATTGGTGGTATAAGAAGTAAAGAAAAGGTTTGTAAATGTGAATATTTCATTATGTTTATTCTAATTGAATTAATTATGAAGGTCTGCATATTTTTTGGAATTCAAGTTTAAAAGTACATTGACAGTCCTTTGGCGAGTTTGATGCTTTGTTGGCTCAATTCATAAGGTGCAGGATGACTACATACAAGAGATATTTAAGTTGCTTATCTTTGATGACTTGAAATCACTCATTAATCTTGGTATTGGTGTATTCTAGTTTAACCATTCAGAAGCTGCAAATTTCATATGGGGTCATGCATATCTGACATCTACATAGCATGTTGAAATCTTGATAAATCCACCTTTATTCCTAACATACTGGTGCTTTTTATGACAAACTTGATGATAGGCTATCTGAATTTCTTCTTGACTACATTTAAAGGCTTACCATTTTTGTTATTGATCAAACTTTGAATACATCTTGATAATTCTTTGTCTCTAAGAAGAATTGGTGTGGAGAAGAAGAGAAATCAAGATGTCAAGAAGAGCAATAAAGATGAATTTGTGAAAACTCCTTGTGCACTCCTTGCACATGTGATACCATCCAAGTCCTGAGAAGAAGAAAAGACTCAGGGGGAGTCTATTATGGTAACATATTTTACCCCTATGAAGTCAAGAATGAGGTATGAAAATGTACATTTGTTATTGGTGGTATAAGAAGTAAAGAAAAGGTTTGTAAATGTCAATATTTCATTATGTTTATTCTGATTGAATTAATTATGAAGGTTTGCATATGTTTTTGGAATTCAAGTTTAAAAGTACATTGACAATCCTTTGGTGAGTTTGATGCTTTGTTGGCTCAATTCATAAGGTTCATGTTGACTACATACAAGAGATGTTTAAGTTGCTTATCTTTGATGACTTGAAATCATTCATTAATCTTGGTATTGGTGTATTCTGTTTTAACCATTTAGATGCAAATGTCATATGGGGTCATGCATATCTGACATATACACAGGATAATGAAATCTAGTTAAATCTACCTTTGTTCTTGACATACTAGTTCTTTTTATGATAAACTTGATGATAGGCTGTTTGAATTTCTTCTTGACTGCATTTAAAGGCTTACTATTTTTGTTATTGATCAAACTTTTAATACATCTTGATAATTATTTGTCTCTAAGAAGAATTGGTTGAGTATCAAAGATAAATGTTGTCATTATTTGCACTCATGCTCTTGGAAGATTGTAGATTCATGATTGAAATAGAGAGCATTATAGAGGTGTTATGCATTAAGAATGTTTTTTGAGGAGAATTTATGCAAATGCAAAGTAGTATCAGTCGATAAAGATTCTAGAAGTCAATTTGAAAATGACTTGTAGATATAAGTGCTAATGATGCAGTGATAATCTCTTTGTCATAATTGAGCTATGTGAGTAAAGTGTATCTGGGATTCTTTTGGTCAGCATACTGTGATGGTTTATGCTTATGTTTTGTAGATCTCCAAGTTGTACAATGATAGAGAAGGTCCAAATCTATGGTTTACAATAGAAGGACAAGGAACAAGGTTTAGAAAAAGTTAGAAAGAGTCTATTCAAATGTATTGAAACAACAATTGAAGCTTCAAAGTTTGCAGGTTGTATGAAGTCAATACTAAAATAATAAGGCAGTTCTAAAGAAATTTTGACTGTGGGTCAACTTTATGGTATTTCCATACTTAGTAAGTGACATAGGGGGAGCAAGCCTATTCGGTAAGAGTATCTTGAGATTTTCTTTTAAGCTTGTTCTATTCTTGACAATTAGTATCCTTGCTATTGACAGTGACTGTTTGTCCACTTTTGGTGGTCTGGATCATTATATGCTATTGGTTCTTGTTTCTGTCTGGATAGTGATATATTTTGGGCAGTGATCTACTTTGTTTCTCTATTATATTTCCTATCTTTTCACATTGGTTACTTATCTTGCTTGGTCTAGTGGTTGATAGTATTAAGAAGTCTTTGAAATGACAGTGCACATTGTTTTAAATGAGCTTATTTTGGATGCTTGGGTTTTAGTTGTAATAGTTTGTCTTGGAAGCATCTTGTTGCAAAGCCTCTCAAATGTTCTTGGTGGTATTTCAATTGGATACATGTGTTTCTATTCCTTGCAAAATTTCATTTTGTGGTGGTTGCTAACCATTAACAAGGCTTGCTACTTTGAAACAATGACTCAATGTATCAGTGCTAATCAAAGTATTTTTTTTTCTTGCAAGGTGACAATGAAGGATGGATTTTAACATGACAAAGAAGGTGGTATGTTCAAGTAATTGGTTTTCAATCCTTGATGACAAATAAAAATGCGAAGCTAACAGGTTTTCAGTCTTCAAGTATCATTTGACAACTGGGTTTGTTGCATTATAATATTATGTTTTTCCTTTGCTTTGGTGTTGATGATATAGACCAAGATTTTTGAAAAGGATATATTGTTATTCTTGCTCTGATATCAACATGCTCATTTGTTACATATTTGGGTCTATATCTACTTGAGGCATTACACATTTCTCTATCGTTTGTCTTTGATTTAAAAAGGGGGAGAGAGATTTGTGTTTTTCCATCAAGGATAAAGGGGGAGTTTGTTGTTCTCACCCCTCAGTTGGTTGTCCTTGATGACAAAGACACAAATGGTGCTATGTTATTTACAGGAATAGGTTTAGGTTGATGGTATCTTGAATTAGTTGACATATCCTCATATACTTGCATTGGTTTATTGATGCACATTATTAAATTATTGTTGCCTATTATGGTGTGATGGTATTCATGATATATATGGTCATGTTTCAGAGATAACAGGGTTGGATTGGTATTTAGTTTGGCTCATATATAGGATATTGATGCTACTATTGACATATATTCAGTTTTGTTTCAGATTGGTTCTTTTACTGAATCTTGATGCTACTTCACTTTCAGATATCCATTTGCAGATGTTTATGTTTCTTTGTTGTACTATCAATGTTGATCATGCTATAGGATATTTAGGGTGATCTTTTGTAGAATCTTCTGAAGGATTCATCTTAGTTTATATTCAACAGGTTATCAGACATTGTCATCTTGATAGGTTCAGGTCTTTCAGGTTAATCATTTCATATTGATCTTAGTGATCATTTGTTTTTAGGCATGAATCTTGGTTTCAAGTTTCTATATGATGATGCTAATGTGGACAATGCTGTCAGGGGTAAGTGCACAAAGATGGTTCCCAAAAAGGGGACTTAAGTGGACAATGCTTTTTTGAAATCAGGAAATGCTGACCTTGGATGTGAAATTGAGGATAGTTACACTCAAAATTTTGAGATGGAACAAAAACAAGGATCGAAGTGCTTTGAGTCTACTTTCTAAAATACTAATTTATTTTTAAAATGGTTGATATTAAGGGGTTCAAAAGAGGGATGTACACAAATAGGTGTTGTTTTTTTCAAAAGAACATAACATAGCAACTTTTGTATGGCCCTCGTACGGTGAATTTTTTTTTAGTATTTTTAAAATCGCAACATTCAGAAGTTATCTAACAGTATTTAGTTGATGCACGATTTTCCTCATAATTTTTTAGAGAATATTTGATTTTTTACTAATTTTTGAAGTGGACATTTCCTGAAAAATAGAATTTTGGCCGTGCTACACCTACAAATTTTGGAAAATAATTGAATTTTTTATTTTTTATTTTTAAAAATTTGTAGAATGGAGTCTAGTTTATAAAAATGTAATTTATTTCAAAATTAGATGAACAGTTAATTTATAACGAAAAAAATACTAGACACTGCTTTTTGGCAAAAAAAAAGACATACAAATAAAATAAATTATGGATGAAAGGCTTAACATTTTCAGAAATTGAAAAAAATGACATCATTGGATAGCTAAGAGAGAACCCAACATTACCCATGTGTTCAATTTTTTTGATATTGAACCATGTGCAATCTTGATGGTGAGCACAAACTCGATTATGTGAAATATGGTAGATTTTTTAAAAACACATCTTTGGTCGTTGGGAATGCCTTCCAAGCCTTTAGGTTGGTATTCCAAGGAAAATACAAAGCCTAAGGTTCGGGAATTCCCAAATAAAGATATAATGTGAGCGCGCTATAAGGCGCTTGTGTTATATTTTAGTTTTGACATTGATTTTGCTTTTGCAGGAAACATGTCAACTAAGACATAACGCGAGCGCGTTATAACACGCTCGCGTTATGTCCTCCTTTATGTTAAATGCCAATATATTGAATGTATGCTGATATATTTGTATGCTTGTATGTCATGTATGCATGCTTGTATGTATGTACGTATGCCTATATGTATGAATGCATATATATTGGATGTATGTATGTAAGATTTTATCTACACATGTATATATGTATTTAAAGGGAGGGAGAATTTAGAGAGAGAGAGAGAGAGTCTGGAGAGATGGAGAGGGGGTGGAAGTGAGAGTTTAATAGAGGTAGTGGGAGAGAAGGGGTTGGAGTAAGAGGGACTTAGTTAGGTAGGGTGGGAGGGATAGAGGGAGGGAGAGAGAGAGGGGGGGTGGGAGAGAGAGAATTGAGGGAGAGGGAGAGGGAGAGAGAGAGAGGGGGGAGAGAGAGAGAGAGATACAAAGAGAAAGAGAGAGTTATGTAGGTAGGGTGCCAAAGGGAGAGACTTGAGAGTGTGAGGGGGTGAGAGGGAGAGACTTGAGAGATAGGTAGTGAGAGGGAGTGTGAAAGAGAGGGAGTGTGAGAGAGAGAGGGGGAGTGGGAGTGAGAGTGAGAGACCTGAGAGAGGGAGAGGGTGTGGGAGGGAGTGACCTGATAGAGGTAGAGAAAGAGGGGGGTGGATTGAGAGGGACTTATCTAGGTAGGGTGGAAGGGATAGATAGAGAGAGGGGAGAGAGACAAAGAGAGAGTTACCTAGGTAGGTTTCCAAAGGGAGAGACTTGAGAGAGAGGGGGGTGGGAGGGAGAGACATGAGAGAGAGGGAGTGGGATAGAGTGGAAGGGACATATAGAGAGATGGATAGAGGGAGCGAGAGAGGGTGGTAGGGATTGATTGAATGAGAGGTACGTAGAAAGAGGGAGATGGTAGATAGAGACAATTAGAGAGGGTAGGAGGGAGGGAGGGAGGGAGAGGTGATAAGTATAGATAGAGAGAAAGTGATAGGGGTTGATGGTATAGGGTTGAGATATTATGGTGGAGGACCTATAGGGTTGATGGTTTCTAGGGTATTAGGGTTTAAGGTTTGAGGGTTGAGGGAATAGGGTCGATGGTAGA
>CM021107.1:462749230-462822225 GCA_007115665.2 Sequoiadendron giganteum
ATTAAGAGGTTATAGAGTACAGGGTATAGGGGTTGAGGGATTATGGTTTAAGGGTTGAGGGTTGAGGGTTGAGGGATTAAGAGGGTATAGGGGTTGAGGGATTAGGGTTGAAGGGTTGAGGGTTGAGGGTTGAGGGTTGAGGGTTGAGGAATTAAGAGGGTATAGGGGTTGAGGGATTAGGGTTTAAAGGTTGAAGGTTGAGGGTTGAGGGATTAAGAGGGAGTGGCGAGGGTTGAGAGATTGGGGTAGAGAGTTTACTAAGTGGAAGAGGTTTGGTTGGGATGGGGTTGAGGTATAGGAGTAGGGGTGGTGATGAGAGGTGGGGAGGTTTATGGGTTAGGGGTTTAGGGTTTTGGGGTTTTGGGGTTGAGGGATTAGAAGTTTATAAGTAGAGGTATAGGGGTTAAGAATTAGGGTTTAGGGTTGAGGGTTGAGGGTTGAGGATTAGAGGGTATAGGGTTGGGGATTGGGGTTGAAGGGTTGAGGTTGAGGGATAAAGGGTTGAAGGTTGAGAAGTAGAGGTATAGGGGTTGCAGGATTAGGGTTTAAAGTTGAGAGTTAAGGTTGAGGGTTGAGGATTAAGGGTCCAAGAGTGTTGTTGAAGTTGGTAGGGTTTACTAAATTAGGTTTTAGGAGTTTAGAGGATTAGGAGTGAGGAGGTAAAAGGGTAGAGGATTGTGATGGGGTAGAGGTTTTCTGGGTTGGGGTCTAGGGTTTTGGGTTTTAGGGTTGAGGATTAGAGGTTATGAAGTGAAGGGGTATAGGATTGAGATTAAGGGTTGAGGGTTTAGAGATTAGGGTAGAGAGTTTTCTTGGATTTAATGGTGTAAGGGTTGAGGGATTAGGGTTGATAAATTAGGGTTTAGGGTAGAGAGTATTGGGTTGAGGGTAGAAGGTAGAGGGTAGAGGGTTTAAGAGTTTAGGGTTTAAGGGTTGAGGGTTGAGGGTCAAGGGTGTAGGGTTGAGTGTTTAAGGGTTTAGAGGGATTAGGATATAGAGTTTACTAAAAGTGGGTTAAGGAGGTTGAAGTTAAGTGTTGAGGTGAGAGTTTATAGGTGGGGTTTATGA
Organism: Sequoiadendron giganteum; assembly: GCA_007115665.2. Classification (NCBI taxonomy): domain Eukaryota; kingdom Viridiplantae; phylum Streptophyta; class Pinopsida; order Cupressales; family Cupressaceae; genus Sequoiadendron; species Sequoiadendron giganteum. Next base: position 462,750,299 of record CM021107.1, read on the forward strand.
TTTAGGGTATTGGGTTGAGGGATTAGGGTTGAGGGTAGAGGTTATTGGGTTGAGGGTAGAGGGTAGAGGGTAGAAGGGTTAATGGGTTGAGGGTAGAGGGTAGAGGGTATAGGTTTGAGAGTACATGGTTGAAGGATTAGGTTGAGGATCCAATGCATAGAGTAAATGATATAGAGGTTGAGGGTTGAGGTATTAAGTGGTTAGGGTTGAGAATTGAGGGTTGAGGGTTTAATGTATAGGGTATAGGGTATAGAATTTATATGGGTACTATGAGGTATAGAGGGTTTGAAGTTAGAGGTGAGAGTTTCAAGTGGGTTTAAGGAGGTTGAGGTTGAGGAGGTTGAGGAAGTGAGGTTAGAGATTGGTGAGGAGTAGAGAGGTTTTGAGTTGAGGTTTAGGGTTTAGGAGTTTTAGGGTTGAGAGTTGAGAGGTTATAGTAGAGAATTATAGGGGTTGAGGATTATGGTTTTAGGAGTTGAGGTTGAGGTTGAAATTAGAGGTATAGGGGTTGAGGGTTGGGGTTGAGCAGTTGAGGGTTGAGAATTTGAGGAGTAAGAGGTATAAGGGGTTGAGGATTAGGGTATAAATATTTGGTAGTTTGAGAGCTTGAGGATTAAGTCAAGAAGGTTGAGAAGTTAAGAGATGAAATTTACTAAGAGTAGGTTTTAGGAGTTGAAGGATTAGGGTAGAAGTTTACTAGAAAGTGGTTTAGGATTTGGGGGATTAGGAGGTAGAGGTAGAAATTTAGAGGATTAAGAAATTATATGGGGTTGAGGATTGGGGTTTAGGAGTTGAGGAGTTTGAGGGATTAGATGGTATAGGAGTTCTGAGATTAGAGGTTTAAGAGTTGAAGGTTGAGGTTGATTAGGGTCACAGAGAGTTGAAGTTAGAGGTGAGAAGTTTAGAGGTAGGTTTAGGGTTTGGGATTAGGTTGAGAATTATAGAATAGAGGATTGATGGTAGAGGGTAGAAGGTTTATGGGTTATGGTTTAAGAGTTTAGGGTTTAGGGTTTAGGGATTAAGAGGTTATAGAGTAGAGGGTATAGGGGTTGAGGGATTAGAGTTTAAAGGTTGAAGGATGAAGGTTGAGGGATTTAGAGGGTATAGGGGTTGAGGGATTAGGGTTAGGGTAGAGAGTATTGTGTTGAGGGTAGGGTTAGGCGGGTTTTAGAGTTCCCATGGTTTAGGGTTGAGGTTAACCCCTCTGCAGCTATCTCTCTCGATTTGTCTCTCCCTCCTCCTCATCTAAAATCTCTCCACTATCTCTTTCTCCACTCACCTTACTCCTCTCCACTCTCCCACTCTCTCTCTCTTCTCCCTCTCTCCCTTCTCCTTTCTCCCTCTTTCTCTCCTCCTCTCTGCTCCATCTCCTCCCCTCTCCTCCTCTCTCCTCTTTCTCCCACTCCTCCTCCCACTCTCCCCACTCTCCCTCCTCTCCCTCTCTACCTCTCCCCCTCTCTCTCTCTCTCTCTCTCTCTCTCTCTCTCTCTCTCTCTCTCTCTCTCTCTCTCTCCCACTCTCTCTTCTCTCCCTCTTCCTCTCTCCCTCTCCTCCCTCCTCTCAGCCTCCTACCTCCCTCTCTCTCCCTCTTTCTCTCTCCCTCCCTCCTCTCCCTCTCCTTCCTCCTCCCTCCTCACCCTCCCCCTCTCTCTCTCTCTCTCTCTCTCTCTCTCTCTCTCTCTCTCTCTCTCTCTCTCTCTCTCTCTCCCTCCTTCCCTCCATCCCCTCCCTCCCTCTCTCTCCCTCTTTCTCTCCCACTCTCTCTTTCTCTCCCACTCTTCCTCTCTCCCTCTCCCTCTCTCTCCCTCTTTCTCTCCCACTATCTCTTTCTAACCCTCTCCCTCCCCTCTGTCATGCCCAATTTCACAAGGCAAGTCTTATCGCATTAAAATATGCAACAATTTTTTTTTTTTTATTAACCATTTCTTATTTCCTTTATTTATTTATTTTCACTCTTACTAAATGGTTAGTATAATGGTAGATAGATTGCACTTTGCTCTTCCAAATTACTCATAGGAAAAGACAACCTACAATTTCAGTGGAGAACTAGAACCACTAATAACCTTTAATACTCAATTTATTTGGTTCCCACAATGAAGTAACATTTAAGTCAAAATTTAAAACAAACAACACATGCTATTTCACAAATGTGAAGTAGAATGACTAGGGTCTTGTGAAGTCTCTTGTCTTCCCATTGACATTTGTACATATATATACTTTCTCATTTCAAATGTCATTGCAACATGATATAAATAATTGAAATAAGATATTCTTAATTAATTTAATACTTCATAAAATCAATTTGCATACCTTGATCACACCTTGGTGGTGTCACTTAGATACTAGAAGTCTGATTTGTTGGAGCTTGAGATACACAAATCTTGAAATTCAATGTTAGCAACCTTGTATCATTATCCTTAGCAAAATGAATAAACTAATGGATTTAAATTTAGTATGACTAGATAATCTTGAAATGAACTCGATCATTTAAATCAATTACTCTTTTAATATTTACTCCTTTATTACCAAAAATGATCCAATTAAACTACTCTTGGGTAAATTTGAATATACTTAAATCAATCTACTAACAATAATTCACATTGCAATCTATTAGGCTATAAATGTATGATAACTACAAATGCCTTTTATATCAAAAACTTACTCCCATACCGAAAGGAATAATAACTAGTGAGTCACATATTAAACCCTTACTCTAGAGGCATCATAAACATTATTACATAAAATTTTATAATCGAAGTAGCAAGTTGTAATGTTTAAGTAAAGTTTTCCATGAAAATGTGCTAAGAGTTTAAATAGGGTCAAACATTTCATTGTTAAGGTGATACAAATCCTATAATATGAATTCAATGATAATAATAACAAAAGTGTACAAGGATGAATTGTCTTTTCAGATACAATTGCAAGAGTAGATAATCATGAGGGAATTTATAACTATCTTAAAGTATTATTTATTTATAACACCTGTACGCTATTACAATCTCGAGTCACATTATTTATTATACTTCATTAACATAAAAATAAGTATCCCCATTCATCAATGAGAATATGAGGCTAAATAACAAACCTACACATATCCATAATCATTATGCATGTGGAGGCCAACATTTATAATTTATAATACTAAAAAACCATTAAGCGACTATTTTCACACTTGAGTTTATATCCGATAGTATTGATTGAGTGCATTTACAATGTTAATTTTCTAGCCATGTGGCCCACTGATGTATGAGCTCCTCGGTTTGCTTGCACCTTGCTAAGAGACCCAACTAGTCTCTTCTAGTAACCTAGTCTCCTCTAGGTCCTGATTGGATTAGATGATTAACTAAGTCCAATATTAGATTTGTTGTAAGATCTCTCCCTTTGTGCTTCACCTTGGAGGTCAAACAACATTTTACAATGTCAAATTCCTGCTCACTTTCCTTCCTCACTTAGAGAACTCTAAGTGTCTTTTTCTTGAATATCTTCATTCTCCATTGCTCCTCATTGTAGGGGTGTTCATGATTTTGAAGACCTTCATAAAATATCCATTTGGAACCATTTCATTAGATTCTTGAGCCTTGTTCTGGTCAGATTCAAGATTTCACTTTTAGAAGACCTCAAATTAGGCCTAATTCTAGTAATCTTTACCAGTCATAAATTGCTATTGTTTGAAAAATAATTCGAAAGAATCTATAAATATAAAGAAATATTTGAGTACCATTTTAAGAGTTTTAAATCACCCAATGATTCTTCTGGACTGATAGTGACCGTACAGGGGGTTCCTATAACCAAGGGTGTGTAGGGTTTGGAGACCTAGTTTCTAGGAATTCACTATTTTTCCTCTTCAAACATTACTCTAGTGTCTTTGTAAGATCTCTAACCTCCTATCACATCAAGACCTGTTCTTAACCCTCATGTAACCGTACTAAAATTGTACTGTATGTCCTTTTCCTACAAGAAACCATTAAAACTTCTTCTCTAGCTCTCTAACTGGGCTCCTCCTGCTCGCCTAGAGATCAGCAGCTATAAGAAGCTTCTCCACTCACTGTCATGCTTCCTAACACTACTAACTATGTAAAATAATAAATCCCCTACCATTACACCCTTCATTAGGTGTTTCCCAAGGTTAGAGCTCATGGGGGAGCCATGAGAACACCGACTGGTGAGGACAGGACCAGCAAGAGCTCTAGAACAGTCTAACTCAACTAACACTAATATCTCTTCAAGACTAACTTGATTATCAACTAAAAATGAATTAAAACTATGCTATCAACACAATGCTAACACTAATTCAATACACTTGAAGTATCTACAGTCACATACACTCAACACCAATCGGTATTAGCACAAAAACACAGAATTGCAGAATTCTCTTTTTTTCTTCATTCACAAAAGCTTCCTTACAAAAATGACTAACACCTTTTACAAAAACTTACTGTCTACTCAAAGATTCGAGTCTCATTTAATAATGGATTCCCACTCCATGATTCTAGGCTTTTTGGTCGAATTCCTCCTCCACTTCCTATTCCCAAGGGAATCCAAGGGCAACCGGTTTGCATGCAACAAACAATGCAAACTGCCTTCTAATCTTTGGCATCTTTTTCCATGCCTTGAGCCTACTTCTTAGGACCATCCTTCCCTCAAGAATTCAAGGAACCAACTCCATAAATGGCCTTAAGGCATCATTACAACCTTCATTAAGTATTTGAACAACTTAAAGACTCTATTCCCCTAGACCACACTCATAAAGAAATCTAATTTACTAACAATGGAAAAATAGTGTGACCTTAGTCCTAAGGACTAAGGTCACCTAGCCCAAACCAAACTAAGACCATCTAAGGTCTAAAGCAAATACACAAACATTCTAACTTGGCTAAGGTTAGATACAAGCCAAAATTCCAAAACAAATAAGGTTAGCCTAGGTGCTCCTGCACCACCCACACAATCCACACCATATTTATCCTACACAAGCATACACCACAAGGCTCATACTAGATCAAGTATGGATAATTATTTAGTTAAACTTGACTAACTAATAATAATGGACCCCACAAGAGAAAACACATATGTTGTGACCTTTGCACAAAAATTGAGGCCTTACATCTCCCTCCCCTTAGCTCAAACTTCCTCCTGGAAGTTAATAAGGTTTGGTTTATAGCATGAATCTTTACCACATATGACTAATCCAAAGCTCTGACAAAATGAAAATTCTCATGTATTATGGGGCAAAAAATAAATCATTAAATAATAATTTAGGGGGGCTTCCCTACATTATATGAGCTACTATATATCTGAAACAAGAGGTATAGCAATCATGGTTTGTCAAACTTTACTACAAGACATGCAACAACAATTTGTATCATTTCCAGGGTAATGCCCTCATTTGTTCAGAACAAGGTCACACAAATATAAACCCACATAAATAACTTGTAATGTTCAAATTTATCTAATTACATTATTAGGAGGTCATTTTTTTTCTTTCAAGAGGATGCTCATACATAGTTGCCTTCAAGAAAAACACTTAACCATTATACTCTTATTACGAAAAACATTAGTACCCATTCATGTAGTTATTAGTTATTACCATGTAGCCATCTCAATTAAATTACACAAAATTATATCTAAATGCATTCATAACTTTTGATACACTTCAAAGTTTCTTGCACCATAAACATCACTCATGATGTTAGCAATTTTGTTTTGTTTTAATGGCCAATTATGTCTAAGATTTATTAACTTCTCATTTTGTCCAAATATGTCCTTAGGAGAATAGTTACCTTATAATCATGGCACTCATACCATATCTCAATCAATATTAACTTGACTCATTTTTTTTTTTACTTTCGCACATAGTTCATAGGTATGCCACCGAACATTTTCTTATAGTTTCACATGTACACAAAACATTGGCAAGGATGCTCTTCCCAATGGGTGCACTTGTCCTCATACAAAGGATGCTCTTCCCATTGAGTGTGCCTATCCTCATACAAAGGATGCTCTTCCCACTTGGGTGCGTCTATCCTCATACAAACACATAATTTACAACACAAGGCTCACATAATGGGGTTTACAAGGATGAATATTCATGGATACCATAGAAAATTTAGAAAGATAGTCTCAAAGCCCTTCTCTAAGGACTCCTCCATGCAGATAAGAACAATCATAGAGAAAATGGAAGAATGTATCAATGACCGTTCCATACCGGTCCCATTTACAACCCTTTTCAAAATAATTCCCCAATGCATCTGCTCCCCTATACGACCTGCCAGGGAACCCCCTGGGATATAGCAGTTTACAAATTTCACATTACACCACACATGCTAGCAATTTACAAACAAGGAGAAAGTCTCAAACTGAGTAGCATAAGATCATAAACTAAAGTTTCAATAAAACTCCCCAAGAGGAAACTACAAATTCAAGAGAGAAACAAAATAAATATGAATTGTAGCTACATTGCAACATTCCGATATAATTTAAAGGAGAAATTAGACAAGTCCTTGGGGAAAATTGGACTATAAAAACTCTCAAATGGCTAAACAACCTAATTAAATAAATGTAAAATTCCACATTACTGGCACATGATAAAATAAGGCGTCAATCAAGAATTACGAATAATTCATATTTCAACAATAAAATTTGCACACTACGAGCACCGCATGACTTGATAAGCCACCTAAGGGGAGGAGGGGAATGGTGGTTCTCTAACCACATAAGTATATAGCATGCAATAACTGGTGGTCCCTAACCACATAAATATGAATAACTGGTGGTCCTTGACCACATAAGTATGCATCATTGGTGACCCTTGACCACATAAATATGAATAACTGGTGGTCCCTGACCACATATATATATGAATCACTGGTGGTCCCTGACCACATGAATATGAATAGCTGGTGGTCTATGACCACATAAATATGAATCACTGGTGGTACATGTAATTCCATCCTTTACCCATGGGTTATAACATCAAGGAATAGGTCTGCACTATGAACCAACAAGTGTGGCTCTCAAATGTGGGGGAGTAGGCCACGATCAACATCCATGGGAGAATTACAACGAATCGACATAAATCCTTTATCAGGATTAGGGACAACAACCTGAGCGAGTAATTTCCTGATGGGAGAACATGTGTCTCTCAACCCCTATTTACGCTAGCTAGCATCTCACTCCCGTAAGGGGTAGACCATACACTAGGGGTACAAAATTAACATACAAATCAGACTAACACAAGGATATACTTCACATTTTGTTTAATAGACACACTTACACACTTAACACATTTATATAACTCACAACTAGCTAGCTTACATAAAAGCCATCATAAAGGGTACACATAGGGAGATCGTACTAGACGTCCACCACACTTATTCCAAGTCGGATACAACGTATCGCATACTTGGGGCATAAAACTTGTATTGGTTTAATTTAACATACCACAAAACAATACATTTTATAAAGTCCACTACACAATAGCACAAAATCAATATTCCCACACATGCTTCATTAGCTTAAACAATGTTCATTTTGCTTCTCAATTTTGTTGATATTTGCACACTTTGCATAAGTAATATGAGTTCTAGACAACGTGCAACTGTAACTAAGGTATTAATTCATCATCTTAGAATTAGAAAAACATGGTATATAACACTTCCTATCTTACTGCATAAATAGACAAGGTTGATTCTCTATATTTAGTCATAGATTTCTTCCTCTTTTGTTCCACTAGATTTGGTACGTTCACTAATGTATCTATATTGGGTAAATCCACTATACAAAAATAATTCAAAACATGTTAATGAAGATTTCCTAATCATTAAGATATGTTTTCAACCATTTTATTTGGAGCATTACAATATAAGGAAAATAAAGTACACTCCATGCATAAAGTACATGACAAATCGTAGCATAGTGACACTCATAACCCTTTAACATTTATATACATTTATATTTTTTTCTTATTTATGACTAGAGTAGAATCATTTTATCCTATGTTATAATCATCAATTTAATTACCATAATTCCTTCACACTTCATAAAATACAAGGACCTACAATGAGAGGAAGTCTTAGAAGTTTTATCTACCTTTAATTTTCCTCCATTTTATTCATAAATGTACAATGTTAGTCAAAATTTTTACAAATTTATCATATGGATATAACAAAACTGTCACAACGCCCCCTTTTTATATATATATATATATATATAAACATAGATCCGCAACCTAACACAAACACACCCTACCACCTTGGCATAATGCAAATTCTTAGTCTACCATGATTGAAAAATTTAGATTGATTGACGAATAACACAATTTTATTTGGTTTTAGACTTTAAATTCTTTCAACTATCTTGAGAAACTAGCATTGTCATCGATATCCTCCCAACTAACTTATCCTTTAACTTGAATCATTTTCCTATATTCCCCTTAAGATACCATAGTTATTTTAACTTGATCAAATTAATTATTCAGTTCATGAGGCATCCATAATCTTCAAGGTCAACAACTAATTGGATAGGTTACTAATTTTTGGTTGACATCTACCCTCTCTTAATTTTGTACCAACAAGTATTTAGTCCCTAGCTATGTATCTGGGAAGTGGTTATAGCATATCTTAGATAATATCTTAACTCCAAATTCATGTTTTCACAAGATCTTATATATCAACAAGTTTCCTAATTTATGCAATTCGCCTATCAACCACAAGGAGGTTTATCAATTGTTTCAAGTGTTTAAGGGGATATTTATTAGCACTTATAATTGATCATGAGTTTAAGTTATAGGGAACACTTAGGGAGGTCAAACGCTCAATGTATCTAAGCATGAGCACAAGAGTGTTACTAACTTATGAACATGTTCCACAAAGGGGTCAGTTAACTCATTCTTTGAGGGTGGCATCATTATTTCTAAAGAAAGATTCATATGAAGGCATGGGAGGATAATTATCTTACCTATAGATTACAAAATAAAAAAAAATTCTACTAGTTTATGCTTGGTTAATCACTTGATTTACTTGCAAAATGGAATTTAGGTTATGTTTGAATTGGTAAATTTTGTAATGTGTATACTACAAGCACGTGTTGTGAATCACCTTCCTCTCTCTCAAAGTTCAAGGTAAAAGCTCATAAAAATTTCTAATATAATATCAAGTTGAAAATAAGTCCTTAAAATTAGGTTAAGTAACTCATAATTTTATAGGTCACATTTTAATCTTTGGCAAGGCTCCAATTAGAACTATAGGATATGTTCAACTTGTACACAAGATATAAGAGATTTCTATTGTGCCATACTTGCCAATCCTATTATTTTCTAAAGTAACCATGCTTCAAGCAGTAATACTATTATTCCTCCAAGAGCTATAATTGCATGAAGACAAAATGGGTGGATTTTCTAAAAAAAAAAATATGCTATAACGATTTATGTTGTTTCATTCTTCAATCATGTTTCTTATGTAGTAACACACTTCAATAGTCAACATATATCTGTGAATGTATAAAAGGATAAAAGGATGAGATTCACACAATCCCTTTTGTTAAACGAATTAATGTTTTCCTTTGCCCTTCACCTGGTTTACTTATACAAAATGTTTTTACTTGACTTGGGCTTCTTCCAAATAACTCATTATCTTTAATACCTATTTAATTAATTTCCATATGATTTACTTTTGAACACCAATTACACTACATTTCCTACAAGGGTGGATAATTTCCACCAGGTTCCAACTTCCAATAAAATCTAAGTCTACTCTCTCCCTTCCTCCCTCCATCTCCCTCCCTCTGTACCCGCTTCCTCCCTCCCAATCCCTCTTTCTCTCCCACTCTCTCTTTCTCTCCCACTCTTCCTCTTTTCCTCTCCCTCCCTCCCTCACTCTCCCTCCCTCCCTCCTTCTCTCTCCCTCTTTCTCTCCCACTCTCTCTTTCTCTCCCACTCTTCCTCTCTCTCCCTCTCTCTCTCTCTTTCTCTTCCACTCTCTCTTTCTCTCCCACTCTCCCTCTCTGCCTCTCCCTCCCTCCCTCCTCCTCTCTCTCCCTCTCCTCCTCTCTCCTCCCTCCCCCCCTCCTCCCTCTATCTCTTTCTCTCCCTCTTCCTCTCCCCTCTCCTCCCTCCTCCTCTCTCTTTCTCCACTCTCCTCTCCTCTTTCTCTCCCTCTCCCTGTCTCCTCCCTATATATCCATCTCTCCCGTTATCTATTTCTAACTCTCTCCCTCTTCCTCTCCCTCCCTCTCTCCCTTCCTCCTCCCTCTCCCTCCATCCCTTCCCCCCTCCCTCTCTCTCCCTCTTAGACAAAGAGGGAGAAAATAAATATATTAAGAAAACCATATTTCATATAACACGTGCACGTTTTGAATAAGTAGAGATGCTACTGTTTTAGGAAGAAATAACGCACTCATGTTATAACGCAAGCACGTTATAACATGAGCACGTGTTGTATTCCACTAGAAACGGTGAAAAAATTGAATATACCCATGATGTCAAGGTCCACAGTCTGCATATTCTCCTGGTTCTACGCGTGCTCTGACAAAAAGTAGCCTTTTGATGATGTTGTGAAGTTTGCAAGCATGTTTTTCACACTCCATCACCTTTTCCATGATCTTTCTACCACCTTTGCATGGAATAGAAGATTTTCCACATTGAAAGACATATAATATCAATTTAAGTTTGAATTCCATTGAAAACTAATATACAATTGAAGTTTGGAGGGGAACAAACTTTTGAACAAGTCAAATTGTTGTGGATTTTGAAGAAAGAAGAAGCTAAGCCTACACAATTGGGTTGAACTCCTCCATTTGAAAGTCTGGTTTTTTAGGTATGTGAAGTCTTTACACATTTTCTTTCATTCTATTATGGCTTGCTTTCAATTTTGTTTGTCATTATAACCTTACATTGTCAATGCACATTTTAAACCTCCTAATGATTCCCATACATGGAAAATGTCTGTAATGACCCTCTTATGACATGGAGATACCCAAAATTGAATCAAATTTCACAATGGAAGCATAGATTGTCAAGGTGCTCCTGCACCACAAACTTCTCAAACACTCACAATTCCATTACACTCATTATGATTGTAACTTACATGATAATTATCTTATTTCCCTTCAAACTCAACTCCTCCAACGTATCTAACTATTTTTATAACTTCTTAACTAACTTATCTCTTCACAACTTTGCCACAAAATGCAATTTTTTGCAAATGTCCATGCTTCCATTTTGAGCCTATCTTGCAATCATGGCATGCCATGTTACCACTTTTCTTTAAGGTATTTTGGATTGAAAAAAATCATGTCACATTTGTCTATGCTAGGATAACTTTTGTACAAGATGATTGTAAGTATTATTTAAATAAAGCCTTGAATGACATATTTTTCAATTAACTTGAATGGATACATTTTTCAGGAACTAATATTCATCTCATTACCATGGTACATATAAAATTATCCTCCATGCCAAAGAAAAAGACAAAGAGGAAACTAACAAATGAAGAGAATGAAACCTTCAAAGAAAATGAGAGAGTTCTGGTGGCAGCATATCATGAAAAGAAGAAATTGGAAATTATTGAAGAAAACAAGCCAATTGAAGAGGAACCTCAACCATCAAAAAAAGAATGGGAACTGGCAGCACAAAAGGAATGAATGCAAAAGCATTGTCGTAAGACAGATTCAGATACTATAGTTGGAGACACACCCTCTACGACAAGTGAATATAAAGGGACACCATTAAGCACAAGTGAAAATGGAGGGACACCATCTAGCAAAAGTGAATATGGATGAACACCATCTAGTGCAAGTGAATATGGAGGGACACCATCTACCTCAAGTGAATATTGTTGGACACCATCCAACACATCTCAAGTTGAGAGTACATCATCACTCAGATTTGACAAAGAAGGTATGCCATCATCCCCATGTGAACCTCAAGGTATGTCTTCTTCTCCAACCTCGATCGAAGGTACACAATCTATCCCACCATAATTAAATATTGATTAAATTCTTAATGTTGAGATGTATGTACCTAGGAGAACACCACCTAGAATTTTGCGTAGAAAGCCAAAGTATTTGATTAATATTGATGATAAGATTTTGAAGCACATGGAAGGTAAGATTTCAACACGCACTTGTAGAAGATATGCTAATAATATTTGGGAATGATTCTTTGAAAGAATAAATGAGACTGCAAGATGTCAACTAATTGTTGAAATGATGTGGGGTGTAAATTATAAGAACATCATGAAGACTCTTGGGTTGAGAACATCGAATGCATCAAGTGAAGAATCTAATGGATGCTTATGAGAGTGTGGGTAAGACCTCACGCTCAAAGGATAGTAATTTCACCTGAAGTTTCATTACATCGACTTTGGTAAGCTATCAAACAAAGCGAGCTCGTCTCATTAAAAAGACAAGTGAACACATGGGAATCAGTAGAATTTTTCTATCAAGAGCCATTCAAAGGTGGCAAATAATTGAGGGCAATGATTCAAATGAATTATGGGCATTCTCGGGGAGACTGTCATGAAAAGATAAAGAAGTTGTCGAAGCCTTGAGAACACTAATTGAAGAGTATTGGAAGAATAACACAAGGCCATCTCTGAATCAAAGGGATGTGGTAAGAAGGAGAATCGGTAGTCGGAATCATGAGCCACATCCAAAGCATTTTTTGGGTATGACTCAAACCTAATTTTTTTGAAAATTTGAAAATGATTATCCTCAAATTAGTATTTCTCAAAGATTTTCTGAAATGCTTAAACCTTTTTATGTCAAGATAAATCACACACGCACTATTTGTTGTTGTAGAATTCATATTGAATTTTCTAACCATTATGATGTTTAAGGTTCTATATGTGTAGATTTGCATACTAATGATGTTTTGAAGGATTGTGGCATGGAAGCCCCACCAAAATCTTCAAGAGAGTTCTTATCAATTTTTTTATGTCAAATAGAGGATGGCCAGATATTCTACAGGACAACATGCTTGGATGGTTCATGCGAGCATTGTGGTGGTTTCCAACGCATGCCAGTATGTCAACATATGGAAAGCAGAGATGAGGTGGGACAAAAACTAGTAGAGTTCGAGAAGTATAAAATAATGGCATATGCTACAAAAGATGGGTCTCAAGCAAAAAGGTGCGATTTGGTTATTGAGAAGATTCCAATGTACCAGTTTATGTCCATGTTTCATGACAATATACTGTCTGAGTATGCAATGCATACCCATAGAGCCCGATGGTTGGACACACAATTCAAGCTATTCAAGGACACCTTTCCAGTTGGAAGCATAGTATCAGTGGTTGAATTTGCAGAGAACTACACTCTACAACCACAACATAAGGTGCAGTCACAGTATTACAACTCCACACAGGTTTCGATATTTGTGCACATAACATTCACTCATGCATTTGATAGTACAGATGACCAAAGGAAGGTATTGGGGGAGTACAACTTTTACATTAGTGATGATCACACACATTCTCCAAAGTTCGTGCAAGGTTGATTCCAAATCTTCTACAGTGGTTTGGCTCAGAGGGGCATAAAATACGACCGACATATAATATGGTTTGATAACTGTGTAACATAGTTCAAGAACTCGCACATGTTATATTGGTTGTGCAGGATGCATGTAATTACAGGTGTTCAACATATGTGGAACTTTTGTGAGGCCAGACATGGAAAGAAGGAGCATGATGGTGTAGGAGCATGTGTGAAAAGAGCATTAGAATGAGAAGAGTTAAAGTATAAAGACAGTGCAAAGTTGATAGATGCAAAATCAATCATCAAGTGGTGTAATGCTTCGATGGGTCCAGGTAATGAAGGTACATCTTCAGTTCTTAGATTTTTTTGGTTGATGGATGATACTAACATTGCACCATATGAGGACTATTGTACACTAATAGGATTTAGTGAGGTACACTCTTTCCTTAGCTCAAATGCAAGTTCATGGAGTATCGATATAGGAAAGATGGCATGCTTTTTTTCTTAATGTACAATGCAAGCCTAGAATGATTGTGAGTCAGTGGAGTGGGTTGACATATGGTTGAAAAGTTATCTTAGCCCACTTCACATGTATCACCCTTCGATGTCATTGGAATTGACACAAATGGAATCATCAGTCAAATTTGACCATGTATCAGATCTAGTTCAACTAGGTGATATATGTACTTGCTTAGTTGTTGAAATTCCATATCGTTATCTTACTTTGTACTGTATTCGTAATGTTGACAAATTTTAAGAGATTTTCTGCACATATCAATGTAGGGCATGTTTATGTAGTCATTGTAGATGAAGACAATGAAGAGGGAACATACTATTACTTGTGTCATTATGTTGAGGCCAAAAAGAAATTAGAGGCCCCAGTTATAGATGGAGAAAAAATCGAATACCCTATAGGCTCAGTTGTGGTTACTGGAACATGGCTTAGAAGGTACCCACATTCGAGTGTTAAACATTGGCTATTTCAAGACTTTCACACGCATCGTAAGATTCTTCATTACTCAAACCTTGTCGTGGCATCGAATGTTTGTTTGACCAAATATGGGGGTAGACCTTTGAAGAAGACCTTGTGGAAGGTCTGTGAGTCTAACCATGAGGCAATACTTGACACAATAAAGAGTAGAGCAGACTCAGATGGTTCGTTGGATTAATTTGTAAGTATATGCACATTGGTTCTTATTAATTTATAATTGTATGCACATTAATTTATTTGATGCCAATTCTATCATATTATTTTACGTTGCGTATTTGTAAGTAACATACTAAATAGTGATTGGTGTCCCCTTGCAAAAAATGTATATATTTGAGCCATCCAAGAGAATGTTAGCTAGAAAAGCAATGCAACATCCTTATTTTGATGATCTTGACAAATCTCAATCATGATTTTAAGCCATTAGAAAAGTGTGTGCAAATCTTGGTGAGGGACTTTCAAGTTATTCATTTGAAGTTAACCTTATCATGAATAGCTATGATGTAGAAATTATAAGAGCATCTTAAATTTCAACTTACTCTATTCATGAGAGGTGTTGTGTGCAATAGGTATGTTGGAATTCCTAGTGAAGATGTATGACCAGGAGTGACTAAGTTGTGAGAACTACATGCCTATCTGTAAGTGCCTTCCATCTCTTTTTATTTCATTTCCATTTTGGATGCTCTTTCTTTTCTCTTTTACTTTGCATATTTGAAAGTAAACTACTAAAAATTGATTGATCTCTCGTTGCAGAAAATGCTGATTTATGAGCCATCAAAGAGAATCTCAACCAAAAAAGAAACACAACATCCTTATTTTGATGATCTTGAAAAATCTCAATTTTGATTTCAAGCCATTATAAAAGAGCGTGTGAAACTTAGCGAGGGAATCTGAAGTTACTCAATTGAAGTTAACCTCATAATGAGCACCTATGATGTAGACATTTAAAGAGAATCTCAAATGTATGAGTGAAATTGTAAAAGATCTGTGAAAACGAAGTACCTAAGGCATTTTAATGAGATTTACTTACATAATGAGATTTACTCAAATATTGTAATTTTGGAGTTCATGTTTGGTGTAGTAGCACCTTGTTCTGTAAATGCCTTCAATAGGAAAATTTGCAAATTTTGAATTTTGAAATGTAAACAATGTGAAAAAGGTCATGTAAAGGTCATATGTAATGTATTCAAAATCTCAAAGAGGTCATTAGGTGATTCGATTAGTGATATAAAGCATGTAAGGTCGAATTAGTATGTTTTAGGTGTGTGTGTGTGTGTTTATTTGTGCAGGGGAATTCAAGAGACAAAGGAACATACCTTTAAACATTCCAGAACCCCCTTAACTTGTTGAGGCAACAATTATTGTGTATCCAAACCCTCAGATCCACAATTTTTCTTAGGAAAAACTCACTCCACCATGCCAAACCAAAACCCTTATTTTATGCTAGTATAAGGAGGGTTTATTGAAAGTAATGGTTCCACACCTTACCAGAACATGCCACCACCTTAGACCTTCTTAAAATCAACTACAAAAACTCAAAAGACAATCACCCAAACTCTACATGCAATATTTTATCAAACCCTAGTGTGAAACCTCCTTTTTCATGCCCTTTTCCATCAAAATCTATAGGGGCAGCAACACAAACCCCCTAAAAATTATTCCATTTCACTTAGAAATTTCTCATCTAATCCAATAGGATTGTGTTGGGACCCTCTAGAAAAAACTCTCTTGGTATTGGCTATCTCAGAGTGGTTTTCCCGTGGCAGCGGATTTTCACTTGATGGAAAAATTGTCAAATTGAAGCTGTGCAAAGTTGCAAAGTGGTGCACCTTTTGCTCTGCAACTCGTGTGACCAAACTAACTACTGCAACATATCTGAATAGGTATGTTTATGGTAGGAATGGTCCTCTTTCACATCGAAACATGCGGAATCGCTCCAAGCTATGTTCCACCGGATCAATCCCTTAAGGGTCTAAAGTACAAAATGGTGCAAACTTCAGCATGCTATTACTCAGATACCGTGATGCTTAGAAAATTCTTGTATGATTGCGTTGGGCCCCTCTACAAAAACCTCTCTCGGTTTTGGCTATCTCGGAATGGTTTTCCCATGGCGGTGAATTTTCACTTGATGGAAAAAGTGTCAAATTCAAGCAGTGCAACTTTCGCTCTGCAACTCGTGTGACCAAAATAACTACTCCAACACATTTGAATAGGTATGTTTATTCTAGGCATGCTCTTGTTTTGCACCGAAACACAGGGAGTCGCTCCGAGCTATGCTCCACCGGATCGATCCCTTAAGGGTCTAAAGTACAAAATGTTTGCAAACTTCAACATGCTATTACTTAGATACCGTGATTCTTAGAAAATTCTCATATGATCCTATAGGATCACATTGGGCCCCTCTACAAAAACCTCTCTCGGTTTCAGCTATCTTAGAGTGGTTTTCCCATGGCGGCGGATTTTCACTTGATGGAAAAAGCGTCAAATGCAAGCAATGCAAAGTTGCAAAGTGGTGCAAATTTCGCTCTGCAACTTGTGTGACCAAGCACACTATTCCAATGCATCCAAATAGGTATGTTTATGCTAGGAATGGTCCTATTTCACACCGAAACACACAAAATCACTCCGAGCTATGTTCCACCAGATCGATCCCTTAAGGGTCCAAAGTGCAAAATAGCTGCAAATTTCAGCATGCTATTGGATATTGTGACACTTAGAAACTTCTCATTTGATCCTATAGGATTGTGTTGGGTCTGTCTAAAAAAAACTCTCCTAGTTTTGGCTATCTCAGAGTGGTTTTCTCGTGGCGGCAGATTTTCACTTGATAGAAAAAGTGTCAAATTCAAGCTGTGCAAAGTTACAAAGTGGTGTAAATTTCGCTCTGCAACTCGTGTGACCAAAATAACTGCTCCAACACATCTGAATAGGTATTTTTACACTAGGCATGGTCCTCTTTTGCACCGAAGCACACAGAATCGCTTTGAGCTATGTTCCACCGGATCGATCCCTTAAGGGTCCAAAGTGCAAAATGGCCGCAAACTTCAGCATGCTATTACTCGGATACCGTGACGCTTAGAAACTTCTCATCTAATCCTACAAGATCATGTTGGGCCCCTCTAAAAAAAACCTCTCTCAGTTTTGGCTATCTCACAGTGGTTTTCCCATGGCGGCGAATTTTCACTTGATGGAAAAAGTGTCAAATTCAAGCTGTGCAAAGTTGCAAAGTGGTGCAACTTTCGCTCTGCAACTTGTGTGAACAAACTAACTGGTCCAACACATCCAAATAGGTATTTATATGCTAGGAATGGTCTTTTTTTGCATCGAAACATGCGGAATCGCTCTGAGCTACGTTCCACCAGATCGATCCCTTAAGGGTCCAAAGTGCAAAATGGTTGCAAACTTCTGCATGCTATTACTCGGATACCATGATGTTTAGAAACTTCTCATCTGATCCTATAGGATTGTATTGGGCCCCTCTACAAAAAACTCTCTCGGTTTTGGCTATCTTGGAGTGGTTTTCCCGTGGCGACGAATTTTCACTTGATTGAAAAAGTGTCAAATGCAAGTAGTGCAAAGTTGCAAAGTGGTGCAAATTTTGCTCTGCAACTCATGTGACCAAGCAGACTATTCCAATGCATCCAAATGGGTATGTTTATGCTAGGCATGGTTCTCTTTCACACTGAAACATAGGGAATCGCTCCGAGCTATGTTCCACCAGATCGATCCCTTAAGGGTCCAAAGTGCAAAATGGCTGCAAAATTCAATATGTTATTACTCGAATAACGTGAAACTTAGAAACTTATCATCTGTTCCTAAAGGATTGCATTGGTCCCATCTACAAAAACCTCTCTCAATTTTGGCTATCTCGGAGTGGTTTTCCCATGGCGACAGATTTTCACTTGATGGAAAAAGTGTCAAATTCAAGTTGTGCAAAGTTGCAAAGTGGTGCAACTTTCGCTCTGCAACTCGTGTGACCAAGCGGATTGTTCCAATGCATTCAAATAGGTATGTTTACACTAGGCATGGTCCTCTTTCACAATGAAACACGCGGAATCGCTCCGAGCTATGTTCCATCGGATCGATCCCTCAAGGGTCCAAAGTGCAAAATGGATGCAAACTTTAGCATGCTATTACTCGGATACCGTGATTCTTAGAAGTTTCTTGTCTGATCCTACAGGATTGCGTTGGGCCCCTCTACAAAAACCTCTCCTAGTTTTGTCTATCTCGGAGTGGTTTTCCCGTGGCGATGGATTTTCATTTGATGGAAAAAGTGTCAAATTCAAGCTGTGCAAAGTTGCAAAGTGGGGCAACTTTCATTTTGCAATTCATGTGACCAAACTAACCGCTTCAACGCATCCCAATAGGTAGATTTATGCTAGGAATGGTCCTCTTTCTCACCGAAAGTTGTGGAATTGATCTGAATTGTGTTCAACTGGCTTGATCCCTTATGATGGCATGCAAAACACTGGAAAAGAGAAAAATACAAACAATGGTTGAGAAGTTTGAGTATTCCACACAAGAAACATATGATCATTGGTGCAGAGCACCTTGGTCCTCCATTTGATGAAGAAGGTCTAGTTCAGTGGTTTTAGTGATTATCTGATGGTGAATAGGTTGGTCAATAGGTTGTTGTGGGTATTATGAGCATGCTTTGTCTTGAATAAGGTCAATTAAGACCATAAGGTATGTTTTAGGGCGACTTTTGGTTCTAGTGAAAATTTCAATCTTGCACTAGAAGTTGTCTTTGTAGCCTTTGAAGTAAAATTTGTGAATTTGTATATGATTGTGAAAGAATGGATTTTGTCGATGTAATAAGGCTATTTGTACGCCATTTCTATGGGTTTAGAGGTCATTAGATGTACTCATTAGGTTGGAGGAGTCTAAAGTTGCAAATTTGTAAGTTGCTTAAAGCAACGAATTTGAAATGCAACGGTTACTTGTTTTGAAAGTTGTTTTTTAGTTAGTTGAGGGCATGGATCCGTTAGAGAAGGGTGTAAAATACTATGTAAAGCCTTGAGAGGCTCGAATGGATGTTGTTGATCAACTTTTGGAGAAGATCTAATAAGAATTATTCACACTGTTCTCTATTTTTTAGATTTTTGATACAAACTTGTTGATCCCGTACTTGGTACGACCTCCAACTTTTAGATAAAGAACATAGTGGAATCTTTTTATGAATCATTTCATGGAATGCCAATTGTAAACGTGTTTTTTTCTTTTAGATAATTTTTTTTAGCATCAATCAATTAATATTCAAGACAAATCATGAAGGACAACAATGATCAATGCTAGGGCTAACCAATTAATAATTATACACGTGAATAATTCAAGCATGTACATGTCAATAAGGGAAGCACAAGTACTCAAAAACACATAAGCCTCAAAAAGTATACACACGAATACATAGTATACACAAATTAATACAAAGTATATGCACAAATACAAGGTATACGCATTAAAACACGTAAGCCAAAAAGTATACATTCGAATGCACGTAAATCACAAAGTATACACGTAAGTTGTAAAGTATACACTTGAAAACACGTAACTCATATCTATTGAACCATCAATTTAGAATGCAAATATGGATAGGCATCGATAAAACATATTTGTATTAACCAAATAGCCATGTAGGCATACATCAATATATGTCGGTATAAGTATGAAATATATGTACAAAATAGCCATATAGGCTTATGAGAATCCCATATAGGCATACAATGTCAAATATGTCCAATAAAAATATGTACAAAACTACCATGTAGGTATACAACAAAGGCCTCTAGAATCAAAAGTCATTGCTCTCCATGCCCTGGAAATAAATTCTTTCCCTTTTCTTTTCAATCGGATGGCGATAGGTCTGTCACTCATTTTTGCTGCACTCAAGGAGTGCTCCTGCTACTCATCCTAGTGTTTAGTTCATGGTGAAGTTTTAACTGTTACAATAAGAAGTAAAGACATGAATATATAGAAATTACATTATAAAAAATGATATATTTGATAAAATAATCACTTACCGCCATCTCATGATCTCTCTCCATGTGGGAAATATTCTCATGCCCATGCTCAGGCTTGCTCAAGCCCTGTATAAAGCATACAAATAGAAATTAAACTATGTGAATCAATAATGGTTTGATTTTTGACTAAGTAACATCTATAACAACAAATGTAAATGTAAATTTACTAATTTGCCTCATACCTCTCCTATCAAAGCCATCCAGAATTGTATAGCAGATGACACACCAATATCCATTGCCCTCATCACATTCATAGGTGTTTCGGCTTGCATCATCTGAAAATAAAATAACAAATTATTCAACGTAATCAATGATGTGCATATAAACTACACAAATCTATTAAGTACTTGATTCATTAGTTAAAATCTTTATTCTATTACCTCCATGTAGGTTTGAGTAAATCCACTGCCACTGGGAAGTGTTCCATCAAAACCTCCAATATTAGTCTGTTCAACATCCAAGATTGCATATTAAATTACCATTCATAAAACAATACTATTAACATGCAATAAATTTATAATTATTTACTAGTTACATACCCCAGCGATAGGTGTACTACAAAAATAAGCTGGTGGGGGGCCGGTGTATCCAATCTCAACACTGTGACCCTGCAATTTTATTAAAATCATAAAACATTTTTATTTAATATTGCATTTCAAAATCAAAATTTAATAAATTAAATTCAATGAACATGCACTAAATTTTACTTGACTATCAATGCCATATGCCTCATGCAAAATGTTAGCTTCCCTTTCCATCTCCATAGCTGCAGATGGATCTTGCGTACTAGTCTCTTGAGTGTCGGTGGGGTCATATGAACAAGTAGCCTCGCAAGATTGATACACATGTGTTCGATGAGCACCACTTGAAGAATCCCCTGGATGGTGCTGTAGAATAGGGCTAGTATAATGGATGACACTCTGGGTCAAAGTGTTGATTGCCTGCAATGTTTCTATGTCAGGACTTTCCTTCATGATGAAAGGCCTAACAACATGCTCATGAGGTGGTCTAGGGAGAGCTTGTCTTCCTTGCCGCGTAGGATCCGACTATGCACCGGGTCTATCCTGAGCTGACCCCCCACCTCTCCCCTGAAAATCCCTCATATCAAAATAATTTAGGATTTTGTTCAATATGAACTCACTGTATAGTTTCCTAAGGAAATATTGCGAGACCTCACAATTGTTGCACGGTGGGTAATTGAAGACCATGTACCACCTATCGTAAAACTGGTCCCTAATCTGTTGGTGGTGGCACCAATGGATAGGAAACCTCTTTGCATTGAGGGTAAGATTTTGATTTGTGCGTGGGTCGGTGAATAATGAGCACAAATCACCTTTTGTAATTTTTAAATCTTTACATCTTTGTATGATAGTTTATTTGCATAATAATCCCTAGCCATCTTCCTCCTATCTTGCCATCTAGTTATTTGTTTGCTAATTGAATCTACATTTTTTACCATATCTTTCAATGAATTTTCTAGGGTCATTCTTTCTACAGTTGAACCATTTGGATCACTCAACCTACTGATCAAATCCTCATTTTTTTTTTTGTTGTTCTCAATTTCACTCATTAAATTTTGTTGAGTGCTAGGAGGGGGTTGAGTGATTGGTGGAGGAGGTTGTTGTTGTGGTTGATTTTGATCTTGAGGATTTGGTTGGTCTTCCTGTTGAGGATTTTGAGGGTTAGTAGGTTGATTTGCATCTCCTAAAACTTCAAACAAATATATATCAAATTCAACCTAAAACTAACTAATTCAAAACAAAAACCACAAAATCCTTACCTCTCACATCTCCTCGTCATCGTGGCGCCATAGTTGAGAAGAAATATAAATTGTTGGTGAACCAATTTGTTGAATTGCTCCTCCTAGAATGCGAGTGCATAAGTATGGGGGTTCTAGCCGCGATTGCAAGAAAAAAATAGTCAAAATAACAATGACTAGTTTTCACTTTTTTTTTTTTTTGCTTTTAACAAGCAATAAAAGCGGCGCGTTATAACACGCTCGCATTATTGGTTTGTTGTTTCCGAGCCTTAGGCTCGACACACTAAACCAATAATGCGAGCGCGTTATAACACACGTGCATTAGAACATGCTTGCATTATTGCTTTTCAAAAGTTTTTTGAAAGGTGTCCATGGAATTGCTACGCATTTCCATGCACTCGCCCTCAGGATGGTTTTATTATTGCATGTCATAGGTATATTCCATAGGAACAACTTTCAAAATAGATTCTTGTGTCTCTTATTAATGGGCTCTTGACACAACTAATTATATGTGCTTGACATATATGTGTCAACATTGTTAATGGGAATAAAACCCATTGATGAGATTTCTCAAGGCTTCGAAGGTCTAATCTCTTGGCATATCTAACATATGATATTGAGCAACTAAAGGTTTTTGTTTTGGCATCTTGTTTAATCATATTTTAAATCATGTGACTTAGGAAAAGTCACCTTGTGGCTGGAAAGGTATATGAAATGTGTCACATTGTTTGTGACTTCAACATCAATAGGTGTTTAAAGTGGTTCCATGGTTTATAAACCCTATCATATTTCCTTAAGCATATAATAGTGGTGCCTATTGGTCTCTTTGAATTTGACTTTGTGTAAAGTCACTTGGAAATAACTTGTGGCAGCCTATGTGGCATCAATAGTGTGGATGTAATGATAGAAGGTGATCATGTGGTCGACATTGTGAATGACCTTGACAATGGTCTAATAAGCATTTGGATAATTTGATAATAATTGTGTTTTTGTGTCTTCAAACTTCAAAGATTTATTAAACCTGACCAAGTGATCAAATGACATGAAGGAAGAATTGTTTAGGGAAAAAGACATAAGTTGGTTCTTTGTGCAAAAAATAGGGTTTGTAACCCTAGCCGCCGCAATGAGGATTGCCTATTCTCTGTTGTAAATCTTCTCTCATCTCTCTCTTGGCCGATTCTAGTGGAATTTTGTGATCACTTTACAAAATTGGTCTGCGGATTATGAGCTAATATAAGCTCGACAGAGGATAAGGGAGTTACAAATATGGGCAGCTATGGTGGTTGGCATCAAATTAATCTGGTATCTATTTGATTTCTTTCCTGCATGAACATGTATTATTTCCATTGCTTGAAGAAAGTTTTATAAGACAATTATTGTTTCATTCTGCTCAAATATGGAAAAGATTCAGTGGGTTCTGACAGGATATCATTCTTTTCATTCGGTTACTCTTTCTCCATTATAAGATTTATGCAAATGTTGTTTGATTGATTCAAACCTGTGATCATTGTGTTATGGAAAATGACTATCCTTTTGAACATTGTGTGATGAAGAGGTTATCATTCCTGGCAGTTTATAGCAGTAATAATTTATGTTCAAAACTTGGTGGATGAAGACGTTTGATGTTGAAAAGATTCTATTTTGCAGTCCACCTGTCATTGCACTCAGAGTTTTTGGAACATAACTATTATTGTATTTTGTTTGATCTGGAACCTTCGGTGAAGTTACTTGGCAGAATGAGTGCATATTTGTAAAGATATAAAAACAATGATTAATCACTGCTATGGGGGGATACAATTTTTGAAAAAGTGATAGAGCAAAAAGCTCTGTAATAAAACATAGCAAATTTGATGCAGAAAATACAAATCTAGTGTAATTGGTATTTTGTAGATTCAAGTTGAATCTTCAAGATATTAGACATATTAGAAAGAGAGGTAGATGAGAGTTAAATTGAATATAGAGAAACCCTCTAATATTTCTATTATTCTTATTTTTGTAGAAGGGGTTGATGCTCCTAGAGTGGGTGCTCTAAAATTTTCCAGTAAGGCATTGTATACAGTGGTTTTTGATGTTAAGCTAGTGAGGCATCATTTTTCTGGAGTGGTTTTTCTACCCCAAGAGGGTTTTCCACTCGAAAAATTCTTTGTCTTATGGTCTCATTGCTTTGATGTGACAATGATTCAAGATTGTGATGATTTTGTGAGTGATTGTTCTTATCAGTCTAAACATTGTTGAATGTTAGTTCCCTCATCTCTGCAAATGTTTATATCAAAATGTCTTGCACAAGTGTTCTATCATTGTTGAAAATTTTGATTCAAAAGAAAGCATAAAAGTATTCATTTGATACATAGCTCAAGAATTTTTATGATGTGGTGAAGCTCTTAGTTGTTTCATGCTTATCATATGCCATTCCATTGCATAGTTGTTTTAGTATCTCATAAGTCTGCATTAAAATTTGGTGGTCCTAAAGTGATTAAACAATGCTGGTCTTCATGTACAGTCTTATGAGTTGCACCTATTTTGTCATCATGCACTGATTATTAAACAATGCCAGTCATCTCTTTTGCAAATGCAAGATATCTCACATAGGTTTTATTGGCATATGTTGTCAAAAAGGAACTAAGTTAATGCTGTCATGAATGATCTCAAAGTGATTACTCTGCTCTGTTATCAATTGAAAGGATATTAGAATTAAAAGTCTTGGTCAAATTTTAAGAAGGTTTAAATTTAAGGTTTGTCTATCAGAAACTGATTCATCCCCCCCTCTCAATGTCTATCCATACTCCAAATAGTGGTATTAGAGCCATACCTGTACATAATTCTAACCAACTTAGGGTTTCCTTATCATGGAGTATTTCATTATGTTTATTCTGATTGAATTAATTATGAAGGTTTGCATATGTTTTTGGAATTCAAGTTTAAAAGTACATTGACAGTCCTTTGGCGAGTTTGATGCTTTGTTGGCTCAATTCATAAGGTGCATGTTGACTACATACAAGAGATGTTTAAGTTGCTTATCTTTGATGACTTGAAATCACTCATTAATCTTGGTATTGGTGTATTCTGGTTTAACCATTCAGAAGTTACAAATGTCATATGGGGTCATGCATATCTGACATCTACACAGGATGTTGAAATCTAGTTAAATATGCCTTTGTTCCTGACATACTGGTTCTTTTTATGAAAAAATAAATGATAGGCTGTCTGAATTTCTTCTTGACTGCATTAAAAGGCTTACTATTTTTGTTATTGATCAAACTTTTAATACATCTTGATAGTTACTTTTCTCTAAGAAGAATTGGTTGAGTATCAGAGATAAATGTTGTCATTATTTGCACTTATGCTCTTGGAAGATTGTAGATTCATGATTGAAATAGAGAGTAGTATAGAGGTGTTATGCATCAAGAATGTTTTTCGAGGAGAATTTATGAAAATGCAAAGTAGTATCAGTTGATAAATATTCTAGAAGTCAATTTGAAAATGACTTGCAGATATAAGTGCTAATGATGCAGTGATAATCTCTTTGTCATATTTGAGCTATGTGAGTAAAGTGTATCTGGGATTTTTTTTTTCAGCATACTGTGATGGTTTATGTTTATGTTTTATATATCTCCAAGTTATACAATGATAGAAAAGGTTCAACTCTGTGGTTTACAGTAGAAGGACAAGGAACAAGGTTTATAAAAAGTTAGAAAGAGTCTATTCAAGTTTATTGAAACAACAATTGAAGCTTCAGAGTTTGTAGGTTTATGAACATAGTTGAATGCCACAAATTCAAATGGAAATGAAAAGGGAATCATATTAAGGAGGGACCCACACACTAAGATTCAACACTTAGTGTGTGGTGTTTAAGCCTAGCCTTTCTATGGAGGTATCAACTATTTAATCTCATTTTTAATTCTCAACGAATT
This sequence comes from Sequoiadendron giganteum, assembly GCA_007115665.2. NCBI lineage: Eukaryota > Viridiplantae > Streptophyta > Pinopsida > Cupressales > Cupressaceae > Sequoiadendron > Sequoiadendron giganteum. The sequence continues at coordinate 462,776,441 of CM021107.1, forward strand.
AAACATCCTTACTGGTCACAACTTCTTTTTGTCATAGATATATAATTTGTATACCGTAGATTCTTCATTGTAACCTATGAAGATGTATTTTTTCCTCTATCATCTATTTTTTTTCTCCTTTGGGAAAAATTAATATGCCATACACCCAAAAACCTTGAGGTGTATAAATTTTGTGTGAAATCTATTTAGTAGGTATATTGATGTTGTAATAGGCTCACCCCAATATTCATTTGGAAGCTCCTTTGATTTCAGCATGGTTCTTTCTACATCAACGATGTTCCTATTCTTTCTTGTTCTACTCTATTTTATATGGAGTATAGATGGTTGTAAATTCTCAATTAATTCCTTTATTACTGCAACAATTTAAAATTATTTGGAGGCATACTCACCCCCTCTATCTAATCTAAGGAACTTGATAAAGTGTCCAAATTAATCATCATCTAAGGCCTTGAACTCTCTAAACTTAAAAAATGATTTATATTTATGCTTTAAGAAGTAGACCCATGTTTGCTTGCAATAGTCATGAATGAAGAGCGTAAAATACTAACTTTTTCCTAGGGTGAGAGATTACACACGAATAGATAAGTTCAATGGACCAAGTTCATTCATGATTTTGTATTCTTAGACTTCCTTGATTGAAAGGGTTTCCTATGATATTTTCCTAAAATGTATGTTTCACATTCTCTATCAAGTTTTACTATGGTTAGGAATGCCCTAACCATATCCTTGGACAAAAGACTAAGTTGAGAATAGCTCACATGCACATGCCTTAAATTATATAGTATACAGGGGTCTTTGATGACTATTTTGAAGGCTATTTGTTGTGATGTTGTACAATTCATGTGTTTAGGAGGAGTATTTGTAAATTATGTTGAGAAAATATTTTACATCCATAGACAAAACTTTTATTTTTTAAATTATTTGGACTGATATAATCTTATTCTCACTCCTATTTTATCAAAGATGTTGCAATTTCCATTTTTCATTAGCATTTTGTAGTATTTTTGGACCATCTATCCAACATGAGAGAGATTATATTTTATGCTTCGGCAATAATAAACATTATCTATTTCTTATTTCTCACCATGCTCATTATGGATCATTATGATCTCTTTGTCCACAACTAGAATTATTTCATTATTTCCCATTTTAATCTCAAATTATAAATTTTTATCAATGAATTCAAATAAGTTTTCATTTTCACACACGTGTTTTTTGCAACCACTAAAATTATCTTTCTCACCAATTTTGTATATGATTAATGTTTTTTACTGCTCAAGTTTAGGATTTTTCTCATTAGCCACATTTGAACTTTATTTTGACTAGTGAAGCTATCTTTTTCTACATTCAATTGAAAAATGAGCATACTTGGAAACAATAACATTAAATATTAATTTTAATGTCAGCTAGAGGAGGTGGAAGATGATGTTGGAAAAAAAATTGAGGATGAATCTTCTACATGGTTAGATGGTTACCATACAAACCTAAATTATACCCCATCTACTGGGGATAAGAAAATATCTGTTAAAAAGGATAAGCCCTCTTCCTCACGTGTGAAGTGTAAAATTTAGGTTGCTTGCGAAGAGGTGGTTTTGGAGGGAAAAGGAAGTAGAAGGAAGAATTTGAAGCACTTGGGCCGATGAGTTCCTATGAAATGGTGGAAAATTTATAGGAGGGAACTGGGGTTAATAAGGTTTGTGAGGTGGTGGAATATGTTAATGTGGAGAATATTCGGGATTGTGGTGGAGATGGGGGGGTCCCAATAGTGGGGAAGGTGAATAATTTTGTTGATTTGGAGGATTCCCCTGCTGTGTCAACTTCTAAAGACAAAGGAAAAAAAAAGGTTGCTCCACCCGATGGATTTCAGGAAGAAGACCCTCTGATGAGCTCCCATCAGGGGAGGGGTTTGTATTAGGGTGTGATGGACTTTACATAGGCTTCAAAGCTAGTCAAGGAAGGGGCATATGCATTTTTTAATCTTCTCATGTGGTTGGTTCAAGAGGTCTAGGACCTCCATGGAAAGTATGAAATGATTACTCGCTGCAACATATCTACCCTAAGAAGCTTAAAGGAGAAGGACTCTATTTTTAGTATGGTTAGTTCATTGAATTGTAACCTCAACTCAATGGTGGAGGATGTTGCTAATTTGAAGAGAGATCATGGTCTAAGGCTTTGCATTGTGGAAAGGTATTCCTTGCAGATGCGTAAAGATCTCAATGCTTTGATTAATCTCAACAAGGATAAGCTTGAGACCTCTGTTGAAGGTTTAGTGTTTCTGAATGAAAAAGAAAGGGAATGGATTTGTAAATCCCTATTTAATGATCCGACAAAGCAAGATGGGGGTGAGGACACTGACATGGGTATGCAGGTTGCTGACTTGGGGACTAGGCCGAGTGTCTGTACTCGGAGAAAAACAAAAAAGGACAATGTGGTGCCGAGGTAGGATGTCAAAGTGATCGTTAAAATGCATGATAAGGTTATACCTAGGGATATGGAAGTAGCTAGGATGTTAAAAGAACTTCTTTAGTCATTTCTTAGTCTGTCTTTTTTGTTTTTCTTGTGGCTTCTTTGTTTTCTTTCTCCTATTGGTTGGATGATCGATGTTTAATCAGCCTGGTGTTTTTTTGTGGGGAAACTTAATTTCTTTATCTTTGTGTTGCCTTTTCTTTTGTACAAGGTTTTAGGGCCCCTTCAAAACCTATTTTATGCTAATAAAAAATAAAAAATATTAATTTTATCATACCATTATAAAGTCTAGGTTTGAGCATCTTTCTCTTTCTTAAATGCATTATTTCAAAGATGAATCTCGTAGAATTAATTTTCCCTATATCACTAGAATTTCTTTTGAAGTTATTTCTCTCTCTACCCAACCTCCTGTATTAGATTGAATTTGAATATTGTCTCTAGGGAAGAAGGGGTAGACCTATTTAGACACCACTCATTGATTTGAAATGAATCCATCAACTCATTTATTATCATTTTTTATAGTTTTTTTTCTTATTCTATTGTAATGAATATTGGGTCAAATTTTGAGGGTAGACTCCTAAATATTATTTTAGAATCCTCTACTCTTTGATAGGTTCACTATTAATTTGTAAACAATTTATTAAGGTGGAAAATTTTGCATAAAAAGTTTAAAATGAGCTCATTATCCTTCATTTGAAGGGTTTCAATCTCTCTTATATAAGTAACTATGAGTTGACTAATTTTACCTTGCTAATCCATTTGTAGGAGTTTTGAAGAATATATCCTATGGATCCTTTGAATAATTAGTTGATGCTATTCTACGAAAAATGGCCCTTGCAATAATTACTTTAATAGTGCTTAGAGATTTTGCATCCTTCCTTATAGTTTCTTTTAGTTGGGACTTTTTGGGAATTTTTAATTTCATTCACAACTAGCTCACACAAATCATTAGACATTAAAATAGTCTTTATTTTATTTGACCATATATCATAGTTTTTTCCATCAAACATGGAAGGTTGCTACCAGCTCTTAATGTTTGTTCTAGCCAATGCTAAAAACTCAAAATATTAAATTTCTAATAGCTAGAAATCTAATACCCAATATAAACTAAAATATTTGGCTCTGATACCAATTTTTTTTAGAAAAATAAAATAAGACACTAAAGACATAGGAGAAGACAACACTTTTAAATTGAGAGAATATATTTTATATTTTTATCAAAAAATTATACAAAATGTTTACAAATAGATCACAAAAAAAAATATACACTTGTTGTGTATGATATTTGTGATTTTTTTTGTGTGTTCTCACTACGAAGCTATTATATATGCTCTTTCTAGAGTCACTATTATTTGATTGTGTATAATTTCAAGAATTACTACTCTATGGTTTCTTGTAATTTAAGTTGCTAAGTTTTTCACTCTTTTGTTCTCATTCTAGTTATTCTTTTCTATACTTTAATTTTGTTTTTCTTGCCTTTTTGGTTTCCATCTACCAACAAATAATTTCTCCCAAAAAAAAATATTTCTATTCAAAAAATAAATTAAATATGGACACAAAATATCAAACCCCAAAATCAAACAAAACTCGGTGATTGTATCATTTTTTTTTAATTAAAAAAGTAAGAAATCAAGGTCCCTACCCTTACAAAATAAGCCTTTTGAATAAAGAATAATGTGCCTACATAAGGTATAAACAATAGTTTCATAGTACATAATAAACCATCTAGAAACCACAAATATAAATAACAACAAAAAGAAGACACAACTTTTAGACACTGAAAAATGTCCTAGGCCTGCGAGTGTCATTTTCCACTTCTTCCCCACATAATTGATTAATTTTAATTATTTGATTACCCCCCTAAGGTCATATTCTCCTATTAATTAAATAAAATTTAATTATTTAATTAATTCATCTTCTCCTTATTCCTCAATTAATTAAGTAAATTATATTTATTTAATTACGTCACTTATTAATCTTTTTCCCCTATAATTAAATCAATTCCTATTTATTTAATTTGTCATGTTCCTATTTTATGTCTATAATTAAATAAGAATTATTAATTATTTAATTATTCTTTAGCTTTTTCTTCCATAATTAAATAAATTCTATTTATTTAATTATTTTCCACCATTCCCTCCACTATTAAATAATTATTTTAATTATTTAAGATTTTGTTTTTTTCCTCCACTTTTAATTAAATTATTATTTTAATTAAAAGTCAACCTTTTCCCTTTCTTCTATAAATAAATAATCATTTTTATTTAATTATTCACTTTCCCTCCTAAATTAAATAATTTTATAATTATTTAATTTACTCCAACAACATCTTTTTTCATGCCATTCTTATCTCTTCATCTCAAATAATTTTCACTCTTGATCATGTGACATTACCTTTTAATCTCCACCGTCCATCCTTAACTAAACCCTCATCTTTCCCTAACCCTATTTCCTTGCTTCTTAAAGCAATCTCATCCATTTATTTTCATCGTTTGATCCTATCCCTTCATTCAAATTTGGTTTTCTATAAAAGAGACCTATCACTTTCATTTTAAAACTACAACCACAACTACTATCTTTGATATTTTTCTATCATTATCAATAGGCTTATTCTTACATACTATAAATCTGAGGGAAAGCAAGCATATAGAGCAAAATGGAGAACTTAATGAAGATGATTCAACCATGGCATAAGAATTATGGTAATATTGTTTTATTATTGTTTATGTTTCTATGTTCATTTGTACTTCATTGTTAGACTAGGATCTTTAGGGTTTGATTTTTATGTATTTGGTGGTTGATAGTATTGACTCATGCATTTTCCCATGATTTTACCCTCTTCTACATTGGTGAACCTGATGTGAATCAAAATTTTGCAGGTTTTCCTAATTTTATATTGTTATTTTGTGCAAAAATTTGGAGATTAACATTTTGCAAGTGGGGTTGGAGACACAAGCCTAGGGTTTGGAAAGATTTGATCATATCTCACAAATGGCTCCAAATTTTTTCACAACATTTTTTTTGTAAGTTGGGGATGGTTTTAGGAGCTTTCAGTCAAAAACCTAGATTTTTAAGATTTGTTTCAAGCAATTTATAATTTTTTATGATTTTTTAATGAAAAATTAATTTTGGGGACAAATTAATAAATTTTTCAGATTTTCTTATATTTTTGGAAATCTCTCAAAATTCTAATCGGGGTCCATTCTTTGTGTTTTTGATTTTGATGAAAAATAATTAGCAAAAACTCAGATATTTGAAAATTAGGGTTTTAGAAAAATTTGATCATATCTCACAAACTCTAGCTACGAATTTTCTCACAATTTTTTTAGTTTTGAATGGTATCACGAGCTTTTAGTCAAAAACTTAGATTTTTTGGATCTATTTTGAGCAATTTATAATTTTTTTATGATTTTTCATGAAAAATTAATTTTGGTAGAAAATCAGAGAATTTTTTAGATTTTCTTATATATCTAGAAATATCTCAGAATTCTAATGGGGATCTATTCTTTATGTTTTTAATTGTGATGAAAAATAATTCGTGAAAAAATAGATCTTTAAAAATTAGGGTTTTTCAAAAAATCTACTCTCTAGGGATAAAATCAAGAATTTTTTCTATTTTTTTTAACATTTTCATGAACAGCTCAAAATTTTAGCAAGGGTATCTTTTTTCACATTTTAATTTTTAGAGTCAAAATCATTTCAAAAAAATCAAATCTTGTTGATTAGGTCAAAATACAAAAAAATTAAAAAATTAAAAAGAAAAAAAGGGGTGTTAAATTTTGTAGCTACTAATTTGTCATTCTTGCAGGGGTATCTAGTTGAGTGTTTGTGCATTATTATATTAGCTCACATTTCAATTTGGTGCATTAAAAAGAACCCTTGTTTGAAGTGTCTAGTGTGCTTGCATGCTTTATGTTGTAGAAACCTAAGGTGTTGACCTGAAAGTATCCTCTCCCCTCACCTTCATGGATCTTGGGTGTCAAGAAATCACTACACATCTTATTTTTTATTTTGTAGAAGGGTCTGCCTTTGGATAACTGATCACTCCAAGGGGTACAACCCAAAGTGGTTTTCCCTTAGGCCACTATATAAAAAGATTAAGGAAAATGCCAAGATCTAACTAGTTAAAGCCTTAAGTGGCTTGTTGGGTGCTAGGAAGGTGTTAATTCCCCGAGTAGTGACTAGAAACCATTACCTTAGAGGACCACCCTATTGATTGAGTTGTTGGTGTCATTCTCAGTGTAAGCTTGATGTGTATGATGCCTTGAAGTTACTCACCATATGGTTTTCTTGAGATGAGACATAAATCATTGGCTTAGCATAAGCTACACATAGCTTTCCAGGGAGAGGGTGATTGGGTCATCCTTCCATCTCCTCTCTCACAAAGAAAAGAGTGTATACACCCATTTAGGTGTTCCTGCATTTGAGTCAAAGGAGATTCCAAGTTGTGGGCCTAAGAGTGCTGCCATTGGCCATTGATCTTAGGATTAGGAAGTGTTTGAAGTTCTTGAAGTGTTTTTTGATTTGTGGTTAGACCCATGGAAATTGGGCTAGTTTTGGACCATGAACATATTTCATTTGCATAAAATCTAGACAATCAATAGCAAAAATTTATTTTTAGTATTGTTTGTTGTGTCTTTAATCACATTTCACAATTAGCCAACACAAAAATCACCTCAAAACATTCAAACTAGATTCAAAATGCTATGCACCGCATCTGACAGACAGTACACCATAATTGCAATATAGTTCCCACATCTTCTAAACACAATGAACCACATATACATGATAGTAAACTACATTTGATAAACAATGAGCCACATTTGATTGAGACAGTAAACCACAACTGTGAAATAATGAACTGTAATTGCTAGTTTTCAAAATTTTGGGGAGATTTTGGTGTAGTTTCATTTTTGATCAATTCCTTATAGTAAGCATCTCTTCAAATCATAGACTTAATCGATCCAAAACACTCATTTCATTGCATTCACTTAGGTTACCATTGCATTCCTTATTTTTCCATCCTTGCATTGTTTAGTAAAGTCTTAAGGTTATTCTTAGTTGCATACATCTTTTCAGACTTTATACTAGGAGGCCTATCATAACTTTGATCAGTTAATTATCACATGTCTATATTTTGTTTGACCTTGTCCTTTTATCAATCAACCCTCATCATTTAAGTTGGGCCTTCAAATTCATGAGTCTAGTTTAAGGTTCACTTTGTCAATTATCATCATCCTTTTAGTCTTTGTCCTTTTAAGGTCTTGACAATATGATTTGGTACCTTGAGCTATCTTATCTTGATTAAAATCCATCTCTTAGGTCCCAAAAGTGCATGCCTATAGTCTCATTTTAGTCTTAGTCTCATATCATAGCTTTGGTCATACCATATCTTTGGTCATTTGCATCCTTGCATAATTTAGCTTTAGTCACACAATAGATTTTTATCATAGCTTGAAATTGCCTTATCTTGATTTCACCTAGTGTCACTTTGCACCCTAATCTTGGTCATAAGTGCATTTACCATTTGGCATTTCTTATATCTCAAAAATCCCCAAAAACATAACATAATTACATTATCATTCCTTAGACTCCATATCCTTCATTAAGTTGCAAGTCTTATATGGTCCAAACTAGGTTACAAAGGAAAAGAAAAGAGATGGACTACACAAATGAATATCCCTATTTCAACCCAACTAGCAACATTAATTTTGGATCTTCTTCCTAAAATGAGGCACCCAAGGTATGATCTAAATTCCTAAATCCATTTGAGAAATTCACATCACAAGATGTCCAAAGACATCTAACTGAAGAGGAAACTGAGATGGTTGCCCAAGACCCAAGTGTAGCATGCTTTGTAGATGAGATAGTAGTAGCGGATCCCCAATGATTTATCATGGAACTGCTACAAAGTGGAGCTAAGGGTAAAAGCACAAAGTTGTGTCACACTTTCAACCAACTTATCAACACAACTAAATTTACGTATTTCTAACTAAAAATCAAATTTGGTTAAACATATGATCTAGTAAGATTCGTTCTAGCTAAGTTAGATACTTCCATAACTTTTTCAACTATAATTTTGGTCTAAAAATATATGGAGCACCACTTTGAGGCTGATTTACCAAAAAAATAAAATTATTTGAAAAAATTGATGTTTCAATAACTCCTACTCATGTAAATAATATTTTTTAAAAATATATGAAAATACCTTTTTGTAGATCCATAAGTGTAGTTTTCAAAAATATATTTATTTTAATAGTTTAATTATTATTTATATTTTATTTTATATTTTTACTAAAAGTGGGTTATCAACACAAAATATTAGGTTGATTACCATGCCAAGGAAAAATACTCAAACTTATTCTGAAAATTTAAAAAAATATGATGCACTCGATAAAAGAATCTATATTAAGATGGTATAATTTTTTTCCCATTTTAGATAAATATTTAATATGAAAGTTGACGTCGAATGGAAACAACTATTTTTTGATATACACACATTTTAATATTTATTTAAAAATATATATTTATCAAAATTGGAAAAAAACATATCCATTCACTAAAGTTTCAAGTTATAAATACACACAAAAAATTTGAAAGATAAAAATAAAATTTACTATAAAAAGTTTGATGTCTCATGCAACTTCATTTTTCAACATTTTATCAGCAACTAAATTATGGTGTTAATTTATTAAAAACTACTTTAAAATTAATTTTTAATTTTTAAAAAAATACAAACATAAAATATACTAAAAAATATTTTTTTTATTAGTTTACATCATTTCAAAATTCAGAACATATATGCCACTTTTTAGTGATTCAAGTTTAAAAGTTGGATCAATGCTAGCCATTTCCTTTATAAAGCATGACATAGCTTTGTACTTTTACCCCTAGAATCCCTCCTAGTTTTGATATCAACATGCTTTCCACACCACAAACAAATGGTTCCACACACAACTAATGGCATAACACATCTCCTCCCAACCAAACTACTCCACAAGTGCATTCTATTTCTCCATTAGGAGGAACACCTCAAAACACTGTAATGGTCAACACTACACCACTATTTGGGGAACAAGGTACCCAACCACCTAGTAGCACATTTGATTTGTTTGCCTTGTCATCTCATACTGTGGTGAATTCATCTTTCAATCCTTTTGCAATAGGTCAAAACAAGTCAAACAACAATCCACCCAAGATGCAAAAGGTTTACATTAGTGGTCCTAACTCGTAAAAGAAAAAACATAACACAAAATGTAAATTTGAGCTTGAACACCAAAACATCACAATAAAGTCCTAGTTTGGGTATTCCTCTACAAAACAACACCCAAGGGACTTCTCAACAATATGCCAATAAAAACCCACATGGTCAAGCAAGTTCAAACCCATTGCAATCGCAATCCAATATCGATCCACCACACACCACACATCAAATAAATTCCATCTTTCAATCCTAACATTTAAAACCAAAATCTATCACTCATTTGGGACCAACCTCAATTCATCATCCCCAAATATTGGATCACAAAATGTTAATTCAAACATGGGTCATCCATATCATATGTTGTTGCTAATGCAGTGGACACATCATTGTCCCTCATAGATGTCTTGGAAAATCAAATGCATGCATTACAATGACAAGTTGCTGATATGCAAGTATCAAAAAATAAAACCTACTCCACACAATAACTATGCCCATATCCTTTTGAAAGAAACATATTTATACCTCCCTTTCCTCACAATTAGGTTATCCCAAATTTCACCAAATAAAGAGGGAAGGGAAGCCCAATAGAACATGTAAGGGAGTTCCAGACTACTTGCATAGATATTGCATTTGAACATACCTACTTAATGAGATTATTTACAAGAAGTCTCATAGGACAAGCACTTGAATGGTTTTCCCATTTACCTATAGGAATATGCACATGGGATGAGTTAATCAACAAGTTTGTGACACATTTCACCTACAACATTGAAAATGACATAACCATAGCAACATTGTGTCGCGCTAAACAAGAAAGGGAAAAATTCATATATTTGTTATAGAGATGGAGAAGCTTTGCAAGTAGGTTTCCTTGCAAAATACCTAAAAAAATAGTTGGTACACATGTTTGTTGAAAATTTAGTCACAAAATTGAAATACCAATTGCAAATCCATTGTTGTACCGTGTTTGCTAACCTTGTTAATAAAGGTACTACCCTTGAGAAGACATGTATTGCTAGAGGGGAAATCAAAATATTTAACAAGAGTCAAAATTCCCAAAACACCTCTAATGATAAAAGAATATTGGGCTTGAAACAAGAATGTGACAAATGATGGGGTTGTGGATGCAAAGACAATACAAAAAGTTGGCCCTATAGTCACTCTTAAGGGACCTAATGTATCAAATAACCCACCAAATGTGCTAATCAAACAAAAAATGCAATTCAGAATAACCAAGGCTGTAGATCTCCAATAAATTACCAACCGAGACGCAAATACACTCCCTTAGGGGAACCTATCAAATCCATCTTGAGAAAAATTTTGAAATCCAATTTCACATAACTTCCAAAGGAAAAGCATTATGACCTAGGTCCTTTTAAACCATCATGGTAGGATGAAAATTCCTTTTGTGACTATCACCACATCAAAGGGCGCAAGATCTCATCTTTTTGGAAACATAAAAATATAATCCAAGACCTCATTGAGAATGGTGTCATAAAAGTAGACAATCCCCAAGCGACCTCTAATAATGACCATACTATTTTCAAAAATCATTTGCATGACCATGGGATGGGGAAAGCCTCTAGTTTAGGTACCAAGACCAATGACCAATCCAATTATACTCGTGTCTCCCATGAATATACCATACATAACATCCGAGCCTTGGATGACAGTGTTTCTACCATTACAATCAAGAAACCACTAGAATGTGTGGTCACAACTCAAAGAACCAAGGTAACATTACAAGGAGCTCCCCCTAAACAGTATCCTAAAGTTCAATTTATAATCTTTTAGATCATTTGGGGAAGACACCTGCCCATATATCTATCCTCGGGCTGCTTCAAATATCTCCTAAACACAAGGCCATCTTGGATAAAGCCTTGCAAGACACTTCCATGCCCATAGACCTTGATGCCAATTAGTTTTGGTGGTGATAGTAGACAGTATTTGATTTTTTGGAAAGTCTGTTGACAAGAATTGATACATTTAAAAGGGACATCCTTGCGAAGGAGATACTGAAAGGGGTGGCACTTGTCTATCAGTTATGCTATAAACCTATGAATATACTACAGTTTTCCCTTTAGGCTCCTTAACTATTTTAGATTGGAAGGTGGTAGCATGTCTGTGATGGATTTCACCTTTGTGGGGTCAACCTATATGCCTGTATTTGAAATAATGTATTTGAGGAGCTTCCTAAAAGTTACTCCAAAGACACATATTTTGGGTTCAGTCTAACCTTATATTATTCCAACCTTGTAAAGCTTTTATCAAGTACTACCAAGTGATCATCCCTTGTGATGAATTTTTCTAGGAGGTCATCAACATAGTCCTCCATTAGTTTTTACATCATGTCATGGAATATTGTGGTCATCACCCTTTGATAGGTATCTCTGGCATTTTTAAGGCTGAAGGGCATGATGTTCCAGCAATATGTACCCCAAGCATAGGTGAAGGTTGTCTTGTGTTGACATTCTACTATAATTATGATTTTATTATAGCCAGATAAACCATCCATTAGTGATAGCATCTTATATCCCGTCGTAAGATCCACAATCATGTCTATATTGGGTAAAGGGAAATCATCCTTTGGACAAGCCTTGTTTATATCTTTGAAGTTGGTGTAGATGTGTATGCCCCCAATCAGCTTGGTGATTGGTACCAAGTGTGAAATCCATTCTATGTAATCAATGGGTCTTATGAACCCAACATCCAATAGTTTCTTCAGCTCTACTTTGACTAATAAGGTGATTTGTGGGTGCATCTTTCTCAAAATTTTTAGCTTTAGGGAGGAGAGGTAAGTGATGGAGGACTAGTTCTAGGTCTAGCCTAGGCATGTCCGCATATGACCACACAAAGCTGATTTTATTCTTAGAGAAAAAGTGGGTGAAGTTTGGTTTCTCTGCATCTATTAGGGATGTTGCAAGTGTATGATTTTTAGATCCTTTGGTGTGTTGATTTTGACCTCTCATGATTTCTCAACCAACATTAGGGATTTATCTTGATTAGTAGGGAGCAGGTCCAACCCTCCATCCTTAATTATCTCAAAGAGGTTTTCAACTTTGGATACATCCTTTTTCTTATCTTTTGTTGTGTATGTAGGAACCTTTTGTTTTCACCTAAAAACTTGTTCATCTTTATTTTTTCTATTTTATTATTTAAAAGTGGGGCCGACTCCCCATAGTATGTAGTCATGTTAAGATCAATGGTGAATCTAGTATTGTGATCCCCACTCGATATACTATCTCTAAGTCCCATGAACTCAACAATTGCTTCATCATTTTCGAAGAGGTCCACTCTCGATGGACCTTGTTTGTCCAAATTGATTGATTGGGGATGGAGTAATGAAATATTATCATCAATGCAGTAAAGCTGAAGGATGAGGTAGATAGTGTAAATATGGATGAATCATCAAGGTCCCAAAAGGTATCTATCCAGGCTTGGTCTCTATTTTTTTTAGTAGGGGATTTAGGTTTGGTGCCAACCCTAGATGTCTCTTCAATTTTAGATGCGTTATCAAATTTATTCCAAAATACCATAGTACTAGGAGCTTTCATTTTTAGTAGTTGATATCCCAACCTTTTGTTTCACAATCATTTTCTCACTCTAGGATAAGTTTGATTTTACCCTATTTTTAAAGTTCAAGGCCAATTTGACCATTGTAGCCTTTTTGTTTCATTATGTTGAAACCTTTGCCATATTTGTCCACAAGTAGATCCACATGTATCTCATCCTCTTTGTCTCTATATATCCATTTGGAGAGTTCTTCATCGATATATTCCTTTCCTAACTTCCCCCCACTTGGTGAAGGTTGTAGGTAGATAATATTGAATTTTCACCTTGGGATCTTTCTTGATGTGATGGTAAAATTTTCCATAATGTTTAGGTGTAAATGATAGCTCCCCCACATACAATAGATTTTCAATATTATACTCTCCAATTGGACCTTTATTTTAGGGAGTTTTTTGTAATGCCGAATATTTTGATAGAGAAGTTGAGTCAATGTAGTGTGATGAGAAGGGGGTAGATGGGCCTTGCCTATGGCTAGGAACCTGATTCTCAGGTGTACCTCTTAGTTTATTGCAATATTGAAAGGGGTGAGGATCACTAGAAATATTAATCGCTGCACCATTTTAAGGAAACTTAAAAAATTGATGGTATGTTGAAGGGATAGCCTTCATAGCATGAATCCATGGGTGTTCAAGAAAAAGGTTATAGGGCAAGTCCAGATCTAGAACTTGATACACTGTGTCCTATACAACAAGACCCAATTTGATTGGAAGAATAATGATGCCCTTGGAAGAGCATTCCATATCATCATATCCTTGTATTATAATCCTCTTTGACTCTTCTATACAAGCCTTGGAGAATCTCATGGTAGTCACCATTTTTGAAGTGCATATGTTCAACCCAGATCCACCATCTATCAAAACTCGTTTGATTTTGTGTTTATTAATGCATATTTCAAGGTGCATAGGTTCATTGTGATTTAGTTTCTATGAAGTGTATTCATGCTTAGTGAATGTTATATGATGGGTGGTAGCTAAAAACTATACCATGGCTTGAAACTAGTTCACATTTTTGTCTATGGGAATGGATGAATCCTACAAAACTTTGTCTAGAATAGCCTTATGCTCAAGAGAGGTGCATAGAAACTAAAGAATTGAGATTTGAGATGAGGATTTTCCTAGATGTTCGAGTAAGTTATACTCGTGTGTCAGTTGATGTTTAGAAGGGGCTCCTTGCAGAGTCACCTTCGATCGCCTACTGGTAACTGCACATTTAGGATTTTTATTTTTGATGGTGATAGTGGATATGTTATGATTTGATGATTAGATATGGTTTACTATGTATTCATAGGTGATACTAGTATAATTTTCATCGGCTTTTTCACCTATTTTGAAACTTGAGGCTTTTCCCTTCCCATGGTTTTGTAAAGAGTCTTTGAAGATCATGTGATTTGTGTTAGAGGTTTTAGGTTGGTTATCTATTTGAGAATCACCTTGCTCTATGTGATCTTTTATGACATTCTTTAATTTAAAGTAGGTGGACGTTTTATGTCCTTTAGTTCTATGACAGTACCAAGTTGGTTTTGAACTGAAGATAAAATAGGAAGTCTTGAGATGTTGTGAGGAGTCCAAAAATGTAAAGAAGCTGCCCAAATGTGCTATGGGATCATAGTGGTTTATAATTTTTGGCCAAACTGGACACTGAAATTATTATTTTTAACTAAATCTGCACATTCAGGCACCTATAGCGGCTAAACTGTGAGGAATTTGAAGATGATGCAAACTAGAGTCTCGTCACATTTTGTCTATAGATTCTAAAAATAGTTTTTTCAAAAGTTTTGGAATCAAATTGCACTTCTTTTTCCATCTCCCACAAAAACTGGTTTTTTTTTAGAAAATAATGTTTTTAAAAAGTGATGTACACCGTATAATGCATAAATTTTTTTCCATGAAGGATAAAATTCTAATTCTTTCGAATTTAGATTTTTAACTCTGATATCTAGTGCTTCCACTTGGTTAGATATTTTTTTATTGAATATTTTTTCTTTAATCAAGTTTCGAATTCAATCCAATTACAATTCAAAAATAGTGCGACCGTATAACATGTAAGTTTTTTTGTATATGTCGAAATTGAATTTTTCTTTTTTTTGTTGGATCAAGGACTTCAATATCAGGTGCACTCATATTTTTCAATTTTTTTTTGATAATCTTCTATGTTTCCACATGTGCAGAACAAAGACCTTCTTTTTCAATGAAAACCTATGTTCAATAAAACTAAAAAATAAATACATAATAAAACCAAAACATATTAAAATTATATTTATTAGATAGCTCATTCTCAAGACTACCATAATCATTTGAAATAAATTTTAAATGAATTCATTTGATCCCCCAAAAGGTAAATCAAAAGTGATTTTTTATCAGCATTTTGATAGGTGTAAAGGAGACTCATTTATAGGTATGGTTTAAAACTAGCGAGGGTCTATCCAAGGGGGTTTGATCTAAGGTGGTTTGATCAAACCCTCTTCAATTGGAATCCTTAAAATGGAACTTTTTAAGGCTTAAATCATTATATTTTCTAAAAATATGTGATTTCAACAAAAAATAATTCCTCTTAGAAATTGTAAACCACTATTGTGGCAGGACCTAGGACTAAGACACCCAAGATGGTGTATTAGTCTCACTGCTATTTTTTGGGGCAAATATAGAATCTTTGGATGTAGGAATCAGATTTGAAGAAATCTTTGAAAAATATGCCTGGGAGGACTAAGATGCCCAAGGTGGCGTATTAGTCTCGTTCTGAATTTCTAGAAACTCTGAGTGTGGTCCTGAATCTTAAAATTTGAACTTCCTTCTTCACCAAGTCTCCATATTTGAACCTATAAAAAGACCTACAAAATGAAGGAATTTGGATTATTTGTTTATGGGGGTTTGCCTTGGTCAAACCCCTTGTTTGGTAATTAAACCTTGATGAGAAAGCATAAACCTGAAAAATGGAAATGTGTGTGTTCCCTAATCTTAAATGTGTCTAAGATTATGCAATCTAGATTATGAAGAAAAACTATTCAAATGTGTTAGAATAAGATTTCGAAGATGCAAATGTAAATGACCTATAAAGGAGATCTCTAATCACCCTAACAAGTCACAAACATGAAATGTACCTTCCTTAGGTAGAAAATAGAGCAATAATGGAAGATGGAATCAATCAAGAAACAAGTCCTTAGGCTTGAATAAATAGCTATTTGCATCTCCAACCTAAAATCTCTCATGGTCCACAATAGGCATCCATTGCTAATCCTTAGCAATGCTAGATCTTGACTTGGAAATAAACTTGGAAAACCTACAAAAACACAATAGAAGGCTGCTCCAAGATTTTGAAACTTCCTTCAACTTGCTCAACTTATGTCTCTTGTCTCAACTCATGTCAACTTCTATCAACTTCTTATGAAAAATGGGTGTGAGCTTACTTTTATTGGCATTTCTACCTAATAAACCAATTATTGGATCTCAAAGGCCGATAAAAGGTCAAATAAATTCAAATGTTTTTTTTCCCGCTCTTAATTCCCGAAAATAAATCCCCTGGGAATAAGAAGCCCTAGGTGGCGTCTTGGACCCACAAGGCTTAATTTTCTGGTTCAAAAGGTGGGTTACCAAGATTGATGGTTGCTTCTGGCTTTTGATCAGGTTAAAAGTTGAAATATGCCTCAAGATGCACAAAAAGGCGTCTTAGGGGCCCATAATAACTAGATTAAAGGGAAATTAATGCAAGGGGTGCTAAAATAGGTCCAAATTAAGTGTGAAAATGCAAAGGTATTCATTTTTCTACACTACATTTAGCCCCCACTTTAGCACTCATATGAGACTACATACATATGCAAGCTAAAGTACTTCAACAAGAAAATTTATAAAAGGATACTCATATGGATTCATTAGGGAGAACAAAGCCCCCACTGTAGTCACTTGCAAAACCACAATGTCAGGAACTGCATTCTACATCATAGATTCGCTAGTAGCTCAAATATAATCATCTTATCTAACTTTCCTAGAAAATTAAATTTGAGGGTAGATGTATGCCCCCCTTGATTCCGCTTGCTTTATAGAGGTAGAATCAAGGTAACAAATTAACCACATCGAACTAGACAAGTCAATCCTAGGTAATTTCCAAGTACCATGCCACTTGATGATAGACATTTGATAAGAACGGGAGCAGAACCATGGTTCCAACGCAACAAACAACGTCAAAAATGGAGTTCACTAGCTCAAAATAGTTTAATTTAAATAAAAAGTACCTCTTTTCTTTTTAACAAAAATGACCTAAAAGTGCATGCATAAAAAGATAAAAGAGAGGGTAAATTGCATTCATCTCATATTTTTACCTTTTGCAGAGTGAGCTAGGAGTAGAGTGAGCCACCATGCTGAGCAGACATACATCCACCCATCTATGGATCAAGATTCTATGAGAGGCGTTGTACAGGGTGAGCTACAACACACTGTGAGTGGATTTAACCTTCTCTGTACTTCAATTTAATCAATTTTTAATGTTTTTATGAAATTTTTAAATGAAATTATAGGGTAGGGAAGGTTTTTATTTCATTTTTTTAGATTGTTGCAAAGTGTCCCACTTAAGAAATAAAGTGTTTAGAACCCTTAATTAAGATGTCCTAGAGCAACTTTAGCACACTTTTTGACCATTAAAGCACAAATTTAAGATTTTACGATGTTTTAAATGACATTTTGCTTCTTTTCTTATGGTAGACTGCACCCTAATTGTGCCATCACCTGGGCGGTCAGATGTTCAACCAAATTTGAGAGCTCATTCATCAGCTACCTGAGGAGGATGTGCATATCCTCCAAGAGATGGGTCTTTACTGGGCCTATCTCGCGCCGAGCATGCGATACCATGACCTCATGTTGATGGCACTAGCGAAGAGATGGGACATAGACACCTACACCTTCTACTTGCCAATGGGGGAGATGATATTCATGCTGGAGGATGTGCACCACATACTGCAGGTGCCCATTTGAGGAGAGAGGGTATTCTTAGAACAGGACAAGTTGAGGAGATGCGAGTGGACACTGAGTATTGCTTAGGAAAATTGGCTTGTTGTAGGATCGTGAGACTGCGCATCAAGCTTTCTTGGATGCTGCATGCACATTCACCACTAGTGAGATACATCTTGAATTTTATAGTAGTGCTGACACTCATCCCCAATGGTCGCAAAGCATATCTGGAGGGGGGATTAGTGCACATGATTAGAGACATGGAACACTATCATGTGGTCTTCACCTAGGGCTAGAGCATACTAGCACACTTATACTATTATTTGGGTCGATTCACCTATTGAGAGATGCATAACATACTACATTGTACCCTACTGTAGACATGGATCCTAGAGCATATCACCTGTACTCGCCCTGTAGGATTTCCAATTGCCACAATAGTGGGATATCCACGGGTTTTCAGCTATCCCCTGATATAGGCATGGCAACACAGTGATGTGTTGTTTTGGAGGGTGAGGTTTTATAGATTGGGCAAGGAGGATATTGTGTGGAGACCCTACTCATGGAGTTGTTCTGGCCAGACATGATAGGACAGCTGAGACATATGCATAGACATGTTATTACTAGGATGATGTGATCACGTAGTGAGAACTTTCTACTACGATCATGCCATGAGGTAGTTTGGATAGTTACAGAGGCTACCATGGCTACAGGATTCATACAGATGATCAGTACGGAGTTCCTGAAGACTTGGATATCTTAAATGACTGACAACAAATGACGTCATCCTGAGCGACGTAGAGGAGGAGGACACAAACATGCCCCCAGTCTCCGATGTAGATCATGCTGGAATGACACAAGAGTATTATGAGTGGTGATGTGAACAAGAGCCATCTTTCTTATGGATTATCCTATAGGATTCGTAGGGCCTTTACCAAATTCAGGAGAGGAGGACAGGGAGTTAGGAAGGAGGGTAGATCAAACATACCTATTCCTGGATGAGGATGAGGAGATAGAGGAGGATAGAGATTATGAGGGAGAGGGGGATGACGAGGATGAGGAGGGGATGAAGGATGAGCAGAGCCAAACCATGAGCGGGGACAATGACATAGGTGAGGCTAGTCCTCCTAGATCTGAGTGGAGAGATACAGTTCCCAGTTGGGTTACAAGGTCACAGTCTGCACGTGCCAATGTTTGTGAGCATGGGGAGAGTAGTGGGGAATTTGAGATTCTGACTGATCATGGTACAAACCCAGGCGATGATATTTATTGTTATGCTTTATGTTTTTATGTATATCATGCTCATATATGGATATATTATGATGATGGATACTGATTACTCTTTTGATTTCTATCTTGTAGGGCCCGTGATAGAGTTTGAGGACCTATTTCAACATGCAGCTGTAGTGATAGTCCCACCCCTTCTTGCATATAAGGCTACAACCATAGAGTTCATGCCCCCACCATTTGTAGCGGAGCACATGGACTTGTTCAAGCCTTATGTGAGGCTCAGGGAAGCATATGTTGGTTTATCTAGATGTGTTGAGCAATGTGAGGGTCAAGTATCATCACTGACAGTGGAGTTAGAGGAGGCTTGAGCAGCTCAGAGATCTAACAAAGAGGCCATCTTACAGTTAGAGTTTGAGCGGCTTCAAAGAGAAGTTGTCAAGATTCAGGTTGATAGAGACTACACAGAGAGAGAGAAGGTGGAAGCACTGATATGCGAGGGTGAGCTACATGGGTCATTACGAACTATGCAACATATGGCCAACATGAGTAGATCTAGGTCAGACACTAGCGTCTCCCGATGGGTGCAGACACCGCATCCAGATGAATCTAGTAGCCATAGGCCATAGTGACATTGTACTAATTAAATTTTTTTGACACATATCTATATGAGCATGCATGGAATTTATGTTTATGTGTTAGATGACCATGCGATTTATTAAATAATCTATATTAGATTGTTCAATAAATATCTCCATGATCTAACCTGTCTTTTCTTTAATTTTTCTTATATGATGCAGTATGTTATGCTAAATTAAATGCACTTATGATTTAACATTAAATAAAAATAAGGTTTAACATAACACAACATACACCATAGGGTCTAAATAGAATGATACCTAAAGTAAGAATCCAAAACAACATTAGACCCACTACCCTATATTTTAAGACACAAAGAACCATGTGTCAGGAATGAAGCAAGCACGAGACATAATGACATATTATCCATTAACTCTAACATCGCTGCTTTAAAACCCACACTATTCAAAAAAGGCTAGACATAATACAGACACAATTGCGCAACATTAATGGGTTTTTGAAGAGGTGTGCCATTCATTTTGGATATTAGATATGCTCGAGACCCATAGATTTCTTGAACTATAATAGGTCCTAACCAGTTAGGGCTAAAATTTCCTTTTTTTTTCGGGTTGGCATTGACATTTCGTTGATTTTCATATAGCACCAAATCACCCTTGTTAAATTACCAAGGGATGAAATGATCATTATAACTTTGTTGCATTCTCTTATGATAGGCTTGGAGATGTTCAAGGGTCTTGATGAGCCTTTCATCGCGCATTTCAAGTTGGTGTAATCGTTGTTCCCTATAAGTAAATTGTCATCAATCAGCCCAAGTGAAGAGTTATCCTTAGAAAGGGAATCTCTAACTCCAGGGGCATAATTGCCTCGACACCATAAACAAGGTTATAAGGTGTGTTTCTTGTTGGTATTCTAATACTAGAGTATGATAAGCCCATAATGTGTATGTTAATTGCATATGCCAGTCTTTATTATGTTTGTTTATTGTCTTTCTTAAGATTTGCTCAAGAGTTTTGTTAGTTGATTCGGCTTGTCCATTAGATTGCGGGTAGTAAGGCATGGAGAATTGATGTTGTATATTGAATGTTTCTAAGAACTTCTTCGCATCATTTTGTTTAAATGGTGTTCCATTATTCAAAACTAACGAGGAAGGAAGTCCAAAGCGAGCAATAATGTGTTCCAATATGAAATGACATATTACATCGTCTGTTGTTGAATGTAAAGGGATAGATTCTACCCATTATGTGAAATAATCTATTGCTGTGATTATAAATGTATGTCCTACGGATGAGGGTGGAGATATTTTTTCAATAATATTCAAACCCCACAACGAAAATGGCCAAATAGGAGCTTGTGCATGAAGCTTAGAGGAACAAGTGTGAATTAAGTTTTGATGCTCTTGACACTTGTGACATGTCTTAACGTATTCAAAGCAATAGTGTTCCATATTCTTCCAGTAATACCCTATGCAAATTAACTTTTGGACTCATGATCTTCCTCTGAAATGCCCCCCACAAGCACTTGCATGAGCTTGTTCAACCACTATAGGGATTTTGGTTTGTTTGAGACATATAAGCAAGAGGTCGTCAAAGGATCGCTTATATAAGATTTCTGCTAGGATGATATATCTAGATGAAATTTTTCAAAGACGAGAGCAAGTCCTTTTATTTGTTGGCTCGAGGAAGGTACCATTTTCTAAATAATTAAATATCATATCATACCATTCACTCAAGTTTTCGATTGTTGTTCCTAACACTTCATTTGCTTTATTTTCAATCGATGGTTTGATGATTGTATGCACAATGAAAGTGAAGTATTTTGAAGGATCTTGAGGGGAAATAAGAGAAGTCACACTTGCCATTGCATCTACATGTAGATTATCTTTTCGAGGGATGTTATCAATGGTAAATGATTCAAACTTCTCTAACAACTTCATTGTGAGATCTTTGTATTTTGATAATTTTTCATGTTTCATTTGATATGTTCCATTTATCTATTTGATAACTAATTGTGAGTCACCAAATATCTTAATGTCTCTAGCACCCATAACTAGAGTAGTACACAAACCAATGGCTAACACTTCATATTCAGTAGTGTTATTTGTACATAAGAAATTTAATCAATATGATAAGGGAATAGGCTCTTTTGCAGGCGGTTTTATTATAACCCCCGTGTTGGAGCCAGTTCTGCACTTAGATCTCTCAAAATACAATTCCCATGTGTCTTCTTCGATTGTTAACACATCAAGTCATCAGGGAAAGCATCATTATCGAGTAACGCTTAAGGAGAAGGAGCATCAACCAACTGGTCGGTCAAGTCTTGACCCTTAATTGCTTTTTGTGAAAAAAATTTAAGGTCAAACTTTGTCAACAACATTACCCACTTAGCTAAGTGTCCAGATAGATCTGTTTTAGTGAACAAGTGTTTTAGAGGATCAAATTTCATCATTAATTGTAGTTTGGCGTTCAATAAGTAATGTCACAACTTACTGGTAGTGAATACACGAGCCAAACATTTTTTTTCTATTGTTGTGTATCATTTCTCATAATCAATCAACGTTCAACTAATGTAATAAATATGATGTTATTTACCTTTGTTGTCTTGTTGAGCTAACAATGTTGCAAGAGCATCAGCTGAAGCTGATGTGTAAAGAATGAATAGTTTGTTTTATATAACGGGTTGTACGACAGGTTGAGTGACAAGATAATATCTCAAACTCTCGAAAGCCTGTTTACAATCCTCACTCTAGTCAAAGTGTATTCCTTTCTTGAGAAGATGCGTAAATGGTAGCATTCAATTGACAAGGGATGCTACAAATCGTCGAATGGCTTGAATTCTTCCTTGTAAGGTGCGCAATTGAGAGATATTTATAAGAGGTGGCATGTTAATTATAGCATCATTTTTTTTTGTATCCACCTCGATGTCTCTATTGGCATATGGCTTGCAACCCAAGTCATGCAACCCAAGTTAGGGCATCCGGTTAAAGGTATTGATGTCGATCTATGTTATCAGTTCGTGTTGCGCACTCCAGGGATGATTACTAGGTATCTCTAATACCTTAATCTATAATTTTGTGTCTACACATTCTTTGATATGCGATCTAGGGGATCCGATGTGTAAATATTTTTATCTGTGCTTGAAGGCCGACCCGACAAGTATAGTAATCATGAATGTATAAGGAGTAATTAACCAAATATCTTCATGCATAATGATGTTTTTTTTGGTCCTCTCTATGTCTTAACCGACTTTGGAGGATGCACATAAAGAATTAGTGGTGGATCTAGCCGATAAGTTGAGAAGAACTTAATGCATTATGAAGCCGACACATAAATGTTAAAATACTTGATAGTAGATATATATGAAATTAGTTTTATCATTTTGAGATATGAATTATACATGTGCGAATATGTGGGGCATGAAATATATGAATATGGTGCGAAATTCAGTAGAGTTATAGTGTGAATTGAAGTAATGAATAGACAAGGGCAAAAAAGAGTAGAGTAGAGTAGAGCGAAGTGCAAAGTCAGATAGACGACTCAAAATCCAAGTTATAATCTTCACCGGAACTGTAACTTGGCTGGTGCAGGAGCACCTAGGCTAACTTCCATTGTTTTTTCATTTTTGGCTTGTAACTGACCTTAGCCAAGTCAGGGAGTTTGTGTATTTTCTTTAGACCTTAGTTGGTCTTGGTTTTGTTTGGGCTAGGTGACCTTAGTCCTTAAGACTAAGGTCACACTATTTTTTCCATTGTTAGTAAGTTAGATTTCTTAATGTTTGTTGTCTAGGGGAGTAGAGTCTTTAAGTTGTTCAAAATGCCTAATGAGGTTGTAACGATGCCTTAAGGCCAGTTAATGAGTTGGTTCCTCGAATTCTTGAGGGATGGTGGTCCTAAGAAATAGGCTAAAGGCAGTTTGCATTGGTTGTTGCATTTAATCCGGTTACCCTTGGATTCCCTTGGGAATAGGAAGTGGAGGAATTTGACCAACTTGCCTAGAATCATGGAGTGGGCATCTATGATGACCCAAGACTCATATCATTGAGTAGTGAGTAGTTTGTGAAAGGAGTTAGTTAGTTTGTAATCAAGTTTTTGGGGAATGAGAAAGTGACTTATGCAATTTTGTGTTTTTGTGTTGATACTAAGCATTTTGTGTGACAGTGATTGAGGATGGATCAAATGTATTGAGTTAGTGTTAGTATTGTGTTGTTAGCATAGTCTTAAGCCTTTTGTATTTTTTAAGAAAGCTAGGTTAGATTAGACAATAGTGTTAGCTTAGTGATTTTGGTTTAGAGCTCCTACTGGTCCTATCCTGACCAGTCGGTGCTCTCATGGCTCCCCCATGAAGTCTTTTCTTGGGAAACACCCAAGGATGGGTGGAATGGTAGGGAAGTGAGTAGTGTACATTATTTTAGAGTTAGGAAGTATGACAGAGAGTGGAGAAGCTTCTCTTAGCAATTGATCTCTAGGCGAGCAGGTGGAGCCCAACTAGAGAGCTAGAGGAGAAGCAATAAGGGTTTCTTGCAGGGGAATCAAGTACAATATGGTTTCTGTACAGTTCCAGGTGGGATAAGGGTAGGTCTTGGTAAGGCAGGAGGATTGGATTCTTATGAAGTCATTAGAGTAAGGTTTGAAGAGGAAACCTAGTGAATTCCTAGAAACTAGGTTTACAAACCCTACATACCCTAGGTTATAGGAATCCCCTGTATGGACACTGTCAGACCTAAAGACCAATTGGACAATTTAAAACTCTCAAAAGCGTACTAGAATATGTGTTTAGATGTATAGAGTCTTTGGAAGAATTTTGCAAACAATAGAAAACAAGGACTGGTAAGGATTACTAGAACTAGGCCTAATTGGGGTCTTCCATTGATGAAATCTTGAGCCCGGTAAGGATAGTGCTAAAGAACCTTATGGAAGGGATCCAATTGACAAAGGTTTGATATTTCTCAACAGGAAAAACACCCCTGCAATGAAGAGTGATGGATAATGAAGATATTCAAGAAAAAGACACTTAAAGTTCTCTAAGTGAGCAGGAATTTGAAATTGTAAAATGTTGTTTGACCTCCAAGGTGAAGCACAAAGGGAGAGCTCTTAGAACAGAGCTAAGATTGGAATTAGTTTCCAATCAGGCCCTAGAGGAGACTAGGTTCCTAGAAGAGACTAGCTAGGTCTCTCAGCAAGGTGCAAGCAAACCGAGGAGCTCATACATCATATTGGTATCAGAGCTTGATTTGATCAGGCTTGTGGTGGATGTTTCAACCTACTGAATCAGTGGGAGACAATACATCAGTGGAAGGTGCTACAATGGTGACTAATGCTGAGTTAGCCAAAAAGGTAGAGGAACAAGAAGAGGACAACAAGTCTTTAAGAGAAAGGTTGGCTCGAATGGAGCAACTCTTGGATGAAGTCCAAGAAACAACAGATAGAGTAAAAGACAAAGTAGATCAGAAGGAAGAACAAGAAGCAAGGGAAAAGGAAATAGAGTTGGAGGAGGAAGCTCCAACACTCAACCCTATGATTCCTAAACAACCTTTCTTAAAGGCACTAAAAGCATTGAGTGGAAAAGCTTTGGAAGGTGTGCCACTATTTAGTGGACAAATGGATCCAGATTCAGTTGTGGATTGGATAGATAGTATTGAGAACCATTTTGAGTGTGATGGTATCTCAGAGGCACAAAACGTTATGGTGGCCAAGTCTAGACTAAGAGGTTCAGCTCTTACTTGGTGGAAGTTTGTGCAAAGTGAAAGAGAAAAGGATGGAAAAGGTCCTACAGTTACTTGGAAAGGTATGGTGAACAAAGTGAAGCAGACCTACCTTCCTGATGATTATGAAGTGCAATTGCAAAGAAGGAAACACAATCTGAGAGAAAAAGATTTAGATGTCCAAGCCTACACCGAGGAATTTCAAAAACTATGTTTAAGATCAAGGGTAGTAGAAGATGAGAGTATTAAGCTTGCAAGGTACTCGAATGGTCTCAAGTGGTCTATTCAAGAAGACATGAGTTTGGTGAACTTAAAAACCCTTCGCCAATGCTATCAAATGGCCTTGAAGATAGAAGAGAAAAGTAAAAGGAAGCAAGAACAAACCTCCAAAAGTAGACGTAAAGGAAAAGATAGTAGAGGACAAAGAGGTGGTTATGGTGGAAGAAGTTCTGAAACCAAAACTCAAGGAGACATAAAAGCCAGTGAGTAGTAAGAAGGAAGCTCAAGTAGAGGTGGTAGAGGAAGAGGCTCTAACTTTAGAGGAAGAAGTGGTGGACAAGGAGGAAGAGGCAACTACTTTGCCAACATGAAATGTTACCATTGCAACCAAATGGGACACCCGGCCTATAGATGTCCAGAGAAAGGTAGTTCTTCACATGGTGGTGACAAGAGAACTAACCTAGTTCATTAAGAATCTAATGCAGCTGACAAACATTCTGAATTTCCACTAAATTATGAGGAAGGAAAGAACCTCATAATGAGGAGAACTTTGATCAAGGAGCCGGTGAAGGAGGAGCCAAGCCAAAGGAGGTCTTTATTTAGGATAAAGTGCAAGATGATGGGGAAGGTATGTAGAGTCATCATAGACTCAGGTTCTACTGACAATATTGTGTCAGAGGAAGCAGTCAACAAGGATACCCCACACCAATCCTTACAAGGTAACTTAGCTCAATAAAGGCCAACATGTGTTAGTGAATGAGCAAGCATGGGTGGAGTTATCTATTGGAAGGTATAAAGACAAAGTCTTATGTGATGTGCTACCTATGGATGCATGTCACTTGCTCCTAGGTAGACCATGGCAATTTGACCGTCAAGCCATACATGATGGAGGAAATAATTCATATTCTTTCAAGAAGGACAATGTGACCTTCAAAATTCAGTCATTGTTAGAAGATGTTGAGGTGAGGACAACAGGTTCAAATGTTCTTGTGGTGAGTGAAAAGGAGTTCTTAGAAGCTTTGGAAGAAGGTGAAGGAGTTGGTTATGCATTGGTGCTAAGACCAAGACAAGGAGATGAAGGTAAGGTGACCAAGAAGGCAGAGTTACCAAGGGAGGGTCAAGACATGTTGCAGACTTACAAATGTGTAGTGAGTGATGGACAACCAGCAACTTTACCCCCTAAAAGAGCCATAAGTCATAGGATAGATCTTATTCCAGGAGCTACCCTTCCTAATAAGGCAGCTTACAAAATGACCCCTCAACAAAATGAGAAAATTTTTAGGCAAATACAAGAAACTCTAAACCAAGGTCTCATCAAAAAGAGTATTAGTCCATGTGTCGTACCCACTATCCTTGCACCTAAGAAAGGAGGAACTTGGAGGCTTTGTACTGATTCAAGAGCCATTAATAGGATTACCATAAGGTATAGGTTCCTTATCCCTAGGATTGAAGACCTAATGGATTGTCTAGGTGGAGCTAAGTATTATAGCAAGATAGACTTGAAGAATGGCTATCACCAAATAAGGATACATGAGGGAGATGAGTGGAAAACAACCTTCAAAACCAATGAGGGTCTATATGAGTGGCTTGTCATGCCATTTGGATTATCTAATGCCCCCTCCACATTCATGAGGCTCATGAATGAAGTCCTTAAAGACTACATTGGAAAATTTGTAGTGGTATATCTTGATGATATACTGATCTATAGCCAAACAAGAGAAGAGCATCTCAAGCACCTAGAGCTGGTTTTCAAGAAGCTACAGGAAAAGGATCAACTTAGAGAAGTGTGAGTTCATCAAGATAGAGCTGGTGTACCTTGGGTTTGTGCTATCTCAAGGAAATCTGCAAATGGATGAAAGCAAAGTGGAGGCTATCATGAATTGGCCTACTCCAAGGACAACAACTGAGGTAAGAAGTTTTCATGGTCTTGCACAATACTATAGGAAATTCATAAGGCATTTTAGTGCAATTTGTGCTCCTATGTTAGATACTATTAAGGGAGGCATGAAGACCAAATTTGTATGGAATGAGCATGCTAATAAGAGTTTTGAGTTGCTGAAAGAAAGGATATCTACCCAACCTATTTTGGTGTTGCCAAGTTTTGAGAAGCTTTTCACCATTGAGTGTGATGCTAGCAATGTGGAAATTAGAGTTGTTCTAAGCCAAGAGGGTAGACCGGTGGCTTTCCATTCAGAGAAGTTGAGTGAAGCCAAGAAGAAGTACTCTTCTTATGACCTTGAAATGTATGCATTGGTCCAAGCTCTAAGGAAGTGGAGGCACTACTTGCTTCCCAAAGAATTCATTGTGTATTCAGACAATCAAGCACTTAGTTTCCTAAATTCTCAAGACAAGTTGAGACACAAACACATGAAGTGGGTTGAGTATTTACAAGCTTACACCTTCAATATCAAGCACAAGAAAGGTGTCCTCAATAAGGTAGTAGATGCATTGTCTAGAAGAGCTCTTACAATTCAAGAAATACAGTTGAAGAGCATGGGAATAGATCACTTCAAGGATCTATATACAGATGATGAAGATTTTGTAGACATTTATAAGGTATGTGTTGAATACAAGAACCATTTTCATAGTAAATATGCTGAGTATACTTTGCAAAGTGGTCTATTGTTTAAAAGAAATCAGTTATGTGTTCCTAGAGGTTCCATTAGAGAGAATTTGATACAAGAAAAGCATAATGGTGCTTTGAGTGGTCACTTTGGGATCACTAAGACTCAAGAACTTGTTCAAAGGTTCTATTTTTGGCCTAATATGAATCTTGATGTTAGGAGGTATGTGGAAAGTTGTGTGGTATGTCAAAAGGCCAAGGGTACTTCTTTAAATGCAGGCCTTTACCAGCCACTACCTATCTACTAGGCCATGGGAATGCTTGAGTATGGATTTTGTAGTTTGCTTACCGAAGACAAGGCAAGGTATGGACAATGGAGTAAACCAGATGAAGAAGACATGGGTGAAGAAAATTGATTCTGGTGTTGGAAATGGTTCCATACCAGAACCTGCCTCCGGTAACTCTTTCGGTAATTGATTTCAGGCCATTGGCCTAGGGGGATTCTTTCAAGAAAATCCTTCCTCCCTTGTCTATAGATGGTACCAGAATGAAGAGATTAGTCGCTAAAATGTATTTATGTTGTACAGAAGCTTTGGATAACTTTAGCAAAAATAATTCAAACAATTCATAGGTTCATAGAAGATTTTTCTATCGTTGTTTGGGAAAACAGAGTCTCCGAAAAACTTAGGGAAAATGCATGTATTGCACATGTTCAAGCTATAAAAGTCAATTCAGAACCATCATTTGTCACTTTGCATTGAAGAAGAGAAGAAGGAGAGCACTCGATAGATGGATCACAGAGCAGTAAAATCAATTCATCGACAAATCTCAAAATTGATCAGGTATTTCAAAAATTATTCTTGAAATATTCATATAATTTGGTGTGCAGTTGCAAACCTTAAATATGAAAATAAAATGGAACAAATCAAAGGGTCAGCCACTCTAGATGAATATAACTATGCAAAGATTAGGTATATGAGGAATTTTTTATTGCCTGATGAATTAAAGCAATTGAGCGAAGCTAAACATGGGAATTTGGATATGTGGAGTGAGTTTCCATACGTTGA
The DNA here is from genome assembly GCA_007115665.2 of Sequoiadendron giganteum. NCBI lineage: Eukaryota > Viridiplantae > Streptophyta > Pinopsida > Cupressales > Cupressaceae > Sequoiadendron > Sequoiadendron giganteum. The sequence goes on from CM021107.1 coordinate 462,805,991, forward strand.
GAGTGCGGAATTCATGAAATTAAGATTGAGCAGATTACATGATGATGTTTTATCCTTGGACAAGCCTTACATCATTTCAAAGGAGGTAATTGAGAATTTAACTAGATTTTGCAAAGTTAGAGATGTACCAAGGAAGAAAATCTATCTGTAACAAAGAGGTCAAAACCCTAACTAGAATAATCGAAGATCAAAGGGCCTTGATGATTGCAACAATCAAGAATCCTTCACAAAGTACATTGCACATGGAATAACATATAAAATCTTCTACAAAAATCGAGAAGGAGCCACATCGGCTGGCGCAGTCTACATTGCTCATAGAATCATAATTGAAGGTCGATACTTTGACCTATTTAGGTTGTTGAAGGATCAAATCATGGAGAATGTACAATTGGAAAAGGAATCAAATTATCCATTCAAGTTCAGTACTTTGAATACATGTTTGGTAATGTATTTCTTGAATTGCTTGCTGAAAATCGATAATGTGGTATGGAAGTCAAACGAACCGATATGCAAATAGATATACTCTTATTCTAAGAGCTTGGCTAATTGGGATAGAGAATTTGAAAATTTCCTTAAGAATGTACTTGAAAAGTGTGGTTCAGTCAATATTTCTCTTCCGATAAGATCAATTGAAGTTGGTTCCTCTTCCGGTGGCATTGATAAAAGACAAAAAAGAGGAAAGGAAATTACTGAATATAGCCCTCCAGAAAGCAAAAATCCCAGAATTGAGGGAAAAGGAAAAGAAAAAAGAAATTGTGGACATTTCAGACTAAGAATCAGATGAAGAAATTGAGGATCTACTGAAAAATGTATCTGAACTAGAAAAAGGTAGTGAGGAAGAAGAAGATCTGACAAAAGAAAAGCTACATCAACTTATTCAAGGTGAAGGTGGAATGCAGAAAATAGCTAAGTTATGGTCTATTAGACCATCATATGATCAAGACATGATTATAAGTGTGTTGAATGCTCATGTTGAGTAATGCAAAATTATATTAGAAAGCTGATAGAACATTCTTCCCGATGAAATGATTGAATGTAGCAAAGAAACATTGAATTCTGAAGAAAAGGAAGCTGGTGAAGTTATCTCTCACTTGAAGGAGTAGTTTAGACTATCCCTTTTCAAACTGAAGAAGAAAATGAATGAGTTAAGGAAATGCATAAACTCAGCCATAGGCATCTACAACTATTGCATTCATTGGTCCCATGCAGTCAACAATTACAAAGAATTGTTGGATCATATTGAAACATAATTGAATGGCATTGGTAAATGCTTTGACATATCTCAAGATCTGGATGACATCGTCAGGAAAAGAATTCAAGAGCTACAGTTAGCACACACAAAAATTGAACTCTCCAAGAATTCTCTTGTGGATACTTTTTGGAAGGTAAAGGATCTAATTGAATATAGGCTGGAGAAAATGGTAGACATATTGAAGAATGGTGATAAATTGGAAGAAGTAGTTATAATCCCTAAATCTCTAACTAAAATCATCAACAAGACTTTCAAGAACAATAGCTTGATCATTATCATTGGAATTACAATAGATGCTTGGAAGAAATTCCTTTTGGAAGTGAAGAAAAACTACAAGATAATCTTCTAAAGACAACAGTTAATTATTTTCAAGTTTTTGAAGTTTTTGATCAAAAGAGGAGAACTGTCAACATATATGTGTTAAAATTTTGAAGCCTTAAGGATTTTGAAGAGGTTTTTTGTCACTTTTTTACCATATGGTCCCTATGCTTTGTCATTGATGTCAAAGGGGGAGAGAATGTAGTGAAAAATGCCTTATAAATCTAAGGGGGAGAGAATACAAGTATAAATCTCAGGGAGAGAGAGTGCAGTAAATCTTGGAAACATACCTATAATGATCCAGACACTTAGTCATTTTTCACTAAGTGTTGCCATCAATGCCAAAGGGGGAGATTGTTGGCATGTGGCTTGTAAGTGTTGTCATTGATGGCAACCCAAGTCAGGGCATCTGGTTAAAGGTAAAGATATCAGTCTATGTTATTAGTTCATGTTGCGCACCCCAGGGATGATTGCTAGGTATCTCTAATACCTTAATCTATAATTTTGTGGCTACACATTCTCTGATATGCGATCTAGGGGATCTGGTGTGCAAATTTTTTATCTGTGCCTGAAGGCTGACCTGACAAGTATAGTAATTGCGGATGTATACAGAGTAATTAATCAAATATCTTCGTGCTCAACGATGTTTGTTTTGGTCCTCTCTATGTATTAACTGAATTTGGAGGATGCACATAAAGAATTAGTGGTGGATCTAGCCGATAAGTTGAGAAGAACTTAATGCACTATGAAGCCGACACATAAATGTTAAAATACTTGATAGTGGATATATATATATATGAGGTCGGTTTTATCATTTTGAGATATGAATACATGTGCAAATATGTGGGATGCAAAATATATGAATATGGTGAAAAATTCAACAAAGTTATAGTGCGAATTGAAGCAACGAACAAAAAAGGGAAAAAAAGATTAGAGCAGAGCAAAGTGAAGTGCAGAGTCAGATAAACGACTCAAAATCCAATTTATGAGCTTTACCGGAACTATAACTTGGAATAAATAGATGCTACTATCTTAGTTCACCCTTTAGATGGTCTTAATTTGAATTTTGTAAGGCAGTGAGCGTTTCTCTTTGAGTAGTGAGCTCTAGGCAATGTGCCTGAATGCAAGTGCATTCCCTTTTGTAAACAATTATACTTTGAGTACTCAAGATTGTGGATTAACCTCCATTGTGGTTTTTCCCCTAACAGGGTTTCCACACAAAAATATGTGTGTTATGATGTTGTGAATGTTTCCTTTGAATGTTTGCATCTCTCTTTTAATGTAATGACATAATGGTTTAAGTTTCAGAGTAATGAAAATTAAGATTTGTTGAACACTGATTCACCCCCCCCTCTCAGTGTTCCCTTGAGTCCAACAGCCTCTATGAGATACTATAAAACTAAAAGTTTTCCACTATCTACACCAAAGACACACTTTTTTGGATTCAATCGCATGTTGTATTTTTGAAGTCACTCAAAGATTTTCTAAAGAATGTTCACATTATCTTGTCGTGTTAAAGATTTAACGAGAATATCATCAAAATAATCTTCCAAGAACATGTGTATGTAATCATGGAATATCAATGTCATATCTCGTTGGTATGTTGCACTTGTGTTTTTAATCCAAAAGGCATCATAACCCAACAAAATGTGCCCCAAACAATTGTAAATGCTATTTTGTACTGATCTTGAGGGTTGATGAAAATTTGATTATATCTAGAATATCCATCCATGAATGACAAAAAATCATGTCCCATAGTTGAATCTACTATCATGTCAATATTAGGAAGAGGAAAGTCATCTTTTAAAGATGCTTTATTAAAATCACGAATGTTCGTACACATCCTAATACGATTATTAGGTTTTGAGACTATGACAATGTTTGAGATCCAAGGAGAATAATCTATAGGTCTTATGAAACCAGTGTCAAGGAGTTTTGCAATTTCATCCTTAACTAGGAAGGCTATTTTAGGATTCATTTTTTGAATCTTCTATCTAACGGGCTTACCATTTCTAGTGAGGACTATGTTGTGTGTTACAGTCTTAGGGTTAATTCCTGACATATCTTTAAATAAGTCAAAAAAAGAGTTCAGGAAAGTCATGAAGCAAGTTTGGAGTATCTTCTTGTTCGTCATCATCGAGGAATTTTCCTATCTTAATGAATTTCTCTTTATCATTGATGTCCATTTCTATGCCTACTATATCCCCTAAAGGAAGAGCATTTGATCTTGGAAATTCAGGGTTGTATTCTTCATTATTCATGTTTCTCTTACCGTTCACTTTTCCTTCATCATTTTATTTGGTGCTTATCATAGCACATGTGACCTTTTTATTTTGATGAGGAGTGGATGGTTTATCATAAACTCCAAGCACTTGTTTCAAGGCCTCATTATTTTCAAAGTACTCCCATGATGGCGGTAACTCCATATCAAGTAATTCAGGATGTTTCAAAGTGAGACTGATTTTTGGTTTGCACATAATGGTGTTGATGTTTAATGAAGGTCTTTTCTTTGCTTGTGTTATCTTAGAAGGACAGTATCCCAAACTACTTTTTGTCTCTTGTATGTTAGGTTCTATAGGTATGCAAATTCCTTTCTCCTTCTTTCCACATCCTTTTCCACTATAACCTAATTGTTTTAGAGGTTCATAACCTCTCCCATAAAGTTGTTCCATTTATTTTGGGTTTGGTGGTTGTTGATAGTCTATCTCATCAATTTTTTTTGTGTAGCTGGTGTCTTTTTCCAGAGTAGATGTTTGTGAGTTGTCTCCCAAATTCTATGTTGACATGACCATTAGTTGCTCTTGTTTTTCATCCTCTTTTCGTGTGATTATATACTCCCCCATGAATGAAGGTGTCAACTCCAAGGAACCCCAATCATCATCTGCTAATTTTAACATTGTTTCCTTCTCTTGTGCTTCCTTGATGATAGGCTCTATTTTTTATGTTGGAATTAATGTTTTTAGAGGAATAGTAGTTCCCTTTTGAATTTTTAAGAAACTTTTAGGTTCGGGATCCATTTCAATTTGGTATATCTTATTCTTATAGACATACTTCATGATACAATGAAGCATTGAAGGTACCACATGCATCTCATGGATCGATGGTCTTCCTAAAAGAAGATTGTATGAAAGTTCATGAAGCATAACATGGATAGAATTTTGTAAGGTATCCTTTCCAACTGAAATGGGCAAGGTAATCACATCGAGTGGTTTCTTTCCTATATTGTCAAATCCTCGAATCGATAGGGAATCAAGTTTTATTTGTGATATATCTACTCCCAATTTATCTAAAATATTTACACTACACACATTTAGAGCCAAGCCATTATCAAAAAGGGTCATTTTTATTACCTTGGTGTTGTATCTGGCTATTACAATGAATGCATTATATCTCTTTCACATTTCCAAGGGAGGGAGCTCATGTTGGTAGAAGGTAATTCCTACAGTAACTGTATTCATTCCTTGTATTAGAGCTGCCACATTGTTTGCATTTGTATTAGGAGAAACCACAACTTGTTGCAAGGCCATTTGAAGCATGGTTTGGTAACTAGGTGAAGCTTGAATAAGATCCCATAAGGAAATATTAGTGGGAGTATTCTTAAGTTTTTCAACAAGATCATACTCCTTTCCACTATGTGATGGTAAACGAGGAGCATTAGGAAATACACGATTCAATAATGGTAGTGAAACAAGATTAGGTTGAGGTTGTCTATTATTCCTTGTGTTATATGTATGAGCAATAGTGTTGTAATTCGGTTGCTGTGATACATTCTCTTTAGGTACATTAAGGATAAGGATAGGTTATTTTGAAGGTTAGGGTTTGTTAGAAGGTGGATAAAGGATAAGTTGAGGTTAAATAACGTTTACTTCATTTTTCTTAGATTTATCTGGACAAGCCTTAGTGGATGAACCTTGCGAGAGGAATTCTTCAAGAGATTCATCTAACATGTTAAAGTCATCATGACTAAAGGGCTTGTGTTTGTTAATAGGTTGAGGTTGGATAATGTTTACTTCACTTTGGTTAGGTTTTTTTGAACAAGCTTTAGTGGATGAACCTTGCAAGGTGAAGTCCTCAAGGGCTTCATCTAACATATCAAGGTCATCACAACTAAAAGGCTTGAGGTTTAAGCTAACTTTGAGAAAGGGTGTTAACATGATTAAGTAACCATACATCTATGTGTTTTTAAGTTTAACGGTTTTGGTTTTATGTTCTGATATTCTAATGAATAAAACCTACAACAAATAATATGGAAATCTAACGAGCTATCTCTATCAAGAAATTATAAACACAAACTATGAAAATGCATACAATAGTAAATTGGCAAACTAAAACAACAAACTAACTACAACAAACAGAAGCATAGAAATGCATTGCTTGACCCCAAAAATTGTAACCTCAAATCACATAGGGACTAAGACACCAGGAAGGGCATCTTGATCCTCTTGATGAAATTTAGAGATTCCAAACACTAGAATAGACAACACATAACTCAAACAGGATTTTGGACCAAAAACCCTGAGAGGGACTAAGACAGTAGTAAGAGAATTTTAGTCCCAGTAAAGGTTCTTTCCAAAAAAATAACAAGATCTGAGTTGATAACTTTCTTAGGTTTCCTACCAGGGACTTGATGTTTGGAAATAGGAAACTGTGCAAATGGATGTAAAGAAAAGCAACTACTAACAAGAAATTGAATGCAAGATTTGAATACAATTTTTCAATTTTCAATACAATAACAATGTCTCTAAATGCAATTAAGAGGATGAACAATTCACTTTTCAATTTTTCAATGAAATAAAATGATGCAAGAAAGTAAAAATGCAACCTATATGCACTTTCACTAATGCAAATATAGGAAACCCTAAATGTAATTTCACTAATGCAAGATGCAAGAAACCCTAGATGCACTTTCACTAATGCAATATGCAATGAATGCAACCTAGATCTAGGACTTTTATGGACTCCAAATCAAAAAAAGAATGTTCAAAGAAGTCGAGTTCACCAAAATGAACCGAAGATAAAATAGGAGGGTTGATTACCTATTCTATCTAGGTCATTCGATTATGTCCTAGGAGTCCTAATTGGATTGACTAACAACCTCACAAGGTAAGTCAATTCACAATGAGGAGAACCTAGGAAGGGGTTCTTTCAGCTTTAAATGCATTCACCACCAAGCAAACACTTGGAAGAGACAAATGACCATTCAACGTACAAAACCTAGTTATGCAAGCTAAATGAGGTATGCAAATAATGAAATTATGCAACAAGGAGATTTGATGTGTGTACCTGGGAAGTATGGATAAGTTGTGAGGATTTTGGAAATGTAAAGAAGTTGCCAAAATGTTCTATGGAGAACTAAAATGCCCAAGATGGCGTATTAGTCCCGCTACTATTTTTTAGGGCAAATAAAAAATCTTTGGATTTCAAAACCGGATCTGAAGGAATCTATAAAAATATGCCTGGGAGGACTAAGATTCCCAAGGTGGTGTATTAGTCCCATTTTGAATTTCTAGAAAATCTGAGTGTGGTCTTGAAGCTTAAGATCTGAACTTCCTTCTTCACCAAGTCTCCAGATCTAAACTTGTAAAAGACTTACAAAATGAAGGAATTTGGATTGATTGCTTATGGTGGTTTTCCTTGGTCAAACCCCTTGTTTGGTAATTAAACCTTGATGAGAAAGCATAAATCTGAAAATAGAATTGTGTGTGTGCCCTAATCTTAAATGTGTCTAAGCTTATGCAATCTAGAATATGAAGAAACCCTATTCAAATGTGTTAGAATAAGATTCCTAAGATGCAAATGTAAATGACCTATAAAGGAGATCTCTAATCACCCTAACAAGTCACAAACGTGAAATGTACCTTCCTTAGGCAGAAAATAGAGCAATAATTGAAGATGGAATCGATCAAGGAACAAGTCCTTAGGCTTGGATAAATGGGTAGTTGCATCTCCTACCTAGAATCTCTCATGATCCACAATAAGAATCCATTACTAATCCTTGGCAATGCTAGATCTTGACTTGGAAAACCTAAAAAAACACAATAGAAGGCTACTCCAAGACTTTGAAACTTCCTTCAACTTGCTCAACTTATGTCTCTTGTCTCAACTAATGTCAACTTCTATCAACTTCTTATGAAAAATGGGTGTGAATCTTACTTTTATAGGAATTTCTCCCTAATAACCCGATTTTTGGATCTCAAAGGCCAACAAAAGGTCAAACAACTTCAAATATTTTCATTTCTTGCTCTTAATTCTCGAAAGTAAAGCCCTCAAGACTAAGACGCCCTAGGTGAGGTCTTGGTCCCACAAGGCTTAATTTTCTGGTTCAAAAGGTGGGTTACTAAGATTGATGGTTGCTTATGGCTTTTGATCAAGTTTAAAGTTGAAATATACCTCAGAATGCACAAAAAGGGGTCTTAGGGGCCCATAATAAGTGACTTAAAGGGAAATTAATGCAAGGGGTGCTAAAATAGGTCCAAATTAAGTGTGAAAATGCAAAGGTATGCATTTTTCTACACTACAAGTTTGAATGGGACTAGCTCATAATGTCTAACCTCAGGTAACTGGATGACATTATTCTATAGCAATTTGTTCAAAACTGCCTCAATTGGTTGTCTAGAGGGTGTTTACTTTTGTCTTGGTTGGGGGCCCCTAGGAGGACCATGTGGTGTGTTGTTTTGTACCATATTAGTAGTTGGTTCTTGCTTCTATGGAGGTTTATTGGTGTTCATCGTTGTGGGTCCTTTCATATCTAGCATAGGATGTGGTTTATTTATGAGCTTTGAATCTATAATGCCATCATTTGCCACATTTTTATTTTGTGACCACAATCTTTTTTCATTTGGTTTAGAATTATGAGAAGAATGATTGTTATTCTCCGTAAAAAAATTCACAAGGCCTTTGGAAATGAAGGCTTTCTCTATGGACAATCCTTTCTCTATTGCCTCATCAAACATATTAGAACAATGGATTTGTAAGTGGAACATAACCTCCTTTTTAAGGTTCTCCACAAAAATTTGGACTAGTTGGTTTTCTCGTATGTGTCGAGCACACTTACTGGCTAAGCTTCACCTTTTTTTGTAGGAATGGCAAGAAGGTCTCACCATATTTTTTCTTTTCAACACATACATGGGTAATGTTGATATCAGTTGATATGTTGTAGGAAAAGTGTTTGATGAACTTATCCATTCATTTACTCCAAGTTTGTATACCTAGAGGTAAGTGCACAAACCATTTGAGGAATTGTCCTCCTATACTCTGTGGAAAAAGTATCATGAGGTATGTATGTTCATGTGCCATGTCTAAACTATGTGGAACTCTTGTATATGTTAAATAGGGTATGCTTTTCCCTTATATTTGTCAAATTTAGGGATTATGAAATTCATGGGAAAGCGGGGCATGCAAATGCTCCTATTAAAAGCGTAGGTACATAGCTCCTCCACCAAGTAGGTTTTACTACTCCCAATTACATGCATATTGGTCATTTGGTGTTGCAACATTTGTAACTATTGAGCCATTAGATCCATGGGCGATGGTGCCACCAGAAGTATAGTGGGTTGGATGTCTTGTGGGGATCCTAATGAGGGATTCCTGAATGGATTGGTGTTGTATTGTGGATTGAATCCATGCATATTTTGATGTTGATGTGTGAGTGGAATGTGGTGGTGAAATTGTGATGTATGTGTAGGATTTTGATTGAATGATGATGGTGGTGGTGGTGGATTAAAACCAGCTTTGAATAATGTACCAAGATTATTTGGCCTTTGTGGAGGGGATTGATTGAACCCAACTAATTATGTAGAAAAATGATAGTTTGGTTCCTATGAAGGGGTTTGATAAAAACCAAATGTGGAGTGCAAACCAAGATTATTTAGTTGATGTGGAGGTGGTGTTTGATTAAACCCAAAGGTATATGCAAAAAAATGATTGTTTGGTTGCTACGGAAGGGGTTGAGAAAAAATAAATGTGGATTACAAACCAAGATTGTTTCATTGTTGTTGAGTTGGAGTGATTTTTGGACTTGATCCAAAAAAATATTGAGTCCTTGCTGGACATGTGTTCACATTCTATGAAGTGGATGTCATACCCACTTATGGTCCTAAATACAAAGGGTTGGTCTTTTGTATCTTACTTGGTGTATTTGAATGGGTGGAAATTTGGGCTGCAACCATAGTGTGGGTGGGTGTTGCAGTTCTAGATGTGGAGGAAAATATATTTTCCATGGGTTTGGTGAATGTTGGTGGTGGTGGAACATTCGCAATTGACGAATAATTATACGTTTATGCAGATAACATGCCTATGTTCATTATGTCAATGGTGATGTAGTAGGTTCCAATGATGGTGGACATCTATTTGTGGCACGTAATCCTAGTGTCAACATGTTATTATTTTCCCCTATGATTGAGGTTATGTCAAATTCAGGTGGTAGCCTAGCTTGATTTTTGTCGATTCCATAAAGTATCTATTGGGGTCTGTTGATATGATTTTGGTCAATGATTCTCAAGATCCTTGGATCTTGAGATACATTTTTGATTTCCTTGGGCGTGAAACCTTGATTTACCTCCTTCAAATTGTAACTCTCAAATAGGGGGAAATTTTGATTTTGTGAGTTCATGCGATCACTAGGATTTTTACCAAACTTTATTTCACTAGTTGGGTTGTACATCAAATTAGATGAGGAGTCCATCTCTTTTCTTTTGATTTGTGATCATGTAACAAACATAAAAATTGATAGTGTGTTGACTTTTTCTTTTTCTAGATTTTGAATTTTTTAGTTTTTGTGAAGTTTTGGGTATGGATGCAAACTAGAATGAATTTACTCTATTTTTGGTATTTTATGATTTTTGGAAATTTTGAAAGGTGCAAGACTAAAATGAAAATTATGATTTTTTTTGGTGATGATATTTCACTAAATGTAAAGACCTTTGATACCTTGACTTTGGATCCTAAAACATTATTACCTTGTCAAAATTTTAAGTTTTGGGACTAATGTAACCAAGTGAAAAATCCTAAACCTCTAGTGATGATGGTGGTTTGATAGAAAAAGTCAATTTTCAACTAGACTAAAGTTTTAATAAAACTACTTTTGTTGATGGGGTTATTTTTATTAAGATGAGGTTTTGATGATTTTCCAAAATGATAACTCTAGACTTTTGACTTCTAAAGTTGTTTTCAATTTTTAGATTTCAAGATTTTTAAGACAAGATTTTGAAGGACTTGTGTGATATGATGCTAAAATTATATGATGTTTTAAACTAGGAAAGCCAAAAATTTACTGAGAATGCATGAAAAAGTGATTGTTTAGATTTTTGAATTATGTGTAAAAAGATCAAGTTTATGGAACCTCTGGAAATAAACTCTATTTTATCTATTAGATAGATGTGGTAGAGAAAACCATAGATGCAATGCATAGGATTATGACTATGGTGCAATCTAGAATAGATGCACTATAGAATCTATCAAATGTGTTACACATAGATGCATTTTTGTTTGTTTGCTAAGGCAAAGTTTTGACTGATAGAGAGATGCAATGTTTTAACAAATGAATGCATCACAATATTTCTGCGACACAGATACAAAGTTACTTCACACATGCTAATAAATGCAATGCACAAGTTTTTTCAAAAATCAAACCACTAAGGAACCCTAATCTTGATTAGTTTTTGATTTTAGATGTAATTCAATTTGAGAGAACACAAAAAAAAAATTGTTTGATAAGTTATTAGTGTTTTATTTTTGATAGTTTTGTGTCAAATAATAAGGTCATTTACAATTGGTAATAAGAAGACTCAAAACATTCACAACCTAATTTAGTGGTAGAATGGGCGTGTAAGTGTAGGTAGGCCCACCTCCCATTTAAGGGGTAAATACATCAAAAGATTGGGTATTTGAATAATTGGGTCAATTATATAAACACCTAAACTCTATATAGAGGTAGATAGTAGACATTCAATGACACAAGGTCATCGATAGATGCCATGAGCCACCTTCTTTTGCTTCTTAAGAACTATTTCTAGTAACTCAAGAAGATCTATCTCAACCTAAGAAAGTACATGGTAAATAGCTTATGGGTATGATCCGCATCCCTTGCACCACTTTATAAGTTACGTTCAAATGGACTTTAATGGTCTCTACAACAACAAAAAATAGTAGGTATATCTCTATGAATATCATCGACCTCTCAAATGTCTCCTCAAGGCCCGAAAAGATAGAAACCCCTAGCGAAAGTTTGAATTGGTACATGTATGGATCAAGTTCTACAACTTTCACTCTCATCCAATTTCTATAGAACACCAATTTTTTTTGCTTGAGGTTGATCCCTTGGGTTCTCCATGAGGATGTATCCCAAGGAAGGCCTCCTACTTTAAAAAAGGGGAAGGTTTACGTGTTGCTATTTCTCATCACACAAGATCGCACGAAGCGTAAGGGGAGAGGATACATAGAAATACACCTTTGATAACAAGACTAACATGTGCAAGTGCACCAAATACAATAATCACTAGTTCATTTTAATTACACCAAAGTAAGTGTACAACTTGTATGTTAATTTTAGAGCACCAAGTGAAATATTGCATGTTCAATCACACTGTTAATTTTAAACCTATATTGCAGAGTGAGTATTGTATTGTTCTTTTTAAGAACACTAAAATCAAATGCATGAGATTTTATTATTCTTTTTAAGAGCACTAGAAAAAAAAGTGGGAGCATGTTCATTTTAGGCACTAAAAAAGAAATTTGTGAGATAATCTAAAAAATTGCCACAAGTTGGAAAGAAAATGATTAGTAACACCAAAAACCTTACCCTACTAAGAAAAATTAGGAAACAAAAAAGTACAACTCAACATTTTACCTTTGTATCTATGATAGTCATTTGTGGTGCACAATGATTTAGATACATGACATAAGGAAGCGATTGTGATGCACAAAAACCTTGATGTGATGTTAAGATAAACAACCATAGTGTTTTATGTATCGATTGTGGTGTAGGAAGGCACAAATGCGGTGTACTAGTTCAACCTATAGAAATACATAAAATAACAGTGATAGATATGGCACATCAAACTTCGTATGCACCACTGAGGTCAGCAAATGCATTGAACAGACCATCGATTGCGTTGTTGTTTTATGTGATTGCATCACATTTCTTGTAGCTTCACAAAAACTTAATTCTATACAAAAATTGTTAAAAATTTGAGTTTCATGTCAGGTTCACCAAAATATAAATAAAAGAATCAACCTTTGGTCATAGAGATAATAAGAAACAATGCAAAAAACCACAATTTGTAATCCTAAACTCAATAAGGTTCAATTTAATCAATAGAAAACATGCAATAAGGATGAAATCAGATTCAAACAAATGATACTTTTACCTTTACTATTTTTCCATGGACGTCTTCCATTGTTCTTCTTAGTTTGCTTTTGCTCTTAGAAATTGGTATGCTCTTTCTTCATAAGCTGCAACTGTATGTGATGATTGCAATGATGCAAACATCAAAGTTTTGTGGTTAGCCATCAATGTGTTGTGAAGGCTTTCTTTTATAGAAATGGTTGATTTGGATGAACAATCCAGATTCAAAGATGAAAGATGAAGATCGATAGTCGATGTTGGTTGAGAGGAAATATATTAGAGAGTTAATTAGCTTGATTGGTCAATCAATGGAATTTGATTTATTAATCAATGGGATTGTTGTATTAATTAATGAGATTGTTTTATTAGTCAATGGATTTGATTGATTAGTCAATGTATGAGACAATAATTAATTAATTAAATCATTGAAGGAATGTGCAAGATTGAATTAATAAATAAATGTTTATTTAGTAATGGATAATGCTGGAGATGAAATAGAGGAATTAAATAACTTATTTAATTATTTGATTTAGAAGTGGGAAGGTGTTTCAATTAAATAATTAGTAATAATTATTTAACTTAAGAAGGGTGTTGGTGTTTATTTAAACAATCTACTAATAACTATTTAATTAAAATAAAAAAATAAGTTTAATTAATGACATAATTAAATAATTAATCAAGAAGATTAATGTTAATTGGAACATAATTAAATAAATAAGATTTAATTAATTAATTATTTAGAAAAGTGAATTAAGATGAATTAATTAAATAACGTAAAGTCACTTAATTGATAGTAGAATATGAATGATAATTAAATAATAAGGTTATTTAATAATTAAGAGAAAATGATGAAGATTAGTAAAAAGGTGTTGTAGGACAATTTGGGGTATCTACATATACAATTTATTTAATGAACCTAAATAACATTAGGTAAATGTTATGTATGTATGTGCATTAAGACTAGATAAAAGCCTTTAACATATGACTAACATCATTAAAAACATAATATTTAATTAAAATTAGATATTAGATATTATTAGCTTCTTATAATTAAATATAAGAACTAGAAAATCATTGAAAATAAAAATAAGACAATTTGAAGAACAATAACTATTTGTTATGTAACTTTGTATATATAATATATATTTTTTATCCTCAAAGAAACATATATAATATATTTTTTTATCGTAATATATATTAAAATAAAAAAATTCAAATATTTTAAATATATTCAATTATTAAAATATTAAATTTAAGAAAAAATAAACTTATATTTAATTCAAATTTTGACTATATATCATCGAAGGAGAGGGTTGGTATGCTATCATAAGCATTTGCATTTGCACAGATGCCTCTGTGATCAACATAAAACACTAGGAAGTCCATTTCCAACATTGTCAAAGCACAACTTAAGTTAGGGGCGAGCTTCAACATCATTACTCCACGATCCATCATCTCTTTTGCCTATAACCACAGCTCAAATTTCTTATCATTTTGCCATTAAGTATACATAAATTCTGAGATTTAAAGCGCATAGCTAAGAGAAAGGTTACACTAATTGTTTTAAACTGACCTGGTTTGAGAGAAGCTCCAGATTTTGAAAGTTGAATTGCACAGTGGATAAAGAATTGAATTTGAATCCCTCCCACTCTGCCTTCCTCAGTTCTTCTTCACGACCTTCGGAAAGTGGATAAAATGGATATGCCTCCACCCCCGACCTTTCTATCATCCCCATTGCATCTTTGTTTGAAATCCTTCCTTTCTCGTCCACCACACAAACGCAAGGCATTTCTCGTGACAACCCAATAAGAGAATGTATTTGCCACGTGTCTATCAACCATGGATTTGGTACCACTGGCCATGGAGCATTGGCAGCCGCTCTCTCAATCTCCTCCCATGTGGTACCCCTAGGAATTGGAACTCAAACAAGTTCGGCCACATAATTAGGGCTCTCTTGCATCTTCACATACATTTCTTTCACGGCTGAGGTGCTCACGTCCATGGCTTCATCAAGATTTGTGAAGAGTAATAATATCAATTTTCCTTCTAGAGCGGCAACCTTTACCTGCAATTATTATTCTCTATTATTCAAACATTTCTTTCACAATTAAACTGAAACTGCATTTTAAAAATAAAATTACTTGAAAACAATACCTCACGATTTTCATTGAGCAAGAGATAATCTGTTTCTTCAGTTACTAGCAATTCTTTCAGCAATTCAATATTGCTCTCTCTCGGAGTTTTTGTGAGAAACTCCACTCGGTCGTCTATATAAGACATGTCTTCCCATGCTGACAAGCATTTTAGGCTGTTTTCTTCTAATTGACCAGTGCTACGGAAAACTGCAATTCTATCAATGTAAAACGAAACAGAAAGTTTATGATAGAAAGAGGAGTTGTCAGGTGTATAAGCCAGGATTCTGATGCCCAACTCAGATGATAATGATTTAAAATGACTCCCAACATATATGATTTGCAACTCTTTTGAAGTACTTTGCAGCAGCTGCATGTTCTTTCCTAAGTCTCCCCACCAATTGCCATTTTTTTGGTCAATGATGACGATGATTGGATTTTGTGATTGAAGTGAGGATGAATGGAAGGGGCGTTCATCTGCGCCAACCAGAAGCCCTTCCTCATCAAATACTTTTGATAAAACGCTTTCCAACAACAAAGCCCTTTCACCTTCTCTACCCTGCAATTGGAACGCAATAACAAGAACTATGATGAAATGCGATGTAAAATATCGATCCAAAAACTAAAAAAGTTATTCTGCAACTTAAATTTATCCAATTTAAAGCTCTTATATATCCTGCAACTTCACACAGGTAGCCAAGATAATTATGGAATAAAATCTGAAATTTCTCCTCAAAGAATAATTATTTGCACCAAATTAAATCTATAGGATTTTAGCTCTAAATAAAAATTACAACTTATACCTGAGGGACGTTTGTCACCACCGTAAGGTTCCTTTCTTTTTGGCTTTTTGTTTCCATCCACCGCTGTATCATTCTTTCCCAAATAGAATATTCGCAAAGACCGGCTCATGGCATCCAATTGTTCTCCTGATAAAAGCAAGCAAGGGACTCTTTATGTCTGCTATCCATATTCCTTTTATTTCGGAAACAAGCTATTGAAATTCAGACACATTATCAAACTAATTTAACAAAAAAATATTTATAGGAGTTCATTTGTAAAGTAGTTGTATTTCATGAAGTGTGTGTTCCAGGTCTGGAATTTGATGGTCTATCTGATCGTATTTTGCATTTTGAACCGTATATTACAGCTTAAAAATTTATTAAACCATAATATTTGACTTGCTATA
>CM021107.1:462822325-462839267 GCA_007115665.2 Sequoiadendron giganteum
ACATGACATGATTTGTCAGTTTGTGTACTTTATGGATAAAAAATCTTTTGCAATTGGATATTAAGGTGCTTCGATATGGAACCCACTGAGGACTACTTTTGTCCCCACTATTGGAGCTCGCTCCACTATGGGCCCCTCTCCCCTAGGTGATGATTTTTTTAATCTCTTGAGCCCTTCATACTTTTGTATCTTTATATCTTCTTTCAACAAAAAATACAAGGTATCCATTAAAAGCATGTTGATACAAATAAGATTTAGAAATTGCATCATCCCAAAGACTACTTAACATCTATCAAGAGATCCTCCATGAATTATTTAATATTAACAAAATACATATCATCTATCTACTTCACCAAATCTCATACTTGTAACATCTAATTTATCCTTATGCTTATGCTGATGATCTCTTAGAATATTTATAATCTACAAATTTTGTAGATACCACAACTATATTTAAGCAACACTATCTCTTTTTCTTTCCTTTTGGCATTAAACACTATCACTTTACGCTTTCCTTTGCCTTAGTCTGCCTTTGAGTCAAATACTATCTTGCTAGTAATCTTTCATCTAGACACTCAACTATCAATGACTACCATACTCACACCACACACTACCATTTGTCCTCGACATATAATCCCTTCACACACATCTCATCATTAAAAAGAATGAGTCTTCACTTAATAAATTAAAATAATATCCTTCACACAAATGAAATAATTCATCCCACTAATTCATATATATAATATCATTAATTGAATGAAAAATAAAAAATAAAATGACAAATGACAAATCATTAAAAATCTATATTTTTATTAAATATTCATTTAATTTTTTTAAATATAAGAAATATATTATTTTCTTATAAATCTTATAATTTAAAAGTACTTTTATTTATTAAACATATGAATATCTTAAAATTGACTATATTTATTAACTATGTTAACCTTGCATACAAATTTCAATATTCACTTTTAAAATATATTTTTTAAACTTTATTTAATAATTTTATTACTACAAATGAATATCTTAATATTGACCAATGCATAAAAAAATTACTCTTACGATTATAAAAGTGAGTAACATTTGTATATGAAGGTAATAAATAGATTCATCTCAAAAGTCTAGGTTAGATTTTTAGTTTAAGCATCTTTTATCTTAGATCAAATTTGTAAGTACCCTAAATTTTAAATTCAAATTTAAACATGGACCCAAATAGACCCCATTCCTACAAGTCATTATTTGACTTCAATGCAAACATTCAAATTTGTACAATAGATTATTATATAAAAAGATAAACTTTAATTTATTTTAGATATATCATAGGAAAACTCTATGACACATTGCATCATTGCTACAAAGCATAAAAAAAAGATCTACACCAATAAGAACATATTTGACATTTTCAGAGTTGTATAAAGTCTTTTGAACTTGTCAAAACTATTAAATCAACTTAAGGTATAACTAAGGTGAATAAATCTTGCACAACAAACTCCAACTGCATCTTTAAATAGCATCCAATTTCTATTGAAACCTATCTAGATACTCCACATGAGCAAAAATCTAAAGATATAAAAATGTTAGATTGAATCTAAATAGAAAGATTGAATCCATAGACAAAGGATTGGTTTTGTAGATGTGGAGATGATTATTGCAAAATAAAAATGATCTAGAGCAATAAACAATCAATCTATCAATCTAATATAAATCATTTTATGGAATTGTGAACATGATTTCTGATGGCAAATCACTGTCACAGCTTATTCAACATCAAACATATAATTAAGTGCCAGAATCCTTTTATACACTATTTAAAAATGATCAAAGAAACAATTATAATTTTACAACTCATCTATTCTAATATGTAATAATGAATACTGTCATATTTAATGATGAAACAGTGAATAACAATACTACAACTCATTTGATTGAACATCCATTAACAATGTTACACTGATGAATACCATTATATCCGCTAGTACCTATGCACTTTGATTTTTATTGTTGGCTGATGTGACAATAACAACAAAAATAAAGTTATTGGAAAAAGTAGGGAAATATTTTTAAGACGATGTGCGTACCTCATTGGCAATTTGTTTCATATTCGTTGTTCTGCAAAACTAGAAGCCTCTGACGCAGAGGGCAGCTCACTCAACTTCTCTCGGATGGGATTCGTTTTTTGCTGCAAATAATTACAGGAATGGTGTTGTTCAGTAACAAAATATGGGAAATTCAAATAAAATGAATAAAGGGCACGGTTTGTACCATTTGAGTGTCATAATGAGCATAAAGATCATCAATATATTGCTCGACAAATCAACTAAGGTAGAAGTCTGGCTTATCTGCTTCTGTGTTTAGAATCTCATCAATGAGTTGGGAAGGCGTAACAGTGGACGAAGATGAGGATGGTGTGGATGACATATTGAAAGAACGAAAGCAACAGCAGGAGATAGCAAGCATAACAGAGGACGAAGATGAAGATGGTGCGGAAGACATATTGAACGAATGAAAGAAAAAACTTGAAAATATAAGAATAGGGCAAGGAACTAAATGCAGAGAAGATCAGACTCCTATTTATAACGTGTTTAGAAAGATTAGTAACACTCAAAGAAGTAGAGTAGAAGACAAGTCCAGGTAAAGCGAAAACCACATCAATCAGCACTTTATTCTCTGTAATGAATGTGGTCAGTCTCCAAAGCGCTTTAAAGTGACTTACTGGACAGACATGATCGCATCGCAATATCGCTCGTTTTAATTTCTTGTGAGGAATAAAAAGCAGGCTCAATGGAGAAATTATCCATGCTAGGACGTTGCATTAATTCCTTGAAATCCCTTAAGTTAATTAACTCTTAATTAATTCTTAAGTTAATTAATTTTTGATTAATTAACCTTATCCACTTCCTAATCATTATTATCTTATTTTCTAGCTTTTAACTCCACCCAAGTTAATAAACCCTTGGTTTATTAACTCAACCCATTCTCATTAAACTAATTAATCCTCGGTTAATTAGTCTAACCCTCATGTCTAATCCTCATTATCATTATTTTTTAATTTTAAATTCCTACATCTCACCTACTCCCACTAACTTATTACACAAGCCACCCTATGAACCATCATATCTCTTACACAAATTTAATGTCTTTCTTCCTAATGTGTGCTCACACATGTGTGAGCACACCTCACCTCTTACCCTCTTTCCATCTTGTGACACTTGTCACAATCCTTATACTCATCTCAACCTTGATCCAAACTCTATCTTCTCAATCAATCCAAACCCTCCATGAACCAATCAATCTTGGCCCTTGATTTATCCCCTCTCGCATTGCTATAAATGAGAGGCCTCACATCCCATTTTCATAACTTCTCTCACGCTAATATTATGCTACAAGAATTATGAGCAACCACATTCCAATCACAAGAGAAAATCTTCAAGACTTGGGTGCAATCTTGAGCTCAATCCTTGAGGGTTATTGAAGGTATAATCTTTGTTATGCATTTTATTTTATTTTATTTATGTTGTTGTACCTTTTATGTCAATCTAACCCCCTCTACAAAGTCTATAAACAAATTTCATATTAATAATCTCAAATACATATGAACTTTTTACCCATTTTAAAAAACTAGAATACAAATATATAATTTTTTAGTAATAAAATAGATTATAAGTGAAATCATCAAACAAACTTCAATGTCACATATCTCATCATGAACATAACAACTTCAAGTCATATTTATCCAACAATTGGTCATTTTCACTATGAATACCTACAAGCATTACATCAAAGCTAGAAAGCTCACCGATTAAGTTATCAAAATAATTTGAATGAAAAAAATTATAATCAAACAAGCAATCAAACTTCTGACCATAATTTAAACATTTTAAAACTCATCAAATCTATCTATTGATTATTCTATCTAACATTATTCAATACTAACAATTTAATATCTAGAATTAGATGAAAGTTTAGAGATCAACAATACTTTTTTCATGGCATGATTACAAATACATGCTTTTCTCTACTAGGTTTATTAACATAACCATCAAGTGGCTATATTATTGGGAGTATACTATCTACAAATTTAAGTTCAAATTGCACTTGTCACAACTTTACCAATTGGAAGTTCACATTATATAACTCATTCATTTCATTTGGCTTACACTTCTTTCCATTCTCTTTCATAGTTTCTTCTAAATGATTTGACTTGAGATTATGTTTCTACATATATTGTAAATCTTGTATATAGTATAATATCACATTATTTATAAATGTTATAAATAATATAAGTATTGTATAACTATAAATTTATATTATGTATTTATTTTCAATAAACATAAAAAAAGTCCTATAACATCTAAATCTCATGAATACTAAATATAATAACAAAATATGCAACTCTATTTGTTCAAACTTATAAAAATATAAAACAACAAAAAAAAACTATGAAGATAGCCATAGAAGAATGAATATAACCTAATTGCATTAGTATTACTTGTGGAAGTAAAGATTAACTACTTTTTGCATTCATAGTCATGCATTTACTCTAGACAATCTTAATATGTTCAACCATCGGTATGAATTATCAAACTCAAGTTATAAACTATAATTTCTATATGTAGTCACATATTCCTATATTTTTGTATTCAATTATTACTTGAACATTATAAATCAAAAGTTTTAATTTTTGTGAAAGACATTGTAATGTAATTTTTATTGTTGGTTACCTTTGAAATATTTAGATTCAATATTAGTCTCTCTTCACTTACTATGTGAAAATTAAAGTTTCATCCTTCCTTAACTAAATAAATTTGAACAAAAATTTAAATTTTCCACCTCACTACATGTGTGGTTGATAATTTTTTTTACCTCTATGGCACACACAAGGCCATGTCAACCCCTCAAGTTAGGTTGTACCACTCTAAGAACTTCTCTCATAATCAACACTTTGACTATATGACATAACCATATTGAAGTTGGCTTCACTTTTGATTATCTTGAAAGCCACAATAATAGTTACCACAATGTCCTATTAAATCCTTATTGCTCTTTTTCATTAGCCTTTCTATTAAAAATATTCTAAAACTTGAAACTTGATGTTGAAGGGTATTTGTTCCAATAGTTAATTCTCTTTAGAACAATGATGATTTTGTGTCATTTTATATTTCTAACAGTTAATAATGATGATAGTTTTATGGATTTTAAATCTTTGTAGATGAAGAATGGATCTCATATGCAAACTAGATATCAAACAAAGTGACTAAGGACAACACCCCTTCCACATAAAAGAGACATATGATTCCCACATGATGAAGAAATCAAAGATGTTAATGAGGCTATTATGTAACCAATTGAGGTAGTTCAATTCAATGAAGGTGCAAGAACCAAGAAGATTTGGGGAAATGAGAGTGGACCAAGCATGATATGGAAGGATCTCTTCAAGATGTCAAGGATAATAGATGTTCAACAATGGTTGCAAAAAAAAAAAGGGAAATACCTAGCAACACACTGACCAAATGGATAGGTAGTCTAATTTTCACTTCAAAGAAGGTCATCCTATAGTCTTGAATGGAGAGAAAGATGAAAAGATTATATAATGGTATAACTTAGAGATGGTTGTAGTGTGTCATGGGCTTGATAATATCAATATCAAGGTAGATGTTGCACAAATCTTCCAAACACCCATTTAAGGATGGGACCCTTAGAAAATTTTAATGGACAAGTTTTAAAATAAATAATAATTCAATTTTACATTGAGGATAGTGGAAGACATTAATATGGATAAATAATTAAACTTAATGCTTTTATTTTTTTCTACATTATACATTATAATGTCAAAATATATGATGTCAATCCATATGTTCCTCATAGAATATATAATTACAATGAGAATAAAATTCTAGTTGGAGGAAATGGATCCACACAAGTTTTGGAAAAAAGAGGAAGTCAAATTATATCATACATCATACCAAGGAGTAGAGAATGAATTACTATATTTTGTTTTTCAAATATTCTCAGGAAAATCATACAAGTTTTTTTATTTATTCAAGGGTAGAAAGTGACTAAAAAATATCTTGCTAGCTATGAACCAGGTGCATGCATGGCTACTCAACCCTACATATAATAAAATAATTGTTTCTTAGTTGGTCACAACACTTTACAATATTGTCTCCAAATAGTGTTTTACCAACTAGTAAGCACTTGTTAATTTTTTGTGGCCATGAAAGCCATGCCACTATCAAAACAATGGAAGATGAAAGGTCAATAGTAATTGACTTAATAACACTATCAAGTCACACTTCACACAAAATTAATTCACTTAATGTTAAAGTATCTTTTGCATTTAAACCATTTCATAGAAAAAAAGAGTAATCTAACTAGCCAAGTTTCCAAACTTAAAAATTGAAGAGGAAAAATTTGTAGTACTTAGTATCAAATCATTCAAAAAGAATTTATTATTGCAAGTTACATAAAATAAAAATTCAAGAGAAAAGGAATATGGCCACTTAGTTCTAATGGACTTGTGAAGGGCATGCGCCCTACTAACACATTTTATTTTCTAAGTGTATATGATGATGCTTCTATAGTGCAAAACATTCTTAGTATTTCATGAGTTGTTTTATTAGAAGTAACAAACAACTTGCTATCAAACCTTACAAAGGAGAAAATACTTGCTAAATCACTTTGAACAGTGATAAAAGAATGTAATAATACAATTAAAAATGCTTCTTTGAGGGTGAAGTTTTTGTTGGCATGGATGAAACTCAACATGATTAGAAAAATATGAATATAGTCCTCATACCCAACGAAGCCAACCATCATGGTTAATGGAGGGAGCTATGAATTTAGGAATTAACTTAGATTCTCATAAAGAAGTAGACACACTTTTATTTTCATCTCCACCACCAACATTGGATGTGTCTTGAATAGTAAATTACTATGCTAAGTGTGGAGATTTGAATGCTAAAGATAATGGTTTATAATTGGGAGAAACTTGGGATAATGGGATAAACTCTAGTGAGGCTCAACATGACAATTGTGTAGAATTGAATCGGGCATTGGGTTTCAAGATTAACTTGAACATAATTCAATCCATTAAACTTCATATACAAATTATAAAGGAAATATCAAGGAATGTAGGTGAAAATGGGGTAAGTGCACCAAGATGGTGCACAAAAAGGGGGTTAAAAGTGGCCACATTTTTTTTTTAAATTAGCTAAACTTGAACTTGTACGAGTAATTTGAGATTCATACACTCAAAATTTGAAGATACCAAAAGAACAAGAATTTTAGTACTCTAAATCTAGTTTCTAAACTACTAATTTATTTTAAAAATGGATAAGATTAAGAGGATCAAATGCTTTGTGCACAAAAAAGTGTTCCTGCTTTTTAAAAGGAAGAAAACATAGTGTTTGGCATGCACCCCTCACTTTTTTTAGTTGCATTTAGTATTTTCAAACACCCATTGGTAGAAATATAGTTGAGAGTGAGTACTAGAAGTTGTATATTTTTTTTGTAATGTTTTATTGGGTACCTTTTTTTAATGTTTTTTCAAAGTGCACGCATCCTGAAAATCGCATCACCAAGCATGCCTATCACATAACTTGCATGAAAATAATTGAAAATACTTGATTTATTTTTCCAATGTCTAAAGAATGAAGAGTAGGATAATATTATATATTTTTTTTCAAATTTGGACAAGTATGTAAAAATTTAATTGAAAAAATTCAATACATATGCCTCTGATAACTATGGAAACATTAGAGAACGAAATTAAAAATAAACATTCTAACGTAGTTAAAATATGAAAAAATATATGGTTACAAAGCTTAGAATATGTGTGAAATTATGGTGGTAATTTTATTGAGATTTGATTAATAATGTGTAAACTTGATGATGAACAAATTTAAAAATGAGAATGGGGAGAAAATCATGTGAAAATGAGGCAAATGAACCATCCAAGCCTAAGTAAAAGCCAAAATACGTACATTTTTTGTGCAAGATAAAACTCTTACATGTTTTGTTCAAGACAAAACTCCTATGTTTTTTGTGCAAGACAAAAATCGTAATTGATTTGTGCAACACAAAACTTGTAGGTGATTTGTGCAAGACAAAACACACACATTTTTTGTGTAAGAAAAAATGTGTACATGTTTTTTTCAAGCCAAAATGTGTACATGTTTTGTAAAGTACAAAACGTGTGCATTTTTTGTGCAGGAAAAAATATGTGTGTTTTGTAAAATTATAGGTAAACAAATAAAGAAAATAAATAAATTGTTGGTTCATGAATCATGTAAAGAAAATTAAATCATTGCAGAGGGGATAAAAAAAAATCATCGAGTATCTTATTTTAGAGGAAATTAATAAAGCCGATATTACAATATATATTTCAAATTTAAAATTGGGAAATTATATATTTATGTATGCAAAGGTGGATAAACATAATCTCAATTTCATGTTTAAATACCACTATTGTTATCTAAAATCTATTGTTACTTTCTCACTTTGATGATATATATTACAAATATGAAATCGTATTTTTCAAACAAGATAGTAATCAATTAGTATAAGCATTATAAGTGTGCATTCAATTAGCTTTCACTTTTACAATCTAGGAGTTATTAGGTTTAGCTTTGAGGGTATAAGAACCTTAAGGTTTGAAGGTATAAGGCTTAAGGTAGAGTGTATAGGTTTTATGACCTAGGGTTGAGTGTAGGATTTAGAGTTGAGGGTAGTATATGATATATAGTGTATAAGGTTGAGGGCATACGATTTAGGAAATTGAGTGTATAGGGTTGAGGGTTCATCCCCTAGGATTTAGGGTTGATGGTATATGATATAGGGTTTAGGGTCGAGTGTATATGGTTGAGCATTTATTATATAGGCCTTAGGGTCCAAGGTCAAGAGGCATAGGGTTTAGGGTAATGAGGGTATATGGTATAGGGTTGAGGATTGAGGGTTTAGCCTATAGGATTTAAGGCCTAGGGTTGAGAGTTAGGGTTTAGGGTTGAGGGTATAAGTTATAGGTTTTAGGGTTAAGGGTATAGGGTTGAGTATATGGTTAAGCATTTAACCTATTGGATTTAGCTCCTAGGGTTGAGGGATAAGGTTTAGGGAACTGACAATATAAGTTATAGGTTATAGTTCCCTTGAACTACCTCTCTCTATCTAACCTCTCTCTCTAAGGTTTAAGATTGAGGGATAGGGTTTAGGGTTGATTGTATAGGGTATCTAGGTTATAGGGTTGTGGGTATAGATCTTAGGGTTATGGGTATATAGTTTAGGGTTAAGTTTATAGGTGTTAGGATTAAGTGCATAGGATCTTTGTAAGTTAAATCCATTGTAAGCCTAAATAGTAGCAAAACACATATGTGTTTTGTTAAGTTAAAAGAATGTACATGTTTTATAAAGCTATATAGATCACCCGACATCTAGATTAGATAGATAAAGGAGGTGAAGGAGATAAAATAGATCAATGAAGTCGAGGAGATCAACTATATGATGATCAAGAATGGCTTATGTTTTAATGATGATTATGATATCAATGTACTAATAATGATTTTTGTATTGGTGTATATGATTTATGACATATGTAGGTGAATGTTAATGTAGATATATGTGTTTGGTTTAAAATGAATTTAGAATGTATCTAATGAAGAATATTTATATGTTGTATGTTGGAAAAACAAGGATAAACAACTGAGAGGAATCAATTGTTACAAAATTTAACACTTATTCAATCTTTAATCATAGATTTGATAATTAAAAGTGAAAGAATGAATAAAAAACACATCAGAAACACATGAACACCAAGATTTTATAAGTGGAAACCCTGTTAGGGGAAAAACCATGGTGGATGTTAGTCCACAATATTATACCTTGTTAGAAGTATAATGAAAAATGAATAGGGAATGCACATGCATTCAGGCACACTGCCTAGAGATCACTACTCAAAGGGAATACTCACTGGCTTACATAAAAAAATCAGATTAAATCCATCTAATGAGGTTGAATGGATAAATTAGCTTCTTCAAAAGCCTGATGATAGTTCTGGTTACACACAAAAACACTTCTTCACACTTCACTCAATCTTCTTGACACTCTTCTTTGAGATCGAATGATCTGATCTTTATTCTCACATACACTTCACATAAATTTACCGAGCACACCTCACACTCCCTTCAAAATGAAGAAACAATCACTCTTATATATCCGCTACATGAATTTACATCAACAACTCTGTCGGCCACAAAAGGAATAAATTACAACTATCGGCCCAATTCATGAAAAAATCTCAATGTGCACCAACCTAAGTCGATCACATCATAATGAAGACCTAAATCAACATCTTCGAACATGCCAAATAATAAAGGATTAATCCATAAGGATCCGCAACACGCTACCACCATCATGTCGGCCAAGGACATGAAAACCTCGAACACACAACGGAAAATCTTTGATCACGAGCACACTGATCATCACAGACGTACCACAATGATATAGAATGATCTAGAAACATCACTGAACATCACAATATCATACACAACAAATTAATTTACCATAAATGCATTCTCTTCTTCTAGAATCACCTACTACAGTAACAAAATAATTGTAGGAACTCAAAAACTCATAACTTGCTCCAATCTTGATGTGTACCACTGAAACTTCTAGACAACATACTAGATAGGCTTAGAAAGAAACCATTTAATGCATGACCTATGATTATCAACATACACAAAAATCCACCATTTTGATCATCACAACTTCAAAGACTGCCTATAACATATTTATTCTAATTTTCTCAATATCCTCAACATATACAACCTTCAAAATCATCAATTCTAATAGAGTTAACATCAATGAAAACCACATATCCAAAACATAACCATAACATCCAACAATCTCCCCCTTTGGCATTGATGGCAACATATGATGTAAGAAATACCATCAACACAACTAAATCTGCACACAATACTCTTCTCGCCCATGTTCTACACTTCTCCCCCTTAGATTTTATAAGGTTTTTCACATTACAATTCTCCCCCTTTGACATCAATGGCAAAGGTACACAAGCTCTGAACTACATATCATATGAATCACCTGACTACTCCCCCTGAGTAGCAGCCACCAAAACATCAATCTGAAACAAGATCTCACATTAAGTGCATGGATTGATGCAAAGACTTGCATATTAGTTCAGATTAGGAGGGGAAATCACCTCTAACTTGCCTCTGAGATACTCAAAAGTATCCTTAGGTAGTGGTTTAGTAAATATATCTGCAATTTATTCCTTAGTGGGCACATATTCCAATCCGACTTCTTTATCACTCAATTTGTCTCTCAAAAAGTGATACTTGATAGATATATGTTTTGTATTTGAATGTAACACTAGATTCTTGGAAATGTTTATGGCACTTGAATTGTCACAGAATATAGAAATATGCTCATTATACTCAATTCTAATATCTCTCAAGATCTGTTTCATCCATAATACTTGAGTGCAACTGTTTGCAGCAACAATATATTATGCCTTAGCAGTAGATAAGGAAATGGAATTCTTCTTTTTACTTAGCCAAGACACCAAATTATTCCCTAAGAAGAATGCACCACCACTTGTACTTTTCTTGTCATCCACATCTCTTGCCCAATCTATATCTGTAAAGGCAGTTAGAGTAAGATCATCATCCTTAGGATACCAAAGACCAAAATCAGTTGTTCCTTTCAAATATTTGAAAATTCTCTTTATTGTAGTCACATGTGATTCCTTTGGATCAACTTTATATCTAGCAACCATACACACTACACTCATAATTTTTGGTTTAGTTTGAGTCAAATATAGCAATCCACCAATCATTGACTTGCACCTTGTTTGATTAGCTTTAGGAGAATCATCATTTTGTGTTAGCTTGCATCCGATTACCATTGGTGTACCAGCTAGCTTTGAGTCTTCCATGCCAAAAAATTTTAGTAACTCTTTTACATATTTGGACCGAGATATGAAAATTCCATCATCTAACTGAGTTATTTGCAATCCTAAAAGGAATTCAGCTCTCCTATCATTGACATCTCAATTTAACTTTTTATTTCATCAGAAAAATTCATGCATAAGTCATCATAACCTTCAAAAATAAAGTCATCAACAAATACTTCAATAATCAACTCTTTATCTTGATCCATCTTGAAATATAGACTATTGTCAGCAATACCTTTATTGAATCCAAGCTTCAACAATTATTTATATAGTCTTTCATATCGGGCTCTAGGGGCTTGTTTGAGTCCATATCTAGTGCTTTCTTCAATCGAAAAACCATGTATTTTTCATCAGTCAATTTAAATCCATCTGGTTGCTCAAAATAAACTTCTTCTTCTAATTCACCATTCAAAAATGCTGACTTCACATCCATTTGATAGACTTTGTAATTCTTGAAAGTAGTGTAAGCAAGAAATAACCTTACAGCTTTAATTCTAGCAATAGGGGAAAAGGTTTCTTCAAAATTAATACCTTCCATCTGTGAGTATCCTTTACATACCAGTCTTGCTTTATTTTTTACCACTTCACCTTGTTCATTCAACTTATTCTGAAAGACCTATTTGGTTCCAATCACATTTTTATCTCAAGGTCTAGGAACAAGAATCTGGATGTATCATTTTTCTCTATCTGCATCAGTTCGTCCTTCATTTCTTCCATCCAATATTCATCTTTACATGCTTCATTTACATTACTAGGCTTAGTTTTGGAAATCAGGCAATATTCTTCTGCAATTCTTCTTCTAGTCTGCACACCTTTGTTCTTGTCTCCTATAATCTAATTCTCAGAGTGATTTAGCTTTACATGCCTTGGGACTTTGGGATTCTCTTTGAATTCTGGTTCTTTTATTCTCTCTTCTACACTTCCACTAGCTTCTCCTTCATGATTCTCTTGATTGACCGAAATAATTTGAACTTGATTATGTGTCTACACATTATTTCCATTATCATTACTATCTTTTTGATTATCTGAATCATGTCCACAGTATCTGGATGATCTAAAAGTGTCAACTTTGACATTTGTACGTTCAACCAATTTCTTCAATCTTCCATTGTAGCATAGGTATGCCTTGCTCTTAGTAGAGTAACCCAAAAAGATTCCTTCATCACTTCTAGCATCAAACTTGCCAATATATTCATCTCTATTGATATAACATCTACTTCCAAATATTTTGAAATACTTAACAGTAGGCTTATAACCAAACCACAGCTCAAAAGGAGTCTTACCAGAATGAACATTTACATTTACTCGATTGATAGTGTATACAATAGTGCTTACAACTTCTCTCTAGTAGATATGAGGTATATTACCTTCCAACATCATAGTTCTAGAAGCATCTAGAATTGTTATGTTCTTCCTTTCAACAATTTTGTTTTGTTGAGGGGTCCGGGGAGCAGATAGTTGTCTTTTGATTCCATGCTCTTCACAAAATGTATTGAACTCCCAAGAAGTGAATTCACCACCTCTATTTGATCTTAAGCATTTGACCTTCAATCCTGTCTCATTTTCTACCAAAGCTATGAAACATTTGAATTTTTCTAGAGCTTCATGTTTTTCTCTCAAGAAAGCAACCCATATCATCCTAGAGTAATCATCAATGATCAAAATATAGAACCTTTCTCCTTGTAGACTTCTGATTCTAGATGGACCACATAGATCAGTATGTACTAGTTCCAATACTCCATTTGAATGATGTTGTTTTCTCTGAAAAGAAATCCTTGTCTTCTTTCCCATATGAAATTCCTTTCATACAGTGTTAGTAGGCTTTACTAACTTAGGTATATCTCTGACTGCTTGAGTGGAGCTTACTTTGAAAATGTTATCAAAATTCACATGACATAGCCTCCTATGTCATAACCATCTTACATCAACTTGAGCAATTATACAACTTTCACTAGTGGCACTTAAGTGTAAAATGTTACCTCTTGTCTTTGTACCTGAAGCAATTATATTTCCAGAGCTTCCCAATATCCCACACTTACCATCTTTGAACTGAAGATTGTATCCCTTGTCTACCATCTATCCAACACTCAACAAGTTATGCTTCAATCCTTCAACATAAAGAACATCATCAGTATTACATTTACCACCAAGAGAAATAGTGCCTTTGCCAAAAATCACACCAACATTGTTATCCCCAAATCTTACAACACCACTGTCATACTTCTCGAAGCTTAGAAAATTGCTTTTATCACCATTCATAATTTGTGAGCATCCGCTGTCAATCACCCACTCATCTTTTTCATCAATTCTGGCTGCAAGAGATTTCTCAATGTTCTGATTATTAGTATATTCAGTGGACATCATACCATTTTCCTTGATAGCAATGAATACCCATCCATCTTCATTTCAAGTTTATTTATCAGATTGATCATCAGTAACACCTTCTTCATCATAATAACATTTCTTTTGAAATCTAGACTTGTCAAGTTTATACTTAGAAGTTCTCTTTTAGATCACCTTGATGCAAAATGACCTATATTACTACAAGAGAAGCATTTAATAGGCAAATTTCCTTTGTACTTACCATGTCCTCTGGATTCTCTTTTCACAATCAATGCTTCTAGCTCTTCTAGCTCTCTTTCTTCATCTTCAATCTCTCTCATCTCATCTTCATACTTGAATGTCTTTTTGGAGCTTTCTCTCGGATCATATCTTTGTTAGATTTTTTTGGATACAATAGCTTTAAATGCAGATTATGTTTTAGGAGTAGACTCACCAAATTCACTTAACTCAAAGGCAACTAGTTTACCAATCAACATCTCTCTTGTCACATTCGTTAATGTCCTGAGCTGTTCAATAGCATGATCTTTCATTTTGTAGGAAGTAGGATTTAATCTGAGCACTTTAGCTATAATCTCATCTTCTTCCATGAATCCACCGGCACATCTAATACCCATCACTAGTTCATTTACCTCCTGCATGAAAGAAACAATGTTTTCATCTTCACTCATCTTCAAGTTCTCCCACTTGCCTTTCAGACTTGTTAGTTTGGCAATATTCACTTGTGCATCTCCTTCATACAATGTCTCTAATTTCTTCCAGATCACATGTGTTGTCTTTAGACCTATCACATTTGTCATATTTGAATTTGTCAAAACACTTAGCAATGCTTCTATAGCCTTGATATTAGTTTCAGCTTCTTTGATCTCATTCGGAGTAGAGGGACCATTCTGAGGAATATTATATTTGTTCTTTGTAATGTTCTAGAAGGGTTCACCAATGCACTTCAAATGACACTCCATTATGACCTTCCACAAAGATTAATTTGTACCATCAAATCTGGGACTATCCTTCTTTTTTGATGCCATCTCGGATCACCTCAAGCTGTTAAACTTCTTCACAGGAACCATCTTTGATACCAATTGTTGGAAAAACAAGGATAGACAATTGAGAGGGGGGGTGAATCAGTCGTTACAAAATTTAATACTTATTCAATATTAATCAACCTTTAATCATAGATCTGATAATTAACAATGAAACCATGAATCAAAAAAACATCATAAACACATGAACACCAAGATTTTATACGTGGAAACCTTGTTAAGGGAAAAACCACTGTGGATGTTAGTCCACAAGATTATACCCTATTAGAAGTATAATGAAAAATGAATAGGGAATACACATGCATTTAGGCACACTGCCTAGAGCTCACTGCTCAAAGGGAAGGCTCACTACCTTACTTAAAACAATCAAATTAAATCCATCTGATGAGGTTGAACTAAGAAATTAGCTTCTTCAAACACCTGATGATAGTTTCAGTTCGGCACAAAAACATTTCTTCACACATCGCTCAATCTT
Organism: Sequoiadendron giganteum; assembly: GCA_007115665.2. Lineage (NCBI taxonomy): Eukaryota > Viridiplantae > Streptophyta > Pinopsida > Cupressales > Cupressaceae > Sequoiadendron > Sequoiadendron giganteum. Next base: position 462,838,149 of record CM021107.1, read on the forward strand.
CTTGACACTCTGGTATGAGATCGAATGATCTGATATTTATTCGCACATACACTTTGCATACATTTACCGAGCACACCTCACACTCCCTTCAAAATGAAGAAATAATCACTCTTATATATCCGCTACATTTATTTACATCAACAACTTAGTTGGCCACAAAAATAATAAATTACAAAGTTGTTGGCCCAAATCATGAACAAATCTCAATGTGCACCAACCTAAGTCAATCACATCATAATGAAGACCTAAATCAACATCCTTGAACATGCCAAATAATAAATGACTAATCTATAAGGATCTGCAACGCGCTACCACCATCATGTCAGCCAAGAATATGAAAACCTTGAACACACAAAGGAAACTCTTTGATCTCGTGAGCACACTGATCAACACAGACGTACCATAATGATAGAGAATGATCTAGAAACATCACTAAACATCACAGTAGCATACACAACAGCTTAATTTACCAGAAATGCATTGTCTTCTTCCAAAATCACCTGCTATAGTAAAAAAATTACTGTAGGAACTCAAAAAATCATAACTCGCTCCAATCTTGATCCGTACCACTGAAACTTCCAGACAACATACTAGATAGGCTCAACAAGAAACCCTTTAATGTGCGACCTCTGATTATCAACGTACACAAATTTCCACCATTCCGATCATCACAGCTTCATAGACTGCCGACAACATATTTATTCTAATTTTCTCAATATTCTCGACATATACAACCTTCAAAATCATCAATTCTAATAGTGTTGACATCAATGACAACCACATATCAGCAACACAACCACAACATCCAACATTGTCAATATAAAATATAATAAACACGTAAGATGATATGATGCTTAGAATAAGAAACCTAAACACTTAAGATGAAAACATGAAATTATGATAAGATTCTTAGAATAACAAATCTAAACACTTGAGATGCTTAGGATAGTAAATCTAAATAGTTATGATAATAATATCTCTAAATTATTCATTATTTAGGATGTAGGGCCTATGGTTTATGGGTTTAGGGTTAGGGTTTTGAGTTAAATGGGTATATATAGTTTTGTGTTAAGTCTCACATCTCCACCTCTCTACTCTCCTCCTCATCTATGTTATTCT
>CM021107.1:462839367-463067762 GCA_007115665.2 Sequoiadendron giganteum
TCTCTCTCTATCCACTATCTACCTCCTCTTCCTATCCTCCACTCATTCATCATTATCTACCTCTCCCCCTCCCTATATATCTCTCTCTTCTATCTATCTCACATATCTCTTTCCCTGCATCTATTCTCTATATATCACCTCTCTCTATATCTATCACATGTATTTCTCTCCTCTCTCCCTTTAATATCTTTAAATTATTCATTATTTATGGTTTCGGGCCTATTCTTTATGGGTTTAGGGTATAGGGTTGAGTATATGGTTAAGGGTTTAACCTTTTGGCATTAATTTCTAAGGTTGATGGATAAGGTTTAGGGAACTCATAGTATAGGGTATAAGGTTTTGGGTTAAATGGGTATTATCTAGTTTAGGGTTAAGACTCACATCCCCCCAATCTACTTTCCTCCTCATCTCTATTATTCTCTATCTCACTTCTCTCTACTCTACATCTACGTCTCTATATAACCTCTCTCGCTCTCTCCACTATTTACATCTCCTTCCTATCTATCCCCTCATTCATCGTTATCTACCTCTCCCTCTCTCCCTATGTATATCTCTATTATATCTATCTCATATATATCTTTCTCTCTCCTTTTCTCTCATTATTTAGGGTCTAGGGTCTATGGTTTTTGGGTTTAGGTTATAGGGTTTAGGGTATAGAGTATAGGTTTGAGTATATGGTTAAGGGTTTAACCTATTAGCTTTACTTGCTAAGGTTGATGGATAAGGTTTAGGGAACTAATGATTTAGGATATAGGGTTTTGGGTTAAATGGGTATATCTAGTTTAGTGGTAAATCTCACATCCCCCCTCTCTACTCCCCTCCTCATCTATATTGTTCTCTATCTCACTTCTGTCTCATCTAGATCTAACTCTCTATTTAACCTCTCTCTCCCTGCATTCATCTGCATCTACCTCTCCCTCTATCCCTATGTAGATATATATTCTATCTATCTCGCATATCGCTTTCTCTACTTCTTTTCTCTATATGTCACCTCTCTCTATCTCTCTCTCATGTCTCTCTCTCCTTTTAATATCTCTCAATTATTCATTATTTAGGGTGTAGGTCCTATGGCTTATGGGTTTAGGGTATATGGTTTAGGGTTTAGGGTATGGGGTTATGTATATGGTTAAGAGTTTAATCTATTGGATTTAGTTGCTAAGGTTGATGGATAAGGTTTACATAACTAAAGGTATATGGTATAGGATTTTAGGTTGAATGGGTATATCTAGTTTAGGGTTAAGTCTCACATCCACCCTCTCTACTCTCCTCCTCATCTCTATTATTATCTATCTCACTTCTCTCTCCTTTATATCTACCTCTCTCTATCTAACCTCTCTCTCCACTATCTACCTCCCCTTCCTATCTCTCTCCTCATTCATCCTTATCTACCTCTCCCTCCCTCCCTATGTAGATATCTCATATATCTATCTCTCATATCTCTTTCTCTATATATCACCTCTCTCTCTCCCATGTATTTATCCTCTCTCCCTTTAATATCTCTAAATTATTCATTATTTAGGGTGTACGGCCTATGGTTTATGGGTTTAGGCTATACGATTTAGGGTTTATGGTTTAGGGTATAGGATTGAGTATATGGTTAAGGGTTTAACCTATTGCTTTAGCTACTAAGTTTGACTAGTAAGGTTAGGGAACTAATGGTATAGGGTATAGGTTTTTGAGTTGAATGGGTATATCTAGTTTAGATTTTAGTCTCACATCCCTCCTTTGTACTCTCTTCATCTCTATTATTATTTTTCTCACTTCTCTATCCTCTAGATCCACCTCTCTCTGTATAACCTCTATCTCTCTCTCTCCACTATCTACATCCCCTTCCTATGTCTCTCCTCATTCATCCTTATCTACAGAGCTCCATCCCTCCCTATGTAGATCTGTCTTCTATATATCTCACATACCTCTTTCTCTACTTCTTTTCTCTATATATAACCTCTCTCTATCTCTCTTTCCTCTCCCCCTTTAATATATATAAATTATTCATTATTTAGGGTGTAGAGACTATAGTTTACATGTTTAGGGTTTAGGTTATAGGGCTGAGTATATGGTTAAGGATTTAACCTATTGGTTTTATAGTCTAAGGTTGATGAATAAGGTTTAGGGAGTTGACACTATAGTGTATAGGGTTTCAAGTTAAATGGGTATATCTTGTTTAGGGTTAAGTCTCACATCCCCCCTCTCTACTCTCTTCCTAGTCTCTATTGTTCTCCATCTCTCTTCTCTCTCCTTTAGATCTACCTCTCTCTATCTAACCTCTCTCTCTCTCCACTATCTACCTCCCCTTCCTATCTATCCCTCCCTCTCTATGTAGATATATCCTCTATATATCTCACATATTTATTTATCTGATTCTTTTATCTATATTTCACCTCTCTCTATCTCTTTCCCATGTCTCTATCTCTTCTCTCCCTTTAATATCTCTAAATTATTCATTATTTAACATGTAGGGCTTATGGTTCATGGGTTTAGGGTATAGGGTTAAGTATATTGTTAAGGGTTTAACCTATTAGCTTTATTTTCTAATGTTGATGGATAAGGTTTAGGGAACTAATGTTATAGGATTTAGGGTTAAATGGGTATATCTAGTTTAGGGTTAAGTCTCACATCCCCCACTCTACTCTCCTCATCTCTATTTTTCTCCATCTCACTTCTTTCTCCTCTAGATCTACCTCTCTCTATGTAACCTCTCTCTCCACTATTTACCTCCCCTTCTTATCTCTCCCCTCATTCCTCTTTATCTACCTCTCCCTCCCTCCCAATGTAGATCTCTCTTCTATATATCTTGCACATCTCTTTCTATGCTTCTTTTCTCTATATATCACCTTTTTATCTCTCTTCCATGTCTCTCTCTCCTCTCTCCCTTTAATATCTATAAATTATTCATTAATTAGGGTGTAGGGCCTATGGTTTATGGGTTTAGGCTGTAGGGTATAGGGTTGAGTATATGGTTAAGGGTTTGACATATTGGCTTTATTTTCTAAGTTTGATAGAAAAGGTTTAGGGAACTAATGGTATAGGGTATAAGGTTTTGGGTTAAATGGGTTATCTAGTTTAGGGTTAAGTCTCACATCTCCCCCTCTCTAATCTCCTCTATTGCAAGTATGAAGGTTGTATCATTGATATCAATGGGAAGTCTATTGACTGGTGTTGTCATTGATGTCAACTATGTGTTGATGAAGTTTTTTGCAAGATGAAGATGTCAAGGATATAGAGAAAATTGTGGAAAAGAGGAAAACAAGTTGTTGTGGCTTTTGCATGTGTAGTTGAGATATTGAGGAAGTGTTGCGAGTACATGGAGCTATATTTTTGTTGTAGTGTCTAAATATAAGTTGAAATGAAGTAATGAGATGAGACAATGTCTCCCATACTTGGTTTCAAAGTTCTTTTGAGAAAAAATAATAAACATAGAAAATAATGTTGTGCAAGTGTTTAGAGTGTGCTCCATGTTTCTTCTGTGTTGAGGCTATGCCTGTGCAGATCTAGTATGTTGTTCAAGGTTTTCAAAGGTTGTTATATTCAAAATTTGGGTTTCTAGATCATTGTATAGATTGAGATATTTTCACCAGTGTGTGAACCAAATTTTCAGTGATGTTTTGTATGGTGTAGGAGAAATGTATTTACTCTATGTTTCTTCGATGTTTGGCTTTAGGTTGTGCATATTTGGGAAGTTTATTATAAATTTTGAATCTTTCAGTATTCAAGGTTTCACTTGATTTGGTATAGTATAGTGTGAGTTTCATATGTCAATGTGCGAATAAGGTTTACTAGTTGTTTTTATTTGAACTATTTGTATGATACATGTTTCAATGAAGTGTTTGATGGATCTTAGATGATTCAAAGATTATTTTGGATTGTGTTTAAGTGAAATTTCTTATTCTAAAGTTTCAGATTGATTTAAGGAAGCATGTACTTAATGTTTATGGTGTTTAGCACAGGTGTTGGCTAACCTTGTGTTAACATTACATGTGTAAAGTTTATGAAAGAATTTTGAGATGTGTTGGGATCTATTGGGGTCCTAATTAAGGATTTATATTGGTTTCCATCATTCCTATCCACCGTGGGGTAAACCCATAATAGTGGTGTACAATTTTTATGAGGAAGGAAATTTGAGAAAATTCTCATGCATTCAAAATTTCATGTTTTAAATGGTTTGTTCGAACTAGGGGGTTCGCATGAACCCAAAAGAGGGGTTTGGTTGAACCCCTAGTTCGAGTGAACCCCCTTTTGCATGGTGGGTTTGCTCGAACCCTATGATGCCACGTTCCCTTATGGGGAATCCAAAAAAGGGGGGGTTCGAGCAAACCCCCCTTCGAACAAACCCCCCTTCACCCTTTCGAGTGAATGGGGGTTTGTTCGAATGGGGGTTCGTTCGAAGGGGGTTCGCTCAAACCCCCTATTTTCCCTTCTCTCCCTCTTCCACCAAATTTTAGCAGAATTCTGCCATTGGAAGGTCGGGTTGAGGATGAAAATGGATGATACTTCACAAACCCAACTGGAAGATGGTAGTCCTTAGAACGAGCTATCCAACGAATTAAATTTTAATATGTTTTGGTTTTATTATGTATGTGAGGTTTTAGTTTTATTAAACATAGGTTTTTCATCGAAAGTCAAGCTCTCTATTTTGCACATGTGGAACAATAGAAGATTATCAAAATAGTTTTTTTTTAAATATGTTGAGGCTTGGTATTGATGTCCTTGATCCATTAAAAAAAATAAAATTGAATTTCGATACATACATAAAAAGTTATGTTGTATATAGTCCACCTATGTCTGAATTGCAATTGATTTGGCTTTGAAACTTGATTAAGGAAAAAATATTCAATAAAAAACTATGAGACAAAATTCAAGTGGTAGATATCATAGTTAAAAATCTAAATTTGAAAAAATTAGAATTTTATCCTTTATACATAAAAAGTTATGTTGTATACGGTGAGCATCACTTTTTTAAAATGTTATTTTATGAAAAAAACTAGTTTTCATGGGAGATGGAGAAAAAAGTGCAATCTAATTCCAAAAATTTTGGAAAAAATATTTTTCGAGTCTACAGACAAAATGTGATGATAATCTAGTTTTCATCATCTTCAAATTCCTCATGGTTTAGCCGCTATAGGTGCCCAAATATGAAGATTTAGTTAAAAATAATAATTGTAGTGTCCAGTTTGGCCAAAAATTGTAAACCACTATTGTGGGATCACCCCGCAGGAATGTTTAAGTATTGACCTAATATGAATTTCTAAGTGTAACGAATAGTTTCTGACTTTGAAGAAGGTTGAGGCTGATATAAATAAGAGTAGTGATGTTGTGAGATGCAAGAGAGAGGAACTGATAGATGAGAGATCAATGTGAGTGATGTGAATTTGAGTAGAGTAATGTGAATTTCAGGTATTGGATTCCTAAAGGTCGTGAGCTGAAGGTGTTTGAAATCATTCAAGCAATAATGTGAAAGTTTTGGAGCAATTGTGGTGAATTCTTGTTGCATTGAGAAAGTGTTCTCTATGTAACATTTCTCTTTTATCTTCTTGTTTTTCTTTCTATGGAAATAAGCCCTGGCCGTGATCCTATCTGGATAGCATGTTCTATTCTAGAAATGATCCCTTGTACTAGTTTGCAATTACTTATATTATGAGGTAATCCTCATCATGGTTTTTCCCTTATTGGGTTTTCCGCATAAATCTAGTTTTCTGTTGTGTATGGTGTTGTTATTTCAGCTTCAATTATCTACATTGCACATTTAATCACATTAACATAATAAGGGTTTGATGAATGCATGTGGATCTATTTATTGTTGAGGGTTTTTATTTTTTAATTTTCTACAACTGATTCACCCCTCTTCTTAGTTTTCTTGTTCATTCAGCAATTGGTATCAAAGCTGAGGTCATAGGTTTGAACTCCTCGCTTGCACTAGGGGTATTGTCGCAAGAGTTTCACCCTTGGTCTCCTTGTGATGTGTAGCATGGTGCTTAGGTTTGTGACATGGCTTAACCATATCTTATAGCTCTTGGATCTTTTATAAATTTAGCAATTGTATTAGGCATTGACAGGTTGATCTTTTGGCACAATGATATCCGCATGTGCGACATCATCCCCATCTCTATTATTCTCTCTCACTTCTCTATCTCCTATCGATCTACTAATGGTATAAGGTATAGGTTATAGACTTTAGTTCCATATAAATACCTATATCTAACTTCTCTCTCTCTAAAGTTTAGGTTGAGGGATAGGGTTTAGGATTTATTGTATAGGGTATCTAGGGTTCAGGCTTATGGGTATAGAGTTTAGTTAAAATAAAGTATGTGGTTTTGACACTATAGGCTCTTCTAAATGAGGGCCAAAGTATAAACACTTAATTTTATGTAAGGCTATAACATGTATGTGTTTTTTTGAGTTAAAAGAACATACGTGTTTTAAACACTATAGGTGCTTCTAAATGGATGCCAACGTACAAACACTTAAGTTTATGGAACAATAACGTGCATGTGTTTTGTTTAGTTAAAATCACACATGTGTTTTTGACACTATAGGAACTTCTAAACTAAGACCAAAGTACACACAATTAATTTTATGGACCAATAACACGTATACATGTTTTTAGTTAGAAGTACATACGTGTTTTTGACACTATAGGTGCTTCTATCTGTAAGCATAAAATTTGCATGTTATGTAGGAATAACACGTTGTGTTTAGTTTATGTGCACTCATAATGGCCAAAAAATTACATGAAACTCTATTGAAGGTCCCACTATGAAATGGGATCCACTTTCTATTCATATTTTTTCCCAAGAGTGTAAGAGATTCCTTTGTTTTATTTGAATTCAAATGATTTAAATTCATTTGAATGTGATAATGAGCTAATTTTTTAAATGTTTTTTTGTTTCTATATCATATTTGATTATCGATTTTGATGATTATTTCATAGTTTATTGATAATTTATTAATTTGATTAAGTAATTTATCATTTATATGTCAAAGAAGAGTAATTTATTTAAGTAACTTCATATGTTTAAGTAATTCAATATATGTTTAAGTAATTTCATATATGTTCAAGTAATTTCATATTTATTTACTTATAACTTAATCAAGTAAATATTTTTTGTTCAAATTACAATATTTATTAACATATATAAATAATATTTTATTTAGGAACAATTGATATTAACCATGGGAAGGAATAAGCTAGGACCATACGAACAACTTGAAGAAAAAAAGAAACAACATAGGGAGTGCATGAAAAGACTATGTGAAATGAAAAAAATTGGAGGAGAAGGTACATCATCTATACCCACAAACATTAATGTAGAATCAAATACCAAAATACCTATTGAAGATATAAATGATGGATCAAATTTATCAAATGAAAACCAAGAACAAGCACCAAGCATCATACCTATTGAGACAAGGAATGATAAATAAAATGTAGCAAATGCAAACAAAAAAAAAACACCAATCATAACACCTACTCGAATTATTTGTAAAAAACCAAATTATCTAATTGACATATAGATGATTTTTTTTTGAAACCAATGCCTGACGAAATTCTTGATTGCACTTGTAGAAGAATGGCTAAAAAAATATGGAAAAATAATTTTGAGAGCTTAAGTGAAACCAAAAGGTACCAATTGTTTGTTGAAATGATTACAAATCTTAATCTTAGAGAAACTATGCAGATCCTTGGCTTAAGATCATCAAATACCAATGGTGAAAGAACCATTGTAAGAAATCTAATTAAGCATATCAATCAATAGGTTCAACATTTCACACTAAAGATAGAATCATTACCCGATGTGTTCTTACATCAACTATAGTAAGAAATGAAACTAAAAAGTCTCGTTTGATTACCAAAATAAGTAGGTCACTAAAAATAAGTAGAATAACACTATTAAATTCCATTGGGAGATGTGAAACAATTGGGGATCCTGTAGTGTAGAAAATGTATCCCTTTACATTTTCACACTTGTTTGAGCCCTCCTTGCTAAACTTGGGCTTCTTTATGCCATATTTGGTCTTATTTTACATCCATAAGCCTTATTAAATATATTTTTCTGAGGATAGTCTCAACACTAATCTAATAACCAATCATAATTCATGTGTTTTTAGGTTATGTAACCCATATTAAGTGATCTGGGACTCGAACACCACCTTGGGCATATGGGTCCCACCTATGTTTTGGGGCATGATCCTGAATATTGCATTGAACTTAACAATTCTTGAAATTTTTGTCCCAAGCCTAGGCTATTGGGACTCACACGCCCCAACTAGCATATGATTCCTACTTAGCTTGGACCCATTTTAAATTCAAATTCTTGGAAAAAATTTATTCTCCTAAATCTAAGGTCGTCTTGTAGTGTTTTAATTTCGGGAAATTTGGCATAAACAAGTACAAATACAAGGTTATTTCACTCATTTTTCGCCTAGCAAGTTTACAAGCCATCTATCAATTTTGATTAAGCATCCTTATAGCAATTTTATGATCAAGAGAGCATTCAAGAGATGATTATCAAGCACTTTGGAGCTATATTCAAGATTCAAGCATCATGTCAAAGTCTTCATGCATCATGTGTGTTTTTGAGCTAACATTTGTGACGTAGGATTTCATGGTTCAAGCAAGCATTCAAGTTAAGATCCATAACATACAATGAAGAGTCAAGATCTATATTTATGCTAGCCATTTCACACAAGATTAAAACATCTTATTCAAGAGTTTTGTGAGTTACAATATTGCATATTGTTCATTCATCATTTGTTCTTTTAATTTCATTTCATTTCAAGGTTTGATTACCAGAACAAAGTTTGACTAAGGAAAACCCATATCCACTAACAAATCAAAAAAATTCTCCCTCTACATGTGTGATTGTAGATCTAGGTGTTTTGAGCATGCAAGATCCTTTGAAGACTAAGTTGCAAGATTGAAGAAAGTTGTCATAGTTGTCGCAAAGTTGTCATCTTCACAAAAAGTCACCTACATGCCAAAATTTAAAGTTTCAGACTTAGAGATGGGCTGATGCAAGAAGTTGGGTCCACAAAAAGCTCAAAAAGTGGAAGTGTTTTTTTTGTTTTTCAAAATTTGTCACACTTGGACTGAAAATTTGAGGAACTTACACAATGAATCTAAAAAAATTTAGTAATATGAAATTTAGAATCCTGAATCTTGTTTCCAAATATGTAACTTATTCAAATACCTAGATGCTAGAAATTGAATTTTGATAGGGATGTATAAAATTCACTTTTTAAAAGTCATTTTTTTGTTACCATACCATGCACATGTACAAACACCACTTTTTGACCCAAATAAAAGTATTTTGCTAATTCCTTTTGGGGAAAGATAGCTAACAACATGAAGATTGTTGAGGATATCTTTTTGTAATTATTTTTGAATATTTTTTTTATTGAATTTTTATTGGCCTTAATTGTTGTTTTTAAAAATCAACATGTACATATAGCATATTTGGACCTAAACTAAACATTTTTTGAGTCTTTTTTTTTCATTGTGTAGAGAATTGTCTGAGGATTGATACCATATAATTTTTTTACAAGAAAATTAACCAAAAAAAAGTTATTAAAAACAAAATAGTTTGATATTTGAAGCTTATGGACTAGTTTTCTTATAAATTAATTAAAAAATAACAAATATAATTCGATCTTTAAAAATATTATATATTTGGAAACTAGACATCATGATTTATAATAGGTTTTAATTTCATAGATTGATTCAGAAAAACGTTTGTCAGCCATATTGCCAAAGTTGGACATTTATCTTGAACGTGCCTTAGTTTTTTAGTTGCAGGTCAAAGGCTAAGGGTCAGGTTGCCAAGCCTAAAACTGAGGTAGCATGTGCGTTGGGGATTCAAAAATTTAAAAATGTATATGTGTTTTTAAAAATGTGTACGCATTACAAAACACATACACGTTCTTTATTTACTTGATTATTTAAAAAATTAAATACTTTTCAGAAATGCGTACGCGCTTTAGAATGCGTACACATTTCTAAAATATACTTAATTTTTTAAATAAATGAATCGTACATGTTATAAAACGCATACACATTATATAACACATACATGTTTTTCAGTGCATACACATTTTTAAGGCTCGGGTACCTGAAGCATAATGCATATGCATTTTTTAATAACACGTACACATTTTCTGTGAGATTTTTTTTGGCCGAAACTTCCCCTCTTCATGGACCCAACTTCATGCTTTTACCCAAATCTAGCAAGGGAGAAGCTACAAAAGATCACTAGAGGATACCATATTTTTAGAAAAACCCTAATATTGGGACTAAATTGCCACCTTGAGCGTATGAGTCTCAGTATACCACTTTTCAAGAATTTCCTATATATCCTGGTTTACCAGTTGCAGATCTTGGATTTAGCCCAAAACCCTAAAGTAGGACTAAACTACCCAGTCTAGTCTATGAGTCCCAATTCACATCAAAAGTCATAATTTCAAGGTTGTAGACCTTGTTTCAACCATCTGCAGTCTTCCATGTGCACCTTTATTCATTCTCAAATTTTTATTCTAATTTTAAGTTTCATTTCCTAGGTTACATAGAAAGATTTGCATCACTTGCATTTCTTTCTTTCTAAGCATTTGTGTAGTGGTGAACCCCCCTTTTCTTTGCTAATCACACCTAAGGATACCTTATAGAAAATATATTTTCCTAATTCAATCACTAGATTGAGATCTCTAGGGTTTCCTTGAATGAACTACAAGTGAAATAGGAGGAACCCTTCCTTTGTGTTCCATCTCCTAAAAGGTGGAGCATACTATTTCATTCAGTCCATTTTGGTGAACCTGACCTTTGCACACCTTATTTATGATTTGGAGTGTATCAAAGCCCTAGATCTAGCTTAGATTAACTTTGCATTAAATCTTGCATTAGTTAACTTGCATTTAGGGCTTCTAAATCTTGCATTAGTGAAAGTGCATCTAGGTTGCATTTTTGCATCTTGCATTATTGAATTTCATTTTAAATTTGTAATTGAACATAATCAAGACAACATACAAACCAGAAACCTCAAATTTCACTCAAAATTTATTGAATTTAGTGTCAAAATGCTAATATGGGACTCATACATCCCTCTAGGTGATTTAGTTTTGATACAGGGTGTTTTAGTTGATTTTTGGGAATTTTGTGTTGACTATTTTTTAGCATTTGAACCCTTCAAAAACCCTAATTGGGACTCATACACCCATCTAGGTGATTTAGTCCTGTATCAGATCTTAATTTTGTATTTTACAACATTACAAATCTTGTTTTTGTACTTCTATTTTCTATTGCTATATTTTTGTTTTAGATTACTAAGTTTCTATTTCATTCATTTTATTAGATCTAGCTTAATTTGGTACATTTCTTGCATTTATTAAATTCAAAATTGTATTTAGAACACTTAATTTTCAGATTGTTACATAGTGTAATCATCAAATTACCTTAAGTTTAGAATCAGAAACTTGTATTTACACATTTCATTCTAGGTCATTGCATTGCACTTTACCCTCTTTCAATTTTGGGATTCCGCACTAAGTTTGTGAAAATTTGATGAGCTTTACAACTTGGTATCTTATTAGCAATACTATTGTGATCTACGTAGTTTAAGACTCATGTCATCTTGTGATACACCATTCGTCATGGATCTTGGGTTTTCTAGCTCTCTTCTTGATAGTGTTGATAATCAAACCCCTATGGATTATAACATGCTAGAGTCATTGAAAAAGTAACCCTTCTACATTTTCTTGCTTGTTTGGGCTCTCGTTGTGATTTTGGCTTAATGTTGCCTTGATTTAGTGTTGTAATTTGATTGGCACATTCAAATTAAGTCTTGGGCCGTTGTGAACTAATGGATTTTAATGGTACCTTGCTAAGGTTTTGTGAATTGTTGTAACACACTTTCACACTTTTCTAGGGTTTTATCAAATAATTAAACATAATAAATATATTTTTAATCAAAATTAACATTAATCTTGCCTTATTTGGAGTGTTGTAAAGTGTTGTAGCACACTTTCACACTTCTCTAGGCTTGTCATTATTAATTGGGATTTCTTATGCTTTAATTGGCCCTATTTTGCATCCACAAGCCTCATTTATTGCATCTTTTTGAGGATAATCTCGACACCAATCAATACCAAATCATAATTTAGGTGTTTCTAGATTCTGTGGCCCAAATTTAGGGATCTGGGAATCATTCACCACCTTGGGTGAATGGGTCCCACTTGTATCTTTTGGCCTCGAACCGGTTCTCACACATTTCTAGACACGTTTGGTTTTTAGTCCCATACATTATGCCTAATGGGACTCATTCACCACCTTGGATGAATGAGTCCTGTGTGGCCCAAAATCAAATTTAATTCAAATTTCTGGCAAGATTTTACTCTCGTAGATCTGATGTCGGCTTGTAGTGTTGTAATTTCGAGAATTCTTGCATAATTGAGTACAAATACAAGGTCCTTTCTCTCATTTTTATATCTAACATTCAGGAGAATTCACAAGAGCATTCAAGTGCATTCAAGGGAAGATTATCAAGCATTTTAGAGTAGAATTAGTGTGCCAATCATCATGTTAAGGATTCCATATATCATGTTTGTTATTGTGATTACAATTGTGATGTAGAGTTTATGATTTAAGAAAGTGTTTCGAGTAAGATCAACATCATTCAAGAAAGATTCAAGAACCACATCCCTTGTAGCCATTTCAAGCATATTTGCAACACCTCATTTCAAGCATATTTGTAGCACCTTATTGTTAGGGTTTGGCGAGTTGCAACATTCTCTTTTGTTCATTCATCATTCTCCATTCATATTTTCTTTCATTTAAAGGTTTAATTACCAACAAGGGGTTTGACCAAGGAAAACCCCTATCCACTAACCCCACAAAATTTTTCCTTCTCCTTTGTATGTGATTTGCAAGTCTAGGTTGCATATTTCATAAGACACAATATTGGAGAAAAGTTGTCAAGTATTCAAAATTGTCAAAGTTTCCAATCAAACCTTGGAGAACATTAGAGATCACCTACAAATTGAAAATTGGAGATTTGGATCCGAAAACCAATCAGGAAGAGTGGAGCAGTTAAATAAGAGAAGAATCGGCTTTTGAAGTTACAAAAAAGCCCAACTGGATTGATTCACCACTTCTAGCGAATGAGTTCTAGTTCTACTATATTTTTTGGATTTTGTGGATCCGAATACCCTTTTGGCATAAACTTGTTCTTGCCTAGTTTCCTATAAATAGGACTGGTTCACCCAGCTTGGCGAATGAGTGAAAGAAAATTTTCCAATTATTTAGACCTCCATTCAGCCTTCTCCAATTTCCCAGGTGCACACTTTTTGTTTTATAGTTTTTTGTTGCATTTTAGTCACTTTTCTAGGTCACTTAGTGTTATTTTGCATTCAATCAAGGTTTTGCATTACATCTTGCATTTCATTATCTTTTCCAAGTCTAAACTTAGTGGTGAACCCCTCATTAGATCAAATTTAATTCCTAGGACAACCCAATTGCTAGATCTCTTTCCCTTTTGCACTGAGATCTCTATGGTTATCCTTGAGTGGAATTACTTAAAAGTGGGTGTGACAACACTTAATCATGTTATCCCCCATTTTCATCAATTCCATTTTGGTGAACCTACATTTAGAACATCATAATTCTGATTTGGAGTGCATTTACATCCTAGATTTAGCTTGCATTAACATTACATTAGGGTTTTCATTAGTTAAGTTTCATTCTAGGGTTTCAAATTTTGCATTAGTGAAAGCTCATTTAGCTTACATTATTGCATCTATTTTTATTGAAAATCATTCAAATTCTACATTTGCATCTCAACATTATAGATTAAAAAACTTAAAAAACATTAAATCCAATACAAAAATTCAATTTTTTTTCCAAAAAAATCATCATTGGGACTCATTCACCACCTTGGGCAAATCGGTCCCTCTGCACATACTACACTGCATTTTCTACAATTTACACTTCAGTTTCCGAGTTTCTGTTTGTTGTTTCAATTTCCAGAATTTCAGTTATAAGCATTCCTTTTTCTTCTAAGCTTACATTGCATTAGCATTCACCTTGCATTTAGTAGCCCTTGCATGAGTTGTAGACATGCAAATAATCCTAACTAACATAGTGCATCTAATTCCACTTATCCTATTAATCAAATAAAGCATTTGATTAGATTAATTCAGTAATGTTCATCATGTTTGATTAAATAAATATGCACAGAGTTATTTCCGAAAATCTTGATTACAATCTATCATGGACTGTGGAAACAAAATGTTATTAAATAAATCAAGTTATTTAATTAAGTCCCCTAAAGTCCACTAGTACACTAGATATGGAAAATACCTTTAACAACTCTTTTCCTTCAAGTAGTATGCAAGTTGAAACAAGGAATGATAGTTTCCCGCAAGAAAACATAATTCACATTCATGAAAACCTAGAAAACTTACAACATAAAGTACAAAATGACAACATTTCAACTACTGTCTTCCCTACTATAGATAACATTCACTATATGCTTGAAAGTGAAGATGGCCTTGAACTTGTGAGGAACATAGTTCAAATATGTGGAAAACATCTCACCTCAACCACTTGTTGTCCTTTTTCAATAAGCAATGTCACAAGTCAAGGAGGAACTCAAATTCCTCCTCCCACAACAATTGCCTCAACACCTACCTATACCAATCCTCAAGTCACAACAATAATGCAACAAGTTAGTAATGTGATTCCTTCCTTGGGTATTCATGCTAGCATCCCTAGTTCCTATGTGGAATCACACATTATATCTCCTTCCACTTTACCACCTATAAGCATTCCATTCACTTGTACTGGGTATATGCAGGATCATGATGGGCCAAAAAGTGGCAATATGTAAGTGATATGATGGCCCATGTGGCTGACGATTTTTTTTTACCCAAAATTGATGAAACGGAAAGGGTTTTTAAAGGAGATTCTCAACTTTCCACCAATATAAATTATGATTTACTTTGAATTTAATAAATAATTATTATTCATTTTCTATTTGAATTACGACTAAAGTCTTGATTGATAGGCTGATTGAAAAACATCTATAGCTTTCAAACGGTATCACATTTTTTAAATCCGAAAAACGTGTCACATTCTATGCTTCGCATACTATATGATTACAAAAAATGAATTTCATGAAGTTTTCACCAAGTTAAGGTGGTCAGACATACGAGCTTTTATATTTTTAAAAGTTGTAATAAAAAATTGATAATTAATTATTTACTTGGAAAAAAATTACAAAAAAGTGTGCATCACATCGGGACACGAGTGCTCTGTTTATATATAAATTATTATAAAAAATATTATCATTTTATTATGGTTAGGATGGTCAGACAGACACCCACTTCTTATTTTTCCCTTGAAATTTAAGTACTACTACATTTAAATTTCAAATTTTCACCAAATAATTTAAAATAAATAAATAAACCTAGTACTTTAGAAACTACATTTAATTTTCTATAGATTCTATTCTTACATACTTTTAAAATAATATAGATAAATTATTCAAAATTTTATGTCAAGTTGCCTAACTCTGATTTTCTAAATTTTCATCGGCACTTAAAGGCCTATTTTTTCCATGATGATCTTGCACATACCCTCCTTAAAACACATACACCCCTTCACCTTTGTCACTTCCGTAAAAAATGACCCTCGGGTGGGTGCATGGAAATGGGTAGCAATTCTGTGGACACCCTAAAAAAAAAAACTTGAAAGCCATAACGCAAGCATGTTATAACGTGCTCATGTTATGTCTTTCATTAAACATAGGCAAGTTCCCTTCGACCACAAATACAAAAGACATAACGCGCATGCGTTATATTATGTTAAAAGAAAAAAAACAAATGCAAATCTCTCATTTGTATTTTGACTGGTTTTTTTGCTCCACCCGCGGCCAAAAACCCCAAATATCGTGCTCGCATTATAGGAGAAGAATTCTTCACCAAGAATCCGAATTTCTTCACAACGATGGCGCCATGATGATGAGGAGCTATAAGAGGTAAGGATTCTATGCTTTTTGTTTTGAATTTGTTAGTTTTAGGTTGAATTTGATATCTATTTGTTTTAATTTTTAGGAGATGCAAATCAACCTGCAAACCCTCAAAATCCTCAAGATCAAAATCAACCACAACATCAACCTCCTCCACCAATCACTCAATCCCTTCCTGGCACTCAACAAAATTTAATGAGTGAAATTGAGAACAACAAAAAACAAATTGAGGATTTGATCAATAGGTTGAGTGATCCAAATGGTTCAACCACAGAAAGAATGACCCTAGCAAATTCATTGAAAGATATGTTAAAAAATGTAGATTCAATTAGCAAACAAATAACTGGATGGGAAGATAGGAGGCAGACAACCAGGGAGTATTATGCAAACAAACTATCATACAAGGATGTGAAAGATTTAAAAATAATAAAAGGTGATTTGTGTTCATTATTCACCGCCCCACGCACAAATCAAAATCTTACCCTCAATGCGAAGAGGTTTTCTATCCATTGGTGCCACCACCAACAAATTAAGGAGCGGTTTTATGATAGGTGGTACATGGTCTTCAATTACGCACCGTGCAACAATTGCGAGGTCTTGCAATATTTCCTTAGGAAACTATATAGTGAGTTAATATTGAAAAAAATCCCAAATTATTTTGATATGAGGGATTTCTAGGGGAGAGGTGGGGGGTCAGCTCAGGATAGACCTGGTGCATAGCCGGATCCTACGCAGCAAGGTAGACGAGCTCTCGCTAGGCCACCTCATGAGCACATTGTTATGCCTTCCATCGTGAAGGAAAGTGCTGACGTAGAGACATTGCAAGCAATGAACACTTTGATCCAGAGTGTCATCCATCATACTAGCCCTATTCTATAGCGCCATCCAGGGGAGTCTTCTAGTGGTGGTCTTCGAACACATGTGTGTCAATCTTGCGGGGCTACTTATTCACATGACCCCACCGACCCTCAGGAGACTGGTACGCAGGATCTGTCTATAGCTATGGAGATGGAGAGGGCAGCTAACATTTTGCATGAGGCATATGGCATTGATAGTCAAGTAAAAGTTAGTGCATGTGTTCATTGAATTTAATTTATTAAATTTCAATTTTGAAATGCAAGATTAACTAAATTTTTTTTATGATTTTAATAAAATTGCAGGGTCACAATGTTGAGACTGGATACATCGCCCCCCCACCAACCTATTTTTGCAGTACACCTATCGCGAGGGTATGTAACTAGTAAACAATTATAAGTTTATTGCATATTAATGGCATTGTTTTATGAATGGTAATTTAATATGCAATTTTGGATGTTGAACAGACTAATATTGGAGGTTTTGATGGAACACTTGCTAGTGGCGGTGGATTTACTCAAACCTTCACGCAGGTAATAGAATAAAGAGTTTAACTAATGAATCAAGTACTTAATAGATTTGTGTAGTTTATGCATGCACATCATTGATTACATTGAATAATTTGTTGTTTTATTTCCAGTTGTTGCGAGATGATACACCTCCGAATGTGACGAGGGTAATGAATATTGGTGTGACATCTGCTATACAATCCTCGATGGCTCTAACAGAAGAGGTATGAGGAAAATTAGTAAATTTTAATTTACATTTGTTGTTATGGATGTTAGTTAGTGAGAAATCAAACCATTATTGATTGACGTAGTTTTTGTCTATTTGCATGGTTTATATAGGGCTTGAGTACGCCTGAGCATGGGCATGAGGATATTTCCCTCGTGGACAGAGATTGTGAGATGGCTGTAAGTGATTATTTTGTCAAATATATCATTTTTTATAATGTAATTTCTATATATTCATGTCTTTACTTCTTATTGTAATAGTTAAAACTTCACCATGAACTAAACCCTAGGAGGAGTAGCAGGAGCACTCCACGAGCGCAACAAAAATGAGTGACAGACCTATCGCCATCTGAGTGAAAAGGAAAGGGAAATATTTTATTTCCTGGGCATGGAGAGCAATGACTTTTGATTCCAGAGTCCTTTATTGTATGCCTACATGACAGTTTTGTACATATTTTTTATTGGACATATTTGACATTGTATGCCTAGATGGCATTCTCGTAAGCCTACATGGCTATTTTGTACATATATTTCATACTTATATCGACATATATTTATGTATGCCTACATGGCTATTTGGTTAATACAAATATCTTTTTTTGATGCATGTCCATATTTGCATTCTAAATTGATGGTTCAATAGATATGAGTTACGTATATTCAAGTGTATACTTTACAACTTACGTGTATACTTTGTGACTTACGTGCATTCGAGTGTATACTTTGTGGCTTACATGTTTTCATGCATATACCTTGTATTCGTGCATATACTTTGTTTTAATTTGTGTATTCTATGTATTCGTGTGTATACTTTTTGAGGCTTACGTGTTTATGAGTACTTGCAGTTCCCTTATTGACATGTACATGTTTGACTTATTCACGTGTATAATTATTGATTGGTTAGCCCTAGCATTGATCTATGTCATCCTCAATGCATGATCCTTGAGATGGAGTAAGTACACCCTCAAGGTCAAAAGGAGTTTCACATGCATTCTTCATAGGCTCATTTTGGTAGTGAAACCAAAAACCTCTTGCATCTTTGAAACGAAAAAAAAAATCCTTTATAGCAAGTCTGAAGCCATTATCCTTCTCCATCAGTTCTTCATGTATCCACTCCCCATTAATGGTTGTCTCATGACCTTCCTGAAACCAAGCACTTATCTCATTTGTGATAGAAGAAATGTATGAAGATTTATCTTCCTCCTTATGAACCATTCATTATCATAAGAGTTGGGTTCTTGTGAACCACTACTGATGAATCATGGGTCAATGAGTTTGACTTGTAAAACTACACGATTGAATCTTGATAGCAATATCACAATATTTATATATCTAAAGGTGTTATTTCCTTCAGCTAAAATTTGTGCTTATACTTATGTGATTGATGTATATTTGTGTATGGGATCATAGTGATTTCTATTTGATGATGCTATTGTTTCTTTAAGGTTTATTTATTAAAGGGTGCATGAAACAAGTTTTAAATCCTTACAAATCTTTGAATTTCTTAGGTTTTTCTATATGTCAAGTTTGGGCTCCGAGCCCGAGTCCAAGTCAAAAAATGGCTTGTCAAGTCTGAGGCGAGTCCTACTCTTGTAACACTGGTGTGAACACATCAAGGAATAATGTATATGTCAATGAAGAGAGAACCCATCCTTGTTTCCAAATAAACCATTTATCCCTCAAGAGCACTCTTTCTCTTCCCAAGACCTATTATTTGGTCTTCCAAGGGTATTCCTCTCTACCCTACTAAGGGATCACTCCTAAACTCCTCTCACCACATAAGATTCTCCACCAATTTCAAATTCTTCTCCATCACTTCCAATCCACCACTAAGCTTCCATGGGCTTCACACTGACCCAAAGTGTCCTAACCACTCCAGGGGCTAGGAAAGGATATTCTCACTATCCCCTTGTTGATTTGAATCTTCACTGATCCATCTCATAGGATTCTTTCACTTTTTACCCACCTCTTTCTTGAAAAACTCAATTTTAGGCCTTGTAGTCTTCTGCCCCAATTTGGCCTCCTAGAACCCGTTTTCTTGACTTTTCTCACAAACAGTCTTAACAACCCACAAATTTTTTTGTAGATTATTTCTTTTGACCATCAAGGCTCCAAGATTTACCAGGCCTTAGGTCCTACAAGTTTCTGTACATATGATTATCCTCAAACCCCCTATTTTCAAGGGTTCCTAGGGTTTTTGGTTCTTTTTCCTTCTTTGATGGCTTCAACGACCTCATCAACTCTCCTCCTGGCACACACATGACTGAGATACATGTGCCTACACTCCCATACTCTTGATTGGCACAAAACAATCCATTTAGCAACTCTCCTTGTTGTTGTCCTCTCCAAGCTACTAGCCAGAATGCACTTGCACTCACTAGTGCTTGATGATTTCATCACCTTCCCTGCAAAACAAGACCCCAAAACCTATATGTACAATATTTACATAGTCCCCAACTTGATTCCAAGTGTCCATGAGAGGAAAGCCACGGGAAGTCAAGTGGGACTCATTATTCAAAAAACTGGCCTGAACCGGCAATGAGACCAAGAACACCAAAAACTTGCAAACGGATAACTAGTCGGTCTAGATGAATAATCTAATGCTACACAAGGAAATTAAGTGACACAAATGGTAGAATCAAAGCATAAGATAAGTCCTTTCAATCCATTCTTAACTGGATTAAGGCACAAAAACAAAAATTCAATGAAATTTGCACTCTTCCAATCACAAAAATGTACTCTCCAAGTTTCAATTCATGAAAACAATCCTCCAACCCATGTATTAGGGTTTTTTTGACCTTATATACCTTTCTCCCATGTGCTAGGACCCTTGGGTCGGGCTTAGAGCATCATTAATGACATTTTCCAACTTTTAGGACAAATAGCCAAGGCAACATTGCTCAAAATGCTCACAATGTCCAAGACTTACCCAAACTGCAAGCCCCTAACAAACCTATTGGTGCAAGAGCACCTAGAAGAACACGTAGGAAACACTAGGAATAGGAAAGCTTTGTTAATTTTTTTTTAAAATGTGATAAGGTCATGTTGACCATTGAAATTGTGGAAGACACTTAAAAATGTCTTGGTTAGGAGCTATCAAGAGTGGAAGAGTTGTGAGTTTAGACACTCATGTTTGGTAGTTTCTAGTAATTGGAAATAAAGCCCAAATTGTTGCATATGTGCAATTTTGGCTTAATGTGGTGGTTATATCCCGACCAAGGGGAAGGGTAACCACTCTT
Source organism: Sequoiadendron giganteum (assembly GCA_007115665.2). Lineage (NCBI taxonomy): Eukaryota > Viridiplantae > Streptophyta > Pinopsida > Cupressales > Cupressaceae > Sequoiadendron > Sequoiadendron giganteum. The sequence continues at coordinate 462,860,206 of CM021107.1, forward strand.
TGAACCTTTATAAGGATTGCCTCAACTTGTGTGAAAGGTTGGAAGGCATTTGAAGTTTTGTAATTTTGAATTTTTCATGAAAGAGAAAAAAGAACAGTAGGAGTAATTTCTTAATTTTTTGTGTTTGAGATCTTGGTAGTGTGTTAATGGCATAACTAGGCATTGGCATACATGTGGAATGTAGTTTAGTTGATCTCAAAGTGTTGGTTGGTCAATAACTGGTTGTTTCATCATTCAAGTTTCTTATTTCAATTCTCTAGGTTCTTGTTTTTGGGTTATTATGCCTGGCAAGCTACAATAAATGGAGTTCTAGTCCACCTTTCCCCTATACCTGGTGTATGGGCTCCATGAAATAGTGGCTAGGCTCCATGCGTGTACTTTTAGTAGTGTTAGGAGTCATTAGGGGTCAAGTGTGCATGAAAGAAGACCTTTCCTAGGCGAGCTAAACAGTGCCCGGCTAGGATAGTCAAGGGGTGTGAAGCACCTCACTTGCAGGGAAGACCTCTCCATGCTAAACCCCATAGTAGAAAGGTGGAAGGAGGCCCTATAGAGGTCTGGTAACAGTTAAGAGGCTACACCAATCCATTTGATGGAAGAACTCCATGACAGTTCACCCAGGTGGCCAAGAGTTGACAAAAAGACCCTTTAATTGCTAAATTGAAGAACGAGCCTATGTACGGCAAGACAAGGACTAAGACCTTGAAAATATTGAAGAACTTGGTATGAGGACCAAGAAACCACAAGGAATTTTTGGGGTACTTTGGGAAATTTTTGAGAAACATCCACTTTTCTCGGGTTAGGGCTCTAGGCTTATAGCCTTTTTAACCCTAGGTGAGGGTTTGGAGGGAGCGATGGAGAAATGGAGCCTAGTGGTTGTTCAAAAACCCTAATAGGATGCTAAGAATCATGATTTCACATCTCTACACCCTTGCAAGGATCTAACTGAGTGTTGAGAGTGTTTGACCTTTAGGGAAGATTAAGGGTCAAGGTGAGATAGTGGCAAAGCACCAAGTTTGGTTTGGTAGTTGTGAACTTGGATGAAAGTGGAGATGGCCAGTAGAACCAGGGGTACCTATACCTGAGATAGGACCTATAGGTGAAGGTGGTGGAGAGTGCCACCATAGGGGATTGCCAAGGTGAGACCCAGAGCATGGAACAGTGAGTGTTCCATCCAACCCCATCTTACATCACCTATTTCCAATTCACTCATCAAAAACACTCTTGGGACTTTACATCATAGTCCTTATTCCCTTGGTGGTTGGCTAGAACCACCTATAAGCCAAAATTGCAAAGATCTTTCAAAAAGACCTTAAGGTGCTCCTGCACCATTCTCCCCCCTGCAGCAAAGAAGTTAAGGAACCTGTGGTGTCAAGAGCTCCTCACTAATTCCATGCTTCTTAAAGTCACTTTCTACTATCCAAGTAGCCTCTGACTCTAGTTGATGTCTCCATTTCACTAGGTGCTCCATGTATGTCTTGTGCCTAGTCTTCTTCTTCACCCTTGAGTCTAGAATCTTGTCCACTTGTGGTATGATCTGATCAGGTACCTTGAGTTCATCCACATCCTTACTCACCTTAGCACTATATTGTTCCTCATCCATTTCTATTCATTTATACTTCACCAAGTCCTTCACATTGAAGATAGGAAAAATGGACATCTGCTTGGGTAACTCCACCTTGTATGCATTGGATCCATACTTAGACAACACTTTGCATGGCCCTATCCTTTTCATCTGCAACATTACTATCCACTCATATAACCCCTCTGTGGTTTTAAAAGCTGACTTCCATTCATCTCCCTCTTTCATCCTAATCTGATAGTAGCCACTTTTCAAATGAATCTTGGAGTAGTACTTAGCACCCCCTAAACAGTCCATTAATTCATTTATCCTAGGAATAGGTAACCTATATCTAATGGTTATCCTATTTATGGCCCTAGAATCAGTACACATTCTCCACTTATCTCCCTTCTTAGGTGCCAACACCACTGGAACAACACATGGGCTTATGGTTTTCCTGATCAACCCTTGGTCCAAAAGTTCTTGATCTTGCCTTGCTATCTCCTTGTTCTCCTTATGCTAAGTGGGCCATTCAATATCATTTCAAATTTGTTGTGTTAAGCAACTTACAAATTTGCAACTTAAGACTCCTCCAACCTAAGGGACCAATCCGGTGGAACATAGCTCAGAGCGATTCCACGTGTTTCGATGCAAAAGAGGACCATGCCTAACGTAAAAATACCTATTCAGACATGTTGGAATAGCCTGATTGGTCACACGAGTTGCAGAACGAAAGTTGCACCACTTTGCAACTTTGCACTGCTTGAATCTGACACCTTTTCCATCAAGTGAAAATCCTCCGCCATGAGAAAACCACTCCAAGATAGCCAAAACCGAGAAAGGTTTTTCTAGAGGGGCCCAACGCCTTTTTGTAGGATCAGAGGAGAAGTTTCTAAGTGGCATGGTATCCAAGTACTAGCATGCTAAAGTTTGCAGCCATTTTGCACTTTGGACACTTAAGGGATCGATTCGGTGGAACATAGCTCGGAGCGATTCCATGTGTTTCGATGCGAAAGAGGACCGTTCCTAGCGTAAAAATACCTATTCGGATGTGTTGGAATAGTCTGCTTGGTCACACGAGTTGCAGAGCGAAAGTTGCACCAGTTTACAACTTTGCACTGCTTGAATTTGACACCTTTTCCATCAAGTGAAAATCCGCCGCCATGAGAAAACCACTCCAAGATAGCCAAAACCAAGAGAGGTTTTTCTAGAGTGGCCCAATTATTTTCTGTAGGATTAGAGGAGAAATTTAATAAGCATCACGGTATCCAAGAACTAGCATGCTGAAGTTTGCAGCCATTTTGCACTTTGGACCCTTAAGGGATCGATCTGGTAGAACATAGCTCGGAGCGATTCCACGTGTTTCGGTGCAAAAGAGGACCATGCCTAGCATAAAAATACCTATTCTAATGTGTTGGAATAGTTCACTTGGTCACACGAGTTGCAGAGTGAAAGTTGCACCACTTTGCAACTTTGCACTACTTGAATTTGACACCTTTTCCATCAAGTGAAAATCTGCCACCATGAGAAAACCACTCCAAGATAGCCAAAATCGAGAGAGGTTTTTCTAGAGAGGACCAATGCCTTTCTGTAGGATTAGATGAGAAGTTTCTAAGTGTCATGGTATCTGAGAACAAGCATGCTGAAGTTTGCAGCCATTTTGCACTTTGGACCCTTAAGGGATCGATCCGGTGGAACATAGCTCGGAGCGTTCCACGTGTTTCGGTGCAAAAGAGGATTGTGCCTAGCGTAAAAATACCTATTCGGACATGTTGGAACAGTCCACTTGGTCACACAAGTTGTAGAGTGAAAGTTGCACCACTTTGCAACTTTGCACTGCTTGAATTTGACACCTTTTCCATCAAGTGAAAATCCGCCGCCATGAGAAGACCACTCCAAGATAGCCAAAACTAAGAGAGGTTTTTCTAGAGGGGCTCAATGCAGTCCTATAGGATTGGATGAGAAGTTTCTAGGAGTCATGGTATCTGAGTACTAGCATGCTAAAGTTTGCAGCCATTTTGCACTTTGGACCCTTAAGGGATTGATCTGGTGGAACATAGCTCGGAGCGATTCCACGTGTTTCGGTGTGAAAAGAGACCATACCTAGCGTAAAAATACCTATTCGAATGTGTTGGAACAGTCTGCTTGGTCACACGAGTTGCAAAAAAATGTGTACAAATTGTTTACTTGACCTTTATATGACCTTTTTCACATTGTTTACATTTCAAAATTCAAAGTTTGCAAATTTTCCTACTCAAGGCATTTACAGAACAAGGTGCTACTACACCAAACATGAACTTCAACCTTAAAATATTTGAGTATATCTCATTATGTAATTAAATCTTATTACAATGCCTCTAGCACTTCGTTCTCTCAGATCTTTTACAATGTCACTCATACATTCAAGATTCTCTTTAAATGTCTACATCATAGGTGCTCATCACGAGGTTGACTTCAAATGAGTAACTTGATATTCCCTCGCTAAGCTTCACATGCTCTCTTACAATGGCTTGAAATCAAAATGGAGATTTGTCAAAATCATCAAAATAAGTATGTTGCATTGCTTTTTTGGCTGAGATTTTCTTTTCAATGGCTCTTAAATCAGTATTTTTTGCAACGAAAGATCAATCAACCCTTAGTAGTTTACTTACAAATACGCAAAGTAAAAGAGAAAAATAAGGAGCATCCAAAATGGAAATGAAATAAAAATAGATGGAAGGCACTTACAGATGTTGCATGCAGGCATCAAAATAAGGATGTTGCATTGCTTTTTTGGTTGACATTCTCTTGGATGATTCATATATATGCATTTTTTGCAAGGGGACACCAATCACTGTAAAAGAAGATGATAGCATTGGCATCAAACAAATTAATGTGTATACATGTATAAATTAATAAGAACCAATGTGCATATACTTACAAATTAATCCAACAAACCATCCGGGTCTACTCTACTCTTTATTGTGTCAAGTATTGCCTCATGGTCAGACTCACGGACCTTCCATAACATCTTGTTCAAAGGTCTACCCCCATATTTGGTCAAATGAACATTGGATGCCATGACAAGGTTCGAGTAATGAAGAATCTTACGATGCATGTCAAAGTCCTGAAATAGCCAATGTTTAACACTTGAATGTGGGTACCTTCTAAGCCATGTTCCAATAACCACAACTGACCCCGTAGGGTATTTGATGTTTTCTCCATCTATAACTGGGGCCTCCAATTTATTTTTTGTCTCAACACAACGACACAAGTAATAGTTTTTTCCCTCTTCATTGTCTTCATCTGCAATAACTGCATAAACATGCCCTACATTGATGTGTGCAAAAAATCTCTTGAAATTTGTCAACATTACGAATACGGTACAAAGTAAGATCTAACGATATGAAATTTCAACAACTAAGAAAGTAGATATATCACCTTGCTAAACTAGATTTGATATGTGGTCAAAGTCCACCGATGATTCTATCTGTGTCAGTTCCAATCCCGTCGGAGGGCGATACGTGTGAAGTGGGCTAAGATAACTTGTGAACCATTTGTCAACCCACTCCCCTGACTCACAATCATTCCAGTCTTGTATTGTACATGAAGAACAAAAGCATGCCATCTTTCGTGTATCGATACTCCATGAACCTATATTTGAGCTAAGGAAAGAGTGTACCTCACTCGATCCTATTAGTGTAAAACAGTCTTCATATGGTGCAATGTTAGTATCATCCATTAACCAAAAAAATCTATGAACTGAAGACATACCTTCATTACCTAGACCCATCAAAGCATTACACCACTCGATGATTGATTTTGCATCTGTCAACTTTGCACTGCCTTTATACTTTAACTCTTCATGTGCTAATGCTCTTTTCACACATGCTCTTGCACCATCATGCTCCCCCTTTCCATGTCCAGCCTCACAAAAGTTCCACATATGTTGATCACTTGTAATGACATGCATCTTGCACAACCAGTAGAACATGCGCGAGTTCTTGAACTGTGTTGCATAGTTATCAGACCATATTATATGTTGATCGTATTCTATGCCCCTCTGAGCCAAACCACTGTAGAACATCTAGAAGCAACCTTGCACAAACTCTAGAGAATGTGTGCAATCATCACTAATGTAAAAGTGGTACTCCCTCAATACCTCCCTTTGCTCATCTGTACTATCAGATGCATGAATGAATGCTATGTGCACAAATATCGAAACTTGTGTGGAGTTGTAATACTATGACTGCACCTCATGTTGTGGTTGTAGAGTGTAGTTCTCTGCAAATTCAACCACGGATACTATGCTTTCAACTAGAAATGTGTCCTTGCATAGCTTGAACTGCGTGTCCAACCATCGGGCTCTATGGGTATGCATTGCATACTCAAACAGTATACTGTCATGAAATGTGGTCATAAATTTGTATACTGGAATCTTCTCAATAACCAAATCACACCTTTTTTATTGAGACCCATCTTTTGTAGCATATGCCACTGTTTTATACTTCCCGAACTCTACTAGTTTTTGGCCCACCTCATATGTGCTTTCCATATGTTGACATACTGGCATACGTTGGAAGCCACCACAACGCTTGCATGAACCATCCAAGCATGTTGTCCTATAGAATATCTGGCCATCCTCTATTTCACATAATTTTTTTAATAAGAACTCTCTTGAAGATTTTGGTGGGGCTTCTATGCCACAATCAAGATTGCTCTTGAAAGATAAGACTCCCCATCAATTGTTGAAGGAGTGGTCTATGTAATGAACTTTTGACCTTGTGCAGGGTATTTTGAAGATGTTTGATGCTTTGAAATGGTCTGGGAAGGCCCGGATATAGGAGTTTCTATAACCCCTCCCTCTTTGCTTTCAAAAATGGGGGTTTTTGTATTGGAAGTCTAGTTGAGCGGGTAAGGTCCTAAGACCTAGAAATTATCTTGTTTTGAGACCTAGAACTAAACAACTTGTGAATGAAATTAATCATTGGTTGATGTTTTGAGGAACCTAGTTGATTGTAATAAGTTATTTTCAAGATTTTTGAAGGTGTTTTGAAGGTCCTTAAGGAATTGGGAACTCTTGATGCTAATTTGAGTATATGAATCAAATGTTTTGTGAAGGGAAATATAGTTGAATGCGTGTGTCAAGAAAGGTGTTGATTTCTTCCTTTGTTCTCAATTTCTATAATTGGCAAGTGTAAGATGGTAATTGGCAAGTGTAACTAATTTTGTATATAATTTGGTAATTTAAAATGTGCATTGACAACCTAAGGTTATAATGACAAACAAAAAATGAAAGCAAGCCATAATAGAATGAAAGAAAATTTGTAAAGACTTCACATACCTTAAAAACCAGACTTTCAAATGGAGGAGTTCAACCCAATTATGTAGCCTTAGCTTCTTCTTTCTTCAAACTCCACAACAATTTGACTTGTTCAAAAGCTTGTTCCCTTCCACACTTCAATTGTATATCAGTTTTCAATGGAATTCAAACTTCAATTGATATTGTATGTCTTTCAATGTGGAAACTCTGTTATTTCATGCAAAAGTGGTAAAAAGATCATGGAAAAGGTGATGGAATGTGAAAAAGATGCTTGCACACTTCACAACATCATCAAAAAGATATTTTTTGTCGGAGCACATGCAGAACTAGGGGAATATGCAGACTGTGGGCCTTCAAATCACAGGTATATAGATTTTTTTACCGTTTTAGTGGACTACTAAATGCACTTGTGTTATAACGTGAGCGCGTTATGTGAAATTTCATTTTCTTAGTGTATTTTTTAGAGTATAGGAGTTTTTGAGAGAGTGGGAGTGAGACAGGGGGAGAGTGGAAGATAGAAAGGGAGGGAGAAGGAGAGAGTGGAAGAAAGAGAGAGGGAGAGAGTGGGAGATAGAGTGGAGGGAGAGAGGGAGGGGAGAGTGGGAGAGAGTGGGAGATGGCAGAGAGAGATGGGAGGTGAGAGAGGAAGGAGGGGAGATGGGAGAGATAGAGAGGGATAGAGGGGGAGAGTGGGAGAAAGAGAGAGGGAGAGAGTGGGAGATAGAGTGGGAGGGAGAGAGGAGAGAGTGGGAGACTAGGAGATAGAAACGGAGGGAGAAGGAGAGAGTGGAAGAAAGAGAGAGGGAGAGAGGGGAGATAGAGTGGAGGGAGAGAGGGGAGTGGGAGAAAGAGGATGGAGAGAGGGGAGATAGAGTGGGAGGGATAGAGGGGAGAGTGGGAGATAGAGAGAGAGGCATAGAAGGGGAGAGTGGGAGAAAGAGAGATGGGGAGAGTGGGAGAAAGAGAGATGGAGAGAGTGGGAGATAGAGTGGGAGGGAGAGAGGGGAGACTGGAAGACTGGGAGATAGAAAGGGAGGGAGAAGGAGAGAGTGGAAGATAGAGAGAGAGGGATAGAGGGGAGAGTGGGAGATAGAGAGAGAGGGATAGAGGGGGAGAGTGGGAGAAAGAGAGATCCTCGACCCTTAAACCCTAATCCCTCAATCCCTATACACTCTTAATCCCTCATCCCTCAACCCTCAAGCCTTAAACCCTAATCCATCAACCCTTATAGCCTCTTAATCCCTCAACCCTCAATCATCAACCCTTAAACCCTAATCCCTCAACCCCTATACCCTCTTAATCCCTCAACCCTTAAACCCTAATCCCTCAACCCTTATACCCTCTTAATCCATCAACCCTTAAAGCCTAATCACTCAACCCCTATACCATCTTAATCCCTCAACCATCAATCCTCAACCCTTAAACCCTAATCCCTCAATCCCTATACCTTCTTAATCCCTCAACAATCAATCCTCAACCCTTAAACCCTAATCCCTCAACCCCTATACCCTCTTAATCCCTCAACCATCAATCCTCAACCCTTAAACCATAATCCCTCAATCCCTATACCCTCTTAATCCCTCAACCATCAATCCTCAACCCTTAAACCCTAATCCCTCAACCCCTATAGCCTCTTAATCCCTCAACCCTCAATCCTCAACCCTTAAACCCTAATCCCTCAATCCCTATACCCTCTTAATCCCTCAACCCTCAACCATCAACCCTTAAACCCTAATCCTCAGCTCATAGCCTCTCTTCTATAACCTAGTAATCCCTCATCCCTAGAGCCCTAGGCCAGCAGACCTAACCCATAGAGCCTCTACCCTCTCACCTATTGATCACATGCCTCTGCCCTCTGACCCTGGTCCCCAACCCTCAGACCCTTGGTAGGCTCTCTACCCTAATCCCTCAACCCTCTTGACCCTTAAACCCTCAACTCTTAAACCCTTAAACACTCAACCCTAAACCCTCGACCCTCAACCCTAACCCCTTAAACCATAAACTTTTAAACCCTTTACCCTCTACCCTCTAACCTCTACCATCAACCCAATACTCTCTACCCTAAACCCTAATCCCTCAACCCTTAATCTCTCAACCCCTATAGCCTCTACCTTGTATATTGGACCCTCAACCCTAATCCCGTGACCCTATGTACATTAAACCCTGAATCTTCAACCCTCTACCCTTAAACCCTCTACCCTTTACCCTATACATTAAACACTCAACCCTCAATTCTCAACCCTCAACCCTTAATAACTCAACCCTCAATCCTTAAAACCTAAACCCTCTACCCCTTATATTGGACCCTGAACCTAATCCTTCAACCATATACCCTCAAAACTATACCCTAAACCCTCTACCCTCAACCAAGCAAACCCTTAACCCTAAACCCTTAACCGCAAACCCTTCAACCCTAAACGCTTAAAACTTAAACCTTCTACCCTATACCCTCAACCAAATACCCTCTACCATCAAACCTATTCCATCAACCCTCAAACCTTAAACCCTAATACCCTAGAAACCATCAACCCTATACCCTCAACCCCTATCACTTTCTCTCTATCTATACATCTCACCTCTCCCTCCTTCCCTCCCTCCCACCCTCTCTAATTGTCTCAATGTACTGTCTCCCTCTTTCTGCGTACCTCTTGTTCAATCAATACCTACCATCCTCTCTCACTCCCTCTCTCTCACACTCCCTCTCACTACCTATCTCTCAAGTCTCTCCCTCTCACACTTTCAAGCCTCTCCCTCTCACCCCCTTCACACTCTCAACTCTCTCCCTCTCACACTCTCAAGTCTCTCCCTTTCCCACCCTACCTACATAACCCTCTCTTTCTCTTTCTCTCTCTCTCTCTCCCTCTCCTTCAATTCTCTCTTTCCCACCCACCTCTCTCTATCTTCCTCTCCATCAATTCTCTCTCTCCCTCCCTCTATCCCTCCTAGCCCCCCCCTCTCTCTCTCCCTCCCTCTATCCCTCCCATCCTACCTAGCTAAGTCCCCCTCAATCCAACCCCTTCTCTCCCACTCCCTCTCTCTTAAACTCTCACATGTACATAAAAATATATCAGCATACATTAATATATTAACATTTTACATAAAGTAAGACATAACGTGAGCACGTTATAATGCGCTCACGTTATGGGCTAGTAGACATGTTCCCCACAGAAGCAAGAACCATGAAAAAAGTGAGATATAACGCGAGCACATTATAACACTCTCGTTATAACACGCTCGAGTTTTACCTTACTTTAAGAATTACCGAACTTTAAGCTTGGTATTGCCTTGGAATTCCAACCCAAAGGTTTGAAGAGCATTCCCAACAACCAGAGACATGTTTTTAAAAAATCCACCATATTTCTCATAATCGAGTTCGTGCTCACCGTTAGGATTGCACGTGGTTCAATATCGAAAAAATCGAGCACATGGGTAATGTTGGGTTATCTCTTAGCTATCCAACGATATAATTTTTTTCACTTTCTGAAAATGTTAAGTCTTTCATCCATAATTTATTTTATCTATATGTCTTTTTTTTGCCAAAAAGCAACATTTGGTATTTTTTTCGTTATAAATTAACCGTTCATCAATTTTTCAAATAAATTACATTTTTAGAAACTAGACTCCATTCTACAAATTTAAAAAATTAAAAGAAAAACAAATCAATTAGTTTCCAAATTTTGTAGCATGGCCAAAATTCTATTTTCAGGATATGTCCACTTCGCAAATTAGTAAAAAATCAAATATTCATTAAAAAATTATAAGAAAAATCATGCATCAACTACATACTGTTAGCTAACTTCTGACTGTTGCGATTTAAAAAATACTAAAAAAAAGTTCATCGTATGAGGGTCCTACAAGAGTTGCTATGCTATGTTTTTCTGACAAAAAAAACACCAATTTGTGTACGTCCCTCGTTTGAACCCCTTAATCTCAATCATTTTCAAAATAAATTAGTAGTTTAGAAAGTAGACTTGGAGCACTTGAATCCTTCTTTTCATTCCATCTCAAAATTTTGAGTCTAAGTATCCTCAATATCACATCCAAGGTTAGTATTTCCTGATTTCAGGAAAAAGCTGTCCACTTAAGTCCCCTTTTTGGGAACCATCTTGGTGCACTTACCCCCTCTCAAATCCCAACTCTTTCAAACCATTTCATCCCTCCAAAATCTATTTTCCACCATCAATCAAAATCAAAATGGCCCACCTACATATTATATCCGAAGTAGTCCATTGTCCTTAGAGATATTGTGAACACAGATGCCACAAGGTGTATAGTTGCCTAGATTTGAGAAATATGGAGGGAAGGGAGATCCTTCTAACCATGTTAATGTGTATACTGCCCTATGTAGTGACTTTTTACTTGATGATAAATTTTTGGCTAAAATTTTTCCTAGATCATTAAAAGACACCGCCTTGGAATGGTTCTCCTCTTTACTGAAAAACTCAATTAGTTCTTTCAATGAACTTGTTGATGCATTTGTGAACCATTTATAAGTGCACATGACCCCTAGGATGACCTTGGTTGATTTTATAAGACGCAATCAAAAAGAAGAAGAAAAGTTAACTGATTTTATCTCACGTTATCTATCACTTTATTCCCAAATCAATGTCAAGGTCCTCGGCCCTCACCTTCAAAAGAGATTCGTAGAAAACTTACAAAGAAAGATCCAAGAAAATATGACAATGATGAAATTCCCATCCTTCATGCACTTGTGTTCTACCCTTCATGATTATCAAAATTTGGTTAGTAGTCGAGATACAAAGTCCACTTCTAGTCGAACTAATAAATTCAAACCCACAAACAAAAACAATCCCTAACATTTTAGGAGACAAAATAAAGGGTTCCTTCAATTCAATCCCACTCAACAAATAACTCACAATGCCAATAACCAAGTAGCTGGTATTAGATCCAGGAAACCCTTTAGCTATGGGGACCTGAAAAGACAATTCACTCCCTTACTTGATTCCCTTCATAACACAATGTCCCAAATTTTAGACCAGTACATGATTACCTTGCCTCCCATCAAAATAATCGATCCTAATAAGCCTTTACCCCTGAGCTTTAGATAAAATGCTCATTGCCACTATCACCGACAAAATGGACATGATACAAAAAATTGCAAGCGTCTTAAACGTCTTGTGCAAGACCTCATTGATTCTGGTCATCTTTCCATTGGAGGTGTTAGTGATCAAGGAAATAAGTCCATTGCCCCTCCTAACCAAAACTTGCAAATTTTCACCAACCCCATGCCAAAACATGATATTTCATTTGTCAAAGCTAGTGAGACCACAAAGAATGATGTGATGAATGCAGACACAAATGATGGTAACAATGATTCTATTCAAAATGATGTTGTCAACAAAAATTCTATAGATGAAATGGTAGGAGTGATAGACATCATTCCTTATAAGGGCCGAACTAAGAATCCTCTTGAAATTGCTTTCTCCTCTAAGGATATACTTAAACATGCACCTGATGGTCCTCTCTACATAGCTGGTCAAATCTATGAGAAGCCCACTGAAACACAAAAAATATATGCTCTTAGGGAAAGAGGATTCCTCAAAAGGCCTCTAGGGTTTTCCACCTGGGAGCTTAGTTGAGAAATAGCTCTCTTTCGCACTAAGGATGTGTTCTTGGCGAGTTCATTCAAAGATAGGGGTTGTGTTGTGTGTGATAGAGTTTGTCTAACTACTGCAATGTAATGAAATGAACTGACTATGGAATGTAAACTATATGCAATGTCCTAAGAATGACCTAAAATGTATGCAAGCTATAAAGAAATTGGAAGAGATAGAAACCGTGCACCTGGAAATTGAAGGCTGAAGAAGAGGAGCTCTGGAATGTGCTGAAAATTCTCATTGGGACAATTACCCTAGAATGGGAAACCTAGTCCTCCTATTGGGAAACTTTGCCAAAACAGGTTTTTCATAAAAGGGTATCCAAAAACATAGAAACCAATTTTAAGGCCTGGTATAGGGACTAATTCACCAATGATGGTGACCTAGTCCTCCTAGAGCTTTCAAGAGTTTCAAGGTTGGAATATGGAGGTTACCACTTGTACTTATGTTTGTAATAGAGACCCATGTTTGAATCTTTAGAAAACGACCTGCATGTTGTCTTTTGGCTCCTACGGTTTGTTGGCTTGAAATGTTGTGGATGGAATCATAACACCTTTTCAACACTTTTCTCCTTGACTAATCTGCATACACACCCGTAAAACACACATGAAAAGAAAAGGAAAAGGTTAGGGTTAGAGAATAGGGGTTTGCCTTAGTCAAACCCCATGATGGTAATCAAACCCAAATGAAATAGAATGTAAAAGGGAAAGATGATTGAATATCATGCAAGTATAGCACTCACCAAGCCCTTGTTGAAGAAGTCTGAAAACATGCAAGAACCAACTCCAATGGATTATATTTGAAATGCTAAGTGCTTGAATGCTTGCTTGAGAAGCTTGAGTGCTTGAGTGCTTGTTAAGATGAAAGATTTTAGGGGGGTAAAATGAGGATGAAAACCCTTATTTATACATGTTATGCCCTAATTTCCCAAAAATAACACATGATAGGCTGACCTTAGGGTTTTGGAGGAAAACTCCCATTAGAATTTTGTTTTAATTTTGAATTTTATATGCCAAAAGGGACTAGGTCAAGGTGGCGACCTAGTCCACTTGGAAAAATTCAAGTGGTAGTTAGGAATTAAGAGATGTTAAATGTTGATTAACTAGCTTATCTCCCAAAACACAATTAGGTCAGGCCTAAAAGTACATTAAGGGGCCAATTTATCATGAGAAAGGGTTGAATTAGTGATCACAAGCCTAGAAAATTAAGAGGGTCAATTACAACACCTTACAACACTTTAGACTAAGTCTTGGAAAAGGATTATTTAGGTGAATTATTATAGAAAAGTCCTAGAAAAGTGAGGAAATGTGTTACAACTCTTCTCAACACCCTTGTAAGACTTTGTTAGGTTTTTGTTGATATGCAAGCATTCAAGGCCTAATGTGAATGTGTTGGCCACATTACAACATTAGATCTAAGAAAAAGCAGGCCAAAATCCAAGTGAAAAGGCCCAAATGAGTGAAAATTGTCAAGGCTACACTTTTTGGCGACATACCCACTAATGCGATACTAATAGATCTCGCATGTGGAGAGAACGCGATCACTGAGGAATTCTTACTTTTGCATGAGCTCTATCAAGATATATATGATAAACTGAAAGCATGGATCAAGACACATAATGGTTTTTCTTTCCCTATGATAGGATCGATCACCTTACCATTACAGATAGGACCAAAGATATTAGATGTCTCATTCTCTATCATCCTGCAATTGGATTAATTTGTGTGAAGATAGGCCATCCATGGCTCCACTCCATGAAATTTGTCCCTTTGATTGTGCATAAATGCTTAAACTTTCCCTTAGAAAATGAAATATTCACTTCCCACCATAGTGGCTTCAACCCCTTGTTTTCCAAAGGAAACTTCTCCTTAGATTACTTTTAGCCTAAACCTATGAAACCTATAAAACCAAGAGAATATTTTTTTTCTTGTCCTATCAAAAGTTCAAGGAGAAGAAGATAGCAAAAATATCCCTCTGAAACATGTCCCCATCCACCTCTGAGCCTACCATTCTTGACGAAACCATGCTTGAACCTAAAGAAACCCTAAACAACCCAGACCAACCTAAGACAAAACCTTCACCTACATCTTACAAACGACCAAGAAACTATGAAAACAACCCCATTGCACCTCCTAGAATAAAATAGGTTTACAAAGTCAAAGAGAAAGTGGTCGAACAACCTCTCGTGGTTCCTTCTGTTCCTCCCCTTAGGGAAGAAAAAAAACCTATGGTTGATCAACCCACTCCTACATAATCACAACTTAAAAAATAAAATAAAAGAAATAGAGGTGCTAGAGAGAGTAGACATAGATGTCATGCTATTGCTTGCAGGTTACATGAAGAATTAAACAAAGAAAATCAAGATCCAAACTTGACTGAAGAAATGCAAGATGACTCTACTCCCGCCTTGACACAAAACAATCCAATACAACAACCACAACAAGAGTCTAACTCTTCCATTAGAATTATCCTTCGACCTCCTATTATGATTAACTTGGATGAAGAGGTGCATCATGAATTGAATACACTGTTTTCCTCTTCCATGAGCTTAAATGACAAATCTCCCACAAAGAGTATTGAACCTAGTGCTTCTCCTAGTTTGGCCCTTTCTCTTGTCCCTTTGGCTAGTTTCCCACTTTTGGTATACAATGAACATGATTGGGAGGAAGATGACCTACTCATAGGATGACTTGCATGTGCCTTACTAGTCTTTTGCATTCTTTATTTAATTTTTTTTTCTTTTGTGTGATTGCATGTGCATAATTTGATACCCCATGACATTTTGTTTGATTTTATCTCTCTCTCTCTCTCTCTCTCTTTGTTACATTCTTCTATGTGTACTTTCATTCTTCTCTATATTATCCATCTTTTTTCGTTTTTATCTCGTTTTTAGTTGTCTTGTGTTTTCCTTTTGGGGATGATGCAAGGCGTTGAGACATTCATGTCTCTTCCATGTTGACCCAAAAGGTTTTTCTTTGTTTTCTCTCTCTTTCTGTCATTCTTCCAATTCTATGTGTATTTGGGGGATGATGACAGCTATGAGCTCTCTAAGAACATTTCAGCAAGAACATACTGACCCCAAATCCATAGATCCCTTATGTGTTTGGTGTTTTTATTTTGGGGGAAACCCCTCTCTTTTCTTTTTCTCTTACATGACACAACTTCACTTGGAAACATATGACTTGGCATAGGGCTTTCCAAGTTAGCTCTAATGTCCTCTTTTTTCTACATTTATCATTTGCTACTTTAAAGTAATTGCTCATAGTATGGTGTTTAGCAATTTATTTAAAGTGGGGGCATACATTGGCATTATTCTTTTTCATTTTCATGGTTCATGGTGCGGTTTTCTTATTTCATACGACATGTGTTTCTCACTTTGTGGATGACATTGGGTATGATGTCTTTCAAGAGCGTGATCTATCTTAGCATATTACATTCCTCTTAGTGGATTGACGCAAATAACTGCATCCACTAAGTTGTGAATCTTCTAGTCTTTGATTGGTCCTCTCTTGGAGACATTAGGCACAATGTTCTCTAAGTTAGAAACCTCGCATGAACTAAGAAAAAATCCTTTGAACATTTCCTATTTTGCATTTTGCATTTTTTGTTATATGACCACCTTGCATAACACAACTTGCATGCCTGTAGAGCCATCCTGTTTGTTCATGAGCTCCAAGCATACAGAGTTTTGGTTGTCTCATGAGGCTCAAAAATCATTTTGTGTGGTACCTTATTAAAGTTATTAGGAGGTATAACTTTAGTATGTTTTGAGCAGGAAGCCTAGTCCGAGGCATGAATTTCCCCATAGCCACTTATGTGTGTACATGCGAGTGCATACTAGCCATAAGTGCATGTTTCTCACCCTTTTGGACTTCTCACACAATGAACAACTAGGAGTAGCCTAGATCTGATCCACATCCTGATGGGAAAATGGTCAAAACTTGATCTAACTTTATTTTTATAGATTTTGTCTCTTTCATATTTGATAGTATATGATTGTGCTTTTTTGTTTCTTTTTATATCATTCTCATGTGTGTTCTTTTGTGCCTATGTTGGTTTGTCATGGGATCTTGATCCTGGGGGCTTGATCACCCCTCTTGATCATTATCTCATCTTACTTGCATTGGTAAAATTGGACCCCTCTTGGTGTGCATTGGTCTACTTTAGTGTGAGTTTGAAGCAAGTTCACCCTTTCACTAAAGTGGGGGCTAAATGGAGTCACAAAAAAGTAACCCTTCTTCTTTTTTTGGCTTGTTTGGGCCCTCCTTGTGATTTTGGCTTAACATTGCCTTGATTTAGTGTTGCAATGTGATTGAAACATTCACATTAAGCCTTGGTCTCCTATGAACTAATGGATTTTAATGGTACCTTACTAAAGTGTTGTGAAGTGTTGTAACACACTTTCACACTTTTCTAGGCTTTTATCAAATAATTAAACATAATACATATTTTTTTGTCAAAATTAACATTAATATTGCCTTATTTGGATTTGTGTAAAGTGTTATAACACACTTTCACACTTCTCTAGGCTTGTCATTAATAATTGGGCTTTCTTATGCTTTAATTGGCCCTATTTTGCATCCACAAGCCTCATTTATTGCATCTTTTCGAGGATAATCCCGACACCAATCAATACCCAATGATAATTCATGTGTTTTTGGCTTATGTGGCCTAGATTTAGGGATCTGGGAATCATTTTCCACCTTGGGCGAATGGGTCCCACCTGGACCTTTTCGCCCTGAACTGATTTTCACACATTTCTAGACACTTTTGGTTTTTGGTCTCATACATTATGCCTGATGGGACTCATTCGCCACCTTGGGAAAATGAGTCCTGTGTGGCCCAAAATCAAATTTAATTTAAATTTCTAATAGGATTTTATTCTCCTAGATCTGATGTCGGCTTGTAGTGTTATAATTTTGGGAATTCTTGCATAATTGAGTATAAATACACAATTCTTTCTCTCATTTTCATACCTAGCATTGAAGAGAATTCAAAAGAGAATTTGAGCATTCACAAGAGAATTCAAGTGCATCCAAGGGTATATTATCAAGCATTTCAGAGCAACATTCAACTGCTAATCATCATGTCAAGGATTCCATATATCATGTTTGTTATTGTGCTAACAATTGTGATGTAGAGTTTATGATTCAAGCAAGTGTTTCAAGAAAGATCAACATCATTCAAGAAAGAGTCAAGAACCGCATCCATTGCAGCCATTTCAAGCATATTTGCAGCACCTTATTGCTAGGGTTTAGTGAGTTGCAACATTTTATTTTGTTCATTCATCATTCTTCATTCATATTTGATTTCATTTCAAGGTTTAATTAGCAACAAGGGGTTTGACCAAGCAAAACCTATATCCACTAACCCCCCAAAATTTTCCCCTCTCCTTTGTGTGTGATTTGTAGGTCTAGGTTGTATATTTAATAAGGAGAAAGATTGGAGAAAAGTTGTCAAGTGTTCAAAATTGTCAAAGTTGTCATCAAGCCTTGGAGAATATTGGAGATCACCTACATATTGCAAATCGGAGAGTCAGATCTCGAAACCAATCAAGAAGAGCAGAGAAAACAACAAAGAGCAGAATCAACTCTTGAAGTTGTAGAAAATCCCAAGTAGATTTATTCGCCACTTATGGAAAATGAGTCCCAGTTCTAGTACATTTTTTAGGATTTTGCAGATCTAGATACCCTTTTGGCAGAAACCTGTTCCTACACAATTACCCAGAAACATGATTGATTCACCCAACTTGGTGAATGAGTCCCAATCAGCCATGAAAGTAGAGTTTCCAATGATTCAAACCTTCATTCAACCTTCTCTATTTTCCTACGTGCACACACTTTCTGTTTAACAGTTTTCTGTTGCATTTCACTCACTTTTCTAGGTCACTTAGTGTTAGTTTGCATTCAATTAGGGTTTTCCATTACATCTTGCATTTCATTATCTTTTCCAAGTCTAAATTTGGTGGTGAACCCCTCATTAGATCATATTCAATTCCTAGGACAATCCTTTTGACATATCTCTTTCACTTTTGCATTGAGATCTCTAGGGTTATCCTTGAGTGGAATTACTTTGAAATTGGGTGTGATAGTACTTAATCATGTTATTCCCCATTTTCATCAGTTCCACATGCATACTTCATTTCCCATGACTAACATCCCTACAACCACTGTGCTTAATGTTACCAGCACTATCCCTACCATCCCTAGTTCTACTCAAGCTTTGGGATGCACTTACAGAAATAGTGGAACTGCAATCCCTTCCTCTACAATACCTGTTTCCATTCCTACATACACTAGTACTCAATTTACCACCATCATTCAACCTACTAGAAATGTGAACACTTAGGTATTTCCATAGGGAATCCTTATAGTTTTGTGCCTTCAAATACATTATCTTCTCAAACATCCTCCCTCACAAATTTACAATTCACTTGTCCTCCACATACATACCTTACTCGACCTTATACCCCTCCATATTACAACAAAAATGATGCTATCATTAACACACTTATAAAAAGCATGGCATCCCTTCAACAACATGTTGCAACCCTAAATCAAAACAACAATGGTCAACCTTCACAATACATCAAAACCAATCCCCTATCCTTAGAGATGTTAAGAGAATAAATGCACAAGGTGTAGAGGTTCTTCAATTTGAGAAATATGGTGGGAAAGGAGATCCTATTAGCCATGTTTTCACTTTTACAACCCTATGTAGTGATTTCATCTTTGAAGATAAAATCTTGGCTAAACTATTCCCTAGGTCCTTGAAAGATACCACTTTAGAATGATTTTCCTCATTACCGAATAACTCAAGTCATTCATTCAATGAACTTGTTGACCCCTTTTTAAACCATTTCCAAGTGCACATGAATCCTAAAATGACCTTAGCTGATTTGATGAGATGTAAGAAAAAGGATGATGAAAAGGTTACTGACTTCATTTCACGCTACCAATTGCTTTATTCCCAAATTAACATGAAAATTCTTGATCCTCATCTTCAACAGATGTTCATTGAGAACTTAAAAACTAAGGTGCAAGGTAAGATTGGCATGATGAAATTTCCTTCCTTTGTACACTTGTGTACTACCTTTCATGATTATCAAAACTCAGTTAGTATTCATGAAACAAAACCTACCTCTAGCCATCTCGAAAAGTTTGAATCCATAAATCAAAACAATTACCAACCTTTTAGGAAATAGAATAAAGGATTTCTTCAACTAAATCCTCCTCAACCAACTCAACATGTTAATAACCAAGTGGCTATTATAAAGAAGACAAATCCTTATACATTTGGGGATCTGAATAGATAGTTTACTCCCTTACCCGATACCATCCATAACACGACATTACAACTTATAGAACAAAACATGATCTCCTTACATCCCTACTGTAAAGACTCTTGATCCTAATAAGCTTTTACCTCCGAGTTTTAGATCAAATTGCTATTGTAATTCTTCTAAAATACCCTACAACTTATCCTTAGGTTATTGTGAAATTAATTTCTGAAACACTTCTCATATCCATTCAATTTCAAACCCCTACCTATTGTTTCTACCAAAGACGTATTTACATTAAATATCTCTGCTGTAAAAAGTCTTTTGTTGAATAAAGTATTAATTTTTCTTGAACATTTCTCATCTAACAAGGAGGATGCACCTACTCCAATGTTTTGAAAATCTGGTAAATTAAAGTGGTCGCAAGAGATTTGGCATCTTTTGTTTACTTGTTTATGCCCTCTTTTTGGATTTGCTACACTTGACCATATTAGGTGATTTTCATTATGAAAGAAATTTAATTAACACGGTTCATTACTTCTTTGGTGGAGCCCACGAAAAGGTAGCCAGGAAAGGAATGTTTACTTAATAATCCAAGTCATTTATTGAACACTTTGTTCTAGCTAAAGTAAATCAAAAGAAATCAATCTGTTTGAAGCAAAGCCATTCCTTTAACACTTTATTCCAAAAGAAATAAAGAATTTCAATGCCTCGACAACAAAGAAGGTAGACAATGTGTTTTAGAAAAATTAATTAAAATATAGTAACTAAATTTTTAACAAGAAAAAACACAGCTTGCCTTGAGCCAAAAGACAATGATGCCCAAAACAAAATAGACTAAATGGCTATCTTGATAAATTGAGGATTTCGAAGGACACTATATTTCAAAACTCAGAACTTTAAAGTTTCCAAATGTAACCATTTTTTTAGGGTTTTCAATGTTGTAAATATATATTTTTATTCTACATTATACTATTTCAAAAAAATAACATAAGAAAATCAGTCAAATGTTGCATTTGAGAAAAATTTAGAAGAACCAGAATTTGACACCGTTGAAGAATATTGATAAAATAATGCATTCAAAACCCAATTTTTTAAAAAAGTGGTTTTCCAAATACATTAAGTGTTCTTAAGACAATACATACCTGAAATTGTTGGACTTAGTATGCCATCTCCAATTACCATGTAAGTACTAGGGAGATCCACTATCAACAATGCAACGTGCCAAATTTTGTGCTTTTCAAGAATCTTTTTTACCCTTGATGAAGTATTTGTCTCAATATTCCAATTTGTATGTGGAGACGTCCTCATCAACAATTTGACGGTTTGGAAAAATACTAACATTTGCATGTCGACACAATAAAGTATATAAGGAAAAATTCCCACCTACATCATCATTCAAAATTAGGGGAATTGTTAGAGTGGAAATTCATTTGCTTGACATAACATACAAAAATTTTATAGGGTTTATGCCATTCAGAAGAAGCATGCAATCTGATTTGCAAATAAAATTTATTTTGAGCATGAATAAATTAAATTGAAGTTAACTAGTATTAGGTATCTAAGATGGTACCTTCACCATTATCACCAACTCTTAGAACTATAAAGACATACTTGCTCAATGGGACCAAAGTCAGGGTCCAAAAGACAAAGGAAAAAATGCCAAAAATCTCTTCATTGGATTGTGAGTGTTGAATATCTTCTGGAAAAGTGCTCTTGTAAATATATGGAGGAGAGATACTCAAATCACCATAGACAACACCAAGGATTTGATAAGCTAGGAACAAATTGGTCTTCCAATATTGTCGAGCTGCAAAACAATCATGAATGAAAATATGCAATTGTTAGTACTGACCTTCCCAATATGAAAAGGTGTAATTCACCCTTCATAGCCTTAGATCAACAAGATAAAGCAACAACCATATATCATACCTTGAAAGACTTATAGATTCAAATAATTTCCCTTGTAGAATGAGAATAAGAGTTGATGCTTCTATCTTTACATCCTACTTGAGATACTGAGAAAAACACATTTTATCATCCTACCAAGCCATAAGATTCAAAGGAACATTATGTAACAAGGCCATCACCACTACTTAATATAGATTTATAGCAATTCCAACTCAAAAAACATACCACAATGGGATCGTCTGGAAAACCAGACAGAATAACAAAATCACATTTTGTTGATTGCAAACCACAATTGCAACTTAATTGCTAGATATCTAGAAAATTACAACTTTACTATATGCTACTGATTTTCTTCCAATTTATTCAATTTTGGAAAGAGTATACCTTAAAAAGATGTACTTGGGTATTAAAGTCCAACCTTGTTGAACTTGAAAAAACCAAAGTATACCTAAGGTCATTGACATAAGCTATAATATATAAGAAAAATTCCAAGATTCGATAAGTTTGAACCATGGGGAACATGAATAATGACAACAACACATAGATCCAATGCTTCCATGGAATTAGGAGAACTGCCACTGAACAAGTTGAACTAAGTTTAACCATTGTTCTTGAAGTCAACCATTATGGATTTTATAGTATAGAAGGACTAGAAGCATTGCAAGAATTGCTTGTAATAGGTGTGTTCTAATGTTATGTGGGCTGCAATTGTTCGGTAAAAAGAGAAAAAAGAACACACATGATTTTTCATTGTCTTTTATGAACCAAGATATAATATAACACTGAATTTTAGAGCACCTACTGGAAAACCAAAAAGCATACGAAGTTATATCCTCAAAAATTTATAACATAATTCCTTATAAATACACAAAAATCTAGTTTAGTATGTGATGCGGGAGCATCCTTGGTTCTTGGCAATCTTGCATCAACCAAAAATATTTTCATTTAGTTTTGTTCTTTTTTTGTTCTTGTTCTTGTTCAAGTTGGTAGATCCGGTAAATTTCCTCATGTTTGCTCACCAGACGGTCTCACGGATCTATGGTTGCATCATGGACATGCTCAATTTCCTTACTCCAAGTTTTCAACTTGATTGGATTTTTTTCTAGAAAGTTATCACTCTCAGATTGAGTGATAGTTTTGGAACTGACCCTAGAATAATTTCAAAACCTAACGGTTAGTTTGATAGATCGTGGATCCTTCCCGTAACTTGTGGATCCTCATAGTGTGTTTCGATATGTTTTGTGGAGTGTCCCCAACCTTAATCTTAGGTCCACACTTCATCATGGGCATCTACCATGGAAGAAATTCAAATTTGAGGCTGACCTATTCATGCACATGTTAGTTTTCCTTCATTGGAGATTGTAATGATCTTTGGCCGACATGGATGTTTCTTGACCCACATATATGATATAAATCTTGTAATGGATCATTAGGAGGGCAGTGAATCAAGATCAAGTAGATTAAGATGTATATAGAGTTTGATCTGTAATATTTTCACTCGCATGTATGAGCACTGTATTTTGAACATGTTGTATCAAGCCTATGAGATGAAGTTGTAAGCTCGGATGTGGTCGACTATATGTAATTGATGTTTCTGATGATAAAGATATGTGCATCTGTATTTGCCTCCAGATTATGTGTTTCTTTTGTTGTGTTACTCTAGCTGCATGGACTAGACTGTTCTCTTTGAGGACCCTCCTACTGTGACTGCATCACAATGGTATCAAAACGAGATTCATCCCTTGCGAGATCGTCAAAGTTTGCATACTTTTGTTGAATATTTTTTGTGGAGTGGTGGACTGAGGATTTGACCTATAGCTATAGAAGACTTGTGTAAAGATGGTAGGATGAAGAAATGGGAGAGAAAATAGAACGCATGGAAATGAAAACCCAGCTGTAATGGAGATGTTGAGATGAATTGCTGCTACATTGGAAGCAGTTGAAATGGCCTAGAGGAGAGGTTGACCAATTGATGATGTGAGTGATGAAGAAGTAGAAGAACAAGAAGAAGTTTCAAGAGAAGAGCAACCTGGCCTTGATCAGGGAGAAGAAATGTTCATAAGAGCCCTAACCAGAGTAAACACTAAACCACATTTCAATCCACCAGATTATAATGGTAAGTTGGATTCAAATGAATTACTAGATTGGATAACAAGGATGGAAAAGTACTTTGATTTTGAAGGTACCCCAGAAGATAAGAAGGTGAAACTTGCTTGTACAAAGTTGAGAGGACATGCATCCCTTTGGTGGGAACATTTGCAAACAGAAAGGCAAAGAAAAGGAAAGGAGAAGATAAGATCATGGGATCAGATGGTGAATAAGATGAAGACAAAGTTTATGCCTATTGACTATCAGATCAGTTTGTTCAAGAAGTTGTAGAATCTGAAACAAAATGAATCAAGTGTGACCGAGTATACTAAGGATTTCTATAAGTTGAAAATCAGATCTAGACATACGGAGGATGAAATTGAGCAAGTAGCCAGATATGTAAATGGTTTGAGGTTGTCTATACAAGATGAGATCAGTTTGATTAATTTGTTGAGTGTGGAAGAAGCATATCAGTGTGCCCTAAAAGCAAAAGAGAAGCTAAACAAAATACATGAGCAGAGACAAAGAGGAAGAGGTGGAAGATTTCAGAAAGGAAGAAATTTTACTAAAGGAGGAAGAGGATCTTTTCCAGATCAGAACAAGGATAAGGAGGTTAGTAATAATGAGAATTCATACTGAAGAGGAGGATATGGTGGTTACTAAAATGAAGGATATATAAAAGATAATAGAGGACAGGAGAAAAGAGTATTCAGGGGAACTTGTTTCAAATGTGTCGGAGGACATAGAGCCTTTGAATGCAAACATGGAGAGACAAGAAGAAAGATTGAGAACAATAGAAGAACAACCTTTATTGAGGAGAAACATGTTGGATCACCTAATCAACCAGAAGAAGGAGAAGTGTTGGTGAATAGGAGAGTATTGTGTCAAAGTGAATTGGAGAAGGAACCATTGCAGAGATTTTTTTTGTTTTGGACCAGATACAAGGTAGCTGGTAAATGTTGTAAAGTAATCATTGACAGTGGAAGCTCAAAGAGCCTAGCGTCTGAAGAAATGGTGACCAAATTGAAGTTGGAAAGATTGAAACACCTGAAGCCCTATCAAATAGCTTGGATCCAAGATGAGCATAAGATACTGGTAAGTGAACAATGTTTGGTGAAATTGAAGATAGGAAATTATCATGATCAAGTTTTGTGTGATATCATGCCTTTGGATGTATGCCATATTTTATTGGGAAGACCTTGGCAGTATGATAGATAGGCTATTTATGATGGGAAGAAAAACATATATACTATTGTTGCAAATGGGATGAAATAGAATTTGTTACCCTTGGAGGATTTTCCTAAAGTTGAGGTTTGTACGAATGCTAGAATTTCCTTGGTTGATGGAAGAATATTTTTGGATGGACTAGTACACGAGAACATGTGTTATTCCTTAGTGCCTAAGAAGGTGGAAGACTTGAATTATGTAGAAGGAAAACCTAAGGAGATAAAGGAATTGTTGGCAAAATATGAAGCTATCATTTCAGATAATGTACCTGATGGATTGCCACATGTAAGGAGTATTAGTCATTGCATGGATTTGATTCCTGGAGTTAGTTTACCTAATAAAGCAGCATAATGGATGATACTGATAGAAAATGAAGAATTGAATAGAAAAGTGCAAGAGTTGTTGAGAAAAGGTTTGATCAGAGAAAGCTTAATCCCTTGTGCAGTACCTACAGTGCTAGCACCTAAGAAGGATGGAGGATGGAGGATGTGTACAGACTCTAGAGCCATAAACAATATCATAGTGAAGTATAGATTTCCTTTGCCTCGGATGGATGGCATTATGGATTATTTGAGTCCAAAACTAAATACTTTGCAAAGATAGATTTGAAGAGTGGATACCATCAGATCATAATCAGAGAAGGGGATAAATGAAAGACAACGTTCAAGACAAATGAAGGATTGTATGAGTGGTTGGTGATGCCTTTTGGACTAACAAATGCACCTAGTACTTTCATGAGGTTGATGAATTAGGTATTGAGGAAATTCTTGGGTAAGTTTGTGATTGTCTATTTGGATGAAATCTTGATTTTTCAGTAAGACTAGAGAAGAACATTTGTTACATATAAGAAAAGTTTTGCAGAGGTTGAGGGAAGAGCAGTTGTTGATAAACATCAAGAAGTGTAGTTTTATGAAGGAGGAATTAGTATATCTTAGATTTGTGATATCTGTGAATGGATTGAAGATGGATCCTGAGAAGGTAAGAGAAATTGTGGAATGACCTACACCTGAAAGCATTGGAGAGGTAAGATCATTTCATGGATTGGCTAGTTTCTACCGAAAGTTCATTAGGAATTTTAGTTCTATTTGCAGCCCTATGACAAAAACAATGAGAGGAGATAGGAAGGATTTTAGATGGACATCTAGAGAAGACATAAAATTTGAGTTGTTAAAACAGAAGGTGATTGAGCAACCTATGTTGGCTTTACTAGACTTTAGTAAGGTATTTTAGGTAGACTTTGATGCAAGTGGAAATGCAATTGGAGCAGTGTTAAGTCAAGAAGGAAGACCAGTAGCTTATTTTAGTGAGAAGTTGAATAATGCAAGGAAAAGGTATTCAGTGTACGATCATGAGTTTTATGCCATAGTTCAAGCCTTGAAGAAGTGGAGACATTTCTTGTTGTCTAAGGAGTTTGTGCTGTATACCAATCATCTGGCTTTCCAATACTTGAACATTCAAGGTAAGTTAAATTAGAAACACATGAGATGGGTGGAATTCTTGCAAAGTTATACTTTTGTTTAGAAACATAGGAGTGGAAAGTAAAATAGATTTGTTGATGCTTTGAGTAGGAGAAGGAATTTATTGACATAGATGAGGATGGAGGTATTAGGTTTTGATGAATTGAAGAACTTGTATGAG
The DNA here is from genome assembly GCA_007115665.2 of Sequoiadendron giganteum. NCBI lineage: Eukaryota > Viridiplantae > Streptophyta > Pinopsida > Cupressales > Cupressaceae > Sequoiadendron > Sequoiadendron giganteum. Next base: position 462,886,827 of record CM021107.1, read on the forward strand.
GAAGACCTGGATTTTGCAGAACCTTGAAGAGCATGTAAAGAACTAGTTTTGGAGGATAGAAGTTAGTGGTTGGATTATTTCATTCAAGAGGATATGTTGTTAAGAGTAAATCATTTATGTATACCCAAAAGTTCAATGAGGGATAACTTGGTGAAAGAGAAACATAGTGAAGGATTGGCAAGACATTTTGGAATTGATAAGACAGTAGCATTGGTAAGTGATAACTACTTTTGGCCACAGGTTCGTAAGGATGTCATGAAATTTATGCAGAGTTGTTGAGTTTGTCAAGTTGCAAAAGGGAGTAGTCAAAATGTTATATTGTATAAACCTTTGATAGTACCAGAAAGGCCTTGGGAGGATATCAACATGGATTTCATACTTGGTTTTCCTAAGACACAGAGAGGTAATGATTATGTATTTGTGGTGGTAGACAAAATTTCCAAGATGGCGCATTTCATACCTTATAAGAAGACAATAGATGCAGTACATGTAGTATACTTGTTTTTCAAGGAAGTCGTCAGATTGCATGGATTACCTAGGAGTATGGTTTCAGGCAAAGATATAAAGTTTGTTGGTTACTTTTGGAGGACACTTTGGAAAAAATGTTGAAGATAGATTTGAAGTTCAGTTCTAATTTTCACCCACAAACTGATGGATAAATAGAGGTAGTGAACAAGAGTTTTGGAAATTTGATGAGATGTTTGGTTGGAGAGAAGATCAAAAGTTGGGATTTAGCCCTTGCACAAGTAGAGTTTTCCTACAATAATTCAGTGAACATGAGTAGAAGAAAGACACCTTTTGATATTTTTAATGGATTTCATCTTAGAGGTATATCAGAATTGTGAGACATCAGTAAAGAAGATAAAAGGAGTGCAGAAGCAAAGGAATTTGTAGAACATATGAATAAAATGCATACTCAAGTGAAGCAACATTTGGAAGATATGAACCAAAATATAAGGAATGAGCAGATGAAAAGAGAGGACTTAAGGAGTTAGAAGCTGGAGATGACGTGATGGTGTATTTGAGGAAGGAAATATTTATAGTTGGCACAAACATTTAGCTCAAGATGAGAAAGTTTGGACCCTATAGAATTTTGAATTTTGATTTAGGAAATGCATATGATGTAGAGTTACCAAATGACATGGGTATATCACCTATATTCAACATTGCAGATCTACATCAGTACCAAGAAGTAGAATTCAATGAAGACAGTAAAGCCAAATTGGAAGAACAACTTCCTAAACAAAAATCAGATGGGATAAAAGAGATTTTGGATGTCAGAGATGGGAGAAAGACTCATGGAAGATAGTACAAAGAATATCTTGTGAAGTGGAAAGGTAGACCAGTGAAGGATTCTTCTTGGATTTCTCAGGCTGAGGTAGACTGTATTGGTTTTCCTTTGGCCCTAGCAAAGTGAGGGACTCACTTTTCATTAACCCCAGATGTCTGATGCAGGAGCACCCTTGGTTCTTGGCAATCTTGCATCAACCAAAAACATTTTCATTCAGTTTTGTTCTTGTTCAAGTTGGTAGATCCGTTATTTCTTCATGTTTGCTCACCAGACCTCACAAATCTATGGTTTCATCGTGGACATGCTCAATTACCTTACTCCAAGTTTTTAGCTTGATTAGATCTTTTTCTTGAAAGTTATCGCTCCTAGATTGAGTGACAGTTTCAGAACTGGCCCCAAAATAATTTCAAAACCTAATGGCTAGTTTGATCGGTCGTGGATCCTTCCTATAACTTGTGCGGATCCTCACGGTGTGTTTCGATCTATTCTATGGAGTGTCCCCGACCTTAATCTTAGCTCCACACTTCATCATGTGCATCTATCGTGGAATAAATTCAAATTGGAGGCCAACCTGTTCATGCACACATTACATTTCCTTCATCGGAGATTGTAATGATCTTTGGCCGACGCGGATGTTTCTTGACCCACGGATATGATATAAATCTTGTAATGGATCATTAGGAGGGTAGTTAATCAAGATCAAGTAGATTAAGATGTATATAGAGTTCGATCTGTAAGATTTTTGCTCGCATGTATGAGCACTATATTTTGAACATGTTGTATCAGGCCTGTGAGCCAAAATTGTAATCCCAGATGTGGCCGACTATATGTAATCAACATTTCTGATGATAAGGATATTTGTATATGCATTTCCCTCCAGATTTTTTGTTGCCTCTGTTGTGTTACTCTAGCTGCATGACCCAAATTGTTCTCTTTGAGGACCCTCCTACCGTCACTGCATCAGTATGGAAGAGATAAGATTACAGAAAATTAATTATGCTAATAGTATGGAAGAGATTAAATGGAACTTGGTGCACCTATATTAATGCACTTAGGTTTCATTGAACTAAAATACAGTTCAACTAAAACGTTTGGGTGTATTTTGATGGAAAGGATGATTTCCAAAGTGACAACTCAAAAGTATTGAGTCCATGCTAGGAGTTCCTCATTTAATTATGATCATCCCATGTTAATGCAGAGTATCTTTTCTCAAATTTTTACCAGCCAAAAATAAAATGAAAAGGGCAAAAGAGCTAGAGTGTTGTTGAAGTATAATTAACGAGGAACAATAAATTATAGAGAATTCTACTAGTTTATACCATCTTAAATACAAATAGATGTGCTTATAAAAATTATTCATATTTCTAGAGAAAACTCATATTAAAACTCAGCAACAAAACTACCCTTAGAGGCTTTTTTATCACCTATTGTACCTTATCCCAAGAGGAAAATATATTAATTTATCGTGGGTATCGTTGATCCTTATGTCTGAGTCACCTACATTCCCTATAATAGTCCCATCTTAAGAAAACAAAATCTTTATCACTCGTATAAAGTTGCATCCACTGCCTATAGCCAAAACCTTATGTAGGGTACAAGCTCACACCAAGAAAAAATTAAATCATAGAATTTCAAACTTAAAAATTTCAAACCTTTGGATTTCAAATCCTATAATTTCAAACCCTAACATTTAACCAAACCCTAAAAAGTAGGGAATAGTACATGTCGATGCACCCAATTTTTGTATGCCTACTTAATTAAGCATCTAAAAATATCAGGGTTTTAGCGATACTCAATTCTTGAGTTCAAGACAAAAAAATTATAGGCTTTTAAAGAAAAAATATTGGTTGCGAGTTAAAGTTTGTTTTTAGGTATGGGGTGAGGAATGTTTCAACTACTTGAAAGTTATTTTTCCCATTATGAGACAAATTTATGGAGAAATAATCCATTAATTTAACATATAGCAACATAATTGTGTTAAAATGAAATAAAACATAACAAAAATAATCTAGCTATGTAGAGATTCCAAAAATTAAAATTCACTGAAACCATGGCAAGTGACTTACCTAAAATTTTTGCACAAATTGTGTCTTGGTGATAAAAAATAGGTAAAATTTGTAATAAAAGTAGGAAACCCTACCACAGTTGAAATGTATAATTTAAATGACGTGAACCAAAACCAATCTTCTAACAACTATTGCTTTAATCTATTCACAGTAAATGAAATATGATAATATTGGTGTTTTAGGGCTTACATAACAAGCCAGGTGCACAACGAGACCGAATTGTTGAAGATATGAATAGTGACAGGGAAAGCAAGAAAAAAGAGAAAAAAATAGTCAAAAAATGGCAGAAAATGATGAATGAGTGAGATACGTTTAATCTTCAACATTATGAACCTTGCAAATTCAAAATATTTTTTAATTACCCACTTTAATATCATATTGTCTAATTTTTATTGGTGTGACTAATTATTTGATCATTTATTTAGTGATTTATAGTTGTGTTGCTAAAAATGACTAGAATTTAGTCAATTTTAGTTGTCATGACTAAAACTTTTAGTCACGTAGGACCATTTATTTTCCAAATTCTACTAGTGACGTCTTTCATGTCTCATACCTAAAGAAGTATATACCAGTTGATACTCATGTCATTGATTGGAATGCTTTATAGGTACAAGACCCAGGATTGGTAAAAATCAAACCCATTAAGGTGCTCAGAATGTGTAAGCTTCGATTACATAACATAAAGGTTCTAAAATGGAAAGTCCAGTGGGACCAATAGGCAAAAGATTATGGTACTTGGGAAGACTATGCTGAAATAGAGAAAAAGTTTTGACATGTTTTACATGCTTTTGAGAGTTCTAGAAAATAATATTTATGTCTTATGGTTTATGCTTTATATCTATGTTTTCTACTTAAGATCATTGGGGACGATGATTCACAAGGGTGGGATATGTTACACCTCGTTTTGTATTTACCTAGTTACTATTACCAAGCTAGATGAAATACTTGCATATATGAGTGTGTTTGTAACTTTGATGGAAATAAATGTGATTATACTTTGTTTGTATGAATCATTGGAAATATAATGAATAAATGCTTGATTCAAATTGATGTTATATAAGTCTTAATTTTGAATATAGAAGTATATAATGGAAATGATTGTTTTGTGATCAACTAACTACCATTGCAAATGTGCCAAGTTGGTTGTAGGTATAGGTTCACGCCTCCGGAAGGGAGGAGAAGTATCACTCAAGAGAAGAGTTTTGGTATGGCAACCCTTAATAAGACTAACTAAGCTTTCACACACTCACTTTTAGATTGGTCAAGTCAAGTGAATAGTTATGGGAAAAAGGTAAGATACCTTGGTTTGGTTATTTGTGAACTAGGAGAGGTTTTGGTTTGATTGTGAAATCATTCTTGATTTGAGTGTTTGAGTTTATTTGTATCTTTGAGTACTTATTTATGAGTATTATTGATGAGATATATACATAGGATACATATATATGGGTGATCCCACAATAGTGAGTTACACTTTTTGGCTAAACTTGACATTGAAACCAACATTTTGAGCAAACTCTTCACTTTTTGATACTTATAGTAGGTAAATTGTTAGGAATTTGAAGATGATCCAAACTAGTGATTTGTGAGATTTCTCTATAGATTGTAAATATATATATATATATATTTTAAATAAAAATAAAATTGTTTTTTTTTTTGCATCTCCTTTCATAACTAGTTTTTAATAGTAAACAACTTTTTTAAAAAGTGTTGTGTACTTTCAATCACATAACTTTTTTTCTACAAAGGATTGAATTATGATTCTTTTGAATTTAGGTTGGTAACACTGATATTTAGGGCATCAATTTTGTTTCATAATTTTTTGTTGAATATTTTTCTTTTAATTAAGTTTTAAAGTCAAACTAATTACAATTTAGACATAGGTGCACTTTCAATCGCATAACTTTTTTTGTATTTATTGATTTTTATTTTTTATTTATTTTTGAACGAGGACATAAATATTGGTGGGTACATATTTTTCCAAAAAAAGGTTCACTAATTTACTATTTTTCAACAATAGTTTTTCACCGAACTTAATGTTCGATGAAAAACCTATGTCTAGTAAAACTAAAAAACATAATACAAATTAAAAGAAAAATATATCAAATTTATAGTTGTTAGGAAGCTTGTTTCAAGGACTACAATTATCCAACTTGATTCATCTATTTGACTCTATTTGCACCTCCAAATCGAGCTTCGAAAGTAAAAAATGTATTAATTAAGTAATTAAAAAAACAAAGTTAAAAAAGGGAGGGTTCATTAGAACCCCCCTTCTAATGAAACCCCCTTCATTAGAAGGGAGGTTCATTAGAACCCCTACAAAGTCACTAAAAGTTTCCCCAAATTAGTGATTTTTTGGTTTTTTTTCATTCAACGTGTTTTATCAACAATTTTTTAGCTTTTCCTTTTTTTTTGAATTTAAATATTAATAGTTTTTTTTAGATTTTAATATTAATAGTTATTTTTCAATTTTAATATTAACAAGTTAAGTGTAGATAAGTAGGAGGTTTCTTCCACAGCATGTCAAGTTAAGTGTAGTGTATTTTTTAAAAAAAAATTCTAAATTTCAAAATGCATGTAATGATTTTAATATTAATATTAATAGTTAAGTTTAGTTTTAACTTCTTTTTTCTATTTTTTTTGAATTTTAATATTAACATGAAGTGTAGTTTTAACTTGTTTTTTTTTAATGCATGTAATGATTTTAATATTAATATTAATAGTTAGGTGTAGTTTTAACTTGTTTTTTTCTAAGTTTTTCAAAATGCATGTTTACATATTAATCATTTTTTTAATTTTTTTCTAATATTAGTAGTTAAAATTAGTTTTAGATTTTTCTTTTCTAAATTTATGTAATGCATGCTAATCACTTCTCAGATTTTTTTTAAAATTTTTAGTTAAGTTTAGTTTTATCTTAAAATGCATGTTAATTAGTTTTTAATTTTAGGATTGAAATTATAGGGATTTTTTTTGTAAATCATTATATAAGTAAGAGAAAATCAAAGGAATTGTGAAGGATATTTAGGTTTTAGAAGACAAGTTTTGGAGAAGAGAAATAGAAAATTTTTGAAAGATATTTTTCTTCTAGAAAGCAAGTTTTGGAGGAGAAGATTCAGAAAAATTGTTAAGCGGTATTTTACAAATAAGGAGATGGGGAACAAAAAGACAAGAAAAAGTAAGACTGGACGAAAGTATTCAGCAGAATAGGAACAGAAAATACATGAAAAAATCTTGCAAAGTTATTATAGACGTAAACAAGGTATGCCAAACTTGAGCCTCTCTCAATATTATTCTTTTTGTTTCCCTTTAGAGTTTTAATCTAGTTTAGATTCACACTGAAGGTGTTACCTATTTGAAGACGAATCTTCCATCTCGAATGTCTCTTAAGCCACTTCTGATCTATCATCCTATGCCTCCATTTTTCTCAATATTTTTCCCCCTCTTAATCACTTCTCTATCATTAATAAAGTAAAACAGTGGATATACTTAATCAAGGGACAATTAATGGTATATAAATAAATACAATTTATTTTATAGATACGAAAAATATTTGTCTTATGTATTTTTTTTATATGTTAGATTATAATATTATGAAGGAGAATATATCTACAACGTTAGATTATAATTTTATGAAAGAGAATATATAAAGTAGAAGTTATCATTTCTTAAACTATCACAAGTAAATGATCCAATCCATCAAAGTTATTTAGGGGTCAAATAAAGATCAATCCTACCAAATAAAAAATAACATGTAACATCTCTCTGTCTATCCCTCTCTCTCCCTTGCTCTTTGTCTTTCCCTATTACAAACATAAAATGAACCTATTGGTAATGGAACTTGATTATCTCTTGGTTCAAATGTTTTCTTTTAGTCGTGTTTGGATGCATGTAACTGGATAAGCTATCACTTCTCCATTGAGACCTTTGTTTCACAAACATCATTTTCTAAATGACCTATCAATTGAACTCATGTACTACACAAATTATTGTAAAAAATAGACCAAAATTACCTTTAAATGACCTTCCACACACCCTCCGTGTACCAATTGCACAATTTCAAATTCTAATTAGTTTAGTTTTTAAAATTTCTAATTTAATTAGCTTTTAAATTCCTAATTTGGTTTAGATTTTTAAATTTCTAATTTAGTTAAATAACATTTTAAATTTCTAATTAGTTTAGTTTTTAAACTTTACAATCTAGTTAGCTTTTAAATTTCTAATTTACTTTAGATTTTTAGATTTCTAATTTAGTTTAGAATTTTTTCTAATTTAGTTTAGAATTTTAAATTTATAATTAGTTTAGTTTTTAAACTTTCTAATTTAGTTAGCTTTTAAATTCCTAATTTAGTTTTGATTTTTAAATTTCTAATTTAGTTTAGATTCTAATTTTAAATTTAGTTTAGATTTTTAAATTTCTTAGTTTAATTTTGATTTAAAGTTTATTAATTTAGTTTTAATTTAAGTTTCTTAATCAAGTTTTACTTTAGATAAAATTTAGATTTTATATCTTTTACAATTTAGAATTTAGAGCTAGATTCTTCTAATTTAGTTAGATTTAATTTTTTAAATTAGAAAAATATTTAGTGTATTTAGTGTATTTAGTGAATCCTAAGTTATTTGACGTGGTTTTGTGTAGGGAATCAACATACAAAAATTGAAGTAGTTGTCGAGCCAAATCTAGATCCTGGAGCAAATGAAGTTGAAGAACACATAGTTGATGTTAGGGGGGAGGCCCTAGTGCAAGGAATGGATGTTGGAGAGGGGTCAGGATCACTTCCGAATACCATCATGGAAGAGCATATGAATCTAGCTAAAGAGGTTAGGAGAAAAGTTTCTTCTAGAAAATTAGATCATTTATTTCAAATGGATATGGAAAAATTGACGTTTTATGTTGAACAACCTAAACGTACTACAAAGAGGTCAATGAACAAAATTGCAAAGCAAATAATTTCTCATTTTAGTAAACTTGATACACTTAATCAAGCCCAACTATTGTTAATTGTACTCCTTAATAAAGAGCTACAAGAGTCATTACAATTGTTGGGTGTAGATGCGAGTACAAAAAAGAGGAAAGATTCACAGCTACAAAAAGACATTGTTGATAATTTAAAAAAAGGTTTGGGTTCTATTGGGAAACAAACTCGATCAATAGATAAGGAAATTTCAAGAAGAGTCATGTTGACATTGATTTTAAGTGAAAAAATGGCCAAGAAAAGACAAATCTCTTCACTTTCTATCGAGATTAATTTTAGCAGAAAGACATTGACACAATATGCCAAAAGGAGAAAGGTTCTTGATGATAGTACCTTAGAAGGAAATTGGGCAATTATGTGTAGAGATCCTCGATCTGAAAAGATTCAAGATGTTTTTAGAAACTTCATCTCAATCTTTTGGAAGGATCACACTCGTCCTTCATGAAATAGAAGAGATGTTATCAAACACAAGATTGGGCCCAATAATATTGAATTACATACAAAAAATTGGTTAGACATAACAAAAAATGAGATGTATGTGTTGTTTTGTAATTCAAATCCACATATAAAAATTGGGCAAACAATGTTTGAAAAGTTAAAGCCATATTATGTGAAGACAAACAAGGTTTTTGAAACTTGCTGTTGTCGTCATCATATTGAATTTGATCTCTACTATCAGGTGTTTCAAAAGATTAGAGAAGAAAGTGATGGTTTTCATAATGCACCTCCTAGATGGGCAAGTTAGTTCATAGCATCCATCCTATGTGATAAATCAGATGATGATAATGCATCCAGTCAAATTAGTTGCATAAAAGGAGTTTGTGAAACATGTGGAAATTTGGCTAAACTACCTTTGAGAGATGAAGATATCGACCTAACAAAGTTAGTATCTTGCAAGAGTTACAAGTACATCAAGTTTCATACCAAAAGTGGCAAAGAATCAACAAGATTAGATTATGTAGAAGAGGAGATACCAATGAGAACATTTATGGAAAAACTTCATAAATTGATACAACCAAACATAAAACATTCTTTCTTTTCTAAGTGGTAAGCACAATAGTTTCAGACATTAAGAGATACTTTCCCACTTGGAACAGTGTTATCAGTAGTTGACTTTGCAGAGAATTACTCTTTTGTACATCAAAAAAAGATTCAATCACAATACTATTTTTCAGAGCAGATCACTATTATGGTGCAAGTGTGTTACTGACATGCACAAGTGGATTTGGATGGTGTTGAAATTTCATCTGAAGCACGAGTCATTAAGAAAGAATATCACTTCTATATTAGTGATGACAAAGAGCATGACACACTATTTGTACAACATTGCTTCAAGTTTTTTTTTGAATATTTGGCAATCAGGGGTGTCAAAATTGAAAAGAATTTTGTATGGTCAGATGGATGTGCTTCACAATTCAAATCATCAAGGCCATTTTATGCACTATGTAGATATCATCGAAATGACAACATACCACATGTTAGGAGCTTCTTTGAGAGTGGACACGGAAAGGGTGAACATGATGGTGTAGGAGCTTGCATCAAACGTACTATAAGAACACATCAAATAAAATATGAGGGAGATCACATAAAAGATGCACATGATTTTGTTGAATGGTGTCAAAAACACTTTGCATCAAATGAGGTTGGCACATCTCTAGCAACCAACCAATAAATTCCACATAGAGTGTTTTGGGAGATATCAGGTATGTTTTTGTTTGAATTTAAATCTTTAAATATACATATATGTGTACATTCAAGTTTGTTTATTTTAGTTTCAATATATTTATATTGATTACTACTTTTTAATGCAAAATTATGTTTTGTAGGTGTGGATAGAAGATCAATGCATGGATGCAAGAGAGTAGAGAAAATAAGATCGTTGCATTCCATCATGAGTATAGGTAGTTTCCCATGGACATTGCACACTAGGGATTACTCATGTTTTTGTTATGACTGTATTTTAGAAAACTATGATGACTGCAACAACCAACAACAAGGATATGTCAGTGCACGAAATTTGGTGCCACTACATGTTAGTGACACATACAATGAAAATAAAGATGAAGGCTTTCAAGACATTCCTTTGATTTCAATTGATTATGATCATATTTCAAGATTGATTAAAAAGGTATGTACATGTATATATAATTATATCATGCATGTATGAGCTTCTATAAATTTGTAGCTTAATCATTTATGAAATTTTATTTAGCTACTTTTAAAAGTAAATTTACATAAATTTAAATGATAGTGGAAATCTAATTTTTTTTACAAATTTCCATGTAATTTTGGTGTAGGAGATGCTTTTGTAGTCATAGCAGAGCCTGGAAACATAGAAGGTGTTAGTTATTATATATTGTGTTGCACAAGAGAGAGGCAGAAGCTAGCAGAATCAAAAATAAGTGATGAAATTTCTTTCCCCATAGGTTTGACTAAATAAATAGATGCGCTTACATGATTTATCTATTGAATGTATATTTTGAATATTTTGTTACTTCTATTGACCTTATAAATTTTATGTCTTACCTTCGAATGTTAGTTCCTTCAGGTTCAGTTGTAGTGCAAGGGACATATCTCAAGCAAATCAAACTTGTTCAAAATGGGATTCTTTTCATTGATTATCAACCTGAGAACAAGCTATACCATTAGAGCCACCTAGTAATTGCTACTGCCTTGTCCCTTCATCCAGTTCTACATGCACGTGGGCATTGTAAGTGGAGACTAGATAGTGATGATCATCAAGGAATATTACATGTTATTGAAGAGCGGGCTGACCCACTCAAATTGGTTTGAATAACGAGATGTGTCATAGATGGAATTGAACAATTTACTTATATTAAGAGGAAAACTGTTAGAAGAGTAATCTTTATTTGGTAAAGCTTATTCTTTAATTGTAATTATTTATTTTTTAATTCCTTTATTAAGGAATATTTGTAGCCACCTCCTTAAGAGGTTCTTAACACATTGCACTTTGTATCATTTTTAGGCATTTTGCCTCCATTAATAATATTGGGGTTTTTTCTTGTTTTTTCCCCTTATCAAATTCTTGTGTATCCTTAGCATTTGGTGGTGCTTGGTTTGGCTAATTTGTCTTTGGTAACATTTTTCCTTCAAACTATGCTCATTGGTTAGTTTTTCCCTGTGATGAATTTATCTTTCCTTTCAAAAACACTATAATTTATACATTTAAATTGACTTGATTTTGAAATGGAACACTATAATTTATACATTTAAGTTGTTACCTACAAATCTATCACTAGCAGTTGCACCAGAGGAGGTGTAATGGTTACGCCGTTTTTTTATTTATAATTTATATTTGAGATCCATATTATTGCTTGCACATATCTTGTAGATAAGAACATGCATGAGACATAACCCCTCTTAAGCCCTATAATGGATTTTATTATGAGCCATTGATCTCATCCATCTGTTGGTTTCTCCAAAAAACTAAAAATTCAAGACCACCTCTAGCCATTTAACATATCACTTCTTTATGCAGCCTTATGTTGTTGGTAAGAGCACACACCTCCATAATCCTTGAGCACAACCACCACTCTTGTGTGCAACAATGATTAGTTTGGTGAAAGCTTTGTTTGTCTTTCATTAATAGTTCATAATCCTTTGCTTAATATGAGTGTTACATCTAATCGTGGGTAAATGAGTTCATTCAATTAGTTCATTTGAATGCTCATTTTTTCATGTACACAAGTTGTTAGCTAGTTGTACGTCCTTTAAGAGCTCTTAGATAATGAACCTTGCTCCATTGTTGCTCCTCCTAACAAACTCTTATGCTAGTGGGGAATGGTTGTAGAGTTGAGTCAAAGAAAGATAAATTCTATTAAAAGAGAAGGGTTAGGTTGTTAAATTGAGTTGGGCAAAATCCAAAAAGAAGTTGAGGTCTTCAGATTGCACGTCAATGATAACATATGTCAATGAGAATAAATGTTTCTTTTAGAACATACAACTCATTACAAAAAAACACTTAAAATTGAAATTGATGTCTTCATACATACTAATAAAAAATAAACTGTTGATATATATATATGAATTGAAATTAAGACAGCTAACCATCCTCCATTTAACTTTCAAATTCTAAATTATAATTACTACACTATTTTGAAAGATTCCAAATTATACATCACACTATTAGAAAATTAAATTAAACCACCTACACTAACCGGTGAGCAATTTGTACTTCACTTCATTGTTTGACATTTTCGGTGTTTTATTGTCCGCCGACAGGTAACTGCCTCCGAACTTCGTCGGTAATTCCAAACCAGCCTACTTGTCCATTTGCATGTTTAATTCTTTTTCAATGAAGAAATATATCATCTACTTATACACGTGATTCCACTTTCGTCCAGCCCGAATGCATTTATTCTTTACTTAAGTTGGGCCTCCCTACTTGGCAAAGGCTATCCAACCCCCAAAAGGGCATGGTATGGGGCTCCTGCATACATGGTCATAAACATTCGTGCAACCTCAGATCTGTCAGAACACACCTGTGACAGTTCGTAGCCAGGGGAAAGCAAGCGGGTAGGATGTATCTGCCGAAAAAATTACCGCCAAACAGAGTATAACGACATTTTTTACAGCTGTACAAAGGAAAAGTTAAAAGTTTGTGCAAAAAAATTCTCATCCTTTTAAATGAGTAATGAGTAAATTAAATATTTTTTAAAAATAATTATGGAAATATAAAGAATATAATGGTACATTTTATGTTTATTTTAAACATTCTTATTTATTAATGAATTATTATTAATTTTACAATATAAATATTTGAGAAAGTTAGTAAATATTTTTTGTTGAGTATAAAATGAATAAATAATTTTTTTTATAAAATAAATCATACAATTTATAAAATGATGTCAAATTTTCAATTTTTAAATATATAAAATGATTAGAAGTTACTATGTTCATATTTCAATGTGTATGTTTACTAAACATTAATATATGAAAACTAAATTAAATAAATGATGATTGATGAATAAAGTTGGAAATCTAAAAATGTGTTGATTGTATATTTTTACAAATCTTTTTTTTTAATTCAATTTTAATTAAGAAACATATCTACAAAATATAATTGGATGAAATATTTGTAATTAATTTTAACATTGTGTTATATAAAAGGAAAAAATATATATATGAATATTAACATATGAAGTTACATTTCTTAAAAAATAAGATTTATTGTTTTATTGGTCAAAATTAATTTTTAATTGTTAAATAATAAATTAGATTATATTAAAAAAAAGTTGATAAAGAGTTGTTTTTTATGATTTTGAAATTTTCAAAAAATAAAAAATTAGATAGAAAAGAAAATATCAATGATAATTACTTAAACAATTGAAAAATCAATAAATAAAGCTAGAATTTTAATGGTGTTCTTTATGTTTTTGAATTTCTAAATAATTTTAAATTTATTTTATTAAATAAAATTGAAATCTTCAATCAAATTGTGCATGAGAAAGTTGAATTTTGACTTATTTTTAGCATGCAAAATTTACCTATTTTAATTTTTTCTAATCTTATAGTTTTATAGTTTATTTTCAAAATTGCTATTTATTCATCTTTGATCTTATTCCTTGCATTTTAAGTTGTTCCTATTTCAGTGGTTATATATTTTTGCTCATACACTATTATGTTTAGTTGCATCTTTTATTAGTTGCATCTTTTATGATGTTTTTTTTAATGTTTTCTCTCATTTTTTATGGTTATTTATTTTCCTTTTTCTATTTTTTTCCGGAATCCTTGTGCTTCCTTACCCTCTCTCTTTTTATCTAGTGTTAGTGTGTAATCAACCATTTTTTCTCCTCTTTCTCTAAGATTTAGTGGTATTTGATATTCCACCAAAATTTATTCTATGCTTATCTAGGGAGTGCCTACACTAAGATTAGGTTATTTTATTAAAATTTTTAATTAAAAAGGTGCCTACAATAAACTAAATTTGATTTTTAATTTATGAATTAAGTAGAACCATTATATTTGTGTATTGGTTGTATTTCATTCAAAGTATTGCTTCAATAACTTTATAAAGAGCTTCTTAGAAGAGACTAGAAATTGAAAAAAAAACACAATCAAAAAAGACATAGACATGATTTTCTTCTTTTATCTCAAGTGGATCTCCAATAAGAAATTCCTAAAAAACTTTTAATTTTTAAAAATACTTTTTAAGCATTGAAATTTCCTTAGGTGAATTAATTCATCTAAAGAATAAACACAACATTCTCTAATTAATAAATAAATTTTTTAAACTTTTGTGCCCTAAATCTTCTTTCTTAAAAAATAGTTTTCTACTAAATTGATTATTTGCATACTTAAAGTATGCCTTCAAAAGATTTCATTATTTTAAAAAGAGAAATATATCATTTCAATTGAAAAAGAAAGATATTTTTTATGTTCCTTTGTTATACTTCTTCATACGCTTTTAGAAAGAAACATAAAAAAAATTACTTCCATAATTTAATTAGATGTATAGATTTTGAATTAGATTAATTAGTTGATAAATTTAACTCATTTTTTAAAATTAAAATCCCAAAAAAATAATGTATTTAACTACATTAAGATTATTCATTAAAAAATTCTTATGGTGGAAGAATGAAGGTACATTGTACTATGGGATAGGGGATAAAATGAGTATTGGAAGGCAAAAATTGTTGATTACTTTTGAATGAAGGTCCGTTATTTGAAGTACAAATCCTATCATAGGTAAACAAGGTTCTAATGAAAGGTGTCAAAATGAAGGTTCGTTTTTCCTATTTTTAAATGTTGGACACCCAAATAGCAATAAGAAAGAGCCTTGGACTAAATACCCTTAGTTAAACCTTCAAGTTTTGTTGACTTTAGTTTTTGACAAAGAATGAGGATTTAGGGAAGTGTTTTAACAATTAAATAAAATCCTCATGCCATGAGATTTTGCAAGAACATAGCTCTTACAATAAATTTTTTTAATTGTACTCTTTTGATCATCTATGCTTCTTGCCCATTTTGTATTTGTGTATGTAGTTAATGTGAAGTTTTCACTCTTTGGATACCACAAGCCAAAATCCATTGTAGCCTTCAAATATCTAAATATCCTTTTTACTGCCTTGACATGAGTTTCATTAGGTGTTGCCTAAAATCTAGCTACCATCCTAAGTGCTTGTATTATATCCAATCTAGATGCAGTCACATAGAACAAACTACTAATCATTGACTTATACAAAGTCTGGTTTTCTAGAACAAAGTCTTGAGAAGATTTCTGACACTTGGACGAGGAGTCTACATCCATTTTGTATTGATGACCTATGCATAGACCAAAGGATTGGCCTTTCACACACTAAGGGAATACTCCCTCTTAGTTACCTCCATCTCCCCAAAAGAAGGAATCCCAAATGTATGTGTGATGGATAGAGGTGATAAATCAACCACCACCCATCATTTTGAAGTAATGATCCTTTGAGAATCCTTGTGGTAGAACTCCCTACACCTGTGGATGAGCTCGAGGTTGATTAGAGATGGTGGAAATCTTGTTGCATGTGAAATTTCACTCTTTTTTATTCTTTTGGCCATGTCAGTCTTTGGATTAGTCAGGATAGGCTCCTAAAACTCATCGATGTTGATGTGCCTGAGGTTAGTGTTTGTGTATAAGCGTGAATTTTCACCCCTAACACAAATTCCCCTTTCACCCCTTTACACTTTAGAAAATTGAAAGTGGAGGTTTAATTCCACTTAAGTACGCTGCTTGCATTCCACTTGGTACCCTGTTTGTGTGTCAGTGGGGGTGTTTCTATTGGGGATGCCCGCACAACGTGCATATGTTTACATGGTGTGCTTACATCCCTGGAAGATTCCTGTGGCTGGAGACTGCAGAGGCTTTACATTTTCTATTGGAAGTCGAAGAGTAACGTCCCTCTTTGGCTGAACGACCCAAATATGGTCATTTTTCATCTTCTCCTTCATATTCTTGACCATTCCATCCATTCTAAGGAGTTTTTTGGCAAGATCGACTTGAGCACTCTCTCCATTTCCATTCCTCCACTTTCAAGCTTTGTAGCAACATTCTTCACTCCATTGCAACAATCTACCACTCCATCACTTCAATAGTGTGAGCATAGGAGAAACACCATGACAACAAAGGCTTGAGTTCCTCTCATTCACTCCTCCACAAGCCTTGAGCGCTTTGGACAAAGGTAGTAAGCTCCTCTCATATCCTCTATCATTTAGTTGATTAAGCATGTACTATTTTGTAGTGTTTCTTGCATACGTAGCTTGTATTTCCCTTCTTTATTGTTATTTATATCATTGCAAATTTGGCTGTCCATGGAGGTGGGAACACCAATATGGGGGTCTGACTGAGGCAGGCCCCTAAACAACCCCAACACTTTCCCTCTTTGTTGTGTGCAAGTGGAGAGATCTCGAAGCAAGCTGGCGAGAGGATTGTTCTACGAAATCATCTTCGTCACCCTTGCGGTAATATACTTCTTTTATCATATCCGTATTTACCTTTCTCTTTTCTTAGTCTTGATCTTTACTTCTCGAAAGTACTAGACTAGATTGTCAGTCCTTTCTCGAGATTCCAACCTCGCTTCTCTGGTTTTCTGGCCGTATGGATGCCAACGCACCTGTGAGATGCCAGCACACCGCACTGTTGTCCTAGAACCACACTTCTATCCTCAGACAGAGAGCTACGTGAGACACAAAGTTGACTATGTAAAGTGACTCGCCTAGTCTCCCTTCATCTCTCAAGATTGCAGAATGATCGAAGGACGCATAATCCTCATCATTCTCATCCCTTCTATCCTAACCATCCTTTAAACTAAGGTAAGTTAGGTAAACCTTTCTGCTCTTGGCCTTTTGTGACCTGGGGCCTTACAGTGGTTGGTCCCCCTCTCTTACATTTTTGGTGAGCCCAATGTGAACCAACGTCTATCCATTTGTCGGCATCCTGAACTTTTTCTCATATACCTCTTGGTTGTTGTACCCTGGTGTGTTGTGAAAGTTTATGAGCTTCATGACCCAGTCTACGACCTCTGGGCATATTGTTAAAAGAAGTCTACGACACTTTCCGATGGACAAGATGAAGGTCTCCTCTAGCTTCACTACTAGTATTTTCTCTGATTCTACGGTTGGTCTATCTGCACAAGAGCACGTATTATGAGGAAAATCTAGATTTCTTGATGATACTGATTGCATCCCTACTCCTCTTATGTTGCCAACCTCTTCATCCATAGATGAGCATGAGGTCGTCCGTATCCCTTCTGAGTACATTGTTAGCCTCGATAAAGGGTTAGGTTCATTGGAAAATCACCTGGAAGGAAACCCAAAGATGGCTAGGGCTGCTAAGGTGATCAGTGAAATAAGATACATGGTGGAAAAAGACCGGATAGGTGTAGAAATCTTAGCTAGTATTGTTGGTCTGGCTGAAGCATGTGGCCCCTTGACCCTTGGTCGCATGATACGAGGTGGCCTCTTCGAGGAATGCGAGAGGCAGCTGGAGATGTCAATGCCTCCTATATCTGTGTATATGGCTAACACGGTCCCGTCAGTCAAAGTAAGCAGAAACCCTTTGGGTTTCCACTTCAACCCTTCTACCACCTCCAGTGGTGGAGAATTTGGCAAAATGATGGGTGGAGGTTTTGGCAGAGGAAAATTCAGAAGTGGGGGTGGCATTGGTGGAGGTGGCACTAGCGGAAGTCACGTGGGTGGATCTGGCGGAAGTCACACTAGTGGCAGTTGCATCGGTGGCGACTCTAGGGATGGTCATAGTGGTGGCACCGACAGAGGTCATACTGGTGGCGGTGGTATTGGTGGCAGCTCTGGTGGTAGCCATGATAGTGGTCATGGCGGTGGCTTTGGTGGTGGTTCTAGTTGTCCTATGTCTTCTAATAACCCTATTCTAAATACCCTTCTTCAGAATATGGGGAAGATGCAGAATCAACTAGCGATCCTTTCCCAGGCTTCAACCCAACCCTTCTTCCAACACAACCCATTGTCAGTTGCAATCCTAAACACTCCTTTCCCGCAAGGGATGGAGATTACCAAACTCAAGAAATACAGTGGTAAAGGGGACCCATAGAAACTTGTGTCCACCTTTAATGCCTTATGCACATAATTTTTCCATCACGATGTGTTGATGGCCAAACTATTTCCTCGATCTCTCAAAGATACAACACTAGACTAGTATTATTCTTTACCCGATAATTCCATCTTCACGTTCGATCAACTTGTGAATCAGTTCCTGCAACAGTTCCAAGCCAATATCAAACCAAAGATGACTTTCTTAGACCTTGTTAGATGCAAACAAGGGGATAATGAAAATATTACAGACTTTATAGCATGGTACCAAGCACTCTTCTCACAAATCTCGTATCTGTTATTTGATTTTGATGTACAAAAGGTCTTCATAGGGAACTTATGAAGGCCTTGGCAAGAGAAGTTCACCCTCATAAAGTATCCTTCTTTTGCACACTTGTGTGTGGCTTTATGAGAGTACCAGCAAATGGTGGTTCAATTTGGGGGTCCTCCCTCATGCTGCCATTCTGAAGGAAGATCTATTGTATCGATCTTAGGAAGAGGTAAAAATTTTGTGAATGTAGTAGCCGTTGTGGATAACAACGGCCTCAGACGTGACCAAAATTTTATGAAGCTATTGGAATCTTATTCTTCCATCTTGCAGAAGTTGGTGAAGGATAAGATCCTTAGCCTATCGCCTCCTAAACCAGTCAAAGAACCATACCCTAGCTGGTATGAAGAGAATACTTATTTTCAGTACCATTGAGTTAATAGACACGATACAAAATTTTGTATGCACCTGCGTCATGAGATACAGGATCACATTGAGGACGGTTGTATTCATCTTGATGGAGGTAAGCAAAAAATGAACAAATCAGTGGCGAAAGCTAACAGTGAATTGCAGATATACGCGGACCCATTTCCATCACATTCTGCTAACATGATTATCAATCCTACTGATTCTACTTCTCACCTTGAGGCATATGTTAACATGGTTACTATTACTCCCTCTCCCAGCCTTGTGACCGGTTCGACGGATATACCATTTACTTCACAATACATGGAAACAATTGGTAAACCTTCTCCGCTCTACATTCCTGCTCGCCTCAATGGAAACATTGTGACAAGGGTCTTGGTCGACCCTGCGAGTAGAGTGAACGTCATCACAAAGGAGACGTTACTCTTGAACTCCCTACAAATGGAGAAATATGACAAAACAAATTCCATCATCCGCACACATGATGAAATTTCTCTTAAACCCTATGGATCAATAACGTTGCCCATCCTAATTGGACCTAGGAGTGTAGACATGATCTTCAATGTCATCCCCGAGTTGGACCTATTTAGAGTGAAGCTAGGCATACCTTGGCTAACTTCCATGAATGGGATTGCCTCCTTGATTTATAAGTGTCTTAAGTTTTCCCATGAAGGTGTCATGCATGTAGTGCATGACACTGGATATCAGCTTGTGTTATCCCATGGAGGATACTTGTTGGATCAATTTTGGCCCACTCTAGTCGGTCCACTCTCACAAAGAACAAACCTACTTTACAAGAACTATGTGAAGTACAAAACTAGGGAAAAGGGATAGCCAAATTTGACCCTTCCTATAGCCGAGCTGCCAACTGCCTCCTCCTCCTGAAATGGAAAGGAGAAGCTCGCTCCCTCTCGAGCTGACTCATCCAATCCTCTCTCTTAGGAAGAGTACTGGATGAACAAGCCCAGGTTCTACCCGCTAAGTCCGATGATGCCTCCTTGGAAAAGACCCAAAGTCAGGATATCAGATCTCCCTAATGGCCCCCTAGGACCCTGGTACTATTTGTACAATAGGAAGAAATGCTCACAGAGAGAGTTTACCCCTCAACCTCTTCCTGTTCCCCCAAACACGAAAGGATCCATTTCTAAGGTGGTAGAGTCTACTCCTCCTACCATTTTTGAACCTTCCCCTCCTTCTCCCATTTAGAAGTTTGTCTTTCCACTAGAAACAACTATGGAAGATACTCCCATGGTTGAATAGGATCCTTCTGTCCCTTTGCAGATCCCAACTTCTGGTTCGAAGAGCTGCAGAAACTGCCTTGTGCACGAACATAAGCACCGATGAAAGGCTCTCCTAGCTGAGCAAGCCTCCTTACAAAAGAAGGAGGAAGCGAAGATAAAACATCTTGCTACGTCTTCCTCCTTCCCTCCTTCCGCCTCTGAATCTCTTTCAGATCCCGCTGTGAGTGCACATGTGCTTAGAAGGGTGCAAGTGTTCATCGCTCCTTCGGTGGAGTTGCCTTTGTTGAATTCCATCCCGGATATCTTGCCTTTCCCAAATCCCGTGGACATGGTGAACACTTTAGTTGTGTCCACTGTGGTTCTCTCATCTTCTCCCTTGACCCTCCTTGTTTCATCTATGGGGAGTTCACCCCCTTTGATGAAGAAGAAGGTAGAGCATGGCCCCTCCAACAATGGAGGATGTAAGAAGAGCCCACCTTCCCTGAAAGGTGGCCCCAAGTTGACTTGTTTTGTCCTAGTAACGGAACCAGTCCTAACCTCCCCTGAGTTTTTCATCACTCCTGAGTTACCCGGTGAGCCTAGCGGTGAACCTCGGGTGCAAAATCCTCCATCCACCGAGGTGAAGCATGACACTCTCGTTAAATACATGTTTAACTCGGTGGATGAGGTTCCGACCATGTCAACAATTTTTGCAAAGTTGTTGACCTTGAAACCACAAGAGTTGAGCGATGGAGACCTCACAGGTCCCTCTTCCTTGGCCCTTGTTTCGGGAGGATCAGAAGATCCTCCCCTTAACATTACACCATTGCAGGCTTGTCATCCTTCCCCCTTCGATGATCTAGAGTGGGAAGCTGATGACCTCTTGGTCAACCAGTGTTAGGGGGAGACCCTCTTCTTGATCTTTAGATTATATGTGTGTGTGTTGTGATGTGTTCCCTTGTGGTCATGATATATGTGCTTGGATGACCCTCATCACCCGTGTTGGTGCTTGGATATAGGTGTGGTGTTTGTGTTGTAAACCTTCCTCTATATGTATCTCTACTCTTCCATGTTTGTGACCGACTTTCAAAAAATTGGGGATGATTCAAAGCATTGGGAGCATTTAGGCCTCCTTCCATGTTGACCCAATTTTTTTTTTAATTTTGTCTTCCGTGCATTCTTCTTGATCTAGTTGGGGATTGATGATCTTTCACCTCTTGTCGCGATTACCTAATATATATAAATAAAGGCAGATCTGACCCAGCGAAACCAGATCCCCCTGTGCCCTTTGTGTGTGATCTACTTTCTTTTACTTTTCCATTTATATTTCTCTCATCTTTTCTTGAGTTGTCCCTCTCATGTGCAAAAATTCATTTTCTACATCACTTGGTCTTTAGAAAACTTATTTGTGGCCGAACGGATCTTTTCTCAAAGACCCTTCACACACTTCCTTGTTAGAATTATATTCTCAACTTGAAAACCTAGTGGAACATGTTTCCTTCATCATGGGTTCAAATGTAAAGAAAGGGCTTGGGAATCCTCCTCCAAAGTGAGAATGGTCTTAGTCTTCCCCTCATAGGAGCGCATCTCCTTCCTTTTGAATTCCTTGATGAAGTGAACATCTTTCAAAAGGATTCCTTGGTGATGAATCGATTCGAGAAGGAAGACGTTAAGCTTTTGAAAAGTGTGTCCCTTGAGTGGACCCCTCCTTTTCATGTTGGGTTCTTGAGGGACCCCTTCAAAAGTTTTCAACAAGTTCTATAGTGTCTAGCTCGGGGGAAGCCTGAATAGGCCGGTTTCATTTCTTCGTGTCTAGTCCAGGGGCAGCTCGGCTAGAACTACTTTGCATCCTTACGTATAGCTTGTGGGAAGCTTGACTAGATCGGCTTCACACCTCGACGTCTAGTCTGGGGGAAGCCCAACTAGACCGTCTTTGCATCTTTACGTCTAGCTTGGGGTAGCCCGAATAGACTTCACCTTTCAAATAACACATCCCTTGAGTGGACCCTCCTTCCTTTTGAAGGTTCCCAAGGGATCCCTTTGAAAGTCTTACAACTTAGCGATGGTCTGTGTGACTGTCCATTCACTGGCCTACACGGCCACTTCCTGATGTGTCCTATTATTGGGTAAACATGTCACCATCTATGACTTTGCGGAGTCCCCTTCACTCGGTCTCCCTTATGTGAGAGTTCTTGGGGGATTCCTTCCTTACAGGTTTGTGGGTCTGTAAGGTGCTTTTCTTGGTCTCCTTCATGTGAGAGTTCTTGAAGGATACCTCCCTTGTAGGACCGTGAGCATGTAAGGCACTTTCATACTTCATCTTTGTAGTTCCATGAAACTATAAAGCTCTTTCCTGCACTTCTGGGTTCGCCAGACCGTGCGCTACTTCCTTGTCGGTTTAGGTATACTTCTCTTACTCTATTACTTTCCTAATACTCTACTTTACCGAAGCAATCATCAATACTTGTGCTCGCTAAAGTAGGGAAAAAATGTATGAGCATGAATTTTCACCCCTAATGCAAATTCCCCTTTCACCACTTTACACTTTAGAAAGTTGAAAGCAGAGGTTTAATTCCACTTAAGCCCACTGCTTGCATTCCACTTGGCACCCTGTTTGTGTGTCGGTGGGAGCATTTTTGTCAAGGATGCCCACACAACATGTAGATGTCTGTGCGGCACAATTACGTCCCTGGAAGATTCCTACAACTGGAGACTGTAGAGGCGTTACATTTTCAATTGGAAGTCAAAGAGTAACGTCCCTCTTTGGTTGGGTGACCCAAATATGGCCGTTTTTCATCTTCTCCTTCATATTCTTGACCATTCCATCCATTCTAAGGAGTTTTTTGGCAAGATCGACTTGAGCACTCTCTCCATTTTCATTCATCCACTTTCAAGCTTTGTAGAAACATTCTTCACTCCATTGCAACAATCTACCACTCCATCACTCTAATAGTGCGAGTGCATGACAAAGACCATGACAACAGAGGATTGAGTTCCTCTCATTCAATCCTCCACAAGTCTTGAGCGCTTTGGAAAGAGGTGGCAAGTTCCTCTCATCTCCTCTATCGTATTCGATTGAGTAAGCACGTACTGTTTTATAGTGTTTCTTGCATACATAGCTTGTATTTCCCTTCTTTATCGTTATTTCTATCATTGCAAACTTGGCTATCCATGGAGGTGGGAACACCAATACAGGGGTTTGATTGAGGTAGGCCCCTAAACAACCCCAACACTTTCCCAATTTGTTGTGTGCAGGTGGAGAGATCTCAAAGCAAGCTGGCGAGAGGATTGTTCTACGAAATCATCTTTGTCACCCTCATAGTAATATACTTCTTTTATCATATCTGTATTTACCTTTCAATTTTCTTAGTCTTGATCTTTACTTCCCAAAACTACTAGTCCTTTCTCGGGATTCCAACCTCATTTCTCTGGTTTTTTGGCTGTATGGATGCCAGCGTACTTGTGAGATGCTAGCGCACTGCACGATCATCCCATAACCATGCTTCTATCCTCGGACAAAGAGCTACCTGAGACACAAATTTGACTTTGGAAAGTGACTCGTCTAGTCTCCCTTCAACTCTTGGGATTGCAAAATGATCGAAGGATGCGTAATCCTCATCATTCTCATCCCTTCTATCCTAACCATCCTTTAAACTGAGGTAAGTTAGGGCAACCTTTCCACTCTTGACCTTTCGTGACCTGGGGCCTTGCAATGGTTGGTCTGCCTCTCTTACAATTTGATAATCTATCCCAGTCTGAAGTAATTTTGGAGGTGACTTTCATGCCATGGAACTCAAATTTCATCTTTGTCTTTTCTTTTTCAATATTTGCTGCTTTGTCGCTCTTCCCTGCTTTCTCATTTTTTCCATAAAACTTGCAAGAACAACGTGTAATAATTTGATTTGATAAGTAAAAAGATGAGGCATTACTTTGATTGAGAAACATATCATTAATGCCCAAAATAATCATAAATGCACCAAATAATAGAAAAGAAACATCAAAATTAGCATCTTGGGATAATTTCTAGCATTTTGCAGGTTTTAAAGTTTTGTGGGCCGAGGAGTTGCATGTGCCATAGGGTTGCGAGGAAATAGGTTTTAGGTGCCATACATAATGGCACCAATGAAATGAAAAATTGCAAACAAAAACCTGCGTTGATTTTCCTACAACATGCAAAGACTTAGCAATTTTGAGGTTTAAGCAATCTAACACATGGGATATTTTCATTCAAGGCCATTCAAGTCTTTTGACTTCGAGAATTCATCAATTGGGCTCATGCAAAAAAAAATAATATGGAAGCCACTCTATTGGAAGCCGGTAATGCATATGCCAATAAATGGTGTAAATGGAATGACACTCTACAAGATGCTTCCCACAACACAATGTTTGCATTGCATAAACACTTAGATTTTTTGGTGTTAACTTCATTTTGGGCATGTGGGGAAAATGAAAAGCCAAAGGCTTGCATTTAAAGTTCATTTTATGACCCATTTAATGAATGTGGAAACATGTAATGCAAAGGCCAAGGGGGTAGAAGCCAATAAGGTTGGTGTTGTAAAATGAATTGATGTGAATGACATTCTGCAATTGGCTTCTCACAAGCCGATGACCACAATAGGTTTAAAACTTAAAGAATTTTGGGTTTGACCAATTTTAGCACACGGGGAATACAAAGGCTTAAATTTTTGTCAAAGTGATGTGGGAATGGAGAGTTAGGAACAATAGGCGATTGCACTGATACTCTGGTGCAATCATGATGGTGTTTCACGTAAAGCCTTCTGCATAGTGCGGGTTCGGTCGATGCAGGAACCATTGTCTCCCATGCCAAAATTTGGCACAGTGGACTTGGAGTTCCATAAGGAACATCCCACGATGGTTCTAAGTTTAAAGTACTAAATTCATAATGAAAACCCTCTCAAAAAGAACGATTTGCAATAAAAAAATTCAAGCGAAAAGGGAGAATCACATACATGTTGGATCCACAGGTGGAGAGAGAGAAAAGCCAGCTAAATTCAAGCACAAACCAATCTCTAACACTCATGGGAAAACCATAGTTCCTCAAACAATTTCATAATTCAAAAAGGTGAAAATGAGGGGTGGAACCCTTATATTTATAAGCAAGGGTGTATTTATTGTAGGTAGATATCTTGAACTTCACAAAAACCCTAGTTTGTGGAAACCCATGGTGTGGGTCCAGACTGATGTGGAAAAATGGAATGTGGGTGCCAAGGCTATGTGGGGCTGAAGGATGCAGTTGTTGATGTTATTGGCGTCGTCTGCATGAAATCCTATAAACAAATTTTCGTAGATGGATTTTCACACTAGTTATTTTGCAAATGGCCAGAAAGACTGGCATCCACCTGATGGCTTCCCTCCTATGGAAACCCACATGGAAACTTCCGCAAAACAACACTTAGGAAATTTTTCAAGATTTTCAAGGGGCCTCAAAATTTCAAAGGCAATGCAAACGAAAGGCCAAAAATTGAAGGTGAAACCAAAATGAAACGAACGCGAAAAAATTCGGCGCAAAAGCAAAAGTAAAAGAGGGGGTCCTTGCTTTCAATGGGGATGTGTACAAAATGCACAACAAATGCCTCAGTCAACAAAGTGTTGTGTTTGCAATCTTTGTAATTCTCTTTAAGTCATATTGTATCATGTTATGAGATACTGAATCTCATCAGGTACCTATATATTGATCTTGGATTTGGTTGGTCCTTCGGTGCTACAAGTCCTATTTGTATCTTGTCCTAGGTAGTAAGCCTTTCAACAAGTCCTTTTGGTAGTGAGCCTTATATTGTGAGTAACTCTCACTATGGTTTTTTCCTCATTGGTTTTTCCACATAGATTTTGTGTCTCCTTGTGCATGTGTGTGTTCTCATTTTCATTTGTTTACTATTGATATGTGTACTTCTATATATTTCATTGGTTAAGGTTGCTAAAATTGTTAAGGATTCTATTTTCTATAATCTTCTCTACTACTATTCTAGTTAAAGTTATATCTTTATCTAAAGGAGTTTGAGTTGTGCTAAAAGTTTCATATTTTAGAAGGGGCTAAATTTTGTGTAGACTAATTCACCCCCTTCTTAGTCTCTAAAAGTGTCCAACAATTGGTATCAAATCCAAGTTCCTTTGTACAAGCTCAACCGCTTAAGGAATTTTTTTTGAATGACATATGATGGTTCATACAAGGGTTCTAGGTTTGATGGGACTAATTAATCCTATTAAAAGATGAGGATGGAAGGACACTTGAACTTTATTAGTTTTGGTGTGTGGGAATATGTCAAAAGTGGTTATATTACTCTTACCACTCCTATCACAAATCCTTCTAAAATTAGATTGCATGAATGTAATGCTAAAGCCAAGAATGCTAATCTATGTGGATTAGCTAATTAAGAATTATTGAAGGTGATGAATTGCAAGGCTGCCAAATATTCTTTGGAGAATATTAGTAGTATTTATGAAGGATATTCCAAAGTGAACCAAGCCATCATGCATATCTTCAAGAGTAGGTTTTAGACCCTATGAATGGAAAGTGATTAAGAAATTGCAAGCTATATGCTCTAGGTCCAATAAGTTGTTATTGGCATTACTGGTCTTGGTGGAAAAGTGAAGGAAATTGAAATTATAAAGAAAGATTTGTGATCTCTCCCTAAGTCTTACAGTCACAAAGTGTCTTCCATTGAAGAATCCAAAGACTTGGATCAATATTTAGTTGAGGAAATGTATGGTACTCTTACTGCCTTTGAAATGAGAGATTTTGGCTAAGTTGCTCCAAAGAAAGAAGCTACATTCAAAGACAAAAAAAATATTGGAGATGAGGCTCGTAATCTGAATGAAGACTTTGATGATGTTGAAGCTAAATTTGGGAGGATATTGAAGAAAGGAACCGGTAAATATAAAGGAAAGTTACCTTTTAAATGTTTCAATTGTGGAAGAATAGGTCATTTTGCATCTAAGTGTCCATATAAAGAATCAGTTGATGATAATAAAATATAGATGATCAAAAGAAGTTTCTACTCTAAGGAAGAAAATTTCTCTTTTGAAGATGATGATGATGATGATTGAAATGATGAAACTTTATTCATGGCCTTGAATGGGATAAAGAACAATATTGATGAATACAAAAGGTATGGTACTATGTTGAATAAAAAAGACCACTGAAAGAGCTATGCCTATATGGACTACTTTTCACGCAAAGGAAGAGGCCAATGCCTAGGTAATTGATAGTAGTTGTTCTCATCACATTATTGGTGATAGGATTAAGTTCATCAACCTCAAGAAGGTCAATGGTGGAGCTGTTAAGTTTGGTGATGGAAATTCAACACAAATTTATAGAAAAGAAGATATAACAAGTGATGGAAAGAATAAAATTAAAGATGTCTTGTATGTCAAAGGTCTGAAGCATAATATCTTGAGTTTCAATCAAATGTGCAACAAAGGTTGCAGTCTTACATTCCATTCTAATGGATGTGAAATCAGAAAGGAAAGTTTTGAAAAAATTGTTGTTCAAAGAACAAAGACAAATGACAATGTATATCATCTAAAGGAGGCTAGTGGAAGAATCTGCCTATTGTCTCAATCTGAAGATATTTGGTTGTGGCATAAAAGGATGGGGCACATCAACTTTGGCAGCATGGTAAGGATCAACTCTTCTTATGCAGTGAGAGATTTTCTTAGAATAACCAAGCCTACAAACACATTGTGCAAAGAATGTCAGATGGGAAAGCAAACAAAAAATAGTTTTTTAAGCAAGGAGTGATTTGTTTCAATGCCATTAGAATCGATTCACATTGATGTATGAAAACCTACAAGGATAAGAAGCTGACAAGGTGAAAGGTGCTTTATGTTTCCTATAGATGATTACACTAGAAATGACTTGGGTTACTTTCTTAAAAGAGAAATCAAAAGCATTTGATAAGTTCAAAATATTTAAAGCAAAATTAGAAAATGAAATAGATGTTAGAATCAAATATTTAAGATCAAAAAAAGGAGGTGAATTTACCTCATATGAATTTGAAAATTTATGTGAAGAGAATGGAATTAGGAGACACTTATCTCGTCCTAGAACCCCTCAATAGAATGGGGTAGTTGAAAGGAAAAATAGAACCGTGCAAGAAATGGACAAAATTATGATCAAAGATGTTGACCTACTAGATGTATATTGGAGGGAGGCGGTTCATACTGCTCAAAAGAGTGTAGCTAAGGGTCAATAGAAATACAAACCATTATGAGATATGGTATGGAAGACCTCCTACTATTAAGTATTTCAGAGTTTTTGGCAGTAGATGCTACATCAAAAGAGATGAAGGTGATCTTGGAAATTTTGACTCCAAATGTGATGAAGGAATATTTATTGGTTATTCTACTAGAAGCAAGGCATATAGATTCTACAAAAAGAGACTAGGGAAGATGATTGAAAGTAAAAATGTCAAAGTAGATGAAGACTTGTGTTAGATCTCTCATGAACCTAAAGTTTACAGATCTAATATGCTTCCCTGGATTGAAGAAGAAGAAGAAGAAACTGAAGAGAACAAAGAAAGAGAACTAGAACTAGTAAAGGGTCCCAAGACTCCAACAAAATATGTATAGAAGAATCACTCTCTAGATCAGATCATTGGAGACAAGGATGAAGGTGTAATGACTAGAAGGAATTTTGCAAGAACTAGTGAACAAGTAAATATGTGCTTGTTATCAAAAGTTGAGCTTGAGAAATTTTTGGATGACAACAAAGATGGAAATTGGATAAATGAAATGGAGGATGAAATAGATTAGATTGAAAATAATCATACTTGGGAAAGGGTTCCTAGACCTATTAACAAAAATATGATAGGAATAAAGTGGGTGCTCCAGAATAAGTTGAATGAAGAAGGTGAAGTCATAAGAAACAAGGCTAGGTTATTTTGCAAAGGATATTCACAAGTAAAAGACATTGAATTTGAAGAATTTTTTTCTCTGGTATCCAAAATGGAGGCTATAAGGATGTTTCTTTCTCTTGCTACTCATAAAAACTTCAAAGTATATTAGATGGATGTCAAGTCAACTTTTTTGAATGGTGATCTAGAGGAGGAAGTATATATTGAGCAACCAGATGGCTTCCAACTATATGAAGATCAAGACATGTTTTACAGACTCAAAAAGGCTTTGTATGGTCTCAAGCAAGATCCCAGAGCTTGGTATGAATGGCTAGATAAGTATCTACATTAGAAAGGATTCTGGAAGGGTAATGCAAACAATAATCTATATATAAAAGTTAAAGAAGAAAAAATATTGATTGTAGTTGTATATGTTGATGATATTATCTTTGGTGGAGATGCTAATATGTGCAAGAAGTTTGTAGAGGAGATGCAAAAGGAATTTCAAATGTCAATGATCAGGGATCTATCTTTCTTTCTTGGTCTTCAAATTATTCAACAATATAATGACATTTTCATTTCTCGAGTCAAATATGTAAATAAAATGTAAAATAATTGGAATGGAAGATTTTGAACCTATAGGTACTCCTATGGTGACTAGTTGTCACCTAAGTAAATCAGATGAGTCTTTGGAGGTTGATTAGACTCTATAAAATTCTATGATTGGAGGGTTATAATACTTGACTACTTCTAGACCTAATATCATGCATGTGGTATGTTTGGTTCTCAGATTTCAAGCCAATCCTAAGCAATCTTATGAAAAATCTATGAAGAGGATTTTTAGATATCTAAAAGGTACTCTGAATTATGGCCTATGGTATAAAAAAGATCAAGATTTTTCTTTTAGTGCCTATACTGATGTTGATTGGGTAGGTTGTGTTGATGAACAAAGGAGTACAAGTGGAAGCACATTATTTTGGGAGATAAATTGGTCTCTTGGTTCAGTAAAAAGCAAGATTCAATATCCTTATCCACTGTAGAATCAAAAATATATTGTTACAACATCTTACTACACTCAAGTGTTGTAGATGAAGTAGAAATTGAAGGATGTGAAAGTTAATTATGATTAACCTATTATTATGCTATGTGACAATAAAAATTCAATCAACATTTATAAGAATCAAGTAATTCATTCAAGAACTAAACACATTTTAATTTGGTACCATTTTGTGAGAGAGAAAGTTGAAAAACATGAAGTAAGAATGGAGTATGTTCCTACAAAGGATTAGATTGCAGATATATTCATAAAGGATCTTTCAAAGGACACCTTTGAGTATCTAAGGAAAAATCTAGGGATCATTGTCCCTCCTTGTTCTCACTAGATGTATAGATGGTGCACCTTTCTAGGGGAGAAATTCATGTCATATCCTTTTCTCCTAGATTGATGGATGCTACCTCTTAGGGGGAGCTAGTAGTAAAGGGGAGACCTATAGTATTTGTGCCATTGTTGTAGATGTGAAGAAGAAATACTACTAGTTAAAGATGGAGCATGTGTTTTTACTTTAATAGAAGATATTTTTTCCCTTTGTTCGTAAAGTTAGAGAATATCATGCTACTTTGTACATAAATGTATGGCCCTTTGTCCTTGATGTCAAAGGGGGAGAGTAAGAAGTATGTGTTTCCATCAATGCCAAAGGGAAGGATATTTTTGATAGTTTTTGTCATTGATTTCAACACTGATGATTGTGTTTTTTTCATTGATGTCAACACTGATGGTTGTGTTGTTGTCATGGTTGGCTGTTGTTGTTAACATTGATTTCTAGGTGTAATTGAAAAGAGTTGAAGAAGTTTATGGTAGGATGTCATGCCTTATCAAAGAAGTGAAGAGTTGAAGAAGTTCATGATTGGATGCCATGCTTTATCAAAGAAGGATTGTTGATGTTCATAGAGTGCATTATTTCTATCAACAAATTTGATATGTTTAGATGAGGATTAGATGCATTAAGATGAAGATTATAATAACCATGAACAATGGTTGGAGAGATGTTCCTAAATATTTGCAATATGTCTCTTGCTATCTCCTAATGTTCTTGATAGTATATGTGTTATTGAAGAAATATTTGGTCTTTGCATGTTCCTCAAATGATTTTGGTTCAGGAAGTTGCATTGAAGTTTGTTTGGGAGAATGCTCTGCATTCCTCCGTTGTTGTAGTTCTAGTCTTATAGTTTGGTATTCAATGCTAGTTCTTTGTGTACATTGCACTTCTATCTTTTTAGGCCACCTGTTTTGTTGAGGAGAATTCTATGAATTGTATAAGGTTGGCAGTGTTGTTGATTGTTTGGACTGGTCCGTGAAATGCTCTACATTTCTCTATATTGATGTCCCTACTCTTGTGGCTTTCTGAATGTGCTCTCAACTTATGTGTAATATCTCAGTTATAATATCATATGTTTAATTTGTCTAGAATTTGTTCTACTAATGCTACATCATTCAATCATGTATCATGTGTTCCTTGAATAAAGTGTTCTATACTTGTTTGATCTATGGTGGTTATTGATTGCATGACAATATGAAAGAAGTGTACGGAAGTGAGGCTAGATGTTCAAGTAATATCCCTATGTGATATGCATGTTGCTAATTGATTGCTTTAATGATGCACTGTGTCTTGAGTTGGATTTCTAGGCTATTTGCAGATAATTGGCCAACAAAGCTTGTTCCTTTGCTTGGGTCATGTTCTTGGGGGGTTGCACCAGAAATGGAAGATATTTAATGATAGTTTTGGGTCTTGACCTATCTTGTTTACGACCGCATCAAGAAAATTCAATTGAAATATTGTTTAAGGGTCAACTAGTTATGTGATTCAAATGTTCATCCATGTGTTTCCTTGGTGCCGACTTGGGTTGATGTGCACCTATGTGTAAATTATTTTTGAATCACATTGGAAGAAGAACTAAGAGTGTTTTAGTCCTCTCTATCTTCAAGATAGGACCAAATTATGTCTTGGTGGCCAACCAATTAAATTCACTATTTATTTTTTATCTTGGCAGACCTAATTGAAGAATTGAAGTATTGTGGTGGATATAAATGCAAGATCATTCCAAATGCAACAAGATGGAGAAGTGAATAAGTATAAAAAAGTGTGTGTGTGACTCATATTAAATATCTAGTAGACATAGTGCATAAAATTGTAAGA
Source organism: Sequoiadendron giganteum (assembly GCA_007115665.2). Taxonomy (NCBI): domain Eukaryota; kingdom Viridiplantae; phylum Streptophyta; class Pinopsida; order Cupressales; family Cupressaceae; genus Sequoiadendron; species Sequoiadendron giganteum. The sequence continues at coordinate 462,919,170 of CM021107.1, forward strand.
AGAAAGATCAATTATGCTATAACACCTCAATCAACAGAGTGTTGTGTTGACAATATTTGTAATTCTCTTTAAATTATATTGTATCCTACTCTGAGATAGTGAATCTCATCATGTCCCTATATCTTTCTCCTGGAGTTGGTTGTTACTTCAGTGTTGCACATCCTATTTGTATCTTGTTGTAGCGTATAAAAATGTATCCCTTTACATTTTTACACTTTTTTTGGTCCCTCCTAATTAAAATGGACATAATTACACCTTAATAAGCCATATTTTGCATCTAAAAGCCTAATAAATTAAAAAATTTGAAGGGGAAAGCCAACAATAATTAATGCCAATACATAACACTTTAGGTCCTCCCTAGTCCTTTGAACCTAAATTTAAAATATGTTTTTAGTAGTATTTTAAGGTCCCCAAATCCATATTTCAGTGTCGGCTTGTAATATTTAAATTTCGAGAAATTAAGGATAGATACCTATAAATATAAGGTTATTTTCCAGGTTTCACTAGCATCTTTCAAGATATCTCAAGAGTATTTTGAAGAGAAATTTCACAATAGAATATTTTATGATCAAGAGAATTCAAGAGAAGATATATCAGAGTTTTATTGCAACATTCAAGATTCAATTATCATGTAAAAGTCTTCTTACATCATGCATGTTTTGGGAGCTAACATTGTGATGTAGGTTTCAAGGTCAAGTCAAGATTCAAAGCATTATTTCATGTATCAAGATCCACATCCATTGAAGTAATTTCATGCAATTTGCAGATCTACATTCAAATATTTATCTAAGGGTGTGTTGAGTGGTAACATAGCTTTGTTCATTCATCATTCCTTATTTCATGCTTTATTTCAATTCAAGGATTGATTTCCAAAATGGGGTTTGACCAAGGAAAACCCCCATTCACCAAAAGAAAACATTTTTTCTCTCTTGTGTTTGTGTTGTAGATTTAGGTTGAAGAAGAATTGAAGACCTCTTGAAGTGCAAGATTGGAAATATTGTCAAAGTTGCAAAAGTTGTCAAAGTTGTCAAATAATCGAATCTCAATTACAGATCTTATTTCTGAATTTTTGACATTGGAACCTGGACAAATCATAAGCTACAAATTAGTATCAGAGGGTCCCAAAAGTTTCTTATAAACCCTAACAAAAGACCCATTCAACCATGGGTGAATGAGTCCTAGAAAGCCTCCTGAAAGTGAATTTTGGTGATTAGTAAACATCATTTTACCCTTCTCAAATCTGTAATAAGTTTGTGTTTTATGCTAATATTGAGCTTTATATTTCTTTTTCAAGTTTGAGTTAGCATAATTAGGCTGATTTTCTATTTTTATTTTTTCTCCCAAAAGTGTTGTTTGAACTTGACCCCCATCCTCAAGCTTAAGGTAATCTAAAGATTCTCACATTGAGTTGGTTCACGTAAGGGTTGTTAGTAAATTCGTGTTGGGGATCTCATTTCCTAATGAATATAGAAAGGTAGGTCCATCATACCCCATTTGTTATCACTTCATATTGGTGAACCTACTTTTTCTATGTTTCATTTTGGTGAACTTGACTTTTGAGCATCATAAATTTCTAATTTTGGAGTCCATTTTCGACCCTAAATTGAGGATTTGAATTAATTTTCATTGCATTGCATTGATTTGCATCTCATTTAGGTTTTTTTACTTGCATTAGTTTGCATCTCATTTAGGGTTGTTTACTTGCATTAGTTTGCATCTCATTTAGGGTTCTAGGTTTGCATTTTTGCATTCTTTAAAATCTGGAAAATTCAAAAATCTTAGTAATTTTTCATATTATTTACATAACATTGCATGATCAGTTATCTACATAAAAAAATTGAATCAAAATTGCATCTCAAATTAGGTATTTTTTCTTGTCATTTAACATCATTTTGCACTTTCATTTAGACTTGATTTTCTAGAAATTTGAAACTGTAACCAACTGTTTGAACCTAGAATTTGAAAGCATACAAATCAACTCATAAATATGTAAATTAGTTTTTAAAAACCCTGAAGCAAGGCCCATTCACCCATGGGCGAATGAGTCCCTGATCAGGCCTTTTTCTGCATTTTTGAGCATCAAAAACATTGTTTCTGCATTCTGTACTCTTGCATTTAGTTTTTTGTTTTAGTTTCTAGAATTTCTATTTTCTAAAATTGTTCACATTAAGGTTAATTTATCAAATTCAATGCATTATTTGAATTCAAATTTACATTATTTTCAGATTTTTACATAGTATAATTAGAAAATTATTTGGCTTCAAATCTGAAAATTTGTAATATCTATGCATTTAAATTCATTCTTACATAATGGACATGTGTATTGGTAATGTATGGAAGTCCTTAATGTATTTAGTTGATGTCTCAAGTTGTGTGTTTGGTAATGATCCTAATGTAATAGAACTTGATCATGCTCAGCCAACCCCTAATTAATGTTCCCGTGAAGTTGACATCTTAGGTGAAGATGATAATAGCATGCATGAATTCATAAGTAATCTCCTTGAAAAACTTGAGAAAAATGCATCATTTTACCCTTCCATGCAACAACCAACATCGCCTATTATTCTACCACTAGAGATGTTTGGTCTCTTACATCTTGAGATTGAATCAGAAACCAAGCCTAAACCTCCAACCATGAGTGAACCTAATATTCTTAACCAAATCATCTATCCTACGCTAATAAAGTTACCAACACACCCATCAACCTAGAAGAGACTTATGGCCAAGGCTTTAAGATCTTAACCAAGCAAGGATGTGACATAAAAAATGAACATGCGATTCATAAGTTATAAAAAATACCAATTGAAGATACTAAAGGACTAGGATATCAAGATCCTCCTCCCTCCACATCTCACAAGGAAATAAGTGTCCTCCTTAATAATACTCAAATACCTTACAAGGATGATAGGATCATTTTAGGTCCTCCTCCTCCGAATCCATCTCAACAAGTTCCTCAAACAAGTAAGAAATCTAGACCTTATAAAGTCAAATAATTATCATTCCTACATACTAAAACATAAATTGATCAAAAAATGGAATAACTTCTCCATCTAGGATGGATTAAATTACCACCTATCAATAGAAAAAAAAGGTAAGAGTACAAACATGAATTATTGTGCATATCATAGAAATCTTGGGCATCTTATTGATGAGTGTCATGCCTTAAAGATGATATTGATTGATTTTATTCCTCCTGACAATTCTTATGACTCCATAATTAAATAGCAATTACATGAACTTTTCTCCTTGCCATGTGATAGTTGTAGGATCATAACATAATCACTATTAAATGTTTTACATTCATTACAAATAATTTTCTATATTGTAAGCAACTCATTCTCACCACTTATCTCGACTCATCCTTGTCCTGCACTTAGTGGGGGAAAGGATTTAGATAGCCATGTCCTAGTTTGGAATCTGGTGTTGTCACTTTGGCTAGTTTTCGGTCTTCCACATATGATGAACAAGATTGGGATGTCAATGAATTGCTATAGGTTGAATCACATGCACCTTACTAGTCCTTATCTTTGTTTTATTTTCATGTACTTTGTGTGATTGCATGTGCGTAATGTGATCCCTTGTATTATTTTGTTTGACATGTCTTTATGTTCATTCCTTTATTTGTACCTACATTCTTCTATATTTCATAAATATTTATCTTTTCTTTTGTCTTGTGTTTTTCTTTTGGGGATGACACAAGGCATCGAGACATTTAGGTCTCTTTCATGTTGACCAAAGATTTTTTTTAATTTTTTTCACTCTCTATTTGTCATTCTTCAAGTTCCATGAGTTATTTGGGGAATGATGACGTTTTCGAGCTCTATAATATCTTTGTAGCAAAGACAAATGCTGACCCCAAATCTGTGGATCCCTTATGTGTGATTTTGGGATTTTATTTGGGGGCGACCCCTTTTCATAACGTAGCTTCATTTGGAAACATATGTTTGACATAGGGCTTTCCAAATAAGCCCTCATGTCTTCTAATTGTTTAACATTTATCATTTGCTACTTTAAAGTAATTGCTCATAGTGTGGTGTTTGTTGCAAGTATGAAGGTGATGTCATTGATGTCAATTGGTTATCAACTAGTTTTTGTTGTCATTGATGTCATGGAAATAGGTTATTGATTGTATATGTCAAAGATATTGAGAAAATTGTAACAAAGAAGGTTTGTTGGTTTGCTCTAGGTTGTGCTCCGATATGTGTTCCTATGCTTGTGTGGTTTATATATATTGTTCATGGTTATTAATGGTTGCTATAGCTAGAATTTGGGCTTCTAGATCATCGTACAATGTGAGATATCTTCACTAGTATCTGTATTATGATTTTCTATGTATCTGGATGTGGTCTAGGAGAAATGTAGTTGCTCCATATTTCTCTGATTTGTGGTTTCAGGAATTGTGGTTCTGGAAATAAGCTGATATGATCATGTTCATGCTAATTTTGTTATCCGAAGAGATTGGATCATGTTAATATTGTGTGTGCTCAATTTTTTTATGTGTTTTACATGGGTATTGGTCGACCTTGTGTTAAAAACTACTTACGAAGCTCATGGAAGCATGTTGAGGCATGTTGGGACCTTTTTTAGGTCCTCACTAAGTGTGTTTAGGTCACCCTCATTCTAATTCCACCATAGAATGTTTTGGCACTGACCTAATTTGAATTTGTAAATGTAAATGGTGTGTGCCCAACCTTGGATGAGTTTCAAGGATTGGAGACAATGTAAATATAAGTTGAGATGTTTTTGAAACAAGAAATAGCAAGATAGATGTGAGATAGATGCAAAATAATGTGTGTGAGATGTGAGTTTGAGTAGATCAGTGCAAAATTCAAGTGGCGAGTTTTCAAAGGCAATGAGCTAAAGGTGTACTCTTTCGTTCAAGCATGTTTGCAAGTGCATGAGAAAACTATGGTGGAAATATTCATTGCATTGAGATTGTTTTATCTCTATAACAAATATCTTCTATCTTCTTTGTAATTTTGTGGTAGTGAGCCCTTCAGTTGGTTAACCCTCATTAGACAGTAAGTCCTATTTTGGCAGTGAGCCTTTGTATTTGGTTCTAGAATTCTTTATATTGTGAGCTAATCCTCACCATGGTTTTTCCCTTGTTGGGTTTTCCACGTAAATCTAGTGTTATTGTGTGTATGGTTTTGATTCTTTCAGTTTCTTCTTTTACACTTAATGATTAATCACATTATCAGAGTAAAGGATTTGTGAATGGTAATTGATCTAACCTCTAGTGGAATTTTTAAAGGTTAAATTTTCTACAAATGATTCACCCCCCCTCTCAGTTGTCTTGTTCAATAGTGTTTATCAATTTCTTTAAAGTGGGGGCATACATTGGACTTATCCCTTTGAAAATTTTGACTATACCTTATGTTTCATAGTGTGGTCTTCTTACTTCATGTGATGTGTCTTCTTCTTGGTGGTTTCATTGGGTTTTATGTCCTCTGAGAGTACGACCTTTCTTGGCATACAACATTCCTCTTATTGGTGACATGATGCATTGCATTACCTAAATTGTGAATCATTTATCCTATACTTTTCCTTTGTTAGAGACATTATGCACAATTTTCCCTAAGAGGAGACCTTACATGAACTAAGAAAACCCATTTGAACATGTCTTATCCTATTTTCATTTTGTTCATAGGTTTTAGCATAACACAACTTGCTAACATTATGAAGCTTGAAGTTACAATCCTTTTTCATGTCCACCAAGCATAACATGCATTGCTTGCTAGTGGAGCCATGTTTGTTCATAAGTGTTTAGCATAACACAACTTGCCAAGCCTTATGAAGCTTGAAGTTCATATTTTTTGGTTCCTTATCAAAGTTATTAGGGGTATAACTTTGGTATGGTTGTGTGAGCCTAAGAAGATTATCTCATTTTCCACTTTTGGGTGCTCACCTAGTGGATAATGGATTTCACTAGCCCAAGTGAGTGTGCATTGTTTGCATAGTGGATAGTGTGTTCCACTTGTAAATTTTTTTGGAAAAACAACTAAGGCTTGATCCACATTGAGTTGGACAAACATTCAAGGCTTGATCTACCCCTTTTATTTTCATTTTTATTTCTTTCTTTGCGTCTCTGACATTGTATGATTGAGTATCTTGTCATCACTGCATATATATGTTTAACATAGGCATGTGTATCCATGTTCCTTTGTTGGTTTTTACATGATATCTGAGATCTTGGGGGCTTGATCATCCTCCTTGACCTTTGTCATCTTATCCTTACAAAAATTGTACAATTAGACCTCTCTTGATTGTCTACTTTAGTGTGAGTTTGATGCAAGGTCAACCTCTCACTAAAGTGGGGGATAAATGTAGTGTAGAAAAATATATCCCTTTACATTTTCACACTTTGTTTAGATGGAATCCTAATTAAAATGGACTTAATTATACCTTAATATGCCATATTTTTTCATCTACAAGACTAATAAATTAAATTTTTGAAAGGGGAAACTTGACAATAATTAATTCCAACACATAACACTTTACCTTGAGTAATGTGTGTTCCAGGAATAGGGACCTAGGACCCATTCTCCCATGGACGAATGGGTCCTCTCTAGGCATTTGAACCTAAATTTAAAATATATTTTTGGTGGTAGTTTAAGGCCCTCGAATCCATATTTCAATGTTGACTTGTAATACTTGAATTTTGAGAAATTAAGGATACATACCTATAAATACAAGGTTATTTTCTAAGTTTCACCTAGAATTTTGAAGGTATCTAAAGAGAATTTTGAAGATAAATTTCACAATAGTAAAGTTAATGATCAAGAGAATTCAAGAGTAGATATATCAAATATTTATTGTAGCATTCAATATTCAATCATCATGTCAAATTCTTCTTGCATAATGCATGTTTTTGGAGCTAACATTGTGATCTAGGTTTCAAGGTCAAATCAAGATTCAAAGAATTATTTCAAGTATCAAGATCCACATCCATTGAAGCCATTTCATGAAAGTTACAGATCTACATTCAAAGATTTATTCAAAGGTTTTTTGAGTGGTAACATAGCTTTTTTCATTCATCATTCCTTCTTTTATACTTTATTTCAATTCAAGGTTTGATTACCAAAACAGGGTTTGACCAAGGAAAACTCCCATTCACCAAAAACAAACATTTTTTCTCTCTTGTGTTTGTGTTGCAGATTTAGGTTGAAGAAGAATTGAAGACCTCTTGAAGTGCAAGATTGGAAAAGTTGTCAAAGTTGTCAAATCATGAAATATCGCCTACATATATGATTTTTGACTTTTTGACAATAAAACCTGGATAAATCAAAAGCTACATATCAGTATCATAGGCTATCAAAAGTTGTTGAAAAACCTTGACAAAAGACCCATTCGCCCATGGGCGAATGAGTCCCATACAACCTCCTGAAAGTGACTTTTGGTGACTAGTAAAAATAATTATGCCCTTCTCAAATACACAATAAGTTTGTGGTTTGTGCTAATATTGAGATTTATATTATTTTTTCATGTTTGACTTAGCACAATTAGGTTGATTTGCTATTTTTAGTTTTTCTCCCAAAAGTGTTGTTTGAACTTGACCCCTATCCTCAAGCATAAGTAAATTGAATATTCTCACATTGAGTTGGTTCACCTAAGGGTTGTTAGTCAATTCATTGTGGGGATCTCATTTCCTAATGAATAGAGAAAGGTAGGTCCATCATACCCTCCTTTATTATCACTTCATATTGGTGAACCTACTTTTTCTATGTTTCACTTGTCCTAGGCAATGAGCTCCTTTTGGTAGTGAACCTTATATTGTGAGTTAACTCTCACCATGGTTTTTCCCTTATTGGGTTTTCCATGTGAATTTTATGCCTTTTTCCTTGTGCATGTGTGTGTGTTCTCTCATTTTCATCTCTTTACTGCATATATGTGTATTGCTATATCTTTCACATTGGTTAAGGTTTTTGAAGGTGTTAAGGATTCTATTTGCTATAATCTTCTCTACTAATACTTTGGTTAAAGTAAATGATTTGAGTTGTGATGAAAGTTTCAATTTTTGGAAGGGGTTAAGTTTTGTGTAGACTGATTTAACCTCCCCTCTTAGTCTTTAGAAGTGTCCAACAATTTAAAATACTCATAGTTCACACTATTCATTTTCCAAACTACTTCTAGATATATAATCCTTGATGGGAACCAAGTTGGAAACTTGTGGTACATAAGAATATAGAAAAATAATCTAATAATAATCTATCTCTCATGTAGGGACTAATCTCCTCAATTGTGTTCTTCAATTGGGGCTTGCTTGTAATCTAAATGTAAATAATTCTAAGAAATATTGCCCAAGTTTTGATCTATCAAAAACCAATCTCCTTAATATAGATGTGGAAAAAATTCTCAAAGATGAAATACTGAGCATCACAATTATGCTTGTCTAAGTGATAAGTCCACTATTGCACAAGCTAGAGCATCCCTTTAGGGAAATTTGGAGAATTCATTTTTACATCAAGCTTGTTGTCCCATTCTTCAACCAATATATACAAATATTATGACACAATAGTGAATACCACCTAAAGTATTTCTTTTACTTATTTCTTTACATTCTCCAAACTCTAGCATAGACACTTGGCTAGAAATATTTCACAATCATACAAATTATTCAGTAACATGCTTTGAATATGGGAAGAAAAGACCAATTCACCTTTAAAAACCATGTGTTGCACATCAATCCCCATGAACTGGCACAAAAATTGATATGTATCTTGAAATTAACCAAAAAAATATTTATAAGGAATCCATCTCTAAATCAAGAATTGGCTCCAAGTTCTATCCTTATCCCTTATATTTATAATTAATCACAAATTTAATTCTATTATTGATTTTGTGCCTATTATATTCTAAATACAACATATTCATATCCAATGGGGCCTTAGCCTCAAAATTCAAGAGGATTTTTTTTGAAGTAATTCAATACTTATTATGAATTGTTTACCACCTCAAGGATTGTATGCAATATGATCCATAGGGTTGTACATTTTTGTAATGAAATGAGGATTTATTTAGGGAATGTGGTAGTCCCCAACTATTTTAAATTGCATGATCTCTTGAAGAAAGTATTGAATAATTCACCCCCAGTTTTGGAGGTAACAAGGTCCCAAATTTCAACTTTGTGATATTCAAGTAGAGTAGTTAAAACTCCTCTACAAATGGATCTTTTAAATGATTTCACTGCCCAAGGTAGTAATTCAGTTAGTTCTTGGGTAGATTTTTGTTTGGAGAACATGATGAAATATAAGAAAAACCTAACCAACTAGGGTTTTGATTTGAATGTTTAATTAAGACTTGAAAATAATTCACAATATAATTTATCGCACTAGAAGATTCAACAATGAAAATGAGAGAAAATGAAAATACTTACTCATGTTCATCTTAAATTAGAAATATTACAACAAAAATGAAAACACTTACTCATGTTCTCTTCATGATTCTTGAAACAAACTAAATTTTCATGGCTAACTTTTGGATAGGTTGTAAATTGATGGCTCTAGTTGGTAGGCTTCTCACAAGTTACTTTAATGGGGCATATATAGTCCAGTTTTCTTTTCAATTTGACTCACCATGTAAAATAAGTTGCTCATTAATGGAGTTGAGCATGAAATTTTTTCTCATGAACAAGCATGTGGGCTAAAGCATTTGAAGGATAATTATAACTAATTGTCAATTTTTTTCTCTATTTTAGAACAATGGTATTGTAAAACTACATTGGTTCAACCTTTATGATGGGTGGGAACTCGATATGGCTAAAATACCTTGGCAAAGGAATCATATTTGTCCACTATGGTATATAGGAATCTATACTAGGTAAAATCAATGTGCTTGAAAACAACTCAAAGTGTTTTGGGTCCATTTGGTAATTGGTAGCATTGTATAGGTCCATAGTGACAAGAATAAATCCGTAAAGTGCTTTCCAAGTGGCTAAAAATGGATAGTTGTGCCACCACACCAATTTTGAATAAGCGAGCCTCTAATTAAATGACACAAAGGCCAAGACTTAAGCACATCAATAGGAAAATGCCATGTCACCAAGAGAAATTTTTTGTCAACACATGATTCAGATGGTTCATATAGGATCCTTGAAATCAAAGCCCATTTATCAAAATGTAATTTCCCAAATGTAAGATTTGATAATATTGAAAATAACCTAATATTCATGCACAAATTCAAGCACTTTTTGATCCCTAAGATCCCAAAATGAGATGGGTAAGGGCATATAGAAACTATAATATGATAAGTATTAAATCACTAGACTTGTTGACAAGCCATGCAACTAAAAATGCATGCAATTACAAATTATAAAAGTAGGGCATGGGGGCAAGCCTTCTAATCTCTCTTACAAAATCAGTGTTGCATCTAATAAAATTTGGAAGTTGAACCTTTCAAATTTAATACTCAATATTTGGTAGAGAATTTTTTCACAATTTTACATAATCAAACTATAAATTATCAATGTTTGAAACTGGTGCAGGAGCACCCATAGGTTGTATAGGAACACTAGGAACACTTTGTCTTGTGGAACACTAGGCAATCTAGTTTTGCATTTTTGGTATGTTTAAATGAAGGTCATGTTGACCATTGTGTAGGTGAGATAGAGTTAGAGGCTTAGGAACATGTCTTGATCATTAGGATAGTTTTTGGAAAAGCTTAATGAGTTTTGGAACTCTTTTTCATAGGTTTCTAGAAATTGGCAAGAAGTTGCAAAATGTTCCATTTTGCAACTTTTCCATAATATGGTTGGAGCACATGACCAAGGGGAATGAGTAACTGATTTTTTTGACCTATATAGGGTGTGCCTTGACCTGAAAGCAAGGTTGGAAGCATTTGAGTTTGTGTTGAAGTTTTGAAATCAAGAAAACAGTGGTGTTTAGTGTGAATTTTCTGGTTTTTGCTTTGAATTAGTGTGTTAATGGATTGATCATGGCACTGTGAATTGTGTAGGAAGTAGTGAAATTTTCTTTCAAGCATTGTGTGACATTAGCTAATTAATTTTTTCATTTTCAAGCTTTGTTTGTAGATAGTTTGTTTTCTTGTTAGTTGCTGGCCTGAACCAGACAGTGTTAGAAGAATGGAGGTTTAGTTCACATTCCCACCGTACAAATTATACGGCCCTTTGGGAATTGTGACTAGACTCCATGAATATATATATGGTAGGATTAGGAGTCTTTGGTAGCATTGGAAACACTGTGGGAGTCTTCTTCTAGGCGAGCCAAGAAGTGTTTGACTAGGGAAGACAAGAAGTACAGAGCACTTGATTTGCAGGGGTGTCCATTTCCTAACAAATCACGGTGTGGAGAGGGAGGGTATGAGCCTTGGAAAGGCATAGAATGGAGGAGGAAGATCCATCAATCCATCTGGTGAAAGGAACCTCTAACAGTTGCAAGGAGGTCAGGAAGAGGCCTTAAAAAGACCTAAAGTTTGCCAAATTAAGGGTTAAGCCTTTGTACGGATAGTTGAGGGTCAAGAACCCAAAAATCCTTGAGAGGTGGGCATATGGACCAGGAAACCCAAGGAAATATTGAGAGTTATTTTGGAAACTTTGGAGAACTAACCTGATTTCTCGGAGAAGGAGGCCTAATTGGGGCTCCTAGGACTAGTAGCCTTTTAGACCTAAATGAGGGTTTGGTGGAAGCAACTAGGGAATGGAGTTAGGTGGACCCTCAAGAACCCTAATAGGATGGATTGAAGTCATTGGAAACATCTCCACACCCCTACAAAGCTAAATTCAAGAATTGGGAGGATTGTAGCCTTTAAAGTGGATTAAGGGCTAGGTTAGAGTTGCAAGATTGCACCAAGGTGGACTTGGTAGGAAGAAATTTGGTGATAGGTGGGTTGGCAAAGAGAACCAGGGGATCCTAGGTTAGTAGAGATTCTAAAGGTTGCAAGGGGTGGGACAAGATACCCTAGAGGTCTTGCAAGCAAGACCTAGAGCATGAATCAGTGATTGGTTCCCCCGACCTCCCTATCAGAAACATAAATTTATTAAAGAATTTTATTTTTTTGATTAGGTATAAATATTCAAAAATATTGATAATAAATTAGATTATACTAAAATACTTGTTGTTATGTTTAGCTTGTACAAAAATTTGGATGTATGCCAAATAAATTTCAAAAGAACAAATTTTGTATGCTATCTCTTTTAAGACAAGGTGCAATAGCAACTAACTAAAATAGTGAATATTTTGAAAGTTGTGATCTTGTTAGACATGGTATCACAACTACTATAGATTAATAAAATCACCTTTCAATATTCATTCAAGCTAAAAATTATACGATGCCTAAGAAAATATTATGTGCTTCATTAATATTATACAGTAGCTACAATACCAATGGTATGGCTTGACCAAAGTATGGTACATCCCAAATACTTCAAAAAATATGTCATTCAAACTTGTTACTAGAAATATTACATGAATATTAAATGGTAAAATTGGAAACAACTATTTTAGTCACTCAAAGTTGTACAACTTTAGAATAATCATCGTGTAGAGGCGAAGGCGGAGGTTGCATTCATAAGTGTTAAGTATGCCATCGACAAAGGCTACTCCAAATTATGGATGGAAGGAGATTCTATGAATATTATTAACTATTTGCATGACACTCATTCTCCGAGCTAGAGTTTCGATCAACTCATTAGGGATACTATAATGATGCTTTAATCTTGTGATGATACTCGCGTCTCTCATGTTTATTGAGAAGGTAGCTTGTTGGTGGATTTTTTTGCCAACGAGGCTATCAGGCTAAATGAATTTCATTCGTGGGAGGAGGGTGCGATCCTTCCCGAGAAAGCCAAGAATTTATTGAGAAATGATGGCATGGGCTGAGGTGTTGCGACATTTATGGTATAGTACTTGCCTCCATTTCACACGCTTTGTGGGTGTCTTGTTGCTTTCTAGCCTTTAGTCATGTGCTTTTCGCAAGGTTTTTGTGAGTTGTGTGTTGGTTGACATGGGTGGTGAAAGGAGCCGAATCAAGCCACATTCCTATGGGGACATTTGACGTAAGGATAAACTCTAGTCTATCCTGCACCATGGTAATTTTACTTCATGCTTGGAGAGATTGCACGGGCATGACCCTAATTCCTTGACACAATTTGTTTCTTTTTGGCACAATCGAAAGCTTAGGGTTAAAGTTCTGGAAGTGGAGGTGAATGAGGATTTGGTTGCTATGGTTACTATGTTTCCAACAATTGGTAGGAAATTCTTCAAGGATATAAAGAGAAATGAAGAGGTGATGCCTTAGTTTTTTAAAGATGATGAGAGGAAACATTTAATCAAACTAGAGAGCTGGGGTTACAAGAGAACTTCCCTGAAGAATATTTGGGTGAGCGTTGTCAAGGTGTTGATGTGGTATGTGTCCTTGGAAGGGAGATTTAAGGCCAATCTTGCTCATCATTTTTATTCTCCTCAATAATTTCAGGCATGGTTTGTTCATTTATTTTCCTTTATTTTTGTTATCTTATTTGGAGGTTTCAGTGTATGCGCACCTTAAGAATAGAAAGGCCCCCGTCCTCCATGAAGGACTTATTTTACTGATTATGGAACATGTTAAGACTCTTCTCCCTACTCTTTCCATCAAGGGTAAGAAGAAGACTTTAAGTTATGAGTCTAAATCGTCGGGGGCGAAGTCCTCTTCGGAGGAGGAGGAATGGAATGAAGATGAGTAGGATCTTTCTCCTATGGTTGTGGCTACGTCTTCAAAGAAAAGGAAGGTGGGTGGTGCTAAGAGTAATAGGCAAACAAAAAGGCTTGCCCTTTCTAGGAGTGATGACATGGATGTGGGGTTGGATGATCCCTCTCCCATGTCTATGGAGGTGGCTGGTGGTAAATATGTTGTTGGTGCTGGTGGTGAGGTGGGATCATAGGACAAAGAGGTGGGTGCGGTTGAAAAATTGAGGAGGCTTTCAATGCATACTGCTAATTTGAGGAGCAAGGCCTTGGAGTTTATGAATAAGGATTCCAATAAGGTTGGTGAGGACAAAAATGTTGGTGATAAGATGGTGACCATTGTGGATTCTCCTCCACAAGATTTTCCTAAGGAGGAGGAGGAAAAAGAGAATAGGATTCAGGAAGAGGAGGATGCGGAAAAACAAGAAGCTAAACAAGAGCCTTTGAAGGTGGATCCTCTTTTCAAGGACTTTTCATATCTTGATGATGATGCAACCTCCATGTTTAATTTGTTGGATATGGTCAGAGTTGGGGGTACGAGTACCTTTAAGTTAGAAAAATGGTCTTTGCAGGAATTCAATAAGATTAAAATTAAAATAAGAGGTTTAAAGGAAAATCTTAAGAATGTTCCAAAAGGTGCAGTTCCAGACATTCTTATTGATAAAATGGTGGACCTTGAAGGGTTCTATCATGACTTTAAGTCTCTTTGTGAGGAAAGATTGTCTTCTCTGGAAGCCAAGGTGTCAAGAATAAATGTGGATATCAAAAAACTTTTGTAGGCATGTCATATTTCTATAAAGAACAACACTGACTCTTTGGAAGTCCTTTTCAGGAAAATCAGTGAACTCGGAGAAGATCAGGTTTACTTCTTTGAGCTTATGGAGAAAGAATGCGCGACAAAGGGAAAAGGTAAGAAAAAAACTAAGGATGATGATAAAGGACCCGTGATTAGAGGATTGGCTAAGTGGAAGAAAACATTTGATGTTGAGAAGAAGGAACTGCTGGATATGGTTGAAAAGCATAGGAACTAGCAGATGGAGGTGGCCAATACTCTAAGTGGCCTGAATTAGTCTTTTTCTTTGTTACTTTATGTTTCTTGTTGGGTGTAGGTTAGGTTATTTTGTTGTTTTTCTAGTTGTTGGGTGTTGTTGGCAGCTTCTAGTACAATTTTAGATCTGCACTCACCTTGTGGTGGTTTTTGGTTGTTGGGTTGTTGCTGGTGGTTTTTTTTTATTATCCTTTTGGGCAACATTTTGTGTCTTTTGTTGTAAAGGGTTTCAGGGTCCCTTCAAAATTTGTTTTTCTGCTTTTAATCAAAACATCTCATATTCTATTGAAAGTGTATGATAGACTCCAATATATATACACCAATCCTTTAATACCAAATTTATATGACTTAAAAATTATATGGTTCTAGTTAGAAATTATTCCTCATTATTCATAACATTTGCTAAATAAAATAAAATAATAAATAACCTCATACAAATTTAACAACTATAGAAAAAATCACACAACACCCTGAATATTTGAATACCAATCAAATTTAAGAATCTTCACACAACTCAAATTTGGAATTCAAATCACACCAAACTAAAACACACACCAAAAACTAGGAAATCTTCAACACATACCAAACCAACTATAAATGGAAGCAATTTTGTAGCTTTTTAGCACACCTATGGTTTCTAAATAAAAATATGATGTGGGGAAAAGGGATCTAAGGTATAAATCACACTTCTTCCTATTGAACCACCAAAAACATGTTATTTAGGGAAAGAGGATTCCCTAATGGGCTCCTAGGGTTTTTCACCTAGGAGCTAGGTTGAGAAATGGTGCCTCTTATCCACTAAGGTATTCTTGGTGAGTTCATTCAAGATTAGTGGTTTGGAATAGGTGTAATGTGTGTGAGCCTAAGTTCTATAAAGTAATGAAACGTAAACTAATAGAATGCAAATGTATTAATAACACCATGTAAAATGACCTAAGAATGACCTACAATGCATGCAAACTATGACAGAACTGAAGAAAGCAAAGATGGTGCACTTGGAAACTGAAGGTTGATGAAGAGGAGCTATGGAATCTACTGAAAATGCTGATTGGGACAATTATGCCAAGTTGGGAGACTTAGTCCTCCTCCTAGGAAACTTTGCTGGAACAGGTTTATGGAAAATGGGTATCCAAAAACACAAAAACCACTTTTTAGGCCTGGTATTGGGACTAATTTTCCAATGATGGTGACTTAGTCCACCTAGAGATTTCAATATTTTCGAGGTTGGAATCTGTAGGTACCTAATTGCACTTATGTTTTTGACAAAGACCCATGTCCAAATATTTAGAAAGTGACCTGTAAGTTGTCTTCAAACTCCCTTTAGGGTTCGTTGACTTAGAATGAGGTTGATGAGATGACGCGACCTTTTAGCACCTTACTCTTTGATTAATATGCACACAAACCTGCAAATCACACATGCAAAGAGGGGAAAAGGGTTACTGTTAGAGAATATGGGTTTGCCTTAGTCAAACCCCATGTTGGTAATCAAACCCAAAGTAATGAAATAAAATGAAAAGGGAAAGATGATTGAATAAAATGAAAGTATAATCACTCACCAAGCCCTTGTTGAAGAATTAATAAGATATTCAAGAACCAGCTCTAATGGATGTTGCTTGAAGTGCTTAGTGCTTGAATGCTTGGTTGAGAAGATAGATTGCTTGAGTACTTGTGAAGATGAAGATGTTGTATGTGAGTAAGAGATTTTGAATATATAAAATAAGGAGAAAACCCCTTATTTATACATGTGATGCCCTAATTCCCTGAAAATAACACATCATAGGTCGACCTTAGGGTTTAGGAGACAAAATCCGTTAGAAATTTGATTTAATTTTGATTTTTATGCCAAATGGGACTAAGTCACCCAAGGTGGCAACTTTGTCCACTTGGAAAAATTCAAGTGGTAGTTAGGAATTAAAAGGTGTTTAATGTTGATTAACGAGATTGTCTCCTGAAACATGCTTAATTTAGGCCTATAAGTGCATTAAGGGGCCATTTTGTCATAAGGGTTGATTTAGTGACGACAAGCCTAGGAAAGTGTGAGGGTTAGTTACAACACCTTACAACACTTTAGACTAAGGATTGGAAAGGGGTTATTTAGGTGAATTATTGTGGAAAATTCCTAAAAAAGTGAGGAAATGTGTTACAACACTTCACAAAACCCTTGTAAGAATTTGTTAAGTTCTTGTTGATTTGAAAGCGTTCAAGGCCTAATGTGAATGTGTTGGCCACATTACAACATTAGATCTAAGAAAAATCAAGCCAAAATCTAAGGGAAAAGGCCCAAATGAGTGAAAAGTGTCAAGGCTACACTTTCTTGTGACACACCTATATCACAATGGAAAGGGACTAAAATTGATCTCAAACACCCACCTAGCTATCAGCCTCAATGGAAGAGCCAAAATGGTGGATTAGGGTTCCATTCCTTTGGTGTGTGGATGATGATTTAATAATGATTAATTAAATGTTAGTTGAATTAATGTGATAATTTAAATATGTATCTAGGTTAACTATGAAAATGTGGAAAATTGTTATGATTTCATGAGAACATAGAATTGAAATCTAGAAATAAAGTTCAAAAGAATAGAGTGAAAATATAGAGGAACTTGGCATATAAATCTAAGATTGAAATGGTTGGACAAGGGTGTTGGCACTCTAGACGTGGAAGTCTAAGCACACAAAATCATAATTCAGATCTTAGTTGGTTCATGTTTGTAGGTTATTCTCCTCTAGGATCAATGTCAGAACTTTATTTATCATTGAGAAATTCCACTTTCTCTAATTTGTTGATGTGTAGTACTAGAATGCTTGATTGATAAATTAGGTCTTCAATCATTTCCCAATTTCACTTCAAATTTGTAACCTACACACAAGGAAGAGAGGAAAGGTTTGTGTCATATAGGGGTTTGCCTAAGTCAAACACCATTTTGGTATTTCTACCTCCACAATGCCTATGATAATGTAAAAGAGAGATTACCCTTGGTCGAGAAAAGTCTAAATGATAAGAAAGTGACAAATTGACAAATAGTTCAACTTACTATTGAGAACTACATTCCTTGATGGATTGAATTCATTGTACTCATCACCTTCAATGAGAAATTGATACTTCCTTTGAAGTCCTAAAAGTTTTAGTACTCACAAAATAAATGGACATGAAACATAAACAAACTCAAATGAAAACTTGATGCATTGCTAACATGATTCTTGACTGAAATAATGTTGTGATATTTTTGCTAATATTTTTGTTAGGATGCTCAATTGTTCAATCTATTCACTTTTCAAAAAAATTTAAGATTTGAAATGGTGAAAAAGACTTGTATTTATATGCAATTATTGAACTTATTGTAAATTAATTATCAACAACCAACAAATGATTTTAGATTTCAAAATGTTAAAATATCGACACCAGAATATTTTAATTGGGGCCAGAATAGGCTAGATAAGGGTGTTAGTTCCCTAGTACAAACCTATTTTGGGGCCTTAAGTATTGACAAATAAATATTAAATCCTTATTCCCAAATCAACTGTAGTTTTCCAAAGATTATTATAAAATGGGAAAACTAAATGCTCAGTTGGGTCCAAGCACATAAGGGGGAGCTAAACCTAGTGTGAAATTGTCAAGGGTGACAATTTATGATTCTACATTTAGCTCCCATTTTAGTGAAGTATGAACTTACACTCATGCTCACACTAAAGTAAGAATAAGCCAAGAAGGGTTTGTTTATCTAGACATTAAAGAGATAGGACAACATCGAATCTAAGGGATGTGCTAGCCCCCAGGATCAAGATCCTATGATCCCCAAATACATAAAGTGCAATGTAGCATGGAAACACGAAGCATGCACAACAAAGACATAAAAGCCAACACCATGAAGACAAAAATCAAACACAGTGAAGGAACAAAGAAAAAACACAAAAGATACATGGTAGACACATAACAATATAAAAAAAATAATAAAAATGAGACATAAAACAAGGTTAGTACACAAAGGAT
Organism: Sequoiadendron giganteum; assembly: GCA_007115665.2. Taxonomy (NCBI): domain Eukaryota; kingdom Viridiplantae; phylum Streptophyta; class Pinopsida; order Cupressales; family Cupressaceae; genus Sequoiadendron; species Sequoiadendron giganteum. The sequence goes on from CM021107.1 coordinate 462,937,888, forward strand.
TTGATTTGGTAAGGTAAAGAGACCCCAGTCTTAAATTTTTCTCAAATACCAAACATAATCCATCAAATATGGTGTTAGAAAAACCAGTGCCCTCGCAAGGACCAACAAGCTACATTATGCTAGGTCACTCATGAGCTACATAGATCCATTGGCTAGCAATATACATTATGATAGGTTTCCATACAATATGATGGGTTTCACAAGGCTAGAAAGTTGTGTTATTCTAGTTGTCTCATGAAATGCATGGCTCCAATAGAAAGAAAGTTGTGTTATGCTAGGTGGCCATGTAAAAATGCTCAAGTTCATGAATTAGAAAGTTGCATTATTCCACACCTATGGACTATTTTTCAAATCACACCTCAAGGTGTGCATAAAATTTTAATCTCACAGGGGACTATTTAACATCATAGGGGATGGATCACCTCAGGGGGCATACAAAATTTTAACATCATGGGGACCATTTAAAATCATATGGGATGAATCACCTCGGGGGGTGTACACAATTTTAATGTCATGGAGGACAAAATCGCCTCAAGGGGTGTACAAAAGTTAATGTCACATGGGAGGAATCATAAGGCCACACCTTAAGGCGTATTATAAATAACACCAGCACAAAGGGTTCACATTAACAATTTTGCAAGGCCATACTTTTAGGGGGTATCATGCATAACACCACTACTAAAGAGAATAATGTGGATTGAAAGATCACACCTAAGGGGATATCATACATAATATCACCACTAAAGGGAACATGATTAACATGCAAGGCCGTACCTTAGGGTATGTCATGCATAATACCAGCACTAAAGGAGCACATGAATAACATGCAAGGCCACACCTTAGGGGAAATAATGCATAATACTACCACTAAAGTGCACATGAATTTAATTATTTAGAAAATTCCACAATTGATAGGGGAATATGTGTTGCAAGTATGATTAGTTGGTGTTTTTATTGATTTGAACAAGATGGGGGAAGATTTTTGCAAGCTTATGTTTGTGTTTTCATTGATGATTGGTTGTGTTAATGCTTTGATTAGTTATATTATGTTGTCATTAGTAAGTGATATTGGTGTCAACCTCTAGTGTTGCTTTGATAAGATTCTATGTATGTATAGTTGAATTATAGTGGTGATGAGGAAGTGATGAAGATGATGAGTATGTCTCTAGTGCTTGGTTTCCAAGTTCTTTTGATAAAATTTGAATAAAAGAGGAAAATAGTGTGTTGCAAAGGTGTTTTGGTTTTGGTCCACATTATTCTATCTTAAAGATCTTCTTGTGTAGTTCAGATATGTTGATTAGAGGTGTTTAGAGGTTCTATATCTATAATTTCTTGGTTTTGTTTGTTGTGTAGAGAGAGTTGTGCTCACTAGTGTGTGAATTGTATGTTGCAATGGTTTCTGGGAGATGATTTTTCTCCACATTTCTTCATAGTTTGTTTTCTAGTCTTGTGGTTCTGGAAGTGTGTTGATAATGATCATATCTACCTATAGTCAGATTTGTTCATGGTTTGGTGCTTCAAAAGTTGGTTTCTTGAGTTATAGTGTATGGAAGGTTGTCTAAGTGTAATAGGTGTGTACATTCTTTAGGTGAAAGCTATTGTGAAGGAATTTGTTGGATTTTAGGGTGTTTGTGGAATATTCTAGATTGTATTCAAGTGTTGTGTGTGGTCCATGAGGCATCTTTGGATTTGAGGAAGCATGTACTTAAATTTTAATGGTGTTTACACTGGTTCAACTAACCTTGGGTGTTTACACTAATTATGGATTTTCTTCAATAATTGTGCAAGTGTGGTTTAGTGTAGATGTATGATTTGGGTTTGAGTTAAGATGAGGAGTGGTCCACTTTTATTCCTTTCCATTGTGGGAATGCTTAGTATTGACCTAATTTGAATTTGCACGGTTGAGGTGCATAGATGACCTTGGAGAATGTTTTTAATGTTGAAGAAGGTATAAATGAATGGTGAGTTGATGGATAATTGTGTCATGTCCTGTGTGATTCAAATTCTAGAGTTTTTAAGTGCAAATTTGTGAAGTGCAGTGTGAGCTTAATGAGCTAGACCATTGCAAGTAGTGAGAAGGTGTCTGCAATCTTCAAAAAGACATTGAATGTGTTGGTGATGATGTGGTGGATCTATTCTATTGCATTGAGATGCATTTATCACGGTAACATCCTTATTTCTTCTTTTCTATAATTTGGAAGCAAGCTTTTGGTAGTGAGCCCTTGTTTATTTTGGGAAATGATCCCTCTAACAGTGAACCTATTGTATTCAATGTTGCAGTTACTTTATATTGTGAGCTAATCCTCACCGTGTTTTTTTCCTTTTGGGGTTTTCCATGTAAATGGTGTTCTATTGTGCATGGTGTTTTTTTTAAAAAGTTTTATGTTATTTTATTTCATGTTAAATCATTCTAATAGATTAATTTTTAATTTAGTTGATGTGGATCTAAATGTTTATGAGGGTTTGAAGGTTTAATGTACAACTAATTAACCCCCCTATTAATTGTCTTGTGTGCATTCAACAATTGGTATCAGAGGAAGGCTCGTTGGAAGAAATATTAACCATTTGAGGTAGATCTAGGATGACACACAAGAGGGATGCTCCTTTGTTTGATGGATCAGACTATGGCTTCTGGAAGACATGGATGGAAGGTTTCTTGTTATCTCTTGAATTTTGAGTTTGGAAGTTTGTTGAGACTGGATATACTATTTTTGTTGGTGGTACGAAGACCGATGATGAGATCAAGGCCTATGAGAACAATGGTAAAGAAAGGAATTATCTTTTAAGTGATCTTTCTAACACTAATCTTGTGAAAGTTATGAATTTCAAATCTGCTAGAGAGATCTAGAAAAAAGTTGGAAAGTATTTATGAAGGAGATGATAAAGTTAAGCAAGCTAAGTTGCAGAATCTAAAGATCACATTTGAGAACCTGTAGATGTCTGAATATGAAAAAATTACAAGCTAAATGCATAAGGTGGACAAAGTTGTTGATTTCATCAAAGGTCTTGGTGGAAATCTTGTAGAAGAAGTGGCAAAGAAGGTATTGAGAACTCTCCCTAAATATTATAGTCATAAATTTTATGCTATCGAGGAAGTTCAAGATTTAAGAAAATATTCTAGAGATCGGTTGTAGGGTGCTTTATCTACTTTTGAAACGAGAGAATCTAGTACATGTAATGCAAAAGTTGAGAATACTTTTAAGGTTGGAAGTAAAAAAATATTGAAGAATCGGATTAGGAGGATCTTGTTGATGTTGAAGAAAACTTTGTGAGGAAAATGAAAAGGGTAATAGTAATACAAAGGTAAGATACCTTTCAAATGTTTCAATTGTCGTAAGATAGGTCATTATGATTCAAGATGTCCAAATAGAGCTTTGAATGAAAAAAAAGGGAAAACAGAGGTAAATAAATTAAGAAATGTTATTATGTTAGATAAGATGCTAGTATATATGATGATGAATTTTATTATGGGGATGATGAATATAGTGAATGCTTGTTCATGGATATTAAAGATGAAATTAATTATGCCAACTCTAAGAGATGTGTGAAGAAAAGTGCTCCAGAAATAGGTCACAATACTATAGTGATTTCTCTTCATGCTAGAAATGAGAAGAACTACTAGATTATATTTGACAGTGGATGCTCAAATCATATGACTGATCACGAAATTAAGTTTGTTAAACCTAATAAATATGAAGGAGGTCTAGTTAAGTTTGGTGATGACACATCTACTATGATATTTGGAAGAGGTTATATCAGTTTTGAAGGCAATAATAATACAAATGATGTTGTTTATGTTAAGGGTTTGAGACAATAACCTTTTGATTTTGGACAATTGTGTAGCAAATGATATAATATTATGTTTCAGGATGATGGATGCGAGATCAAAAAAATCTCCAAAACTATGGTTTTTTCTAGAAGAAGGACAAATGGAAATATTTATGCTCACTACTTTATGACTCAGATTAATGAATGCTCGCTATGGAATAGAAGAATGTGTCATATTAATTTTAATTGCCTAGTGAGGATTAGTTTAGTTTAAGTTGTGAGAGATCTACCAAGGATTACAAAGCCCATTAATATTGTCTACAAGGAATGTAAAATTGGGAAGAAAGCAAGAAGAAGTTTCAAAGTAAAAGACCAATCTACTACCGAACTATTGGAATTAGTGCATACAGACCTTTGTGGTCCTACTAGAATAAGAAGTCTTCAAGGTGACAGGTATTTCATGCTATTAGTTGGCAATTTAGATAATTTTAAAGCATTCAAATTTATGATTGAGAATGAAATAGATATGAAAATCAAGTGTTTGAGGTATGAAAGAGGTGGAGAACTCACCTCCAATGAGTAACATTTTTTGTGAGAATCATGGGATAAAGATGCATTTATCTGTTCCTAGGACTCCGTAATAGAATGAGTGGTTGAAAGAAAGAATAGGAATATTCAAGAAGTTGCAAGAAAAATGATGAAAGAAGAAAACCTATTGGAATTCCACTATAGAGAAGAAACATACTGTTGTTTACATTCGTAACAGAGTTCAAGCAAGAGAAAATAATGCAAAGAATCCCTATGAATTTTGGTATGAAAGGATTCCTACTATTCAATATTTCAAAGTGTTTGGAAGCAAATGCTATATCAGAAGAGATGAAGAAAACTTAGGAAATTTTGATACAAATTTGATGAAGGTATCTTCGTTGGATATTCTACAAGAAGCAAAGCTTTTCGGTGCTACAACAAGAGATTGGAAAATATTATTGAAAATGCAAATGTCAAAGTCGATGAAGTCTTACAAAAGAATTTTGTGGTAATAGATGGATATGAATCAAATGATTCCTCTGGTAAAGAAAATGATAGAGCTGAAGATAAGGAAAAATAAGTTTAGATTGAAGAGGAAGAAGCTCCATAAAGGATCCCTAAGACCCCTCAGTATGTGGAGAAGAATCATCCTTAAGATTAGATCATTGGTGAAAAAACCAAGGGCATTTTGACAAGAAGAAAAGATGTTATGGTTGAGGAGCAAGTAAATGTATGTTTACTCTATATAAAGTTGAACCTAAAACAATTATTGAAGCATGCAAGGATGAATATTGGATCAAGGCTATGTAAGAAGAAATAATGCAAATTGAGAAGAATCAGACTTGGGAACTTGTCCCAAGACCAACAAACAAGAATGTGATTGGAACTAAGTGGGTATTCTGGAACAAACTAAATGAGAATGGAGAAGTGGTGAGAAATAAGGCAAGGCTTGTGTGTAAGGGCTACTCACAAGTAGAAGGAATATATTTTGAGGAGAATTTATCTCTTGTGGCAAGAATGAAATATATAAAGATGTTTCTGGCTTTTGAAACACACAAATATTTCAAAGTATATCAAATGGGTGTGAAATATTCTTTCTTGAATGATGAGTTGGAAGAAGTATATATTAAACAATTAGAAGGATTTAAGTTATTAAGCAAATTGGATATAATTTATAGATTGAAAAATGCATTATATGGATTGAAGCAAGCTCCCATAGCTTGGTATGCAAGGTTGGATAGGTACTTGATACAACAAGGATTCAATAAAGGTATCACAAATAATAATCTCTATTTCAAAGTTGAAAAAGATAAAATCTTGATTGCGATTGTGTATGTTGATGATATATTTTTTGGAGGAAATGAAGCTATGTGCAAGAGATTTGCAGAAGAGATGAAAAAATAATTTGAGATGTCTATGTTTGGGGAGATGAATTTATTCCTTGGATTACAAGTCAATCGTACAAAGAAAGGTATATTCATTTCACAGTCAAAGTATGTCAAGGAAATGTTGAAGAAGTATGGAATGGAAGATTCTAAATCAGTATGTACTCCTATGATTACTGGTTGCAATCTAAGTAAGAATGATGAATTTCCTAAGGTTGGTTAGAGAAAGTATAGATCAATGATTGGAGGACTATCATATCTAACTACTACTAGATTGAATATCATGTATGCAATTTGTCTTGTGGCTATATTTCAAGAAGATCCTAAAGAATCACATGTTGCAGTAGTGAAGAGGATATTTAGATACTTGAAGGGTACTCCAAAACATGACTTGTGGTATCCAACTGCTATTGATTTTTCTTTGAGTGCTTACATAGATGCATATTGGGTAGGATGTGTTGATGACAAGAAAAGTACAAGTGGTGGTGCATTATTTCTTGGATGCAGATTGGTGTCTTAGTTGAGAAAGAAGCAAGATTCAATATCTTTATCTACTACAAAGGAAAAATATATTACAACAACATCTTTTTGTACACAAGTGTTGTGGATGAAGCAAACCTTGAAGGATATCAAAGTTGTATATGATGAGCCAATATCTATCTTTTGTGACAATACAAGTGCCATTAAAATTCCAAAAAATCTAGTGATGCACCCAAGGACAACATATCTCAATCCAATATCACTTTTTGAAAGATAAGGTTACAGAGAATAAAGTGAGACTTGAGTATGTGCCTACAAAGGATCGGGTTGATGATATATTCACCAAGGCTCTTCCTAAGGATATTTTTGATTTATCTCCAAGAGAAGTTAAGGGTCATTATCCCCCCTCTTTGAACTAGATACATAAGGATATGCATCAATCTAGTGGATTTAAATATTCATTCTTTTTTTTGGACTAATGTTGGAGGCTACCTCTAAGGGGGAGTAGGTAGTGGTTTTGTTGGTTATTTTAGTTAGGAGGAGTTAGTATTAGTACATGTTATTGTTGTCCCTTTTCAGCTATTTCAAAGGATATGTGTAGTGGTTGCTAGTTGGTACATTCTTTTGTGTGCTCCTAAGGGGGAGTATGCATAGAATTAGAGAGATAAAGGATATATGTTTCAGTTCAAAGGGAGAAAGAGATACAAATGTGTTGTCCTTTGTTGTTGATGTTAAAGAGGGAGAGAGTAATGTGAAAAAGAAAGGGAGAGAGAGTAATTTGTAAGGGGGGGAAAGAAAGACAAATAATTGATATGGAGTAGTATGTTGGTGATCAAAGTTGTTATGGTTGTTGTTGATGGTTTTTCACATCATGTGTTGTCATCAATGACAAAGGGGGAGATTATTGCAAGTATGAGTAGTTAGTGTTGTCATTTATGTCAACATAAAATATAATGACTAAAGTTGTCATTGATGTCAACTATGGGATGAAGATGTTGAGGATATTGAGAAATTTGTAAAAAAAAGGAAAACAGGTTGTGCATAGGTGATGTAGGAGCATCCATGGCTATCAGGCAATCAACATCAACCAAAAATATGTTTTAATTTTAATTTTGATCTTTTCATAATGTTGAGTAGGTTGAATAAAGTTTTAATAGATAATTTATTGTAATAATTGGCTTGATATATGTGAAAAATAAATTCTGGCCAATATTTTAGTCATCATGTCTAGTTGGCTAGTCTTGGTGGAAAAATAGGTTGTTGCATCTTGTAAAATCTAGAAGTTTCCAAAATTGGGTGTTGGATTCTTGGTGGGGAGTTATGGATTATGAAATGAAATTAATAAGGAAAGATAACCTCTCCACAAATCATGACATGCAAATTTGGGCACTAGAATTGGAGGGAGTTACAATTGCCATTTTAAGGACTCATTATGAAGGAAAAAGCTAGTGATTTTTTGGGAAAAATCAATTAATGACTTCAGTTTTCAAATTAAGGTGAATGAGCACGACTTGGTTCATGATTTTATTGATTTTTATGAGGATTTTATAGAAGAAAGTCATGGAATATGGTGAAACAAATTTATGTGCCATATTTGGAAGAATTTAATGATGAATTTTAAGCACAAACAAAAAAAATTCAAAAAGACAATTGGAGGGAAATGAAAGAGAAGATTTAGGGTGCCTATTTTGGTATCTCAAAAAGGTTTTAATCTATATACAATGGAGCCTTTAGTGTATTGAAAGGGGCAACAATCAATAGCAGCAATTTCAGAGAAAGAACTTGCAGGTTGCTCTTGAGAGTTGCACAAGAAAAAGTGTAGAAAATCAGCTTGTGAAGTGTAATGTCCCTTCTCAAACCTGATCGTGCATATGACCGTTGGCCTTTTTTCTGGAAACCCGAAGGCTAGTCGGAAGGTTAAATTAGGGTTTCCTATTTTTGAGGAGGTCTTGGCTCTGAGATGGTGGATTCAATGGCGGATTCCTTCTGGGTTTTCAGAGGGCTTCGCAGCAGTATGTTCATTTCGGCATTCAGAGCATTTTCTGGAATTTACTATTTTTAGTAAATTCTATTTTTGGCAGTATACAGGTTGGTCTCAGGTAGTTGACTTTCCCCTTCAGTTGTCTCAAGTGGCGTATTCAGTTTCGGGCTTCAGAATGCAGTTTTGGAGAGTTGAACTCATTTCACTTAAAAATAACATTATAATTTAAATGTTATTTTATCACCTTGGCCTAGTCAAATAACTTAATGTTATTTTAAAAGGTGGACTTGAAGGGTGGCGCCATCATTGAGGTTATATTAAAATTATATTGAATTTATCAAGTCAAAACTAAGCCTTAAGGAGGACGCATTTATTTAAGTGAGAAATTTAATGAAGTCAAAATTAAAGATGCTTGGAAAAGGACGCCATTTCTTGGGATTAGGGTTTTGACTTTGGAAAAGAAGTTAGGGTTTCCAGGAAGGTCCACAGAAGCTTATAAAAGACAGCCTTGGGTTCTCATTTGAGGATCTTATGTTTTATAATATTGTTATGCTGCCGGAATGGCTTTGGGATTGCTTCGAGGAATGAATGCCTCCTAGCTTGGCTCTTCTTCTTGCTTGAAAGATAGCAACTAGTTGAGAGATAGTTTGTAATAGGTTTATCTTGCATTTCAGTTGAGTATCTTGCATTTTTGGAGTTCTAGATTTGCATTTCAGTCTCATTTTGAAGTTGCTGAAGTCAAGCTGAATCTGTAGTTTCACTCATAAATCTGAAAATAAAAATACAGTCGTTCTGGGTATTGATTCATTGAGTTTCCTTGATAGGGGCGACCCTTCTTGCAAAGATTCAGATTTTAATATTGAGTGTTTATTTTTTAAAAGCAAAATCGCTTCTCTCTATTGGCCGCACCATTCTGGTCTGCCTGGCAAATGTTTAGAAAAAAGAATACTTCGATTTGTTAGCTGTTTCTTGGTCTAGTCCTCATTGCCATCATTATAGCTTTCGTTTGCATCAGGTCTCATGTCATTCTGCAAGTATTGAGTGAGTTGTGAGCATTTTAGTGGATTCTAGGGTTGCTGGTTATGCATATTACGTTGTTGTTTTGTTATATCAGTCTTGAGTAATCTGTATTTTGGTGAAGAGTTGTATCTGGAAGGTCATAATTAACCTTGGAATGATCATATCTATTATTGCAGCAGTGGAGAGCTTCTAATCTTGTTTATTGCAGGCATCTTCTGATATTTTGTAAGCTGAACAGTAGTACTGTCAGCATTTCTCTTAATCTTACTTTACATTCTGAAGCTGCATTGTATTTCTGTATATCTCCGCCATATGGTCGCCTCATTTCCACTCTGGAATTGGGTAGCACATACTTGGTGTTGAGTTTACTTTCAGCATAGTTAGCATCTCCGTCATATGGTAGCTCCCATTCCATCTTGGTTTGGAAAGCACATTCTTGACGTTGAGTTCCTTTCTGTATTTAGAGAAGAAGATCCTCTGACCATATGCTCGCCATCATCGGCGCCATCCTTGGTTAGAGTTGCTTTTTGCATAAGCAGTTTAATTCAGATCCTCTGACCAATGCTCACACCTTGCCCACATCGGGATCCTGGTGTACATTCTGTTAGAGTTGCTTTCTGCACGTTTTGGTTTATCTTCTAACCTTAACGGGTGCATTGTTTGAAATCTGTTAATTGAAAAATAAAAAAAAAATTGGTTTGGAATATTTCAGTGGTATCAGAGCCAAGATCTTGCCATCCTGTGAACAATCCGTCTATGAGTGACAGAGAAAAGAGGTACTTTGCAAGAGAAGACAAGAAGGTTGGAAAACAGTTCCAGCTTTATCAACCTCCAGAAGGTCAGACAGCTTCAGGAACCTTGAGGGCTCATTTGGAGTCTTCTCAGGAAACAGACATGGCAGAAGGTGAGAGGTCAATTGGGGGTAACGAGAGGATTACCAACAACAGAGATGACAGTGGAAAAGGGAGAGATGGGAGAGAAAGATCCATGAGTCCAGGAAAGAGATTTGAAAGAAAGATGGATGCCTTGATGGACATGGTATCTTTCATGATGGGGAAAGTGGGCCAGAACACCACTCCACAGAACAACTCAGGGCATAGAGGGGAGCATAGTGCTTCCAACCAGCATGATGAGCATGCAGCTCGGACGGTGTCAAACAACACTTACATTTCCTCCAGGCCGTTCAAACCCACCTTTTTGGCACCTGTAAACAATCAGCCAGATCCTGAAGAGAATGCTTCATTCGTGGAGCAGTTGAGACTGGGTCGTGCAGAGTATGATTCTCTACCTGCCGACATCAGGATGGATATGTCCTATAACGATTTCATGGATCATAAAAGGAAAAACAAAGGACAAGGGAGACACTATGATCAAAGAAGACCAACAAATCAAGGAGACTTGTACCAAGCTGTCAACAAGGTGACACTTCCACACTTTGATGGGAGTGATTCCAGTTCAGCCCGAGCTTGGATTCAGAAGCTGGATAACTATCTAGCTCTCAGACCTATGGCAGAAGAAGAAGCGATCAAGTTCGCTACGCTACACCTTGATGGGGTGGCGCACGAGTGGTGGTACCATGGCTTAATTACTCTAGGTCATCGGTCTATCACAACTTATGAGGAGTTCACTACTAGGCTCATTGAGAGGTTCGAGAAGAAGGATCCAGAAGTGCATTTTAGGGAGTTGGCACAGTTGAGACAGTATGGCACTGTTGAAGCCTACATAGCTGAGTTTCAAAGACTTTCAGTTATGGTCACTGGAATTACAGAAAGAAGATTAGTGATCCTATTCACTGAAGGATTGATGGAGCCACTCAAGGGTTGGATCAAAGCTTTTGATCCACCGTCCTTACAAGAAGCAATGAAAAAAGCTAGAAACATGGAGTGGGCTGCTCCCAAAGCAAAGTTTCCTTCCAAACCAGCCTTTCACAAAGGGGATAGAGGGAAAAAGTTTCATCAAAAGCCTCACCATAAGGAGTTTAAACCACAGAAACCCCATGGCTCAAGATTGGATCCAGAGACTATCAATGAACTCCGAAGGAAGGGGTTATGTTTCCGTTGTAGGGAAAAATGGTCCCAAGATCATGTGTGCCCAAAGGGTGCTAAAATTCATCAAATTGAGTTCTATACAGCTGATGAAAGCAATTCTGATTTTTCTGATCAGCAAGCTGATTTTGAGGACAGCGATGAAGAAAATACCCCAGAAGAGTCTGAAGGTGAAAAAGAAAGTGGTGGTACATTGGCTCAACTTTCGAGCTTCCAAAAGAATGAGTCCTTTAAAGTTCGTGGGATGATCAAAGGGCAACGTATTGTTGCTTTAATTGACACTGGAGCAACACATAACTTCATAGATGAAGTTGTGGTGGCAAAGAAAGGATTGCAAACAGAAGACTTTGAAGGGTTCAAAGTTATGGTTGCGGATGGGTTTCACATCTCATGCACCAAGAGGATTCCGAACATGTCAATGCAATTGGGCAATTACGAAGTCAAGGATGACTTCTACGTGGTCAATATTGGAGATACGGATGCTGTCCTTGGCATTCAATGGCTGCGATCTCTTGGAGAGATCTCTCTAAATCTGCAAACTATGGAGTTGAAATTTCAATCCGATGGAAAGAAGGTGGTGTTGAGAGGGATGTCAAATGGTGGCCCTCGGATTGTGTCATTCAAGAGGATGGCGAAGTTGATACGTCATGATCAAGTGGAGTGGGCTGCGGAGTGCATGATTCTTCCAGCTAGTCCCGCTGAAACGAAAATAGAGCATCCTCCAGATATTCAGTCTTTACTCACCAAGAAGAGTAAAGTGTTTGCTGATTTACCCCCGGGACCTCCTCCTGATCGAGGTTCAGAACACATCATAGAGCTCAAAGAAGGAGCTAAACCGGTGATCACAACTCCATATCGGTATCCAAAGAGACAAAAGGATGAGATCGAGAAGAATATTCGGGAACTTTTGGAGATGGGTTTCATACGCCCAAGCAAGAGCCCTTTTGCATCTGCAGTGGTTCTTGTGAAAAAGAAGGATGGTACCATGCGCATGTGCGTGGACTATCGTGCTTTGAACCAAAGCACAATAAAAAATAGATACCCCATTCCCAGGATAGATGAGCTCATTGATGAGCTACATGGGGCTAAGTTCTTTTCGAAGATTGATCTGAGGTCGGGTTACCATCAGATACGAATGAGGGGATCAGATGTGGAAAAGACAGCTTTCAGATGTCACTATGGACATTTTGAATTCTTAGTCATGCCATTTGGGTTGACTAACGCTCCGGCCCCTTTCAGTCTTGCATGAACCGTGTCTTTCAGAATCAGTTACGAAGGTTTGTGCTGATATTTTTTGATGATATTCTGATCTACAGCAAGACTTGGGAGGATCACCTCAAGCACTTGGAGGATGTGCTTAGTATCATGGAATCTGAGAGCTTATTTGCCAAAGCTTCCAAATGTGAATTTGGAATGGTGGAGTTACTGTACCTTGGCCACATAATCAGTGCTGAGGGAGTAAAGGTGGATCCGGAAAAAATCAAAGCAGTAGTTGATTGGCCACCTCCTGAGAGCTTGACCCAGTTGAAAGGTTTTCTGGGTCTTTGTGGATTTTATCGGAGATTCGTAAAGGGGTATTCACAGAATGCTGCTCCCCTTACTGATCTCACCAAAAAGGGAGCCTTTGCTTGGTCAGAAAAGGCTCAAATTGTGTTTGATAAATTCAAGAAGATCATGAGTTCGTGTCCAGTCTTGGCTATCCCGATTTCTCCAAGCCATTCGAGCTGCAATGTGATGCTTCAGGTGAAGGAGTGGGGGCTGTCCTGATGCAAGACAAACACCCTATCGTGTTTGAAAGTAGAAAGTTACGGGGTGTGGAGAGGACATACTCAATCTATGATAAAGAAATGCTTGCTATTATGCATGCATTAGCCAAGTTCAGGCAGTACTTGGTGGGGAATAAATTCGTAGTTAAGACCGACCACAATAGCCTCAAGCATTTTATGCACCAGAAGGATTTAAATGAGAGGCAACAGAAATGGGTGAGTAAGCTTCAAGCTTACGACTTTGACATTGAATATGTCAAAGGAAAAAATAATGTCGTGGCCGATGCTCTCTCCAGAAGGCCTCATCTGAGCTCATTGTGTGAGCTTACTGCAGATTGGAGGGACATGTTGCTTGCTGATTATGCCAAAAATCAGTTTGCAACCAGCATTCTGGAAGGTACTTTCCATGATGAAAAGTACCAGGTGGTTGAGGGATTGATTCAGTATAAGGGAAGAATCTTTCTGGTGGCTGATTCTAAGCTCAAGAAGAAGATTCTTTTGAATTTTCATGACATTCCAGTTGCTGGTCACCAAGGTTTTTTCAAGACCTATAGGCAGATCCGAGAAAGGTTTTCTTGGAAAGGTTTGAAGAGAGAGGTTCAACGCTACATTCAGGAATGTCCTGTTTGTCAAGCAAATAAAAATGAGCATACATTGCCAGCCGGTTTGCTGCAACCACTTCCAATTCCCAATCAAAAATGGGAAAGCATTTCAATGGATTTCATCACTGGGTTGCCCAAGGCCCAAGGGAAGGATTGCATCTACGTGGTAGTTGATAGATTAACCAAGTTTGCTCATTTCTTTGCCATTACCAGCACTTTTTCTGCAGCCCAAGTTGCAGATTTGTTTTTTCGAGAAGTGTTTAGGCTTCATGGGTTGCCAAAGAATATTGTAAGTGATAGGGACAGCAAGTTCCTAAGTACCTTTTGGCAAGAAGTTTTCAGAATGAGTGGTACTGTGCTCACTCCAAGCACGAGTTATCACCCCCAAACTGATGGGCAGACAGAAGTGGTGAACAAGTGGTTGGAAGGCTACTTGAGAAATTATGTGTCAGAACAGCAGAAAGCTTGGGTTAAGTGGCTGCATATAGGCGAGTACTGCTACAACTCTACCTTTCATATGTCAATCAAGATGTCGCCTTTCTTGGCACTTTACGGATATGAAGCACCCAGTTTTGCAGACTTGGTGTTTGGTGATAGCAAAGCACCTTTAGCCAAGGATTTGTTGCAGCATAGTCAAGACATAATGAGATCCTTGAAGGATAATTTGCAGATTGCGCAAAATCAGCAGAAGTTGTATGCTGATCAGAGGCGTGTTGAGCGTTCGTTTGAGGTTGGGGATATGGTCTATCTTCGTTTACAACCTTATAGACAGTCTACTCTCAAGAAGAGTGGAGCTGAGAAGCTCAAACCTCGCTTCTATGGGCCATTTAGGGTCATCAGAAAGGTTGGGGCAGTAGCTTATGAATTAGAGCTACCTTCAGATAGCAGAGTGCATAACGTCTTCCACGTGTCCCGCCTCAAGAAGGCACTTGGACAAAATGTGGTTGCTTCTTCACAGTTGCCACCGTTGGATGAAGAAGGACAGTTGGTTCTAGTTCCCGAGGAGATACTTGATGTCAGAGAACGTTCCTTGAGGAATAGAACTATCAGAGAATGTTTGGTAAAGTGGAAGAACCTGCCTATGGAGGATGCCACTTGGGAAAGTGATGAGATATTGCAGCATCCTAGTTTGTGATTGCTTGAGGACAAGCAATCTTGGGGAGGGCGAACTTTAATGTCCCCTTCTCAAACCTGATCGTGCATATGACCGTTGGCCTTTTTTCTGGAAACCCGAAGGCTAGTCGGAAGGTTAAATTAGGGTTTCCTATTTTTGAGGAGGTCTTGGCTCTGAGATGGTGGATTCAATGGCGGATTCCTTCTGGGTTTTCAGAGGGCTTCGCAGCAGTATGTTCATTTCGGCATTCAGAGCATTTTCTGGAATTTACTATTTTTAGTAAATTCTATTTTTGGCAGTATACAGGTTGGTCTCAGGTAGTTGACTTTCCCCTTCAGTTGTCTCAAGTGGCGTATTCAGTTTCGGGCTTCAGAATGCAGTTTTGGAGAGTTGAACTCATTTCACTTAAAAATAACATTATAATTTAAATGTTATTTTATCACCTTGGCCTAGTCAAATAACTTAATGTTATTTTAAAAGGTGGACTTGAAGGGTGGCGCCATCATTGAGGTTATATTAAAATTATATTGAATTTATCAAGTCAAAACTAAGCCTTAAGGAGGACGCATTTATTTAAGTGAGAAATTTAATGAAGTCAAAATTAAAGATGCTTGGAAAAGGACGCCATTTCTTGGGATTAGGGTTTTGACTTTGGAAAAGAAGTTAGGGTTTCCAGGAAGGTCCACAGAAGCTTATAAAAGACAGCCTTGGGTTCTCATTTGAGGATCTTATGTTTTATAATATTGTTATGCTGCCGGAATGGCTTTGGGATTGCTTCGAGGAATGAATGCCTCCTAGCTTGGCTCTTCTTCTTGCTTGAAAGATAGCAACTAGTTGAGAGATAGTTTGTAATAGGTTTATCTTGCATTTCAGTTGAGTATCTTGCATTTTTGGAGTTCTAGATTTGCATTTCAGTCTCATTTTGAAGTTGCTGAAGTCAAGCTGAATCTGTAGTTTCACTCATAAATCTGAAAATAAAAATACAGTCGTTCTGGGTATTGATTCATTGAGTTTCCTTGATAGGGGCGACCCTTCTTGCAAAGATTCAGATTTTAATATTGAGTGTTTATTTTTTAAAAGCAAAATCGCTTCTCTCTATTGGCCACACCATTCTGGTCTGCCTGGCAAATGTTTAGAAAAAAGAATACTTCGATTTGTTAGCTGTTTCTTGGTCTAGTCCTCATTGCCATCATTATAGCTTTCGTTTGCATCAGGTCTCATGTCATTCTGGCAAGTATTGAGTGAGTTGTGAGCATTTTAGTGGATTCTAGGGTTGCTGGTTATGCATATTACGTTGCTGTTTTGTTATATCAGTCTTGAGTAATCTGTATTTTGGTGAAGAGTTGTATCTGGAAGGTCATAATTAACCTTGGAATGATCATATCTATTATTGCAGCAGTGGAGAGCTTCTAATCTTGTTTATTGCAGGCATCTTCTGATATTTTGTAAGCTGAACAGTAGTACTGTCAGCATTTCTCTTAATCTTACTTTACATTCTGAAGCTGCATTGTATTTCTGTATATCTCCGCCATATGGTCGCCTCATTTCCACTCTGGAATTGGGTAGCACATACTTGGTGTTGAGTTTACTTTCAGCATAGTTAGCATCTCCGTCATATGGTAGCTCCCATTCCATCTTGGTTTGGAAAGCACATTCTTGACGTTGAGTTCCTTTCTGTATTTAGAGAAGAAGATCCTCTGACCATATGCTCGCCATCATCGGCGCCATCCTTGGTTAGAGTTGCTTTTTGCATAAGCAGTTTAATTCAGATCCTCTGACCAATGCTCACACCTTGCCCACATCGGGATCCTGGTGTACATTCTGGTTAGAGTTGCTTTCTGCACGTTTTGGTTTATCTTCTAACCTTAACGGGTGCATTGTTTGAAATCTGTTAATTCAAAATAAAAAAAAATTGGTTTGGAATATTTCATGAAGAGAAGAGGAATGGAGGAGAAGAGGGATTTTTTAGGTGTTAAAGGTAGCCATGAGGGCTGAATAATGAATATAAAAATCATATTTCAGAAGATTATTGAATTCAAGAAGTTTTGAAGACATGAGGATAAGCTACAAAAGTTACAGGTGGTGTTGAAGAGCTAGAACATGATCAAATTGCAGAAACTCACATTGTTGAGCACTATTTGTTTTTAAATGTGTTTATTTTGAATATATGATGAATGTAAGAAGTTTATTTTCTAAATATGAGTCCTTTTGATGAATTAAACTCATGTGTAATCAGGTTTCTTGAATTGAGAAATTTTAATGGTTCCATTTGCAAACACTTTGTGGATTTTTATTGCAAGTTTTTGTTTTTGTTTTAATAATTATTTGAGAGGATTTTAGAGAGGACTTTGAGTGTATGAATCCCTCTTCCATCAGTGGTATTAGAGCAGGTGTTCCCGAGCGTGCAGGAAGAACGCCGAATGTGAGGCAGTTTGCACCAGGACCTGAGAGTGGAGATTTTGTAAATAGATCGTCGAATGTGAGGTAGTTTAAATGTGAAGAACCTAAGGGTTTTGAAAAGTTGTGTTGTTGAGGATTTAAGAGGCTGTGAAATGGAAAAGAGGAAGAGGAAAGGTAATTTTTTCATCAAACATTTTTTGTGGATTCCTAGACTTGGGAAAATCAAAGAGAGACTTAGGAAGGACAAAGTGAGAGAATTTAGGGAGTTGAAGCAAAAAGTGAAAGAATTGGAAGAAGAGTGGGAAAGGATAAAAACACTTCATTAGAAAAGAGGTGATGATCATTCTAATGATAATTTTAATGTAGGAAAGAAAGAGGATGAAGAAAAATGTCATGCATGTGACACTACAAAAGAAGAAGATGAATGGGAAGAAGTTTCTGAATATGAATCTAAGGAGACATGTCTTTTGGAAGGCATGGAAGATATAAAATAATTTGCAGAAAAGAGTGAAGATGAAGATAAAATTGCAGCATTTGAAAGTCCTTTGAAGGACATGGAGGGGATGGTTGTAGTTGAGAAGAAAGAAGAGGTAAAATTTATTTTTTGTGAAAATGATGTTGAAATTGATTTAATCAAACATTATAAGATTGATGTAGCAAAAAAAAGTGCAACAAAGAATGCATTGGAAGATGAAGAAATTACAGATGAAAGTAAGGAAAAAGAAGAGTATGAGTACGAAGAGATTGATGAACCTGAAGAGGGATGTCTATTGGAAGACATGGAGTATGAGACTATAGAGATTGTAGCAGAAGAGTGTCCTTTGGAGGACGTAGAAGAAAGTGAAGGAGATGATTTATTGATGTGGATTGCAGTAGTTGAAAGAGAGTGGGATGAGTTAATATTAGGTGAGACGAAGGTTGCAGGTAAAGTGAGGTAAAATCAGATTTTGATGAAGATAAGAATGTAGAAATAGAGGATTGTATTGCAACACTAGATTAATTTGAAAAAGTTGAATTGGAGGAGTGGGAAGTGAAGGTAAATGAAGAGTTTTCTGATAAATATTTATGAGGGAACAATGAAGATGAAGATGTTTTGATTTGTGACTATGATTCCTTGTTAGGAAAAATTGAAAATGAGTCTCTTGATAATGGTACTAATTCTGTTTTGATTAAAATAAATCAGATTGCAGTGATGTTGTGTCTTACAAAAGGCATTGAAACAATGAGATTTCATGAAAAAGACATGGTGGAAAGAGTGGGAGAAAGTAAACCAACAATAGAGGGTATAGGAGTAAAAATGAAACATGATACTAATGTGAAGGTGCAGGTTGAGATGAATAGAAAATTTCTAGTGAACAAGGAGAAAAGGTGGATCCAAGATAGACATAGAGTATACAAATGTTTATGGGTTTCACTCATGAAACATTTCTTTTCTATTGTGGGTGTTTGATGCAGGAGCATCCATGGCTATTAAGCAATCAACATCAACCAAAACTATGTTTTAATTTTCATTTTGATCTTTTCCTAATGTTGAGTAGGTTGAATAAAGTTTTAATATATAATTTAATGTAATAATTGGCCTTATATATGTGAAAAATAAATATTGGCCAATATTCTAGTCATCATGTCTAGTTGGCTAGTCTTGGTGGAAAAATAGGTTGTTGCATCTTGTAAAATCTAGAAGTTTCCCCACTTGGGTGTGGGATTATTGGTGGGGAGTTATGGATTATGAAATGCAATTAATAAGGAAAGCTAAGCTTTCCAAAAATCATGGCATGCAAATTTGGGCACTAGAATTGGGGGGAGTTACAATTGTCATTTGAAGGACTCATTATGGAGGAAAAAACTAGTGATTTTTTGGAAAAATCAATTAATGACTTCAGTTTTCAAATTAAGGTGAATGAGCATGACTTGGTTCATGATTTTATTGATTTTTATGAGGCATTTACAGAAGCAAGTCGTGGAATATGGTGCAGAAAATTTGTGTGCCATATTTGGAAGAATTTAATGATGAATTTTAAGCACAAACAAAATAATTTCAAAAAGACAATTGGAAGGAAATGAAAGAGCATATTTGGGGTGCCTATTTTGGTATCTCAGAAAGGTTTTAATCTATATAAAATGGAGCTTTAATGTATTCAAAGGGGCAGAAATCAATAGTAGCAAGTTTGGAGAAAGAATTTGCAGGTTGCTCTTGAGAGTTTCACAAGAAAAAGTGCAGAAAATCAGCTTATGAAGAGAAGAGGAATGGAGAAGAGAAGAGGGATTTTGTAGGTGTTCAAGGTAGCCATGAGGGATGCATAATGAAGATAAAAATCATATTTTAGAAGATGATTTAAGTCAAGAAGTTTTGAAGACATGAGGATAAGCTAAATAAGTTACAAGTGGTGTTTAAGAGCTGGAACATGAACAGATTGCAGAAACTCACATTGTTGAGCACTATTTGTTTTAAATGTATTTGTTTTGAATATATGATGAATGTAAGAAGTTTATTTGCTGAATATGAGTCCTTTTGATGAATTAAATTCATTTGTAATCAGATTTCTTGAATTGATAAATTTTAAGGGTTTCATTTGCAAACGCTTTGTGGAGTTTTACTGCAAGTTTTTGTTTCTATTTTAATAATTATTTGAGAGGATTTTAGAGAGGATTTTGAGTGTATTAATTCCTCTTCCATAAATAGGTAGTTGAGACCTTGAGGAAGTGTTGTGATTACATGGAGCTATCCTTTTTTCTGTAGAGTTTAAAAGCTTATTGGAATGAAGTAATGAGTTGAGATGATGTCTCTAGTACTTGGTTTCCAAGTGCTTTTGAGAAAATTTAATAAATAGAGTAAACTATGTTGTGCAAGTGTTCATAGTGTGCTCCAGTATTGTGCTTCATGTTCTTTATGTGTTGATGTTATTCCTGTGAATATAATACAAGTTATTCAAGGTTGCCAAAGGTTGCTATATTTATAATTTGGGTTTTTGGATCATTATATAGTGTGAGATATTTTCACCAGTGTGCGAACCAGTTATTTAGTGATGTTTTCTATGGCCTAGGGGAAATGTATTTTCTTCGTGTTTCTCTACTATTTGGCTTTAGGTTGTGTAGATTTGGGAAGTTTATTATAATGTTTTTATCTTTTTGTATTCAAGTTTTTACTTGATTTGATGCAGTACATAGTGAGTTTCATCTATCAGTATGCAAATAAGGGTTACCAATTGTTCTGCGTTGAAGTATTTGTTGATGCGAGCTTGGATGAGGTGCTTGGTGAATCTTAAGTAGTTCATAGATTATTATAGATTGATTTCAACTGTATTATGTTGTCCAAATGTTTTGAATTTTTCAAATTGGTTTAAGGAAGTGTGTACTTAATGATTATGGTGTTTTGCATGGGTGTTGGTCGACCTTGTGTTTAACACTAAATGCGAGGCTTGTAGAAACATGTTGAAGTGTGTTGGGATCTATTTGGGTCCTAATTAAGGATTTATGTAGGTCACCTTTCATTCCTATCCACTGCGAGAATGTTTAAGTGCTAACCTATTTTGAATTTGTATGTATAACGATTAGTGGCAGACATTGGAGAAAGTTTTCGAGGTAGAGATTGATATAAATATGTATGATGTTGATGCAAGTGAGAGATAAAAGAGTAAGAAGTAAGATAGATGTGAGATTGATGTGAGTGATGTGTGTGATGCTAATTTGATTAGAGTAGTGTGAACTTCATGTTAGTGTTCCTGAACGTAGTGAGTTGAAGACATCCAAAATATTTCATGTGAGACTGTGAAAGTGTGTGAGCAATTGTGGTAGACTTCTTGTTGCATTGAGAAGTGTTCTCTAAGTAACATTCTTCTTCTACCTTCTTGTATTCTTTTTATGGAAGTGAGCCTTGGCTATGATCCCTTTTGTATCGGTTTTTCTATTACTTATATTGTGAGCTAATCCTCTCTGTGGTTTTTCCCTCATTAGGTTTTCCATATAAATCTGGCATTCTCTTGTGTATGGTGTTGTGATTTTAGTTTATGTTATCTGAATTTCATGTTTAATCAAACTAGCAAAATAAGGGTTTAATGAATACTTGTGGATTTGATAATTATTGGGGGTTTTGAAGGTTTAATTTACTACAAATGATTCACCCCCCTCTAATTGTCTTGTTCATTTCAAAAATTGGTATCAGATCAAGGTTCCTTGAAGAAGAGATTAATTGCTTGAGGTAGATCGAGGATGGAAAGCAAGATTGCTTTGGAATATCTTAGATTTGATGGCTCAGATTATGCATTTTGGAAGACAAATATGGAAGGATATTTTTTTTCTCAGGGATATGAGTTGAGAAGGCTTATCAGAATACATATACTCCACCTCTGAATGGTCCTAGTAAAAGTATAGAAATCAAGGTGCATGATGTCAATTCTAAGGCAAGATTTATTATTGTGAATAGTTTTTCAAATATTGAATTAGTTAAATTTATGAGTTTGAAGAATGCTAAAGTTTGGGATAAGTTAGAAAGAATTTTAGAAGGAGATCTAAAGGTCAAACAAGAAATGTTGCAGAACTTGAAGGCACAGTTTGAAATGATGCATGTGTCTGAAGATGAAACAATTAAAGGCTACATACAGAGAGTTGATGAATTGGTAAGTGCTATGAGAGGCCTTGGTGCAATAGTTAAAGAATCTAAAGTGGTAAAGAAAGTTATTAGACCTCTTCCAGATTGTTACAATGAAAAGGTATTTGCTATTGAGAAAATTACAGATTTAGACAATTATTCTAGAGATCAGTTGATTGGTACTAGATAATTGCATTTGTAATGAGAAAATTGAATAAATGTACAAAAGTAGAGGCTATTTTCAAGGCTAGTAAATCAAAGAAGGTTGAAGATTCAGGTGAAATAGATCTTGATAATTTAGAAGATAAATTTTTGAGGAAGATGAAAAAGGGCATCAATATGTACAAAGGTAAATTACCTTTCAAATATTTTAGTTGTGGTGAGATAGGTCATTATGCTTCTAGATTTCCAAAAAGATCTCCAAACAATAAGAAGAAGGAGAATAAAGGAAAGATGCTTAAGAAAGCTTACTATGTGAAAGATGTTGGTATTTCTAATGATGAATTTGATTATGTAGATTTTGATGATAATGAATGTCTATTTTTGGCTATAAAAGAAGAATTTGGTTATGATAACCCTGAAAGTTGTGTGAAGGAAAGTATTCTGGAGATAAAGGATAAGGTTGAAGGTACTTTGGTATCTATTTTTCATGTCAAAGAGGATAAAAATTAATAGGTTGTTGATAGTGGCTTCTCTAATATTATGTGTTGCAATTATAGATGTGTTTGGTGGTGTTTTCATTAATGTTGTCATTGATGTCAACACTATACAGATTGAGTAAGTTGTGTATTTTCCAACTGCTTTTGAGAAAATTTGAGAAATAATGAAAGTTGTGTTGAAGTGTGTTATGAGTGTGCTTTGGTATTGTGGTCTACACTTTTTCTGTGTTGATCCTATACCTATGTAGATCTATAGGTGTTTTTATAAGCATAAATGGATTACATATTTTGAGTTTTTGCTTCTGGTTCAATGGAGAGTAAAAGTTATGTTCATTGGTGTGTGGATTGGTTTGTTAGAGTTATCTAGTTATTGAATGGGAGAAAAGATTTGGCTCCGTAGTCTTCTGATATTTGGTTTTAGATCTTGCGGATCTAGGAGATTACTCTTTTTGATGGTTTATGTGTTCTGACAAATTTTCTTGTGGTTTGGCGCTCTGGAAGACCTGCTCCAGACCTCTTGTGTTTTTGTTGGTTGTCTTGGTTGAATTGGTGAAGTGTTTACCATGAATGAAGTTTGTTGAAGTTGTTGCAGATGTATCTAATTTGATCTCAGAGATGGTAAAATGATTGGTGAAGTGTGTTGAGCAATCTACATGTGATTATCTTGCTAGTGATGCGTATACTTCAAAGATCATCCATGTTTTCATTAGGTTTGGCCGACCTGGTGTCTACACGTTACATTATGCTTTTGCATCAATTTGATAAAGCGTATGCATGATCCAAGATGTTTTTTGGGTCCTAAATTAAATGTGTATTTGGTCCTCACATTCTTATCCACCACAGGAATGTTGAGTAGCCGACCTAGTTTGAATTTGTAAATAAAATTATATAGCCGACCTTGAAGAATGTTCCTGAGGTTTAAGATGGTATAAATGCAAGTTAAGTTGTAGCGAATTTCATATCCATCCATCATTCGATTTGAGCAAGAGAAGAGTGTGTGAACAAGTGCAAAAATTAGAGTGTGGAAGAGCGAATTGTGGCAACAGTACTTTATTGTATCTATAACCTTCTGATCAAGTTGCAAAGTGTGTGGAACTCCTAGTGGTGGATCTTTATCTATTTCTTTATATTCTTCTGTAGGTAGTGAGCCTCTCTTTATGGATAATGAGTCCTAAGGTAGTGAGCCCTTAATCTAGGTAGTGAGCCTTTGTATCTGGGTAGTGAGCCCTCTGGCTGTGAGACTTTGTATCTGATATTGCATTACTACTATATTGTGAGTTAATCCTCACCATGGTTTTTCCCTCATTGGGTTTTCCACGTAAATTTGGTGTCTCTGGTGTTGTGTTTCTGTTATTTTCATTTCATATTCTCACTTAATAATAGATTGAAGATAAAGTGAGATTGATTAAGTTAAGAAGTAAAGAATTTGATACAATTGATTCCCCCCCTTCTCAGTTGTCTTGTGCATTTCAACAATATGACCAAAGATAAAAGTAAGTTTGTTAAACTTGAAAAGTATGATGGAGGATTAGTTAAATTTGAAGATGATTCCAGAGATAAGAATTGTGGAATAGGTTCACTCAGTTTTGATCGCAAGCATAATACTACCAATGTTTACTACATTAAGTACTTAAGACATAATCTCTTGAGTGTCAAATAAATGTGTAGAAAAGGGTATAATATTATGTTTAATGATGAAGCATGTGAGATCCAGAAAGGGTCCATAACTATGATTGTTGTTGGTAAGAGAATAGATAGAAACATCTATAGCTTAAGGGTGTTGGCGGTCATTCCTTTATGTATCAGGTTAATGATACCTGGTTATGGCACTAGAGGATGTGTGACATGAACTTTGATAATTTGAAAAGAATTAGTTCATCTCATGCAGTGAGAGATTTACCTAGAATCATAAAACCTATTAATGTTCTTTGTGAGAGTTGTCAATTTGGAAAACAAACAAGGAGTAGCTTTAAGGGAAAGGAACAATTTGATACAAGACTATTGGAATTAGTGCATACAGATATTTGTAGTCATAAAATGGTGAGAAGTCTACAAGGTGACAAGTACTTTATGATTTTGTTTGATGATTATTCTAGAATGACATGGGTTACTTTTGTTAGAGATAAATTTGATGCATTAGATAAATTCAAGGAATTTAAAGCTATGGTTGAGAATGAAATGGATTTAAAAATAAAAATCTTGAGGTCTGAAAAAGGCGGTGAATTCACCTCTAATGAGTTTAACATGTTTTGTGAAGTTCATGGAATAAAGAAGAATTTGTCTTCCCCTAGAACTCCTCAATAGAATGGAGTGTTGAATTCACCTCCAATGAGTTTAACATGTTTTGTGAAGTTCATGGAATAAAGAGGAATTTTCCTACCCCTAGAACTCCTTAGCAGAATGGAGTTGTTGAAAGGAAAAACAAAACTATTCAAGAAGCTGCAAGGACTATGATGAAAGAGGCAAATCTACCGGAAGTATATTGGAGAGAATCTATTCATACTTCTGTTTACATACTTAAAAAATTTCAAGCTAAAGCTAACAACACAAAGACTCCTTATGAGCTATGGTATGGAAGGATTCCTACCGTGAAGTACTTTAGAGTGTTTGGAAGCACATGCTACATTAAAAGAGAAGAAGAAAACTTAGGAAAACTTGATGCAAGATATAATGAAGGTATCTTCCTTGAATATTCTATTAGAAGCAGAGCTTATAGATGTTACAACAAAAGGTTGAGAAATATAGTTGAAAGTGAAAATGTTAAAGTTGATGAAACTTGTAGAACTCTATTGCAGTAGATGGATATGTGTCAGATGAACCTGATTGCAAAGAAGAAGAAGAATTTGATGAACAAGAAGTGTAGAATGAAGAGGAAGAGGCTCCTGAGAAGACCCCTGAAACCCCTAAGTATGTGCAAAAGAATCATTCCAAAGATCAGATCATTAGAGATAAGAGGAAAGGTGTATTGACAAGAAGAAACATTGTTGAAGTTGAGGTAAATTTGTGTTTACTTTATAAATTTGAACCTAAATCAGCGAGAGAAGCATGTAAGGATGAGTATTGGATGAAGGAAATGGTAGAAGAACTTATGCAGATAGAGAAAAATCAGACTTAGGAATTGGTCCCTAGACCGGTAAACAAAAACATAATTGGAACTAAATGGGTATCAAGGAACAAGCTAAATGAGAATTGAGTAGTAATAAATAAGGCAAGACTTGTGTGTAAGGGTTACTCACAAGTAGAAGGTATAGATTTTGAGGATACATTTTCTCCTATGAATAGGATGGAATCTATCAAAAAAATTTTGGCATTTGCAGCACAAAGATTTTGAGGTTTGTCAGATGGATGTGAAGTCTTCTTTACTAAATGGAGAATTAGAAGAAGAGGTTTACATGGAACAACCAAAAGGATTTTAGTTGTCAAATTAATCGGATATAGTATGTAAGTTGAAGAAGGAACTATATGGTTTAAACCAAGCCCCAAAATCTAGGTATGCAAGATTAGATAGGTAATTGATACAACAAGGATTCAGTAAGGGCACCACAGATAGTAATCTTTACTTTAAAATTAAGAAAAAATATTGATAGTAGTATTATATGTGGATGATATTGTTGGCATATAGTTGTCATTGATGTCAAAAGAGGGATCAAAAGTGAGATGGAGTTGATCCTAGGAAGGAAAACATTGGAATTAATGTAAAAGTGTCATTGATGTCAAAAGAGTATTAGAGGCAAGATGGAATTGATCATGCAAGGGAGATGTTGGAATGATGATAGATCAGTTGTGTACTTTAATGAAATAGAGCCTAGAGGATGTTGTGAGAGCAATGGACCTAATTTAGGAAACATGTGGTGTTGGTTGATGTCAATGGACTGAATCAAGAAGGTTGTTTGAAGCAGTTGTGAAATTTTGAAGAATTGCAGAAGCTTTAAGCCTCACGCCTTAGGCTTACTCATACTGCTTGCTAAGTAGATAAAGAGTTATTCATTTTCAGCTAAGTCCGATCAGGATTTGGAATTCAGACTTAAGGCTTATAGTATGTTGAAGGTATCGATAATTAGACATTAGGTATTGGTGATACATCATATCAATTGCAAAAGAATGAAGAAATGTTCTAAGTCCAAAGGATTTTAGACGTTGGACTTCTGGAGTACAACTTACCATGGTGTTTGAAGAAGGTTAGTGATGTGTAACCTACAACCCTATGACAGTCCATGAGGGGGGTATATGGTATGGTGGTATAAAGCTCACAACTTTGTGATAGTCTGTGAAGGGGTTTACAGTATGGCGGTATAGAACCTGCAATATCGTGATAGTCTGTGAGGAGGGCCTATGGTATAGCGGTAAATCATGACACCACAATGGTAATTTGGATGGACTATGGTGGGGCGTTATCGTTAGGTATTGTGGTAATTAGAAGAGTGATGAAGGTTAAGTACAACACTGTGACTATTCAAGTTGGAGTCAGAGGTATGGCTTGTGCCTTACCAAATGGAAAGTATGGAGTATGGTATATGAAGGATGTGTGAAAGATCACACCTAAAAATCCAATGTATCTTTCTATCTTCATAGTTTGAAGGCATTTTTGTCATTTTGGAATGAAGAATGAGGGATCCTCGATCCTTGACAACCGATAAAAGGACAGGCGGCAACAACATGCCATCCTACCAAAAGAAAGTGTTCGATCAGTTTAACTCCATGAGCTAGTAGGATTGTGACATGTGGCGAGGATGAAAAGGTGGATGACCTATGGCATAGTATTTTAGGATGGATTAGATTATGACATGTGAAATGTGAATAGGTGATGATTAAAATTTATCAGAGAGACTTCACCACATTGGTAGGAGTCATTTTTGGGTCTCTTTGATGGAATGATGAAGCCACATTGAGGTGACAGTGGAATTTTAGTGAGATAGCCTCAAGAGTCTCTTCGATATTTTGATATAAATTCATAGAAGATACAATGCTATATTAGAGAAAGTTTCTTTGGTGTCCCCTCAACACAATGGATTCCTAATGATGACCTTGGTGGGACCCAATAGGAAGATAATGGTGGAAGGTGACATGTAGACAAGTGGTGAAGAGCGATTGCTTGACAGACCAATTCACATCTTTGTGTGAATTGCATGGTGATGATGTGGATGAAAAATGGTGATGTGGTCTTGTATCTCTTGCCACCAGTATCAAAAAGAAAGGTAAATACTTGTGAGACCCTAAAATGTCTCAGCTCGATATGTTAAAGTATCTTCGATGGTGTAAAGTGATAGTCGTGAGATGGAGATCTATGAAACTAGTTTAAAGAGGTCTAATTTGATGGTGATGTTTTAAATTTTCCAAGATCAATGGAGAGCCATAGGATTGTGAGGCAAAGAATATAGATCGATGACCTAGATTCAATGGTGAAGATACACAATGACTAAGTATGTGTAAATAAGGTTTTGATTGGCAATTGACACAGAGGAAAGCATTAGTTGGTCCAATTACATCTATGACTTCTGTTGGTGAAGATTTGATCGACAAAGTGATGACATAGCTTGCAAGGGAGATGGAGAGCAGAATCAAATCACACAATTAGAGGAACTCATTTAATGCACATTTGATTCTAGGTTTTTGTAGTTTACTATTCTTAGCAGATTCTCTGTATCAAAATTAAATGTTGTAAGGCACGATGTAGAGGTAGTGTGATGATGAAGATATCTGATAAACCCTATTATATTCTTTTATGATGAGATGGATGATCACATTTGGATCGAGATGAACAAACAACTTGCTAGAGAAGCTTGTAAATAAAGTAAACCCAAATAGGTCTTTCCAGATGTGTTGGATGGTGGTGCAAGACTTGATATGTACTGATAACTTGCTGGTGAAGATAGCAAGTGTAGGAAAGCATAAAAGTGGATTTGAGATGATCTGATCATGTGTGAGAATCTTGAGGTAGCAATTGTAGGTTGATGAAGAAAGAAGACTATAAAAAATTTGTCTAAGTGTTGAGCGGGCAAGTGTTGAGAAAATGAAGACTACAATAGGCTGAAGAGAGGATGTAATGCAACAAACAAAGAGTATGCATGAATCTTGAATGAGAAACAAAAAGTAGAAAATTATTAAGGGTTTGCATTCAAGATGCAGAGGTGTAAGTGTAGCAAGATAGAATAGTGAATGTTCTAAGTGAAAAGGAGAAACAAAGTGCAGAGCAAAGGGGATGTGTTGTTGAGATTACATCATTAGCAACAGAGAGAAAGTTGCAGTGAATACAACAAAGTTTTTTACATTTTCAAAGTTGCAACATCGAATTGTGTTTGGTAGAACAAATTGTAATTCAGTCATTGTAAATCTAATTAGTCGGTGCCGTCAGATAATTGAGTTGGTGCTCAGTGTAGGGAGTTGGTGCCCCTAAATCGGGGAGTTGGTGCTTCCTTAGGGTTGATGCCCTTAAACATTGTAACAAAATATTTATTTGTGATGTTGGATTTGAGTAGTAGACTCAAGCAACTTTTGTCACCGTGGTTTTTCCCATCTTGGGTTTTCCATGTACATCATGTGTTATGGGCTTTTGTGTGTGTGCATTCTTATCTCTCTACTTTTTTAGTATATCTACACATTAAGGGGTTAAAGGAATCAATTTATTGAAAGTGTTTAGAGCTAGCTTATGTGCCTAGGTATATTTCTGTATCACATAGTTAATTTGCACAAAGGCTTTGAGAGCTAAGTTTTAAGATCTATTAATTCACCCCCCTCTTAGTAGATTGTTTTGTTCCAACAAATATTATATTTGGTGGAAATGAGGCTATGTGTAAGAAGTTTGTAAAAGAAATGCATAAAGAGTTTGAGACGTCAATGTTTAGGGAGATGAATTTCTTTCTTGGGCTACAAATCAATCAAATAGATAAAGGGATTTTATTTTACAGTCTAAGTATGTCAAAGAGATATTGAATAAGTTTTGAAAGGATGAATCCAAACTGATATGTACTCCTATGGTGATTGGTTGTAAATTGAGAAAAGATGATGATTCACCTAAGGTTGATCAGAGCAAGTATAGATCTATGATTGGTGGACTGTTTTATTTGACTACTACTAGATGGGATATCATGCATGCAATTTGTCCTATGGCTAGATTTCAAGATCCTAAAGAAACACATGTTGCAACAGTGAAGAGGATATTCATATATTTAAGAGGAACACTAGATTATGGCTTGTGGTATCCTAAGGATGCTGATTTCACATTAGGTTCTTATACAAATGCAAATTGGGCCGGTTGTGTTGATGACAGGAAAAGTGCAAGTGTTGGTGCATTCTTTCTTGGATGTAGATTGGTGTCATGGTTGAGTACGAAAAATGATTCAACTTATTTATCCATTGCAAAGGCTGAGTATATTGATGCAACATCATGTTGTACACATGTATTATGGATGAGATAAACATTGAAGGATATCAGAATTGTATATGACAAACCTATATCTATCTTATATGATAATACAAGTACAATCAAAATTTCAAAGAATATAGTGATGCATTTAAGGACAAAGCATATATCTATCAGGTATCACTTTTTAAGAGAGAAGGTTATAGAGAATGAAGTAAAGCTTGAGTATGTTCCTACAAAGGATCAGATTGTTGATATATTTACTATCTCTTCCTAAGGATAATTTTGAGTATATTTGGGAGAAGTTGGGGGTTATTGCCCCTCCTTTCTTGAACTAGATGCATATGCAGATGCATTAGTCCAATGGATCTATGGATATATATCTCTTTTTCAAACTGATGTTGGTAGCTACCTCTCAGGGGGAGTAGGTTGTCACTGAATTGTTGATTTAGTTGGGTGTACTCCTAAGGGGGAGTATTTAGAGTAGGTATTTTTTTGGTTCAGTGTCAAAGAGGTAGAATAACGATTTTTTTAATCTTTTTTCATTGATGTCAAAGGGGGAGAGAGAATCATGTGAAAAATAGCTTATGTACTCAAGGAGAGAGAGAAAATCATGCAAGGTATCAGGAAAGAGTGTTTGGAGTTGTTGTGTGGTCTTTGGTGGATTTTCACATTTTATGTTTCCATCAATGACAAAGTGAGAGATTATTGCAAGAATGATGGTGTTTTCATTGATTTCAACAAAAAGTCTACTGAGAAAATTATGAAAAAGAAGAAAACAAGTTATCCATGTGTAGTTGAGACCTTGAGAAAGTGTTGTGAGTACATGGAGCTATCCTTTTTTTTGTAGAGTTTGAAGGTGAGTTGGAATGAAGTAATGAGTTGAGATGATGTCTCTAGTACTTTGTTTTCAAGTGCTTTTGAGAAAATTTAATAAACAAAGTAAATTATGTTGTGCAAGTGTTCATAGTGTGATCCAGTATTGTGCTCCACATTCTTTCTATGTTGATGCTATACCTGTGCAAATCTTACAAGTTATTCAAGGTTTTTAGAGGTTGCTATATTTAGAATTTGGTTTTTTGGATCATTGTACAGTGCGAGATACTTTCACGAGTGTGTGAACTAGTTGTTCAGTGACGTTTTTTATGGCCTGCGAGAAATCTATTTACTACATGTTTCTTCGCTATTTGGATTTAGGTTGTACAAATTTGGGAAGTTGATTATAATGCTTTTGTATTTTTGTATTCAACTTCTTACTTGATTTGATGTAGTATGGAGTGAATTTCATCTATCAGTGTGCAAATAAGGATTACCAGTTGTTCTGAGTTGAAGTATTTGTTGATGCAAGATTGGATGAGGTGTTTGATGAATCTTAAGTAGTTCATGGATTATTCTAGATTGAGTTCAACTGAATTATGTTGTCAAAAAATTTTGACTTATCATATTGGTTTAAGGAAGTGTTTACTTAATGATTATGGTTTTTTGTATGGGTGTTGGCTAACCTTGTGTTTAACACTATACGTGAGGCTTGTAGAAGCATGTTGAAGTGTGTTGGGATTTATTTGGGTCCTAATTAAGGAATTATGTAGGTTTCCTTTCATTCATATCCACCATGATAATGTTTAGGTGTTCATCTATTTTGAATTTGTATGTATAACAACTAGTGGCTGACAATGGAGAAATTTTTTGAGGTAGATATTGATATAAATATGCATATTGTTGATGAAAGTGAGAGATGAAAGATTAAGAAGTAAGATAGATGTGAAATTGATGTGAGTGATGTGTGTGATGCAAATTTGAGTAGAGAAATGTGAAATTTATGTTAGGGTTCCTAAAGGTAGTGAGTTGAAGGCATCTGAAATCTTTCATGTGAGATTGTGAAAGTGTGTGAGCAATTGTGGTGGACTCCTTGTTGCATTGAGAAGTGTTCTCTATGTAATATTCTTCTTCTATCATGTATTAATTTTGTGGTTGTGAGCCCTTTTGGATGGTGTGCCCTATTTTGGCAGTGAGCCCTTTTGTATCAGTTTTGCTACTACTTATATTGTGAGCTAATCCTCACTGTAATTTTCCCTCATTGGGTCTTCCACATAAATCTGGTGCTCTCTTATGTATGGTGTTGTGATTTTAGTTTTTGTTATTTGCATTTCATGTTTAATCAAACTAACATAATAAGGGTTTAATGAATACTTGTGGATCTAATTACTATTGAGAGTTTTGAAGGTTTAGTTTGCTACAAATGATTCACCCTGCCCCTCAATTGTCTTGTTCATTTCAACACAAAAATCTTGGGGAAGATTGTTGCAATATTATGTTTTTGTTTTCATTGATGATTGGCTGTGTTGATGCATTATGTTTTCATTAGTAAGTGCCACTGGTTTCAACCTCTAGTTTTTCTTTGATAAGCTTCTATGGATGTATAGTTGAACTACATTTGTGATGAGGAAATTTTGAAGATTATGAGTATGTCTTTGGCGCTTGGTTTCCATGTTCTTTTGAGAAAATTTGAATAAAAGAGGAAAATAATATGTTGTAGAGGTGTTCTAAGATATAGTGTGGTGTTTTGGTTTTGGTTTGCATTTATTATATCTTAAAAATTTGCTTGTACGATTAAAATATATTGATTAGAGGTGTTCAAAGGTTCTATATCCAAAATTTCTTGGTTTGGTTCATTGTACAGAGAGAGTTGTGTTCACTAGTATGTGAACTGTATGTTGCAATGGTGTCTAAGAGAAATGATTTTTCTTAGAATTTCTCTATAGTTTGGTTTTTTATCCTATGGTTTTGGAAGTGTGTTGATAATGATAATATCTACCTATAGTTAAATTTGTTCATAGTTTGGTGCTTTTGAAGTTGGTGTTGAGATTGTTGGGATTATGGAGCCTTGCAACATGAGCATGAAGTATGGATGGTTTGTGTTGGTTGTTCCTATGTTGTCATTGATTTAAACATGGTAATAACTATATAGGATGTCTACTTGATTTACCAGAATTTGTTCTCTACTGGTAATACTCTTTTGTGATGAGCTAGTGTGTTGGTATTTGAGTCCGGATTTCATCACAAAATTTGATATGACTCTAATCTCTTAACCATGTTATCATGACTCATTTAATTAGGTATATCTTGGATCTTGAGACATTTTTTATTGTAATAAGAAATTTATCTCTAGCAGAGTTCAACTCTATATTCTACTATTGTTCCTTGTTTGGTATATCTGTGTGGGAGACTTTGCATTTTCTTAAGGTGAACATTCTTATGTTTCAGTTTTGTTGGTAGTATCTATGTTCATAGTATGATAAGAAATTAATGTGTTCTTAGATCTGAAAGGTGTTGAATAGGACAACTGAGGGGGGGTGAATCAGTTGTCACAAAATTAGACCTTTAATTCAATCACCAGAACTAAAAATTAGTACTACTTAAATGATTAATCATCAAATGCCCATGGAAAAAATTAAATCCAACACATAAAAACAATAACACCATATCTACATGGAAAACCCAATAAGGGAAAAACCACGGTGAGGATTAACTCACACTATAGAGAATATCAAAACCGATTACAAAAGTCTCACTGCTTGAAACAAGGCTCACTGCCTGAAATAAGGACTCACTATCTGAAACAAGAACTCACTATCCAACATGGATAACAACCCATAGGGCTCACTACCATAGAGATACAAAGGAAACTTGTTACAAAGATATTACAATTCCAATGCAACAAATGACTCCACCACAATTACTCGCACACTTGCATGAATGATAGAGTTCACCTTTTGCTCAATGCATCCGAAAAGTCAACATTAAGCTTTGTAGTAATCTACCACACTCTCAACACACACTCTCACTAAATAGAATCAATGTCACATCAAACTACACTACCTCTTCTCTTTTATTTCTCTACTTTTCTCTTGTATCGTGTTTCACCATTAACTCATCTTGCATTTATACCTTCTTCAACTTTGAAACATATCCAAAGTCAACCATCCAATTCAAATTCAAATTAGGTCAATGCCAAAACATCGTAGGATGGAATTAGAATGAGGGTGACTCAAAAACATGCTTCAAGGGACCCAAAAAGATCCAACACGCTTCATCATCCCCGAAAGTAGTATTTCACATAAGGTCGACAAAACCAATGTAAAACACATAGAACCATTAAGAACGAATCTTCCAAATGTCAAAAATATCTTCAATTTAATCAGGGAAACATAACTCTAGAACCAAAATTCATAAGACTTCATTAAAGATAAATCTAAACCAACAACATTTCTCATAGATCTCAACCAAAAATACAGAAAACCATAGTTCACAACTAGTGAACACAACTTGCATTGTACAATGAATCAACAACCAAAAATATGGATATAACATCTACTAACAATCATGAACAACATATCTGAACTGCACAACCATAGGAGAAAATCCGAACCAAAACCTAGAGTAACCACTGAACACTTGCAACATCTCTTTATTACAACTTTCTCAATATCCTCAACATATACAACCAACAACAACTAGTAGATAACCAGTTGATCAATTGAAATCAATGACAACACCTTCAATATTTCCACAATAGTTTCATTTCTTTAACAATCTCTCCCTTTGTCATTGATGACAACACATGATGTGAAAAAACATCAAAGACAACATACTAGCTCTAAATAAATTTTTATGTTTTCTCCCATTAGAAGGTAATCTCTTATATGCTTCTTCTCTCTCCCTTTGACATCAATGGTAAAGGAAAAATAATATTTTCCATTTATTTCTCCTTTGACATGAAAAAAATACTCACAATGACAACACTTGATACTACCTACTCCCATAGAAGAAAGATAGATCCATAGATCCACCAGACTAATGCATCTCCATATGCATCTAGTTCAAGAAAGGAGGGGCAATGACCCCTAACTTCTCCCAAAGATACTCAAAAGTATCTTTAGGAAGAGCCCTCGTGAAAATATCAACAATTTGATTGTTCATCAAAACATACTCAAGCTTTACGTCATTCTCCATGACCTTCTTTCTCAAGAAATGATACCTGATAGATATATGCTTCATCCTTGAGTACATCACAAGATTTTTAGAAATGTTAATTTCACTTGTATTATCACAAAAAATAGAAATGAGATCATCTTATAGCACTATGATATCTTTCAATGTCTGTTTCATCCGTAAAACTTGTGTACAACAAGATGCAACAACAATATACTCAACTTCATCAGTAGACAAAGAGAGTGAATCTTTCTTTTTATTCAACCATGCCACCAATCTACATCCAAGAAAGAATGCACCACCACTTGTACTCTTTCTATCATCTACACATCCAACCCAATCTACATCTATATAGGCACTAAGTGTAAAGTCAGTATCTTTAGGATACCACAATCCATAATTCAGAGTGCCATTCAAATATATGAATATTCTTTTAAAAACAACATGTGTTTCCTTAGTATCTTCTTGAAATATAGCCACAAGATAGACAACATGCATGATATCCGATCTAGTAGAAGTCAAATATAATAGTCCACCAATCATAGATCTATACTTGCTCTAATCAACCTTAGGCGAATTACCATCTTTCCCCAATTTGCAACCAGTCATCATAGGAGTACTTACCAGTTTGGAACCATCCATCCCAAACTTCTTCAACATCTCTCTTACATACTTAGACTGTGATATGAAAATTCCTTTCCATGTTTGATTAATCTGTAGCCCAAGAATGAAATTCATCTCCCCAAATAGACATTTCAAATTCTTTCTACATCTCTTCCGCAAACATCTTGAACATATTTTTATTTCCTCCAAAGATAATATCATCAACATATACGACTACAATCAATATTTTTTCATTTTAAATCTTAAAGTACAAATTACTATATGTCGTACCTTTGTTAAAATATTGCTAAATCAAATACCTGTCTAACCTTGCATACCAAGATCTAGGAGCTTCCTTCAACCCAATAAATCTTTCTTCAATCTGCACACCATATCTGATTGATCTATCAATTGAAATCCTTTCATTTGTTCCATATAGACTTCTTCTTCTAGCCCACCATTCAAAAATGCTGACTTGACATCCATCTGATAGACCTTAAAGTCTTTATGAGAAAAAAATTCCAAGAAAATCCTTATAGCTTCCATTCTTACTACTAGAGAATTGTTTTCCTAAAAATATATGCCTTCTACTTGTGAGTAACCTTTACACACAAGCCTCGCTTTGTTTCCAACAAATTCTCCATTCTCATTCAACTTATTTTTAAATACCCACTTTGATCCAATGATGTTTTTATCTGTCAATCTTGGGACCAATTCCCAAGTCTGTTTCTTCTCAATCTACATAAGTTCTCCTTTCATTGCTTCCTTCCAATGTTCATCTTTACAAGCTTCACATACAGTCTTCGGCTCAATCTTAGAAAATTCACTTCAGTGACAACTTTGCTTCTAGTTAATACACCTTTTGTCTTGTCTCCAATAATATAATTTTTTGAATGATTCTTCTGCACATATTTAGGTGTGCTAGGGGACATCCCCAGAGCGTCTTATTCTCTTTCATTCTATTCATCCTCCTTCTCTTGCTCACCTTTTTCCTATTCTTCCACAATTTCTTCTATTCTTGCATTGTCATGTTCATTAGATACAGATCCATCAATTTCAATAGAATTCTTCATTGTCTCATCAACCTTCACATCCGAGCTTTCTACAATATTTATCAGTCTTATTGAAACATCTATGTTCCTTGCTTTTAGTAGAGTATTCAAGAAAAATGCCTTCATCACTTCTTGCATCAAAATTTCCCAAAGTTTCTTCATCTTTTTTGATATAACATTTTCTTCAGAATACCTTGAAATACTTAACTATAGGAATTCTTCCATGACATAGCTCATAGGGAGTATTTGTACTATTTTATCTTGCTTGAACTTGATTGAACACATAAACAACAATATGAATAGCTTCTTTCCAGTAAACTTTCGGTAAACCAGCCTTAGTAATCATCGACCTAGTAGCTTCTTGAACTATTCTATTTTTCCTTTCAACAACTTTTTTCTGATGAGGAGTTCTCGGATTAGATAACTATCTCTTTATTCCATGTAGTTCACAAAACATATTAAACTCATGGGAGGTGAATTCTCCACCTCTGTCAGATCTTAAGTATTTTATCTTTAAATTCACTTCATTTTCAACCATTACTTTGAATGCCTTGAATCTATCTAATGCATTTGATTTCTCTCTAATAAATGTAACCCATGTATATCTAGAATAATAATAAATTAAAAGCATAAAGTACCTTTCACCAAGTAGCCTTCTCACTCTTGTAGGACCATAAAGATCTATATGAACTAAATCTAGTAGTCCGTTAGTAGACTGTTCCTTTGATCTGTAATGATTTCTTGCTTGCTTTCCAAACTGACAATTCCTGCAAATAGCATTAACAGGCTTTATAATTATTGTTAAATCTCTCATAGCCTAAACAACACTAATCCTTGCCAAGTTATCAAAATTCATGTGACATTCTCCTATGCCATAACCAACTATTATTTATTTGTTATAAAGCATCGTCCATTAGCACCCTTAAGTTGATAGCTATTCCCTCCAAGTTTCTTTCTTGTAGCAATCAATGTTTTGAATCCTTAAACACAAGATCATATATTTTTCTACACATCTAACCAATGCTCAAAAAATTATACCTTAATCCCTTAACATAGTAAACATCATCAGTATGATGCTTACCATCAAAACTTACTGAACCTATCCCATAGATTTAAGGACTAGTATCATCTCCAAACATAACCAATCCTCCATCATATTTCTCAAGCTTAACAAACTTAATTTTATCACCAGTCATGTGATGTGAACAACCACTATCAACTACCCAATAATTTTTCTCTTGTTTAGCATGTAGGGCAGAGATAAGCATACCTTCATTTTTTTCTTTCTCTGAAGGGCTTTCATTTACCTATTTTGAAGAATTAGTAGAAGTAGGTTCATCCTTAATCACCAAGAACAAGCATTCATTGTCATTGTGATCTTCATATTATGAATCTTCATCAGATATACTAGCATTCTCATTCACATAATAATATATGTTAATATTCTTTCCTTTCTTTTCCTTCTCATATCTTTGTTTATTCCTTTTAGCTCTTTCTAGACATTTTGTAGAATAATGACCTATTTATCCATAAATAAAGCATTTAAAGGGAAACTTACCTTCATACTTACCAAAACCTTTCCTCATTCTTCTTACAAAGTTTTCTTCTATTTCATCAATTTTTTCTTCATCTAAATCTTCAGCGTTTGTAGCTTTAAAATTAGTCTTTGATTTGATTCTTTTTCTTAGATTCGGCTTCCTCATCTCATAAGATGTCAAAAATTCTAATATAAGATTCTTAGTACAAGTCTTATAATCTATAGTCTACTCAATAGAACTCACCTTCTCACTGTAAGCATGAGGAAGAGTTCAAAGAATCTTCTTTACATTCCTTGTTTCATCATTAGTAGCACCAAGTACTTGCATTCCAACCACTATCTCATCCAATCTCTCTACATAAGCTTTAACATTTTCATCTTCATACATATGTAGAAGATCAAACCGTGTCTCCAAATTTTGTAATTTCACCTCTTTAACTCTTTCTAAAGCATCCCTAACTTCCTTAGCTATCTTCAAATTTTGAACCTTGATCAACTTTGAATGTACTAGACTATTCTTCAAAATTTATTTTCCCTTATTGTTTGCTTCATGTGCTTTGATCTCTTTAGGTGTACTTGGACCGTTAGCAAGACAAGTGTAAGGATTTTTGTAAGCTTTCTCCACATCATATCCGCAATAATCCAGATATTCTTCCATCAATACTTTCTAGATACCATAGTTAGTTCCATTGAACCTTGGATAATCATAAACTATTTTTCCAGCCATCCTGAACCTTCCTCAAGTAGTTAAGCTCTTCACCAAGGAACCAAGCTCTGATACCAATTGTTGAATATGACAACTGAGAGGGGGGGTGAATCAGTTGTCATAGAATTAAACCTTTAATTTAATCACCAAAACTAACACTTAATACTGCTTAAATGATTAATCATCAAATGCTAATACATAAACTTAAATCCAACACATAAACACAATAACACAATATTTACATGGAAAACCCACTAAGGGAAAAACCACGGTGAGGATTAAATCACACTATAGAGAATATCAAAATTGATTACAAAAGGCTCATTGGCTGAAACAAGGCTCACTACCTGAAATAAGGACTCACCATCTGGAACAAGGAATCACTATCCAATAGGGCTAACAACCCAGAGGGATCACTGCCATAGAGATACAAAGAAGACTTGTTACAAAGATACTACAATCCCAATGCAACAAAGTATTCCACCAAAATTACTCATACACTTGCATGAATTATAGAGTTCACATTTTGCTCACTAATCTGGAAACTCAACATTAAGCTTCACACTAATGTTCCACACTCTCAAAAAACACACACTCAATGAATAGAATCAATGTCGCATCAAACTACACTTCCTCTTCTCTTTTATCATTCTACTTCTTTGCTCTTGTATCATGTTTCACCATTAACTCATCTTGCATTTATGCCATCTTCAACTTTGAAACATATCCAAAATCGACCATCCAATTCAAATTCAAATTAGGTTGGCACCAAAACATCCTAAGGTGGAATGAGAATGAGGGCGACCCAAACACACGCTTCAAGGGACCCAAAAAGATCCAACACACTTCATCATCCTCAAAAGTAGTATTTCACACAAGGTCGACCAAATCAGTGTAAAACACATAGAACCATTAAGCACAGATCTTCCAAATGTCGAAACTATCTTCAATGGAATCAGGGCAAGACAACTCTAAAACCAAAAGTCATAAGACTTCATCAAGGAGAATTTTGGACCAACAACATTGCTCTCGGATCTCAACCAGAAACATAAAAAACTATAGTTCACAACTGGTGAACACAACTTGCACTGTACAATGAATTAACAACCAAAAATATGGATATAACATCTACTAACAATGATGAACAACATATTTGAACCGCAAAACCACAGGAGAAAATCCGGACCAAAACTCAGAGCAACCACTAAACACTTGCAACATATCTTTATTACAATTTTCTCAATATCCTCGACATATACAACCAATAGCAACTAGTAGATAACCAATTGACTAGTTGAAATCAATGAAAAAAACTTCAATCTTTCCACAACACTTTCATTCTTGCAATAGAAGGTGTTTGCTTTGAGGTTTATTTGTTGGTTTGGAGAATTGTGTTCTATTCTTGGTCGAATTAACATTTGCAATCCATTATGGAGACTAGTACTGCTTTATGGATGTTAGTCAACTTGGTATAATGCACTACATGGATAAAATGTTTAAATTGTATATGGTGCCAACAAAGAGAGTTTTAATTATTTTGTTTTCATCTAATTAGGCCGACATAATTGATGAATAAGATATACTTGTATATATAAGATGTTTTGAAGAGAAGATAAAGGGAGACATATATGTGTGTGTGTAAGAAGAGCAAATGAGAAGTTGGTGTGCAAGTGTGGAAGAAATGTGAAGGAATATTCGAGTCTAAATTATTTTTTATTTGTGGATCTATGTAAGGCAATACTTCACATTTTGAGCTTCATTGGAACCGAACTCTGCACATTGAAGGTGTATCCTATCAATTCAATCTTTTGGCAATGAGCCACTATCTTTGTATCTTAGCGGTTAGCCATCTTTTGTATTTAGGAAGTGAGCTATTTTAAGGATAGTGAGTCCTTGAAGTGAGCCCTGTAATATCTTGTATCTATATATAATATATTGTGAGTTAACCCTCACTGTGGTTTTTCCTTTTTGGGTTTTACATGTAAAATTTTTGGTGTTAATGTGTATGTTTGCATTGATTTGTTTCTATGTTCTCTCTTGTTGATTCAATTAGAATTATGATAATGATTAGATGGATTTTATTGTGGTTTTATGGAATATTGATTCAACCCCATCTCATTATTTCAGATGTTCAAAAATTGGTGTCAGAGCTTGGTTCCTCAGAAGAAGCCTAGCAACTTAAGGAAGGTCCCATAATTTTAGTATAAGAATTTTTTTCCTCTAGAAGTGATCTCTGTTGGATGTTCAGGAGAAATAGAAGATCTGAAGGAAAATTTGATGAAAGCGAATGAGTCTATTGAAAAATTTCAAAGTAAAAGTGTTGAAGCATGTGATCTATTGGTTAAGGCAGATGAAATTATCTCTGGCCTACTACAACAATCAGATGAGAAGAAAAGAAATGAAGAGTGATAGAAAATTGAAATTCAAAGGAGGATGGATGAATGCATAAAGATTGAGGAAGAATTAGAAATCTTGAGATCAAATCTAGAAAAGGAAAGAAGTTTTGAAGATAAATTTAAGATATGCTCAACAATGCTTGATGAATTGATTACCTCTTAGAGACCGGCTATGGATAAGAGTGGTTTAGGGTTTGAAGAAGGTCAAAGTTCTAAAGAGAAGCAATCTACTAGTAAGAAGACTTGGTGCAAAGATGGATGAATCAAGGATCTAAGAAACAATTCTGGAAGAACTCGTGTCAAACAAACTAATGCTAAAAGGTATTTATCTTTCAAGGGTATTTTTTATTCTTGCAAGAAATTTGGCCATAAGGCAAAGGGCTGCAAAAGTAAAACGAATGATTCTTTATCATTCTTTGACAAATGTCATAAGTGCAAGAAGGTTGTATATAAAGCTAGTCTATGTGAAAATAAGTTGAATAAAAGAAAGAATGGATTCAAGAAAAATGGTATTTGTTGTAAGTGCATCAATCCGAAACACCAGATTAATAACTACAAAAGAAGAAAAATAATTATCCGACGAAGAAGCATGATCAAATAATTTATTTGAAAGAAGAAAGAAAGGAGATGAAAAGGATTTGGAGAAAGGAAGGAAAATTCAAGCAAGTTGAATCAAAATCATCAATCTTATCTATGCCATCCTCCGATGTAGATACTCCTATCAAATTTTGAGTCAAAAAGTGGCTAAGGGGGAGAAATTATCAGAAAATATAATAAACCCCCTCATCGATACTTGTGTCACATCATGATAGAAGTATATTTAATGTGCTAATAAAATTAAGGAACTTTCTCAATCGTTGTAACTAAGGGATTTTTCTATGTTTTGTTATGCAGTGTAACATGAAGAAACATAAAACCCTAAGTATTAATAGAGTGCAAAGGAATAGATGAACAATCTTAACAGATTGTCTTCATCCTCCATGACTAACCTCCATTATACCTTCTTAACTTGTTGGATATGTTGCTTGCCCTCAAATTTGTGAAGAGCAAGCCAATAGAAATGACAAGCCCTAAGCAAATATTGAAGGATTTGAATAAGATAAATGCACTACTATGCCCTACTACAACTAGTAAGCATCTAAAATGTATAAGCTATGTCAAAAAAAAATCTAAAATGCTATGCCAAATGAAACTTAACAAGGCTAAAAGTATGAAAGTGCAAGATGATAATAATTCCTAAGTGAGATGATCAAATATGAAAATGCAAGATATGTGTGTTAAGGGATCCAAGATGTGACCAAAATTTCTCTTCTATAGAATATACAATTTTGTGTGAATGACCAAGATTGAAAGTTAGCAAGTGCCCTAGAATCAATGGACGAGATTCCATATAGCAACCCACAATTAGGGTTAGGGCAACATTACGTCAAATTCGAAATAAAGGGTCAAGATTGATTTATTAGAGAATTAAATCAATGGCTGACAAAACATGTGATAAAAGATTTCGGGCACGGAAAACAGAGTCATTGGAGAATTAAATAATTATTTAAAATTATTTGATTCAAGAGGAGATGTTGACTTTTCAAATTAAAAAACTATTTTAATTCAAAAGGGTGGGGTCATGTGACAATAAATAATTTAAATTAAATTATTTACTAAATAAGGGAATTTAAATGGGATTTATTTTAAATAAATAAGATTTAGAAGAAATTAAATAATAAAGGTTATTTAATTTAGGTGAGAATTAAATAATAAAGATATTATTTAATTTAGAGGAATGTGACAAATAGAACCTTTTAAATTAAATATAATAATTTAATTCAAAGTTTAGGAAAGTGGACCAAATTAAATAAATAAAATTTATTTAATTTAGGAGAGAAGAGGCTAATGAATAATTAGATAATTAAATATAATTATTTAATTATAGTGGAAGGTGGATTAAATAAATAAGAATTTATTTAATTTTTAGGAAGAAGAGGACTTAATTAGTGACATAATTAAATAAATAAATTAAGAAATTTATTTAATTATAAGAGGACTTTAGACAATTAGTGACGCATTAGATAAATAAATAAAATTTATTTATTTAATAATCAAGAAGAATAAAAAGGGACATGAATTAACTAAATAATTAAGAATTATCTAATTAATAATTGGAAGTGAGTTAGGGACATAATTAAAATGTCTTAATTAGGGTTAGAAGAAGAGCCTGTGGGTCTAAGTCATTTTTATGTGTCTACATTTGCCCCTCTTTGTCATAATGCAGTCTATCGCATTGTGGCAAAGAAAATAAGTCAAACATATGCCCCAGTGCAAGATAAGATGAGGAAGAATGACGAGGAGGGTTGCGGTATGCCCCCTCGGGAGGACAGATGGGTTCCAAGAACACGGGTGTCCTCTCGAAATGGAATGAGAAGAATAGAATACAAAGAGAAAGAAATGTTAGTGAAAAAGATATGGATGATGATATGAATGCAATGCCTATATGAGATAAAGTTTAGTTCCTAGATCAAATCCTTCAACATTTACCATAGGAATTTAATATTTATTGCTCTTTAATCATCAATGGGCAGATTATTGTAATGGCCAACAAACATCATGATATGACATAAATCAAGATGTTCAAGGTCGCACCATCACGTAAGACAAGCAATCGCAAACAAGGATGATCATGACTCATACTAAAAGTGCAATTGCCCCAATCATTTTGTCATAACCAACCGCAAGCAGAAAAAGACAAGAACAAACCATGAAATGTTGTTGCTTCTCTAAATCCTATTTCTAGGACATCCTCGAGAAACTAGTAACATGATTTCCAAAATAACAAAATAACGCCACCATCATGATACATCATTGTTTTTCTAAATCTCGTAGTCAGGACATCGCTGAGAAACTAGTAACATGAGTGTCAGAAGACAAGACAACATCATGAGACATCATTGTTTCTCTAAATCCTGTTGTCGGGATCTCGCTGAAAAACTAGTAACATGATGAAAAGGCCAAAGACAAATGCCAAGTATTTTCCAAGTGTTTTAATATCACGGTTGTCAAATGTCGAGCGATATCAAATTCAGGAAGGAAACATCCTGAATGACGTTGATATCCAGGAGATCAATTCTCGAAGTTAGGAGAATCCATCAAAATTGCCAGATGATCAGGACAATGCTTAGGAAGGACGCATCCAAAAGCATAAAGAAATGACGAGAGTTTCTCTTCAGAAGGGCACATCTGAAGAAGAACCCAAAGTTTTCCAACTTAAAATGTCTTGATAGAATTTGATTACATGTCATTGCTGATATGTTGAATTGACCGAGATTACTGAT
The DNA here is from genome assembly GCA_007115665.2 of Sequoiadendron giganteum. Taxonomy (NCBI): domain Eukaryota; kingdom Viridiplantae; phylum Streptophyta; class Pinopsida; order Cupressales; family Cupressaceae; genus Sequoiadendron; species Sequoiadendron giganteum. The sequence goes on from CM021107.1 coordinate 462,982,193, forward strand.
GAAACAAACTGTTCATAGATTGCTCGCTCTGGATTGATGGAAGATTTGCGTGATTTGAAGGTAGTTGGATGTGTGTGAAAACGTTGTGCCATGAACCCTAATGGACTGACCTAGTGCGGCCTCGGGGGCTCATCGATTGATGGTCTTGCCTACGTCGTGCACTCAGAGACCTCATAGTTCAACATGACCAATGACCTTGTCCAAAGGACATAAGTTTGAATCATGATTTTATTTTTCCAAACCTAGAAAGACTGACCTAATGTCTCGGGGATTCAAAGATGAATCTTGCCTATGTAGCAAATGCACAGAGACAACGTAGTTCGGACTTGGATAAAGATTGACTGACTGGACTGACAAGATATTAGCTTGACTCTATTTTTGGGATTTGGACATTGATTTGGATGTTTTTGTATTTTCTTCAGGACATTTTTCAATTTTTAGGTCTTTTTTCAAGACTTTATACAATTTTTAAGATTTGTTTTTTTTCAAGACTTTTTCTCATTTTTAGGATTTTTTGAGGACATTTTAGGAATGCAGGATCATGTACGGTACCCACCGTAGTTGCACAATATAGGTTTTTCCCCCAGACATGTCGGGGAATATCTGAGTTCAATTATATGGAGATAGGCAAACAAAAGTCCAGGATATGCAAGGGATGATGTCAACCGAATGCTAACCATGGTCGGAATGGACAAGACTTAGGACAGATGTCGTGAATGTGTCAGGCCTTGGTGATTATGAGAAAATGGATAAAGGTTGATTTGAGTGACAGTAGATGGTGAAGCAATGATCGACTACACATGGCGCTTGTTTGCCAGGTTTTCACCATGGTACCTATCCAAAGCGCCTGTTTGCCAGGTTTTCACTATTGGATGAATTCATTTATTTTTACTATTTTTGCCATTTTTTGATTTTTTTGGTGTCACCAAGACGTCTGTTTGCCATATTTTCATCAAGGGACAATTTTTTTGTATTTTTCATTTTCATTTTTTTTTTGTAGGTTTTCAGCTCAGCTCTCTGATGCTATTTGTAGAAATTTCTCAGGTGTAAGCTATTAATGGGTTCTATCAGCTATTCTCCATCCAGTGTGGCCAACTGATAGGCTCCAAAACCAAATGCAGTAGTAATGATATAAGGACCAAGCCAATTAGCCTCAAACTTACCAGGCTTTTCATGGTCTGCCTGATTTCTCAGGTTCTACATGTGAACCAAGTCACCGATTTCAAACTTTCTCACCATGACTCTTTTATTGTAACTTCGGCAAAGACAATTTTGATATGCCTGCAATTGATTTAAGGCATTTTGTCTTCTTTCTTGTAGCATCTCTAACTCATGTAGGCGAGTATGTCTATACTCTTCATCATCAATCATTCCTTTCAAAGAGACTCAAGAGAAGGAATTTCAACCTCGATGGGTAATATGGCCTCAGATCCGTAGACTAGGGAAAATGGAGTGGCTCCAGTGGGGGTGCGGATGCTGGTACGATAGGCCCATAAAGCAGGATTAAGTTATAGGTGCCAATCTCGGCCAGCGTCATTGACGGTCTTCTTCAGAATGCGAAGGATTGTTTTATTTGATGCCTTAGCTTGGCCGTTACCTTGTGGGTAGTATGGAGTGGAAAAATGGTGTTAGATGTGGAATCGCTCACAGAGTTCACGAATGTCCTAATTTTTGAATGGACTGCCATTGTCTGAGATGATGGATTATGGGACACCATATCAACAAATGATGTAATTTAGGATGAACTTGGATATTTGTTTACCGGTGATGTAGGTGAGAGGGACGACTTCAATCCACTTAGTAAAATACTCAGTGGTGGTGATTATGAACTTATGGCCATTGGAAGAGGATGGATGGATCTTACCCACGAGGTCGAGTCCCTATTGTGCAAAAGGCCATGGAGAAGTGATTGGTCTCAATTCCTGTGCAGGTGCATGAATTAGGTCACTATGCACCTAGCATTTCTGACAGGTTCTGACAAATTGGAGAGCATCTTTTTCTAATGTCGGCCAATAGTACCCAAGTCTGGTGACTTTCCTAGCTAAGGTTGGACCACTTGAATGAGATCCGCATATACCCTCATGTACTTCTCATAAAGTTGTTTGGGCTTCATCAGTGTCGAGACAACGAAGAAGGGTGTTGTCAAAGCCACAGCGGTATAAGGTATCACTGACGATGGTATGTCTAGCCGCTTTTTGGATAAAGGATTTTCGTTGGTTGTTGGACAAGTTGGGTGGAAGGGTTTGGGTTTTAAGATAGTTGTATATGTCCTCATACTAAGGTGAACTAGGACCAACAATCTCACACACCATTTCTAACTCTGGAATATCGTATGCAGGCATCAACAACTGTTCCACTAAGAATTCAAATTGTGACACATTCTTAGGGATGTCTAGGAGAGATCCAATGGTAGCCATTGCATTGGCCACCTTATTTTGTGTTCTTGGGATTTGCTCAAATTCAATCATTTTGAAATATATTAGGAAAATATCCACCATTCTCTTGTAGGGCAGCAACTTCTCATCTTTTGTGTCGTAGTCATCATTCGCTTGATTGATGACCGGCTGAGAGTCTTCAAATACGAGCAATGTCTGAATTTTCCATTTGATTGCTATCTTGAGACCTGTGACAATTGCCTCGTATTCTGCCATATTATTTGTACAAGGGAAAGCAATCTGAAATTATTTAGGAATTGAATCCCCTTGTGGTGTAATAAATAATATGCCTACTCCTGAGCCATGACCAGTGTGGGACCCATCAAAGTATAGTTTCCATGGTAAAGTCGGTTCTATGTGAAAGATAGACTCATCTAGAAAATTAGTTATCAGTGAATGAGTGGCCTGGATTGGTGCATCTGCTAGCTGATCGGCTATTACTTGACCTTTTATAGCCTTGTGCTCCACATACTGTATGTCATACTCGCTTAATATCATGACCCATTTGGCCAAACGGCCTGTTAATGCTGCTCAACTCAAGAGATATTTTAGTGGGTCAATTTTAGCTACCAAATGTGTTTGGTGGCTTAGCATATAGTGTCTTAGTTTCTGCGCCGCAAAAACAACTGCAAGGCATGCTCTTTCAATGGTTGTGTAGTTGAGCTCATATCCAATTAATGTGCGGCTGATGTAGTAGATGGCTTTTTCTTTTTCTTCATGGTCATTTTGTGCCAATAATGCCCCCAGTGCATTTGTCATTGTGGAGACATATAGGATCAATGGTTTTCCCTCAATAGGCAGCATTAACACTGGTGGTGTCAATAAATATTCTTTAATTTGGTCAAAGGCTATGTTGTATTTATCTGTCCATACAAAAGGATTGCTTTTGCATAGCAGATATTGGAATGGTTGACACTTGTCTGCCAACTGTGCAATGAAGCGAGGAATAGACTGCAATCTGCCCTGAAGTGATCGCAACTCACTAATCCCTTTTGGTGGAGGCATATCTAGAATTGCTTGTACTTTTGTGGGATCAACCTCAATGCCTCATCTTGAGACTATGTATCCCAATAGCTTGCCTGAAATGACTCCAAAGACACATTTCTTTGGGTTTAATCGAACCTTGTACTCTTCTAGTCATCTGAAAATTTTATCTAAGACCCCAGATGATCCTTCCTTGTCAAAGATTTTTCCAATAGGTCATCTACATAATCTTCCATTAAGGTATGCATCATGTCATGGAAGATTGTTGTCATAGCCCTCTAGTATGTGGTGCCTGCATTCTTTAGGCCAAAAGGCATGACATTCCAACAATACGTTCCCCATGGGCAGGTGAACGCCATTTTATGTTGATCTTCTATGGCAATTCGAATCTAGTTATATCCCAAGAATCCATCCATGATGGATAACATCTCATACCCTGCCGTGAGATCAACAATCATGTCTATGTTTGGTAGGGGGAAGTCATCCTTTGGGAAAGCCTTGTTCAAATCCTTGAAATCTATGCAGATACGGATTTGTCCATTTGGCTTTGTAATAGGAACAATATTGGATATCCAATCAGCATAGTCGATTGACCTTATGAACCCATCATCTAGTAATTTCTTTAGTTCAACTTTTACCAGGAGTGCAATTTGTGGATGCATCTTGTGCAAATTTTGCTTAACTGTTTTGATTCCTGGAATGAGAGGAAGATGATGCAGAACCAATTCAAGATCAAGGCCTGGCATGTCAACATATGACCATGCGAAGTTAACTTTCCTGTTTGTGAAGAATTGTTGAAATTCGGGTTTTTCTTCCTCTGACAATGGTGCGGCCAAGAGAATCATTTTGGGATTCTCTGGTGTGGCTATGTTAACTTCCATTGTGTCTTCAATGAGGATAGCTGATTTTTCCTATGTTATGGGAAGAAATTCCAATCCTCCATCCTTAGGTGCCTCAAAGAGGTTTTCACCTTCGGATACATCCTTTATTTTTACTATTTTACCGTCAGAAGGTGCCTTGTGGTTTTCACCTAAAGACGTTTCTTTTTGTGTCTTATTCTCTGTATTTTTGTGACTGGAGGATTGCATAGTCTCCCCAAAGTAAGTTGTACAATCTAGGTTGATGGAAAACCCTGTCTTGTGATCTCCCCATAGTATGCCTTCTCTGAGTCCCATGAATTCTGCTATGGCCTCATCGTTCTGAAACATGTCCATTACTGGTGACTCTTGTTGGCCCCAGTCGATCAGTTGTGGATAGACAAGTGAAATCCCATCATTGGTGTTGGTAAAGGATGGGGGTGATGCGGAAAGTGTGGCAACTGAAGCCTCAAGTGTGAAGTAAAAGTTGTCAATTTCAACTTTTGTGTCAGATGCAATGGATGGACCATACTTAGAGTCAGATGAGTCAAATCCAAAGTCATAATAGGGGATAAAACTATTTGCATCATGACTAGTGGATGGAGTTTCAGAAGCATGGATAGTAGGTTTAGGCATGATGGGCTCATGGGTGGGTTCGGGAATGGGGTGGGATGATTTGGGTATTTCCGACGACACCTTGTGTTCTTCTGGGTTCCAAGGAATGCGTACCCATTCCTTATTTTTAGAGTGTCGGTCAATAGGGTCAATGTTATACTCCTGGCCGAATTGTTCTTCAAAGGAAAGTTGGCCAGGTTCTAGGAATAGTTCATCAATATCATATTCATTGACAGTTTGGTCAGATCCCCATTCCCATTCATTTGAGTCAGTTTCGGTAAAGGATTCTTCACATGTCTCAACACTTTCTGTAGCCATTACAACTTTACTTGAAAGTTCAAGGGTATGTTGATCGTCAGTTCTGAAATGGTCAAACCCTAGCCCCATATTCTTTGGTCTTGTAGTCATGGTAGTAGGTTCCCTTCTTCCATTACTATTTTTTCCAAGGCTACTTGTGTCGTCAAAACCTAGGGCCTTGCATATATCATAACCTTTGCCATAAAGATGTAATGGTAATGGAGATAACTCTATTGGGTCTTTGTAGATCTAGTTATCTATGTCGATAATGACTTCATTACCCATATCGCCCCACCGTGTGAAAAAACTTTTTGGTGGAACCTTGAAAGTGGTTTTGGGCTCAACTGCAAAACATGGTCTACCATAGACTTTAGGCGGCTTCAGTATTGTGGTAATACAGTAAGCCCTATTCAATTTGAATTCTCCACAGCCTAGGTCCTGGATCTGTAAATCTTTACTTGGTATAGAGGCTGATGAAGATGGTGTGGTAGATGATAATGGAATGGATGATTTTGTGAGTGTCAATGGGTCAATATATTTGGATGAAGTGGAAGATGAGGCTTCCCGATTGATGGACACCTGGTGTTTAGCAGTGGCTCACAGGTTGGTACAATATTGAAAAGGATCGGGATCTCTTGGGATAGTGATCTCAGTTCCATCAAAAGGGAATTTTAGGCACTGGTGGTATGTGGATGGAATGGCCTTTAGAGCATGAATCCAGGGTCGCCCAAGTAAGATGTTGTAGTGTATATCATGATCCAGGACCTGGCATGTTGTGTCTATGATAACTAGTCCCACCCGGAGTGGAATTGTAATGACGCCTTTAGAAGCGCGTTCTTCATCATCGTATGCCTTGATGACGATGCTCTTGCTAGCATATACACACGCATCAGAGAAACCAAGAGCCTTAACCAATTTTAAGGAGCAAATGTTCAATCCTTCTCCGCCATCTACCAAGACTCATCTAACCTTGTGTTTGTGGACAAAAACCTCAATGTGAAGGGCATCATTATGCGATGGTTTGGGCGAGGAATAGTCGCTATCCAAAAAGGTGATGTGATGAGGTGAATTTAGGTATCCGACCATAGTCTCAAAGTGGTTGACATCAATGTTGGTTGGGACGGATGACGTTTGTAAGACTTTATTCAAGATGGCTTTGTGTACAGGTGAAATATAAAGTAGTTCAAGAATGGATATCTGAGGAGGTGTTTTATTCAGTTGCTCAATGATGTTGAACTCCGGTTTGGGTGTTGACTATTTGGCGGATGGACCAAGTATGGTGATCTTAGGCTGACGTGCCGAAGGACCTGGGATAGTGACCTTGCCTTTACGCGTTGTCACATTGCATTCCGGGGCTTTTTTAATGGAAATGGTATTAACACATTCATCTTCATCAGTAGCACGAAGATTGTTAATAATGGTACCATCGGGATATTTGTAGGTAGGACGACCATTAGTGTAGGCAGGACGGATGTAGTTGGCTTGATGATCAGTATTCGTTGTGCCAGATGAGGAAGCTTTACCATGATCCTGCAATGGGTTTTTGTGTATAGTGTGATCCGCATTAGATGTGAAGGATTGACCTCCTAGCTCGATGGTGTGGTTCTCAATGAGGTCTTGCACCAGATCTTGCAATTGACGACAAGAGGATGTTTTGTGCCCTTTGACATGGTGGAAATCACAAAATGCATTATCGTCCCACCACACTGGCTTGAACTGACCAGGGTCATATGGTTTAGGGTCTTCCAATGTTATGACACCATTTTGAAGAAGTTTCTTTAAAAAAACTTCAATAGGTTCACCCAAAGGGGTGTATGTACATTTTTGGAGTTGTCGCGGTTGGTGCGGTTGTCTTTGATTGGTTTGAGTAGGATTGCTTTGGACAACATTTGCAGTTGGTGTGGGTGTAGTTATAGGTGTATTTTGACTTTGTACTCCTTTGATTGTGAGTACATGACCTATTGTATTAACGATTTTTGCATCAACTACACCGTCATTGGTGATATGCTTGTTCTTAACCCAATATTTGTTTTTGTATTTTGAGCTACTTGGGTTATTGTTTGAAGTGGCGTTGATGGTTTTGCCACCATATTTTAACTCGCCTTTGGCGATCAAGGCTTTTTCAAGTTGGACACCTTTTTCAACAAGATTAACAAAAGTGGTGCAACAATGGACTTGTAATCCATACCTTAGCAGTCCAAGGAGAGTTTGTACAAACATGGTTACTTTCTCCTTTTTAGGTATTTCTACCAAACGCCTGCTTGCTAAGGTTCTCCATCTTTGAAAGAATGGAATGAAAGTCTCTCCCGCATCCTCTTGGGTAAGTCTGCATAAGGAGGCAATGTCAATGTCTATGTCAATGTTGTAGGCATAGTTCTCCACAAACTTGTTTGCCAAATCATCCCATGTTTTTATTCCCTTAGGTAGTAGTGAGAACCATTCTAGCGCATGACCTGCGAGACTTCTTGAAAAGAGTCTCATGAGATAGGTTTGTTCATAAGCTATGTCCAAGCAACTAGTGGTGAACTCTCTTATGTGTTCGATGGGATTTGTCTTGCCTTTGTACTTAGGGAAATGAGGTACTACATACCCATGAGGAAAAGGTGGCATGTACAAGGTGGTGTCAAATGGATAAGGACACAGGTCATGTGACATGTATGACTTTTTATTGGTTTGTTGCAATGTCTCCACTTGTGTTTGAAGAGCAGCAAGTTGGAGTGTGAGTGCTTCTACAATGGGGTTGTTGGTAGCATCACAGATGTTTGTGAGAGGTATGGATTGGTTGCCCACTTGTTGTGATGAGATGTGTTGGTTTTGAGTGTGTTGTTGGTGAGTATAGTGGGTGTTTTGATTTTGCTGTTGTTGGAAATGAGTGTATTGATTGGGATTATGCTATTGTGTATGTATTTAAGTAGCATATGTGGGGATTTGAGATCCTGCAATGTTGGATTGCATTTTTGGGCCTTGCTGATTTTGAGTATGTTGATGTCCAAATGGAATAAAAGATTGGGTGCCTTGATTGCCTTGACTGAATAAGGAATTTTGGCCTTGAATAGTGTTGGTGTTTTGCCTCAAAGGAATGTTGGTATTAACCTGTGAGTAATTAGGTTGGGTTCCTTGGATGGTAACTCTTCGTTTATTTCTCCCAAAAGGATTTGATGAGTTAGTTGCCATAGTATTTGAGGGACCTAATAACAGGTTTGTTGATGGACCCATGGAATTAAATGAACTTCCAAAGAGGTTTGAAGTTGTTGCCCCCATTGTTGATCCAAATGTTTGTGAAGGGGTAGTGGTTGTTTGTTGGGGGATGGATTGTGATGTGGAGTTGTTTTGGGTGGATGATCCTCCAATGGATGTTGTGTTGGTTGTGGTGGCTGTAGTAGTTGTGGTAGCTACATTGGTGGTGGTAGCTGCATTGGTTATGGTGGTAGTATGACCAAGAGAGGTAGTATTGATGGTGTTAATGGTGTTTTGTGGAGAGGCTCCCATGGACGTATTGTGTGATTGGTGATTTGGATATGTTGGTCTAATAGTGTTGAGGTCAAATCCTTTTGGTAACTTAGCCCCTTGGTCAAGAAGCATGGCTAAATATCTGGCTGAGTCATTTAGGACTAATTCTTCCACAAAAGATGCCACTTCTAGGTTTTGGGCAGCATCTTGTATGTCTTCTTGAAAAACTTCTCCATTTTGGTCTCTACGGACAAATTGTTCAAAGGGATTATGTGGAATAAATATCTCACTAAAAGGATTGATTGTAGAATTTCCCATGTCATTAGAAAGAGATTGCATGTTACTAGGGAATAAATTCATGTCATTGGTGAAATTGGTAAAATTGGGGTCTTGACCAAAAGAATCCATGAGTCTTTTCTTTTTTTGTAACCTAGTTTCAACCATAAAAAGTTTTGCTCAACTTTGGGATGATGAGAGATAATGAGTGATAATGACCTAAATATGACACTAAGGAATGTTATGAAATGCAAAAGGGAGATGAACGGTTTGCGGATGCAAATGGTATGACTCTAAAATGAGGAGACTAATGATATGAAAACTAAATGGAGCCTAAGATGCACTCACTATTGAGAAATATAAGGAGATGACTTCTTGACCAAACAAAGTGCTTGCAATGTTTCAGGTTTGGAAAATCAATGGACCATAATAGGACTAAAAGAGGACAAAGTGAAGTTTCCACACTAGACTGTTGAGTGGGAAACAATTCACAAAAGTTTTGACTGAATGACTAAGGGTGATTGGGTCCAATGATAACCTACTTTTGAAGACAAAGTCTTGACGATGTATGGTAAGGAGTGTATTCCTAAAATCTGCAAAATGAGTCTCTAAGGAAATGGTAAACTGACAATGCAACTAGTCAAATGCAATTGGAAACCTATGATGATCCTAAGAATGATGTGTTTAAGGAGGGAAGTTGAGCAAATCAATACCTAGTTTTGACAGAAACAAAAGGGATGGACTTGATGGAATCTAGAAAAAAGGCAAGTTTCGACTTTTGATTTTGACAGTGAGCAGATTGTTTTCGAAGTCTGGAAAATGCGGTTCGACAGAACATATGTGGCTCACTATGGCAAATGCTGTTTACCAGGTCAAATGCGGCTTAAAAAGAGTAAATACGGGTCACATAGCAATTGCATTGCAGGAATTTATTCTGGCAATGTTTTCATAGGTAGGCAAATGCGGTTCTATAGAGCACATACGGCTGGATAGTAATCAAATGCGGTCTGTATAGGTGAATGCGGCATTACAATTAGCAAATGCAATCTGAAATGAGGAATGCGGCTTTAGACTAAGCAAATGTGGTCTGAAATGTCACTTGCATTGCAGGGATCAATTTTGGAAGTATTAGCAGGAAAGAAAAATGTGGGTCGACAACGAATAAGGCATGTTCTTTGCAAATGCGGTTCACTATTTATCAAATGCGACATTTTAGGACGAATGCATTTCAGGGGTTAGCAGATGCGACTTAATATTGTGAATGCGGTTTGGTACTGCAAGTGTGACTCACTGTGTTTCAGATGCGGCTCGAGAGAGCTAATGCGGCTTAATATAATGTCAAATGCAGTTTGTTATAGCAATTGTGGCTCTGGATGAATCAAATGCAGGTCATCAGAGCAAATGCGGCTTGATATTTGGCGATTGCGGTGCATGAATTGAATTATGGAAAATGGAAGACTGTTTGGCCGATTTGACAAGTTTCGATCCAGATTTTCTAATGTTTTTGCTTGTTTGAAGGTTGTTTGAAAACAATTGACAAACACATAGAAACTAAATTATTTCAAATAGACTCACTCTTAAAAGTCAAATGGGTCATCATCGCAATCACAACCCACATCTTAAAATCGTGTCGACTCACATAGCCATGTCACCCCCTAGAGGGTGCCTATGTTTTTATCTTTTCCAGGTATGTACTCAAGGTGACAGAAGTGGATACCGAATCCCTTGAGCAAATAGTCCATGACGACTATATGGTGAGTGTCTTGGGGGGAGATTCTTCCCTCCCCTTGCACTATGATTGAAACAATGTTTGGTTACTGACACGGTTGGCTACTACACTATGGTTCTTAGTAAGTATTTTCATTCAGTGTGGCAATAGATATACTCCCTCGAGAGACCTCCCAACCTTTAGAACAAAGGCTTTGGGGATGGTTATCCTGCCTACTACTGTCAAGTTGGATTTTCATCAACAACTTTTTTTTTATTAGAGTGGGTTGGAAATCTTGGCTTTAGGTGTTCCCACTTAGGTCATTCCTCTTGGGTGAGTACTTTTTCCCACAAGAGCAGGCCTTCTAAAGGATTTAATAAAGTAGGAAATGCATAAAGAAAATGGGTAAGTCTGGTTTTTTGATCACCCAGTAAAGGGGAGAGCATATACCTATTACCCAATCAAGCACAGTAGACAAATTTGTTCAGTTTTAAACCCAAATGAAAAATATTTTACTCTAAGTGAAGACATTGCTTCACAACAGTCATGGGGTTCATTTTAACCAAACAAAATAGAAGATTTGGTGACTATCCTAGGATTGATAAATTTCCAATTAAATTGCCTATCCTAGGATTGATAAATTTTAAATGAAATGTCTACCCTAGGGTTGGTTCATTTTAATCCCCTCAAAAAGAAAGACTAGCCGCGGTTGCGTCAGATCCAGATAATAATTTTAAAACATGAAATTTTACTAGTCCAATGCGGTGCGCTCCGGTAGATGCAGCTCGGCAGATGCGGCTTGTTAGATACGGCTCGACAGATACAGCTCGGCAGATGTGGCTTTCGGTCTGTGAAATGTGACTCATGTCTGCAAATGCATCATTTGAAGGAGCAAATGCGGCTTAACAGGTCATATGCATCACTTCAGAAGGAAGATGCAGCTTAGAATGTCACTTACATCACAAAAACTATCATATGCGTCGTTCCGTACACTTGCAAAAAAAATCCGAAAAATCCGTACCCTAACCTGCAAAAAAAATGACGAAAAATCTGTACTATGACCTGCAAAAATGTGTTATAAGAAATGTCGGGTTCACCAATGTAACTAAGGGATTTTTCTATGTTTTGTTATGTAGTGTAACATGCAGAAATATAAAACCCTAAGTACTAATAGAGTACAAAGGAATAGATGAACAATCTTAATAGACTGTCTTCATCCTCCATGACTAACCTCCATTATACCTTCTTAACTTGTTGGATATGTTGCTTGTCCTCAAATTTGTGAAAAGCAAGCCAATAGAAATGACAAGCGCTAAGCAAATATTGAAGGATTTGAATAAGATAAATGCACTACTATGCCCTACTGCAACTAGTAAGCATCTAAAATGTCTAAGCTATGTCAAAAAAATAATCTAAAATGCTATGCCAAATGAAACTTAACAAGGCTAAAAGTATGAAAGTTCAAGATGATAATAATTCCTAAGTGAGATGATCAAATATGAAAATGCAAGATATGTGTGTTAAGGGATTCAAGATGTGACCAAAATTGCTCTTTTATAGAAGATACAATTTTGTGTGAATGGCCAAGATTGAAAGTTAGCAAGTGCCCTAGAATCAATGGACGAGATTCCATATAGCAACCCACAATTAGGGTTAGGGAAACATTAGGTCAGATTCGAAATAAAGGGTCAAGATTGATTTATTAGAGAATTAAATCAATGGCTGACAAAACATGTGACAAAAGATTTCGGGCATGGAAAACAGAGTCATTGGAGAATTAAATAATTATTTAAAATTATTTGATTTAAGAGGAGATGTTGACTTTTCTAATTAAAAAACTATTTTAATTCAAAAGGGTGGGGTCATGTGACAGTAAATTAAATTATTTACTAAAGAAGGGAATTTAAATGAGACTTATTTTAAATAAATAATATTTATTTAAAATGAGCACAATAAAAGAGGAGAAATTAAATAATAAAATTATTTAATTTAGGTGTTGGGACTTATTTTAAATAAATAAGATTTAGAAGAAATTAAATAATAAAGGTTATTTAATTTAGGTGAGAATTAAATAATAAAGATATTATTTAATTTAGAGGAATGTGACAAATAGAACCTTTTAAATTAAATATAATAATTTAATTCAAAGTTTAGGAAAGTGGACCAAACTAAATAAATAAAATTTATTTAATTTAGGAGAGAAGAGGCTAATGAATAATTAGATAATTAAATGTAATTATTTAATTATAGTGGAAGGTGGATTAAATAAATAAGAATTTATTTAATTTTTAGGAAGAAGAGGACTTAATTAGTGATATAATTAAATAAATAAATTAAGAAATTTATTTAATTATAAGAGGACTTTAGATAATTAGTGACGCATTAGATAAATAAATAAAATTTATTTATTTAATAATCAAGAAGAATAAAAAGGGACATGAATTAATTAAATAATTAAGAATTATTTAATTAATAATTGGAAGTGAGTTAGGGACATAATTAAAATGTCCTAATTAGGGTTAGAAGAACAGCCTGTGGGTCTAGGTCATTTTTATGTGTCTACAGTCACATGTGTGAAGAATGAAGTTTGTAGAATTTGAAAGAATGGAGGCACACACAATTTTTGAGGTAATCTACCTGCAAGTTGAAGCATTTATTACAAAATCATCCAGAATGAAAGGAATAAATCAGATAATTCAAAAGGCTTATGTATTTTTAGAGAAGTGTGCAAAGGAAATTTAGAAAGAAATTTAGAGTTTTAGGGTTTGATGAAGAGATCGAGTGAATTCGAAGTGAGCTCCGGAAGGAGGATATCTATACATTTCTTGTTGGATTTTATAGAGGTATTCCTATTTGCAAAATATTTCATTTTTATTGCTATGGATAATTCAAATTTTGTGAATAGTGCAGATAGAGTGCAAGTTAACTTGAAAAGATATTTGAAGAATGTATCAGAAGAGTTTGTTGGTGCATTCTCTCGCATCCCTCTGAGAGTGTTTCCCATAGAGGATATATATGCATTTGTTTACAATAAAATAGAAGAAATTTCATTAGTTCAGTTGAGCATGTTGTGGAAGAGTGAATTGGAAGAGAACCATGATGCCTATAGAGTGCTAGTTGAGAAAAAGTTGGATGTTTGGAGGAAAGTCCCTTTGTTTGAATTTGAGAGGAACTATATTCAAATAGTGTTGAGCAGAATTTATGATGAATCTTTGTGGATTGATGAGGCACATTTGATTACCAGAGGAGAAATCATATATGTAACTAGTTTGTGTTCCTTCATACCAGTTCCCAAATAGAAGGCTATGGATGAGCAAGAGATAATTGAGGTTACCGGTATGAATCTTGAAGGGAAATAGATTGATTTGAGATCAATTATGGATCCAATAATTATGTATGTTGCTATGGTCATCGGTCACAAAGTTTTCTTGCCTAGCAATGACCTCATAGTTTCTACTGTTTCTATACATACTGTTGTGGATATGGTTAAAAGAGGTATGGATTATGAATTGTGTGAACTAATTCATATGCATATTTTGAATAATTTAAAGGAAATCAAGAAGAGTAAGAAGAATACATTTTGGTATGGAAATATAGTTGTTTGTTTACTCTTTTACTTTTTGAGATAATTACCGGTAATAGGAAGGATAGAATGGTCAAATACAGAGCCTATTTCCCATCAAATTAGGAACTTCATGATAAATCTTGGTATTTCAGATGCACAAGAGACTACCCTTGCTACATTCTTTGGAACATTTCAGATGAGGATGAGTAGAAGGTTTAGAATTCCAATAAGTGTTATTGAAAGGTAGTTCAGAAGCATCAATTTTCTTGTGTCTATAGATTTATGTCACATGAAAGCAGTTGAATCAAGGTTGGTATGGATATCTGAGTTAGATTATGAAGTGTAAGAGGTTGAAGTTGATTATTATACAAAAATTCTTTTGGAAAGCCCTAAGAATCTCAATGTATAAGGTACCTCTGGTAGCGCAAATAGAATAGGAAAGAAAAGGAAGAGTTTTTTTAAGAAAGAAGTTACAAAAGGAAGAAAGCTTGAGAGAGCTCAACATGAGCATGAAAGAATAAACATTCAAAGAGATTTGGAAGAATTGCAGAAGGCTATTCCCAGTGCTAATTTTGATTCATCTATTTCTGTTGTGGAGAATCTTAGAGGCATGATTGATTCTTTAAAGGTCTACATCTTTGGACTTGAAGTGCATGCTAGAATTAGGTTTGATGAAGAAAATTTTGAAGATATCAAAGAAAAATGTGCAAATGCACATAGTCGGGTGATGAAGGAATTAGAGAGTGTACAAAGTTGTGGAGAAGAGGCACAAGAATTGCTTTCTTTTTGCCTAGATTGGTCTAGTAGAACACTAAACGTAAGAAATGAGATAAGGATGAGTGAATCCTAGATGAGCACTTAGGCAGATACATACAACTTAGTAGAAAAAAGAGATAATCAGAGGTAGTCCTACATTGTGCAGCTTCAGGACAATTTTTTCTCTATAGGATCAAATAACATAAGTTATCAAGAAGTTTGTGGCACTCAAAGACATGATTAAACTTAGGCACATTCTTGTTTCTAGTGCTCTTGATAGTATTATTGAATTATTAGAGATTAATCTTAGTCCCAATACTTTATCAGATGGTATAGAGTCCTTAACTAATCTTGATCTATTACACAAGACTCTTATAAGTGCAAAAGATTCATGGGAAGAACGAAAACCATCATGGAAGTTCATCCTGGAGAGTCTCAGAGGTTCTTCTTTAGGTTAATTCAATTATGTGTTCATATCTTTTTTTTGATTCATTTTGATGCATATATACATATATATATGTATGAGCATGAATTTTTACCCCTAACAAAAATTCCCCTTTCACCCCTTTACACTTTAGAAAACCAAAAGCAAAGGTTTAATTTCACTTAAGCCCACTGCTTACATTCCACTTGGAACCCTGTTTGTGTGTCAGTGGGGGAATTTTTGTCGGGGACACCCGCACGGTGCACAGACATATGTGCAGCATCCTTACATCCCTAGAAAATTCCTGTGGGTGGAGTCTACAGAGACATTACACTTTCAATTGGAAGTTGAAGTGTAATGCCCCTCTTCGGCTGGCCGATCTGAATATGGTTGTTTTTCATCTTCTCCCTGATATTCTTGACCATTCCATCCATTCTCAAGTTTTGCGAGATCTTGATTTCATCACTTCACATTTTCTCTACTCTTTCAAACATCCATTCAAGCTTTGTAGTAGCATTCTTCACTCCATTGCAACAATCTACCACTCCATCACTCTGATAGTGCGAGCGCAGGACAAACACCATTACAGTAGAGGCTTGAGTTCCTCTCATTCACTCCTCCACAAGCCTTGAGTGCTTTGGATAAAGGTGGTAAACTCCTATCATCTCCTCTATTGTATTTGGTTGAGTAAGCATGTAATATTTTGTAGTGTTTCTTACATACGTAGCTTGTATTTCCCTTCTTTATCGTTATTCCTATCATTACAAACTTGGTTGTTCGTGGAGGTGGAAACACTAAGATGGGGGTCTAACTAAGGTAGGCCTATAAACAACCCCAACACTTTCCCTTTTTCTATGTGTAGGTGGAGATATCTCGGAGCAAGCTGGGGAGAGGATTATTCTACAAAATTATCTTTGTCACCCTTGCGGTAATATACCTCTTTTATCATATCAGTATTTATATTTCGCTTTTCTTAGTCTTGTTCTTTAGTAAACTAGACTATTAGTCCTTTTTCAAGATTCCAACCTCGTCTCTCTAGTTTTATGGCCATACGGACGCCAACGCACCTGTGAGACACCAGTGCACCGCACTGTCATCCCAAAACTATGCTTCTATCCTCGGATAGAGATTTATTTGAGACGTAGAATTGACTCTCGAAAGTGACTCATCTAGTCTCCCTTCAACCCTCAAGATTACAGAGTGATCAAAGGACACATAGACTTCATCATTCTCATCCCTCCTATTCTAATTGTCCTTTAAACTGAGGTAAGTTAGGGATTCCTTTCTGCTCTTGGCCTTTCGTGACCTGGGGCCTTGCAGTGGTTGGTCCCCCTCTTTTACATTTTTGGTGAACCTGGCATGAACCATTTTGGTTCCATTTTGCGATACTGAAAGCTCCTTTCCTCATATCCTAGGAGTTTTGTAGGTGTGAGTGTTGTAAGGATCTCACCTCACAACCCAACCTATGACCCCTAGTAGGCATAGTTGGAAGGTTCCAAAGTATTGCATAACGAAACCTTGATTGGGTCACTACCTTATCTTATAAACCTTAGGAGGCTCTGTAGAAGTATTGTTGGGTCCGTGATGGCCTCTTTCTTAAATCAACCTATTCCCTCTTCGTAGAATGTGAGTAGTGGTACTAGCATAACCTTCACCTCACAGGACCTGCCGATGGGCTTCGATAGAGAACCATCTCCTCTTTACATTCCTATAAGGACAAATGGGAATACAGTAGCAGGTGTTCTCATTGATCGGACATTGCAAGTGAATATCATAACTGAGGAGATCATGTTGATTAGCTTCCTGCATAAGGATGGGTATGATGCACCTAATAGAACTATCCACACACACAACAAACTTTTTGTACCTCCTATAGGGAGTATTGTCCTGTCGGTCCTCATTGGACCTAAATCTGTAAGCCTTAAATTTGACATTATCCCGGGGTTTGAACTCTTTAGAGTGAAGCTAGGTATCCACTTGCTAGTTGTTATGAACATAGTTCCCTCAATTATACACAAGTGTCTGAAGTTTGTTCATGGAGGTTCGGTACACATTGTCCTTGACTCTGATTATAGACCATCAGTTGCATGTGGCAGCTATACCTTAGATTAATTTTGGCCTACATCCCTTGGTCCTCTCCAACCTAGGAAGGACCTCCTATATCACACATATCAAAACTATAAAAAGGAGTGCACTAGGCCGAAAGTGAGATACCCTCCATTGCCTTATGTTGTTTCACATAGAGCTTGTCTGAAAGCTGATAGTGATTCCACCAAGACACGTAGAAGAGAATAAGAGAAGAAGTGTCAAGATCCTCCTTCTTCCTCTTTTGTTGTTCAACCTGATGCTTCCTCTCACCCTGTTGTGGTACCATCTACTTATGTATTGCATTTGTGAGAGAATCCTATGGTACTCACTTGACGAAAGGCCAAGCATCCTGCATTTGAGCTTCATGTATTATCCTTGGAGCCTAGGCCCATTCAATATGGAAGACAAAAAGGCCCTCATGGAGATTCCTCTTTATCTCAGCCTTCGTGACCTCCTACTCTTCCTGTTCCTAAAATAGTAAAAGGGAAGAGGCCCATTGCCGAGGCATTAGAGTCAACTCCTCTCGCCATTTCTAAACCTACCCCTCCTTCTCCCATTCAGGAGTCTATCTTTCCATTGGAAGCATCTATGGAGGACACTCCCATGGCTAAGTAGGATCCTTCCATCCCTTTGAAGATCTCAACTTCTAGTTCGAAGAGCCATAGAAACCGCCTTGCACGCGAGCGTAAGTGTTGGAAAAAGGCTCTCCTACTTGAGCAAGCCTTCTTATAGAAGGAGGAGGAGGAGAAGATGACACATCCTATTGTGTCTTCCTCTTTCCATCCTTCTATCTCTGAATCTATTTCAGCTCCCGCTGTGAGTGCACATACACTTGGAAGGGTGCAAGTGTTCATCGATCCTTTGACGAAGCTGCCCTTGTTGACTTCCGTCCCATATGTCTTGCCTTTCCGTAAGCTTGTGGACATGGTGAAAACTTTGGTTGTGTCCACTCCGGTTCTTTCCTCTTCTCCCTCAACCCTCCTCGTTTCATCTGTGGGGAATTCACCACCTTCGATGAAGAAGAAGGTGGAGCATGGTCAATCTAGCGATGGGGTATGTAAGAAGATCCCACCTTCTCCGAAAGGTGGCCCCTAGTTGACTTGTTTTGTCCTAGTAATGGAACCAGTCCTGACCTCCCCTGAGTTTTTCACCTCTCTCGAGTCTCTCAGTGATCCCAACAGTGAACCTCAGGTGCAAACTCCTCCGTTCGCCGAGGTGAAGCATGGTACTCCTGTTAAGTGCATGTTTAACTCGATGGATGAGTTTTTGACCTTATCAGTGATCTTTGCGAAGTCATTGAACTTGGACCCATAAGAGCTGAGTGATGGAGACCTCACCGGTCCCTCTACTTTGGCCCTTATTGCGGGAGGATTGAAATATCCTCCCCTTAACATTACACCACTACAAGCTCGTCATCCTTCCCCCTACGACGATCTAGAGTGGGAAGCTGACGATCTCTTGGTTGACTAGTGTTAGGGGGAGACCCTCTTCTTGATCTTTTAGATTAGATGTGTGTATGTTGTGATATGTTCCCCCGTAATCATGTTATATGTGCCTAGATGACCCTCGTCACCTCTGTTGGTGCTTGGTTACAGGCGTGGTTTTTGTGTTGCAAACCTTCTTCTACATGTTTCTCTATTCTTCCATTTTGTGTTCGAATTTCAATAAATTTGGGACGATGCAAAGCGTTGGGAGCATTTAGGCCTCCATCCATGCTGACCCAATTTTTTATTTTTACTTTGTCTTCTGTGCACTCTTCCTGATCTGGTTGGGGATTGATGATCTTTCACCTCTTATCGTGGTTACCTAATATAAATAAAGGTATATCTGACCCCACATAACTAGATCACCCTATGCCCTCTGTGTTTGATCTGATTTCTTTTACTTGTCTCTTTATCTTTCCCCCATCTTTGGTTGAGTTGTCCCTCTCATGTGCGAAAATGCCTCTTCTACATTACTTGGTCTTTAGAAAATGCATTTGTTCTCGAACGAATATTTTCTTGAAAGACCTCTCACACATTTCTTTGTTAGAATTGCATTCTCAACTTGAAACCCTAGTGGAACATGTTTCCTTCATCATGGGTTCGTAAAGAAAGGACTTGGAAACCCTCCTCCAAAGCGGGAATGGTCTTAGTATCCCCCTAGTAGGAGTGCATATCCTTCCTTTCGGATTCCTTGATGAAGTGAACATCTTTCAAAAGGATTCCTTGGTGATGAATCGATTCGAGAAGGAAGACAATAGCTTTTGAATAGTGTGTCCCTTGAGTGGACCCCTCCCTTTCACGTCGGGTTCCAAAGGGACCCCTTTGAAAAATTTCATCAAAGTTCTATGGCATCTAGCTTGGGGGCAGCTCGAATAGACCGGTTTTACTTCTTCGTGTCTAGTCCAGGGGGAGCTCGACTAGACCGTCTTCACACCTCGACGTCTAGTCCAAGGGCATCCCAACTAGACCGTCTTTGCATCTTTACGTCTAGCTTGGGGGCAGCCCGACTAGACTTCACCTTTCAAATAACACATCCCTTGAGTGGACCCTCCTTCCTTTTGAAGGGTTCCCAAGGGAGCCCTTTGAAAGTCTTACAACTTAGCGATGGTCTGCGTGACTATTTGTTCACTAGCCTGCAAGATTGCTTCCTGATGTGTTCTATCTATGGGTAAACATGTCACCATCTCTGACTCTACGGAGTCCCCTTTACTCGGTCTCCTTCATGTGAGAGTTCTTGGGGGATACCTTCCTTGTAGGTCTGCGGGTCTATTAGGTTCTTTTCCCGGTTTCCTTCATGTGAGAGTTCTTGAAGGATACCCCCCTTGTAGGACTATGAGCCTATGAGGCACTTTCATACTTCAGCTTCGTAGTTCCACGGAACTACAAAGTTCTTTCCTACACTTCCGGGTTCGCCAGACCCTGCTCTGCTTCCTCATCGGTTCAGGTATACATCTCACTCTATTACTTCCTTACTACTCTACTTTACCGAAGCACTCATCAGTAATCATTCTCACTAAAGTGGGGGAAAAATTTATGAGCTTGAATTTTCACCCCTAACGCAAATTCCCTTTTCACCCCTTTACACTTTAGAAAACCAAAAGCGGAGGTTTAATTCCACTTAAGCTCGCTGCTTGCATTCCACTTGGTGCTCTGTTTGTGTGTCGATGGTGGCATTTTTTTTGGGACACCCACATGGTGTGTAGACATCCGCATGGCGTACTTACATCCCTGGTAGATTCTTGCAAATGGAGTCTACAGAGATGTTACACTTTTGATTGGAAGTCAAAGTGTAATGCCCCTCTTTGGTTGGCCGACCCGAATATGGCCGTTTTTCATCTTCTCCTTGATATTCTTGACCATTCCATCCATTCTAAAGTTTTTTGAGATCTTGAGTTCAACACTACACATTTTCTCCACTCTTTCAAACATCCTTTCAAGCTTTGTAGCAACATTCTTCACTCCATTGCAACAATCTACCACTCCATCAATCTGATAGTGCAAGCACAGGACAAACACCATTGTAGTAGAGGCTTGAGTTCCTCTCATTCACTCCTCCACAAACCTCGATCATTTTGGACGGAGGTGGTAAGCTCCTCTCATCTCCTCTATCATAATCAATTGAGTAAGCACGTACTATTTTGTAGTGTTTCTTGCATACGTAGCTTGTATTTCCCTTCTTTATCGTTATTCCTATCATTACAAACTTGGTTGTCTATGGAGGTGGAAACACCAAGATAGGGGTCTGACTAAGGCAAGCCCCTAAATAGCCCCAACACTTCCTATTTTTTTGTGTGCAGGTGGAGAGATCTCAGAGCAAGCTGGCGAGAGGATTATTCTATGAAATTATCTTCATCACCCTTGCGGTAATATACCTCTTTTATCATATCAATATTTATATTTCACTTTTCTTAATATCGTTCTTTACTAAACTAGACTGTTATTCCTTTTTCAGGATTCCAACCTCGTCTCTTTGGTTCTCTGGCCATACGAACACCAGTGCACCTATGAGATGCCAGTGCGCCACGTTGTCATCCCAGAACTGTGCTTTTGTCCTCAGACAAAGAGTTATCTAAGACCTAGAGTTGACTCTGGAAAGTGACTCATCTAGTCTCCCTTCAACCCTTGGGATTGCAGAGTGATTGAAAGACATATAGTCTTCATTATTCACATCCCTCCTATTCTAATTATCCTTTGAACTGAGGTAAGTTAGGGCAGCCTTTTCGCTCTTGGCCTTTCGTGACCTGGGGCCTTACAATGGTCAGTCCCCCTCTCTTACAATACCGAACCCCATCCTTTGCCATTAATGTCAAAGGTAGAGAGATAGATAGATAGAGGTTAATAGAGAAAACATTTTTGTGAAGAACAATTTTGATAGGGGAAGTATTTAGTTGTATTATATTGAATTTTTTTTTGGCATGCATGTTGCCATCAATGCCAAAGGGGGATATTTTTGAGATTGTTGAGATTATGGAGCCTTGCAACATGAGCATGAAGTATGGATGGTTTTTGTTGATTGTTCCTATGTTTTCATTGATGTCAACATGGTGATAACTTTATGGGAAGTCTACTTGATTTACTGAAAGTTGTTCTTTGTCGGTAATACTCTTTTGTGATGAGCAAGTGTGTTGGTATTTGAGTTTGAAATTCACCACAAAATCTGATATGACACTAATATATTAACCATGTTATCATGACTCATTTAGATAGCTATATCCTAGATCTTGAGACGTTTTTGGTTGTAAGTAGAAATTTATCTCTAACAAAGTTCAACTCTATATTCTACCGTAGTTCCTTGCTTGGTATATCTGTGTGGGAGACTTCATATTTTCTTAAGGTGAACATTCTTATGTTGCAATTTTTTTGGTAGTCTCTATTTTGGCAGTATGATGGGAAATTAATGTGTTCTGAGATCTAGAAGGTGTTTTCTTTGAGGCTTATTTGTTGGTTTGGAGAATTATGTTCTATTCTTGGTCGACTTAACGTATGCAATACATTGTGGAGACTAGTCTTTCTTTATGGATGTTAGTCAACTTGGTATAATGCACTACATGGATAAAATGTTTAAATTATAAATGGTGCCAACAAAGAGAATTTTGATTATTTATTTTTCATCTAATTAGGCCAACCTAATTGATGAATAAGACATACTTGTATATATATAAGATGTTTTGAAGAGAAGATAAAGGGTGACATATATGTGAGTATGTAAGAAGACAAAGTGAGAAGTGGGTGTGTGAGTGTGAAAGAAAGGTGAAAGAAGATCTGAGCTTAAATGATTTATTAGTTGTGGATATGTGTAAGGTAGTAATTCATATTTTTAGCTTCATTGGAACCAAACTTTGTACATTGAAGGTGTATCCTATTAGTTCAATCTTTTGGTAGTGAGCCACTATCTTTGTATCTTGGTGGTTAGCCATCTTTTGTATTTAGGTAGTGATCCTTTTTAAGGAAAGTGAGTCCTAGCAGTGAGCCCTGTAATATATTGTATTCACATATAATATATTGTGAGTTAACCCTCGTCATGGTTTTTACCTTTTTGGGTTTGCCATGTAAAAATCTTGGTGTTCATGTGTATGGTTGCTTTGATTTGTTTCTATGTTCTCTCTTTTTGATTCAGTTAGAATTGTGATAATGATTAGATGGATTTTATCATGGTTTTATTTAATACTGATTCACCCCCCCTCTCAATATTCTACATGTTCAACAGTTGGTTTCTTGAGTTACAATGTATGGAAGGTTGTCTAAGTGTACTGGGTGTGTGAATTCTTCAGGTGAAAGTTGTTGTGAAGGAATTTGTTGGATTCTAGGGTGTTTGTGGAATATTCAAAATTGTATTCAAGTGTTGTGTGTGGTTTATGGGTTGTCTTTGGATTTGAGGAAGCATGTACTTAAATTTTAATGGTGTTTACATTGGTTCGACTGACCTTGGGTGTTTATACTAATTATGGATTTTCTTTGGTAATTATGGAAATATGGCATGGCATATATTTATTATTTGGGTCTGATTTAAGATGAGGAGTGGCCCGCTTTCATTCCTTTCCACTACGAGAATGCTTAGTTCCAACCTAATTTGAATTTGCATGGTTAAGGTGCCTAGCCGACCTTGGAGAATGTTTTTAAGGTTAAAGAAGGTATAAATAAGTGGTGAGTTGATGGAGAATTGTGTGGTATCATGTGTGATGCAAATTGTAGAGTTATGAAGTTTGAATTTGTGAATTGCAATGCCGGCTTAATGAGTTGGACCATTAGAAGTAGTAAGCAGCAGGTGTCTACAATCTTCAAAGAGAATGTGAATGTGTTGGTGATGTTGTGGTGGATCTATTCTGGTGCATTGAGATGGATTTTTCACTATAACATCCTTCTTTCTTATTTTCTATAATCTAGCAATGAGACCTTCTTTCTTTTGGGAAGTGAGCCCTCTAGTAGTCAGCCTATTGTATTTGATGTTGTAATTACTTTATATTGTGAGCTAATCCTCATCGTGTTTTTTCCCTTCTTGGGTTTTCCACATAAATATGGTGTTCTATTATGCATGGTGTTGTGTTTTATTTTTTTGTTATTTTCTTTCATATTAAATCATTCTAACAGATTAAGGGTTAATTAAGTTGATGTGGATCTAAATGTTTATGAGGGTCTGAATTTTTAATGCACGTAAATCAATGGGTATATCACTAACTCTTTTTATGAGATGGGTGAATTGTTTTAGCTAAATTTTATCTTTATTGGAATTGGAAAGGGCATTTATATGTAATGGGTGAGGGTGAATTGTAAAGGAGTCTCTTTATGAGAGGAATAAAACATGTCAAGGGAAGGTATGGTTGTCTTTGTGGAATTTTGAATAATATGGTATATGGATTCTTTATGCTAGGGTGTTATGTTTTTGAGGGGAATGTTGGTTTTAAGGGTAGGTAAGGTATTCTTTGGAGAGGAATTAATGATCTCTTCTTCTTGCGCCAAGATATCCTCAATAGAAGGAAATGCATTGGAAGAAAAAGATACATGAGCTTCATCACTTGTTGGAGAAGCATTACAAAAGACGCAACATGAAACATCAACCAAGGGTTTAAAAGAAGACATCATTTTCCAAAGCACTCAAATATTTTGAAAGCTTTGATGAAAAATTATATGCATAAAGATAATGATTGTTATAGAATAGTGAAACAAAAATTGGGAATAGATCTAGAAAAATGACTTAGAGATATCATTGTCACTAAAATTTAGTCCAAATTAGTCAAGTCAAGGGTGCTAGTACCCTCGACCTAAGGAGATAAGTTTTTATGTCTTGAAAATCTAAAACTAAACTATGACGTTTGAAAGTTTAAAGTTATAGATATTCAAGTTTCTATGCAGACATATTTCTATAAACTAGCATGAAATTTTAGATTTTTGAAGTAATGTAATATGTTCCAAATGAAATTTTCATATTTTAAATTTCAAAAATCAACTAAACCTAGTTTGAAAATTTTGGAAATTGAAACTTTAATATCTTTTGAAATGACAAACACAAAGTAAGTCTTTACTTTTTCAAAAAAATATGGATGCATAATGATAAATTCAAACTTTTGAAAGTTGCATTCAGATTTTAACATGACCTAATTAAGATTTTAGAGGGTTGTAAAGTACACAAATGTTGGGTTCACCAAAATATGATATGGGAAAAAGGGATCTAAGGTCTAAATCACACCTCTTCCTATATCACAATGGGAAGGACTAAAATTGATCTCAAACACCCACTTGGCTACTAGCCTCAATGGAAGATCCAAAATGGTAGATCAGGGTTTTATTCCTTTGGTGTGTGGATGATGATTCTATAATTATTAGTTAACTACTAATTGACTTAATGTGATAATGTAAATATATATCTAGGTTAACTATAAAATGTAGCAAACTGTTATGATTCAAGAAAACATAGAACTGAAATCTAAAAACAAAGTTCAAAAGAGTAGAGTGTGGACACAGAGGAATCTGGCATATAAATCTAAGATTGAAATGGTTAGATAGGAGCTTTGGTGCCTTAGAATTGGAAGTGCAGATAGAGTCAAAATTCAAATCTTAGTTGGTCCTTGTCTATAGGTTATTATCCTTTGAGCTCAGTGTCAAAACTTCGTCTATCATTGATAAATTCCACTTCCCTAATTTGTTGACTTGTAGGACTTGAATGCTTGATTGAGCAATTAATTCTTCAATTCTTTCTTAATTTTGTTTTAGATCTGTAACCTACACACAAGGAAGAAAGGAAAGGGTTTTTCATATAGGGGCTTGCCTAAGTAAGACCCCATTTTGGTATTTCTACCTCCACAATGACTATGTGCTTACCTCGATAAGAAAAGGCTAAATGATAAACAAGTGACAAATTGAAAATTGATGCAACTTACCATTGAGATTTGCATTCCTTGATGGACTAAAGTCATTGTACTCATCACCATCAAGGAGAAATTGATACTTTATTTGAATTCCTAAAAGTGTTAGTCCTCACAAAACAAATGGACATGAAACATAAACAAACTCACATGAAAACTTAATGCATTGTTAACATGATGCTTGAATGAAACAATGCTACAATAATTCTACTAATACTACTCTTGAATTATTTTAGGATGCTCAATTGTTCAATCTATTCACCTCTCAAAATTTTTAAGATTTCAAAGGATGAAAAGGACTTGTATTTCTATGTAATTCTTTAATTTCCCACAAATTAATTATCAAAAATCGACAAATGATTTTGAATTTCTCTTGATATTAAAATGTTGAAACTGACATATTTGAATTGAGGCCAAAATAGGTTGGATAGGGGTGCTAGTGCCCTAGTTCAAGCCTATTTTGGGGCCTTAAGTATTGGTAAATGAATATTAAATCCTTATTCCCAATTCAACTCTATTTTTTCAAAAAATATTATAAAATGGATAATTAAATGCACAATTATGTCCAAGCACATAAGGGGAAGCTAAACCTAGTGTGAAATTGTCAAGGGTGATGATTTATGACACTACAAAAACCACCAAAAAGGATAAGAGGGTTTCCATCCTCGAATCCTATAGGAAACTTGGAGGGCTTTTTTCATCCAAATCTCAATTTAAAAAGAGTTTTCATCCTTAGATAGAAAGACAAACATGGAAGTTCAATCTCAAAAAAAGGTTTTTATAACAAAACAATGAATCCCTTTCTTTTATGCCCACCTCATCTATTTATAGACTCTTTGAAAGAATCTAATATTTTATTTTTTCCTTTTTCCTCCAAAACTTTATTCTAGAAATGTCTAAGAAAACATTTTAATTAAACATTAATTTTGGCTCCCTTTCCTAATGACACTTCATTAGGTCCATTTTTTCAACATTAAAATGGAAATTTCCTTTTAAATAAAACTATGCTAGACTTTTATAAAATAAGGTCACTTGAACAACTTAAAATAACATTTT
Source organism: Sequoiadendron giganteum (assembly GCA_007115665.2). NCBI lineage: Eukaryota > Viridiplantae > Streptophyta > Pinopsida > Cupressales > Cupressaceae > Sequoiadendron > Sequoiadendron giganteum. The sequence continues at coordinate 463,009,048 of CM021107.1, forward strand.
AATTATTTCCTTAACTTAATAAAAAAATACGTTACATAGAACTCTATGCATGGATCAAAAAAATTAAGAAAATAATTGTCCACCTTTTATATATCATGATTCTTCTTGGTCAGTACCTAGAACCTACCATTCACATCCACCTAATAACAAATTAAATAAAGGTCATGCCACTGCACTAATATAAGCAACAATAGGTGATACCATTCTTCCTTGAAGGCAAAATGAAAGTGTGGTACGGTAATAGACATTTAGTTGACCACCTTGTCATGTCCTATTTATAATAAAGCTATGAAAATAATTAAAAATATATTTTAAGTTGTCCAAATGACTTTATAAGATTGTTTTAAAAGAGAAATTTTATTATTTTTAAAAAGAAAGGTCAATGTAATGTTATAAATAAAACTATTAAAGTGTCATTAAGGAAAGAAGGTCGAAAGTGATATTTTATTCAAAGGTCTTTTTAGACATTTCTCAAATAAGTTTTGGAGGGAAAATTGAAAAATAAAATAATATTCAATTATTTTTCCTTAATGAGTATATAAAAGGAGGGTTTGGCATACATTAGATATCCATTGTTTTCTATCAAATCCTAATTTCTTGAGCTTGATCATTTGTTTCATCTCCACAATTGAGGATGAAAACCATTTAGTGTATAAATATAAATGATAAATATCCTCTCAGTTTCCATTTTGGATCGGAGGATGAAAACCCTCTTATTAATTCTTGATAATTCCACTTAGAGATTGCAATTGTATTGAAATTTTACAATTTATATTTGATTCCATTTTATTTGTTGAAGATTACAAGTTTGTATTTATTTTCCAATTTTAATGTTGGTGATTGCATATTTTAGTAAGCTTATGGAATTCATGTTTGATTATGGTGTTTTTAGAATATTATATTTTATTCAATGAAAAATATTGTTTATTGTTTATTGTACTAATTTGTTTTTCTATTATATTGTTATTGGTACTAATTATAACTTATTGCTAATTGTATATAAAACTTGGATTATGGTGGTACCAGTTCTTACTATTATTTTAAGAAAGGACCATTGAACAAAATTGAATAGTCAACTCGGGTGTCTTTCTTAACAAAGGAGGATTGATTTATATTAAACTGGTTATCTTTACTATTGTATGACTTCTAGATTCTTGTGAAGGAGTTATACATCAAAAAAGGAATGAAGTTTGAAGTGACTTTATCTATCATAAAATTTATTTTTTTGGTCATTGTACATAATCATAAGGGAATAAAATATATTATTTGTTTAACCATCATACATACTCAAAAGGAAGAGTCATCATACAAAGTGATGTCCATACTATTTTTGAAAAGGGGATATTTGTGTATGTTATTGTTGTATAGATTGTACATGAATGTTGTTATATCATGTATGTTGAGTGTTGTACCTCCTACATCAACCATTCAACATGAGGTATTGAATATATGATAATTTATATTATGAAAATCAAATCTATTGATTAGTTGTTATTTCAAAAGAGCGTTATAATTCATAAAATTGTGTATTCTACCAACATTAATGATCAATGTCCTATCATGTAATTATGGGTGGTTCTCCACCAAAATTAATGTTGATTTCAAGATTGAAATTTTTATTCAATTGGAAGACCTAAACACTAGAAAATATTTTATATTAATATTGTAAGTGATACTAGAATGTTTGTCACTAGACCCCTCTTTAATAACTACACTAACATTGTAACAAAAAATAGATGGCACAATTTTCAAGATCTATATTTCTTTATTTCGATTTGATAGTTACATGATTTTCTTGAAAAGGCTTGGCATTGGAGTCAACATAATTTTATTGTTATTTTTTGTATGAAATGTAAATTGTGTAAGTGAAATATATTGTTATTGTTCACATTTTGATTAACGTATACTCTCACTTGTCCACATCAAGATCTTAGTGATAAAAAACACTAGGGTTTGTGTTTTTATTTTGTTGAAAATTTGTTAAGATAATTTTGTAGCTAGATACATTATAGTGGCATCCCAGATGTGATATTTCTAACCAATAGAGAGAGGTAACATTTGTTGTAAATTATATTATATGCAAGACATTGTCATAAAGTATGGAATAATTTCAAGAATCATTATCATAAATAATCAAAAAATTACATAATATGAAAAGGAAATGAATCATCTCACTATTATAATAAAACAAAGGAACAAAGCAATAGAAGAAGAAAGATTATTTGAATAGAATTTATTTGTGGTCAATCCCATTCCCAATATTTTTTGAATAAGGTACTCACCAAAAGAGAAGGATGTAGATCATGTTCAAGAGGAATTGATGAAAATTTAAACATAATGAATTATAAGCTCAAGCCCACCATATTCGACTTTTATCAATATCAAGGAGTGCATGATGAATTCAAAGACCAAGTTTCCTATGATGGTTACTTCCAAATTTAAGTTGTTTATCCAAAAAAAAAAGTATATATAACTACACAATGAGGTTACATATCACAAAGGAGGGTACTGGAAATGAACATCAAAGAAATAAAATTTTCCTCTCATGTGTAAAAAAACATTAGGGATAAGTCATATTTGTTAGAGTGGTGCACGACACCATCGTAGGCTTTTATGCTAAAATGTTGAAAATGTTAGTTATTTTTTTGTGATGTGAAGTATTTTTGTTTGTAATAAGGTCTTTTAGACCATTTATTATGTTTGTTATAGGTTTGGAGTCATTTTGCGGTCAATTGGGTGAAATTGGTAAAAGTTGCAAAAAAGTTGTCAAAGCAACTTTGCAATTTTCGCATGTTGTGTCAAAAAGGGGAAGTTGAATGGTCAGGTTTTCAAAAGATGGTTGTGAGTGGTCAGTTTTGTTTTTTAATGGCTTAAATAGCCTTGTGGAGGTGAAGAGAAGGTTATGTTGTATATTTGAAAGATTGAACATCAATTGAAATTTTGCTTTCCTGCATTTTTCCAAAAAAATTGCTACTACAAAAGGTTGTATAGCTTGGTACATCCTATAGGTGATCTCTCATGCATTGGGATTGATGAAATAGTGAATCTTATGTCATTTTTCAAATTTTTTGACTCGTTTTCATTAAATTTGAAGGGATTTAGAGCATTTTTTTCTAAAAACAGTTAGAAAACCTAGTTTGTGAGGGTTTGATTGAAGAAAATGAGTTTCTGACCCATTCCACTAGTGAAAAGGTCTAATAATTGGTGGAATGGGTGTAGATGGGTAGTTTTTTGTGTTTTGAGCATTGCAGGAGTAGGGGAAGGTGATAAGTGCAAGTTTGGGTGATACCCTAGTTTATTGACTTCATGTTTTAGGAAAATAAGGTGGGTAGGGGTTAGGGTTTGATGAAAATATCTTGGAAAGTTGATTATGGTGATTGAAAATGTTGAGGCATACCCTATTTAACATGTCTTGGAAAATCAGGTTGAGGTTTGGGTTTGAAAATCTTTGTTGGGACCTCTCTAACCAAGCCTAATTAGGCCTAAACCTAGGTGTACCAATCAATTTTTGAGGACTTTATTCCAAAGTAACCACCCATGAAACTAAGACAGGTCTTCAAAGGGATTAATGGGTATCCAAAATGGGTTTTAGGTTGTGGGTTGGAGGTCTTACTTGAAAGTTATGACAAAAATACCTTGTTTGTTGTCCTACAAGGAAAATTGAAGGAATTGTGAGTAGACCACCAAGTAAAGGTTTCTAAGTTGCAAAGTTTGTTTGATTTTGATTGTTTTGAAAACCACCTCCCTTCTCTAAATCAAATTGGTATCAGAGCATAGGTAGGTCTATAAGAGGGAAAGTGTGAAGTGAAAAAGAAAGCAAGATGCCTCCAAAAAGGAATACTATGGCCAAAAAAATGAATGAGATGGAAGAGAAGACTGCAAGAGAGATTAGAAGGTTGAAGGAGCTGCAAGATAGGATGATAGAAAGGCTTAAGGTTGTTGAAACATGATAGAGGAGAGGTATAGTCATTGGTGAATAGAGTGACAGTGAAGAGGAAGGGAAAAAGGAAAATCTGCAAGAAGAGATTCAAGAAGAAGAGGAGTTGGATCCTAATGAACAAAGGATGGCCAAGCTACCGAGAGTAGTCAGGGAAGATAACCACAAGGTGAAGTTTGATTTACCAATGTATATAGGTAATTTGAATGATTAAGAGCTTTTGGATTGGATCACAACACTTGATAACTATTTTGAGTGTGAAGATGTACTTGAGGAGCACACGATCAAGATAGAAAAGTCAAAGTTGAAGGGGCATGCCTTATTATGGTGGGATTATGAGAAAACTGAAAGGAGGAAGAAATGAAAGTCAAAAAATGTCTCTTGGGATAGAATGGTGGAAAATCTTAAGGCCAAGTTCTTACTGAGTGATTATACACTTCAAATGTACAAGAAACTTCAAGGTTTGAAACAAAGAGAAATGGATGTTAAAGTCTACATTGATGAGTTCTACAAGATGAGTATAAGAGAAGGTCACATGGATGATGATGTGGAGAAGGTGGATAGATACCTTGGTGGGCTAAGATTCAACATTCAAGATGACTTAACTTTGGAAAATCCAAAGATAGTTGAGGAATGCTATCAAATAGAAATAAGGGTAGAAGAAAAGTTAAAGAGAAGGAAAGAAAAATAAATAAGGGGCAAAAGCAACAATTCTAGAGGTAGAGGGACATTTTCTACTTCAAGGAATGTAGGGAAATTTTAGTCATCTCATAAAAGCATCCAAGATTTGTAGTGCCTTTGGCAACTTTAATTTCAAATAGATTGCCTCAAAAACACATACAACTATGTCACAAAGCAGAATCAGACACGGTTCATTTCCCACATTTATCCTTTTGAGAGAAGCTCATGCAAATTCAGTTTCAACAACTTGCATAAGAAGATTCTAACCAATAAACATGAAAGATGAAAGATGAAACTGAATAATGAACACAGATTTACGTGGGGAAAACCCTTTCGGGTAAAAAACCCCACACTCCAAAAGCCCAGATCACCATTGTATTATTCCTACAACAAAATAGTTACAAATACAACTCAAGAAATAAGACTTTATAGAGATTACATCTTGTTTCATTCTGGAGACAAACTGGCAGCAACCCTATTCTATTTCCCTCTCTCCTTTTTTATATATTTCCCTGATCAACCTCTTAGTCCATTACAAACTTCGCACTGTTACAATAATCTCACATAGTATACAGATCAGATTCACATAGAGAGAGAGGTTTCACAATCGAACCAAAAAGAGAGAGAGGAGTCACCTCCTTCAGAACAACATTCTCATTCTCCAACCTTCAAAAATTACAAAGAGTTCCATTTTGTTCATAGTTCACAAATGATTTGTTTATCTCCCACAAGTGAATGATCACAACAGTCCAAGTGCAAATGGTTTACATTATGCTTCTCTCATTGGTTCAAAACAAACCATGTAGGACATTCGTTCGATCAAAATTCTTCAACTGTATCGTGTATCGGTGAGACACCACACCGTGTCTCACCGATGCCAAAGATGCCTAATTGACAACCACCCACTGCACAATCTTCAAACGGTCCATCGCTCAGACTTGGTGAAGTTTCCTCGACCAAAAGACCATCGGGCTGAGATCATTCCTCAGAGAGAGTCTCCAAAGCACCTTCGACAGTTCATGTCATATCGATGGGAGTTCTCTTTGTTCATCTCATCGAGAAGACTTACCCTGATCGTAATCCTCGATCAGACATCTTACTTCAGTGCCACTTCGAGAAACCAACCCGATAGACCATGTTAGACTGACAAAGTATTTCGGCAAGACTCACCCAGATCCCAAACCATCAACCAGACTTTAACCATCAAACGAAGATCTTAAGGCTGTGCCAAATTCATACTTCACACTGATGAAGAACCATCGAAAAGACTCATGCTGACCATACCCCATTGGCCAGACTTCAACCATTAGATGAAGATCTTAAGACTGGGTTGAAGTCATACTTCATACCAATAAAGAACCATCCACAAGACTTACGCCGACAATAACCCATCAACTAGACTTCTACTGTCAGTCCAATCTTCTCAGGTCTAACCGAACACCAAAGTTAGCTTGACTAATTGTTCATCGACTAGAGTCTCCCCAATGGTACTACCATTGGTCGAATTCCTATTATTGGTTCAACATTCTCAGGTCTAACCAAAGAAAAATGTTACCTTGATGATTTGTTCATCAGCAAGAGTTTCCATGCATTACACCGATATCGGCTAGATACACTCTACCATTAAGACTCTTTCCGAACCTCCATAGCAGCCCGATAAAGTCCCATCAGCCAAACACACCAATAAAACTTTTTAGCTAGACTATTACTGTCGACATGAGTTCAAAACCTCATACCAATAGCTCATGCCACATCGACCACCTTCATGCTAGGACACACCAAAGGTCACACCGACATGTTTAAAGAAGGAACTTCACAGGGAGAACTCAGATCAGGTTGAGTCACACCGATCTCACAAACAGTTCAAGATCACTATGAAGATTGGCCAGACATCTCAGAGGTTTAGGCTAGTGGGATTGAGGCACACAATTCCAAAAATCTCCCACTTGATGAAGATCACACTTGCACCTCCAAAGCACTCAGGAACTACTGAGATCATGTTGGCACCACCAGTTCAAACCTTGCTCTATTCAATTCTCTATTCAACAACATTCAGGACACCTAGCCATAAAGTTTCCAAAGATAACAATCTACCAGAAAATCTACAACAAAATAAAGTATCCAATAGCAACTAACTGTCCAACATTGCAACCGATCACAACCTTCCATGAAACCACATAGATCACAAACATGCTCTCATGCTCCATCAAGAATTTTGCAACAACATCTAAGATGTCCAACATTTAGGCAACAATCCCTATCATCCTCCAACATGCCACCTATGGAAGAAAGGTACAAGCCAAGGTGAATATTCACAAGTCCAACGAACACAAGAAACATATCCTAGTGATATCAACAACAAGATACTACCATCACTCCAGAAAACAAGATAAAAACATCAGCTAGAACAACAATTAGATAGATTGCTTCTATCCAGCTAATAAACCCATGTGACTGAAAATAGCACCCACAAAAAGTGATAACTCATCCAATTATCCATACCTCGAAGGTATCATACATTAGTAAAATTATGCCCCAGGCATAACCAACCCATGCACTTACAACTGCAAGCTCCATGTGTATACAAGTTGATGAAGAACAAACATTTTCAGGTTCTCATACTACATGAGTCATGCCAAAAGATGAAACAATTTCAAAGGGCACAACAAGTCTACCAATCTACAACACATAGAAAGTGTAACCATGTAGTACCAAGAACCCAACTCCACACTGATATGCAAAACCTGCAAACAAGTTGCTGCAAGAAAAAACATCTCTTCTAACTAGTTTGCACAACTCTTCCATGTACTCCACATCCAACAAAGAAAATAATGTTATGTGAAACCACACATTTAGGAGTATCAGTAAGACCAAAGAGAATCTAAAAATCATAACATGTAGCACGTCCTTCTATAAAACACCTCCAAGTATTAGCTATGCTAAGTAGTATATTCTTTACATCCCCAACAGAAAATCCTTAACAACATCCAACCGATTAAACTACATTAATGTAAGCTTCTCAAAGAAGATCAAACTGCTCTATTTCCTATTTCAAGAAATCAGCCCACTACCATCCCCTATGACATCATAAATAAAAAATTTATACCAAAGAGATAAACAAGTTGTCCATCTCTCATAGTGAATCCTCCAAAACCACTTGACCATAGATCAAGATCCACCAATGAAAGAAATACATAACATACCTGAGAGAAAAAATGGGCACTACCTCTCAAGTTATAAACTACTGAGAAGACCAAGAGTGGGAATGAAACAGTTCCTCCAGGATATCCAAATCACTATGACTCATCCAAAAAAAAATCTCCTCATAGGTCTCTATCGAATGCACATTTAATCAAGGTATAGGCTCCTCAAACTTTCCTATTCTCCATGTATCCATGAGCACCTACTAACAATCACCTTGTTCCAAACTCCAAATGCAACACAAAAATATCATGAAGTATCAAGAAAATGATCAAAGCACCCAATAAACAAATAATTTACCAAGATCAATGTCAAATATCCAACTACAAAATCAGGAACTTAACATGACATCATGATCTTTTCATCCCCTCTTAGGAAATACCATGCTTGAAGTGAAGAAACCAAGATATCAAGAGAAATGCACTATGTCAAAACTACAACACAAAAGCAAGATTATACCATGGAATAAAACAAACAAACTCTAAACCAACATCAATTTTCAAGCACCAACAACACCTCAACCCAAATAACACACAAGTTCTCCATGGTTTCAAAATGCTAACCATCTTCAAATAGTGACCCTATAGATGCGAAAGAACCCTTTTGTAGCAAAAATATCAAAGGGTTCCTCCTAGAAACATCAACAAACTAAAGAAGACAAATTATTAATAGTCACTACTAAAGCTCCCACTGAACAGTGATATCGAGCTTTCCAAGCATCATGACCAACGATCTCCAAAACTGAAAAAAAGAACTTCCAGGTCCACAAACATATAGTTGTACTGCTAATTATCCCAAGTGAAACCAAGATTTCATAAGTAAGGAGATTCACCATGCTACAAGACTCCATAATCGACTATCTAGGAACTCACTTATCATCCTTCCTCTTACCTCAAAACAACCACACCAATGCACAAGTGACCATAGACTAGGAAACCTATCAAGTTTGCATAAACACTGAATCAAATCACGTGGATATAGACAACCCACATCTGATTTTTCTTAACAATCAAGTAGGTAAAGAGAACCCAGAACATTGCATAACTCGTAGATCCAATTAATGAAACATGAAGACTCACTACCACATCAATGTCTTGCACAATATGAGGTTTCACAAGAGAACAAACATGTAGACACCCTAACTCAAACATCAAATCAAGTACATATTTGATTTTCCAATTATGTCCACACCAAGTACCTTAGTCTAGGAATCCATCAAGCATTACCATAGAAACGATGAGTGACTAATCACATACCAAACATTTCTATGCAGAGAAATAATCAACACCTTCTCTCACCATGCACAAAGCATGCAAATAGAGTTGCAACTATCTCATCTAGTAGCACCTCGAGGAAGCAAGGGTCTAGAAAAAATCTCTTCAGCAGATCCACAAAACAACAAGTTTTCTTGACCATGTAAAACTTGAAAAACCATAAAAACGTGCAAGTACAATACATCCTTAAAAAGGGAAACAACAGTTCAAGAACCCCCAGTCTATTTCAAGCCAACTCCAAAACCACCAATATGCACATGCATCTGAGGAAGAGATATGTTATTTTAGAAGCTTTCAAATAATCTAATGATTAACTCCATAGCCTTCATGCATTCGAGGTTAACAAAAAACAATGCCTTCCAGCACCAGGAAATGCCACCCAGCATAAGCACTCTCTTCCATGATTGAGAAACAACCCATGCCTCTCCATATTATCAGGGAGCCTCTTACACAGATAACTAATACGAGATAATTACTGCTACACAACCATGAAGTAGAAAATTCCACCTCATACATCAAGGTTATACCACTGCCAACTAGGAGACATAGATCACAACAATTCAAAATGACCAACTCTATTGTCTTCATCTTCACCATCCTTCAAGCTACGTGTTGTCTCTGAATACCACAAGACTTCCACTCACCAAAGGATCAACTCATCAACCAATTCCTCTAGATTTCCTCAAGTCTGACAGACTAAGAAATCTCCATAGGAGAAATACCCAAAATCAACAACGAAAAGAAGGCTCTAATACCACTTGTAAGGAAATTTTAGTCATCTCAGAAAAGCATCCAAGATTTGTAGTGCCTTCGATAACTTTAATTTCAATTAGATTGCCTCAAAAACATTTACAACTATGTCACAAAGTGGAATCAGACATAGTTCATTTCCCACATTAATCCTTCTAAGAGAAGCTCATGTAAATTCAGTTTCAACAACTTGCATAAATAGATTCTAACCAAGAAACATGAAACATGAAAGATGAAATAGAACAATGAACACATAGATTTGCAGGAAGGTGCTATCAATGCAACAAGTTTGGACATCTAGCATTGGAGGTGCAATGAAAATCATCCTACTACTTCACATAGAGGAGAAAGGAGAGCTCAAGTGGTACAAGAAGAGGATAATGAGAGTGTAAACTCTCCATCAAAACATGCTGCTCCAGAAGTTGGAGAATCACTCATGGTAAGGAGAACTCTCATCAAAGAATCTGAAGAAAAAGAGCCATCACAAAGAAGAAATCTCTTCAAAAAAAATTGTAAGTGCATGGTAAGGTATGTAAAGTTTTAATTGATTTAGGAAGCATAGATAACATGGTTTCCATAGAGATGGTTGAGAAACTTAAATTGCCTAGAACACCACATGATACTCCTTATAAAGTTTCTTGGTTGAATGAGGGTCAATATGTTTTGGTAAATGAACAATATTGGGTGGAGTTAAACATAGGAGGGTATAAGGATAGAATTCTATGTGATATACTGCCTATGGGTGTGTGCCATTTGCTGCTAGGGAGGCCTTGGCAATTTGATAGGAATTCTATGTAAGATGGGAGAAGAAATACTTATGAGATAGAGAAAGATGGGGTATTCTATACCTTGACACTATTGGTGGAGGAAGATAAAGGACAAACCAAGAGAGATAATGTGATGATGTTAGGTAGAAAGGAGTCTATACAAGTAGATGAAGAGTAAAACATGGATATTGCAGCCACTACTAAACATGGAGACACTATGACAACAGACTTGAAGGATGATTTTATTTTGGAGGGAAATGATATTGAGTTGAAGGTCAAGGATGAATTTATTTTGAAGATGCAATATTGGCTTAAAAATCATCTTTCTATGATGGTAGGAGAAGTGTTCCATTCATTGTTTGCACAAGGGGATGTTGTTCATTCTATGATAGAGGTTAGTATTCCTGCTCAAGCAACAAACACAAGGTCACAACCATAGATGGAAGAGATGAAAGGTAAAGGTGAAGAGGTCAAGGATAAACTACAAAGGAAGATGGAAAAGTTCAAGCATGGACATAAAGTATAGAAGAAGGATGGAGGAGGTATGGTTGCAGATACTGATGCAAGTTCAACATTACTTTTAGATGAAGGAGTCAAGGATCATCTGTCAGGAAAATCTCTATGGTTAGAGCATATCTTAGGTGACAAAGAGTTCAAGAACACAAAGAATAATGCTAATTTCTAGTATTTGGTTCATTGGAAGGGGTTTCCATAGATAATTTCACTTCAAGGTTAGAGAATAACTTGATCAAACATGAATCCAATGTTGCAGCACTGTCCTCAAGGGGACTTGAGTCAATTTTTCCTAGGGAGTATGGTGTAGGGAACCATAGGCTTTTATGCTAAAATGTTGCAAATGTTAGTTTTTTGTGATGTGAAATATTTTTTTTTGTAATAAGGTCTTTGAGACCATTTATTATTTTTGTTAGAGGTTTTGAGTCATTTTGGGGTCAATTGGGGTCAATTGGTAAAAGTTGCATAAGTTGTCAAAGCAACTTTGCAATTTTTGCATTTTGTATCAAAAAGGGGAAGTTGAACGGTAGAATTTTCTAAAGATGGTTGTGAGTGGTTAGTTTTTTTTTGTAATGGCTTAAATAGCCTTGTGGAGGTGAAGAGAAGTTTTTGTTGTATATTTGAAAGATTGAACATCAATTGAAATTATGTTTTCCTACATTTTTCTAAAAAAATTGTTGCTACAAAAGGTTGTATGGCTTGGTACAACTTGTAGGTGATCTCTCATGCATTGGGATTGATGAAAAAGTGAGTATTTTATCATTTTCAATTGGTTTGACTCGTTTTCATTAAATTTATATGGATTTAGAGCATTTTTCTAAAAATAGTCAGAAAACCTAGTTTGTGAGGGTTTGATTGGAGAAAATGAGTTTTTGACCCATTCCACCGGTGAAAAGGTTTGATAATTGGTGGAATGGGTGTAGATAGGTAGATTTTTTTGTTTTGAGTGATGCAGAAGTGGGGGAAGGTGATAAGTGAAAGTTTGGGTGATGCCCTAGTTGATTGAACTCATGTTTTAGGCAAATAAGGTGGGTAGGGGTTACCTAGGGTTTGATGAAAAGCTCTTGGAAAGTTGATTATGGTGAAAAAATGTTGAGGCAGGCCTTATTTAATATTTTTGTAGTCTTGCAAAATTAGGTTGAGTTATGTGTTTGAAAATATTTGTTGGGACCTCTCTAACCAAGCTTAGTTAAGCCTAAACCTAGGCGTAGCAATTAATTTTTGAGGACTTTGTTCTAAAGTAACCACCCCTGTAATTAAGTTATGTTGCCAAAGTGCTTAATGGGTATCCAAATGGGTTTTAGGTTGTGGGTTAGAGGTCTTACTTGAATGTTATGACAAAAATACCCTATTTGTTGTCTTACAAGGAAAATTGAAGGAATTGTGAGTAAACCACCAAGTTAGGTTTCTAAGTTGAAAATTTTGTTTGATTTTGATTGTGTTGAAAACCACCTCCCTGCTTTACATCATAGAGAAAAGAAGTGGTGAAGTTAGACAAAGAATTAGAAAAGCTAGATACAAAGACAAAAAAGAAGATAAAGGAATTGAAAAATGTGACAATAGAGCATGAACCAAAGAAAGAAGAAAAATCAAAGCTACAATAAAGTGAAATAAGGTGGACCATGTAAAAATACACCATGTAGGTGGAAGGTATGGATCATTATTTTTAAAATGATATTTTATTGATTTTTGAGATTGAAAATCTAGTAAAAGATTTATCTTAATAAAGGAAGAAATATCACTTGTTGAATGTGTAAGGCCTCACCTCGTATGTATTAATACAACCTTAAATTGTTATATATTTTTCCTAAATAGATGGTTAGATATATTGCAAGTGATAAATAAGGTGATTATGTCACAACAATCTTATATCTGATTTTTACTTAATGTTTTATCATCAATATTTTATTTAATAAAGATGTATGCACATGTAAACTATTAGATATGATTTGAAACTATAAAATAGACTATTATGTCATATTACATTTTTATGAGCAATTAGTTTTGTAAATGGTCCATGATTAAAATTTATGAGGATTCAATTAAAAATTAATGTGATTTATTATTATCATATAATGGTACTTAATTGTGTTGTGCATGAAAGTAAGTGTGCCAATAGAAAGAAGCGAGAACCAATTTGGACCCTTTTTAATATTCCACTTTGTTGGAGTTCTCAAATGTGACCTTGTGTAATAAAAAGTGAGTCGATGTGGAGTTAGTGTTAAGGGTCAAGTGAGTATTGTGGTTGTGGTTTAGTTATTTTGAATTTCTAAATAGGACCTTAGAATCTATAAAAATATTTTGAAGGCTAAGGTCTATGGTTAAAGTGTAATGGTGATTTATGTGTGGGTTAGGTGTGAGATGTGTTTGTGGGAATAAATAAGTGTTGTTACTATGTAGTTAAATGTGTGAGTGGATAATTAGGGTCAAAGACTCTTAGTTAAGTTAAAATTCGGATGTCTTCTTTCATGAGATTTTAAGTGGTCTTAAGAGACTTATTTTATGTATTTTCACCTTTTCTAATACCCTAAGGTAAGTACCTATGGGTTGGGTGTTTATTTATGGCCATATCTAGGACCGTATCCAAGATATGACCCTCTTTTATTGCCTTTTCCTTTTTTGAAAAGTGGTGGATTTTGAAGATTTGGGAAGAGGGGAGATGTCTTGGTATCCAAACCCAAATTATGAGATGTGGCATGAGAGATGGAGGGAAAAATTACTTCATCCCTCTCTTAATGAATATGAAGACTTTTGGGATGGAGTGGAGTACACTCCTTCCTTTCCCATCTCTCCAAATTTGTTTTCACATGTGTGAGCACTTGTGGGAGATTGTGCTTGAGGATTGATTGAGAGAGTGACAAGTGCCACTCCCTCATTCAAGAGGATTCAAGTTGAATCCCTTTATATTTGGTTGAGAAAGGAAAATGGGGTTGTTATTCACTTCTCCTTTTGGATAACTTTTGTGATAAAGTATTGAGAAGAGGAGAGAGAGAGAGAATTATGAAGAAAATGAAGAATTAAGTTCATGCATTTTGAAGTTGGAAGATTCAAGCTTGGTATCATGTTGGAGGAAAGGAGACATCTCTACAAGCTATGTAGAGAGATAAGTCTTCTTCTTGAAATATTGATTTATTTCATTGTGTGATGTTTCTTATGTATTTACTTGTGTTTAAGTAAGAAAATAGGGTATGGGATAAAGTAAAATGCATATATTGATAGGAGTCTTTTGATGTATGATATTCCACACCTCCTTGAGATGTATCTGGAGACCTCATTATCTTGGGTCTCTATAAATAAGTTTCCTGGAGGGAATGGCTATAGCCCTATGAGGCTTCATCATGCAATTTGTGGTAGGGTGGAGAGAAATACCTTGTTATTTGGCATGTAAATCATATGGTTATTTCAATGTATTTGTGACATTGCAAGTTAAAACACGAGTTATAATTTTTAATGAAAATTGAAAAGAACAAGTATTTATTCATTGGCATATTTTTTGAAATCAAGTCATGTTGCCATTTTTGAATATAGGGATCCAAAGTTATTTTGTATTAAAGTCATTTGGCTTATGAAATGCAATTTGTAGGAAAAAGGTAGGTAAACTTAAAGTATAACCTCTTGTTAAAGAAAAGAAATATGAAATAGAGTAAGATTTTTATCCCAAGCATGATACTCATGTTCAAATGTTGCATTATTCTAGATGATATAGAGGGCCCAATGTATTCTTGAATGTTTTTTATTAAAATTCTTAGTGTAACAAAAAAGAAAAAAAAATGGCCGTGTACTTCTTTTAATATTAAGGAGAGTTGTACTACTTCTATGATGTAGCAAAGGAGAGTATCACTTTATCTTTATAAATAGGGTTGGTTGATTAAATAAATATATATCTCATTGTTTATTGAAATGGAAGGATGTTTATTTAAAGATTCTCATTTGGAAAAGTTGAGCATTGGAAAGTAAAATCTTAAGTTAAAACCTTTTGGGAAGAAAAGTTGTAAATAGAATATCTCAACCAACTCAACTTTACATAATTAATATATCTTAAATTTTGTATAAAATCAATTAACGTTTTAATCTTGATGATTATTTGTAGCTTATAAAACCCTATAAAAAGAAATTCATTTTCAAGACTTACTATTCTAAGTATAAATAACCATTATAAAAAAAGTATACATAATTGGTTTACTAAAATAAACTCTTGCTAAATGAATCTAACCACAAAAAATAATAAATATATTTTTAAATAAATCTTTTCTTTGGTATATGAGTGACAAATATAAAATCCTAACTCTAGCCAAATGAATCTAACCAAGAAAAAACTCATAAATATATCTTTTATTTGGTATATGAGTGACAAATATAAAATACAACATATTTTATATTTACCTATCATATATTATACATTGCATATATAAAATATTATATGTTTTACAAATGTATAAATAATAAAATATTTATAAGTATTAAATATTATAAGAATATATATATATATATATACATGAAAAGAAATTTAAATCTGGGAAGGGGACTCGACCCCTCCCCACACCCTACTGCAATGGTAGGAATGGGGAGGGCATCACCTCTCCTCCCTAAATAAATAACCTATGTTTGAAACACATTAATAGAAGAGGCAAAATGGAAGTCACTACACATTGTAATAGGTTATAGATATGTTATCTATGGAAACAAAAGAGAGATCTAATTATCTTATGTCTTCAGTATTGTTATGCTGCTAGAGTGGTGTCAGAATTGCTTCGGGGGATCCATACCTCCTAGCTGGCTTAACTTATTGCTTAAGAGATAGCAACTAGTTGAGAATTGATCATGGTAAAGTTATCTTACATTTTGTAGTTGGTTTTCTAGCATTTTAGTCAGTTTTGCAGTTGTTGGTCTGATGTGGCCGATTCATGTTTTTACTCATAAGTTTGAAAATAAAAATCATATTGTTTTGGGTATTGACTCATTGAGTTTCCTTGCTAGGGGCGACCCTTTATGTTGAGTTGCAGATTTTTTAGAGAAGGTTTGGATTTTATATTGCAAAATCGCCCCTCCTTGAGGGCTGTACTTTTCTGGGTTGCGTTGGGATTCGTGCATAAAACATCTAGGGTTGTTTGCATTGGTTTCATCATTGGGGATTGGGTGCCATACCTCCATAAGTCTTTAGAATCTAATTTCATGAAATTCGGTGAAGGTTTGAGCATTTTAGTGAAGTTACAGGTTGCTGGTCTGTGTAATTTCAGTCATTGTTCAGTCATATCAGATTGTAGGAATTCGTCTTATGAGTGGGATTGAGTCTAAGAAGTCAAGTTGAGTATAGGAGAGTCCTTTTACATTATTGCAGCAATGAATGACTTCTAATCATGTGTTCTTGGAAGGCTTTCTATCTCATTGTAAATTGAACAGTAGTACTATCAACATTCTTTCTCTTCTTACCTAGCTCTTGCAATTCCCATGATTGTGGAAGAGACTGGCCTCATCTTAGTCTTTAGTTTCAGTTTTCGTTTCCTTGTATCACCTGCTGAATAAGTGGAAGAGGCTGGCATGCCACCTATTTATTTATTGTAATACATTGTAACTTCAATTTGTTGATTGACTAAGCCATCACAAGAATCATGGATCCTTTGATCATATGCTTGCCCCTCCTCCCACATCGGGTCTTAGGGCACATTCTTGGTTAGAGTTACTTTATGCTCAGTAGTGCATAGGGATCCTCTGACCATATGTCCGCCCCTCCTCCCACATCGGATCTTAGGGTGCATTCTTGGTTAGAGTTACCAATCTACAGTTTCAAGTTCCTGCTAAAGATCCCGTTTTGAGTATACTCTCACCTTCCCATACTAGGATCAGGGTTGACCAGAAAGTGAAAGGGTTCCCTTCAACTGGTTTATGTTTTCACTAATGTTAATGGGTGAAATTAGTTGTGAAATTTTGAAAAAAATTGCCCAGCATATTTCAATGGTATCAGAGCCACGATTATGCTAACCTATGTTTAGCAGAGTTCAATTAACAAATGATTGATAGAGCCCACATATACTACACCAGAAGTCAAGTCAGAAATCCGCAGTTTCAACTTCCATCTACACCAAAGGTAGATACCTTTTATGAGGCCCTTAGAGAAATAGGGAAAGTAGTTGAAAGTGGTAAAGCAGTTGAAGAGATGGTAGACAGTCTTAATCAGGCCATGGATGAGAGAGATGATAGACTGGAGAAGAATTTTGACGGGATGATTGACTTGATGTCTCGTTTACTTGCAAGAATGGATCAGCAGGCTGCAAATAATCCGCCCTATAACCAAAACAACACTAATGGTGAAAAAAGTGAAGTCAATGGGAACATTGGTAGTGGGAGAGACAAAACTATTGGCTAACATGAGGCCACTTCTAGAGGATCAGCCTCTAGGCCACTTTTCCCCACATTCACACAAAGAGAAGAACCGCAAGTTGAAGTTGCAACACATTTTTTAGATGATGCCAGAAAGGCTTACTTGGAGTATGCCTCCTTCCCTCCTGATCTTAGGGAACAATGGACCTTTGATCAGTTCATGAATCAAAGGAACCAGAGAAATGGTGGAAGAACTGAATACCGAGCTCCTATGGGTCCTAGAACGGATTACCAACAAGCTCTCGGGAAGGTGTCTTTGGATCACTTTGATGGAAGTGATGCATGTACAGCCGGGGCATGGGTACAAAAGCTGGATAACTACCTCTCCCTAAGACTTATTCTGAAGGAGGATGCAATTAAATTCGCCACCCTACACTTGGAAGGAGCTGCCCATGAGTGGTGGTACCATGGTTTGGTCACCGTTGGCCACAACCTAATTAGAACAAATGAGGAATTCACCAACAAGTTGATCGAAATATTTGACACTAAGGATCTCAAGGTGAAATTCAAGGAGCTTGCACAACTGAAACAACATGATTCATTGGAATCATACATTTGAGACTTCCAAAGGCTTTCCATGATGGTGCCCAACATCATTGAAATAAGGTTAGTGGTGTTGTTTTCTGAAGGACTAATGGAACCGTTGAAGGGATGGGTTAAGGCTTTTGACCCACCAAGCCTTGAGGAATCCATTAATAAAGCTAGAAACATGGAGTTGTCCACACCTAGGCCAAATTTTTTGTCCAAGCCTTTTCCTCATAAACAAGACAAAAGGCATTCTTCAAATCAACATAAGAAGTTTCCTCCTAGGTTGGATGATGATGCTCGGTAGAAGCTCAAGAAGGAAGGAAAATGTTACACTTGCAAAGAACCTTGGTCAAAGGGACACAAATGCTATGGATGAGGCCGTTCCAACCATATGGAGGCCTATTCTGATTATGGATTAGAATTTGATCACTTAGAGCAGCTCTCCGAAATTGCTGAAAGTGAAGAAGAATGGGAGCCAAAAGAGGTGGAAGAAGAGCAAGGGGGTGAGGGCACATTTTCCCAACTCTCTAGTTTCCAAAAGAATGAGTCTTTCAAAGTCTGTGGCTTGATTGGGAAGCATCACATAGTTTCCTTGATTGACATTGGAGCAACACACAACTTCATTGATGAATGAGTGGTTACAAAGAGGGAACTCAAGACGAAATAATTTGAAGGCTTCAAAGTTATGGTTGCTGATGGGTTCCACATTTCTTGCACTCACAAAGTTTCCAACATGTCCTTGCAGTTGGGTAACCATGAAGTCAAAGACAACTTCTATGTTGTTAAGCATTGGAGACACAGATGTCGTTCTTGGCATTCAATGACTGCGTTCTCTCGGAGAGATTTTTCTAAATATGCAAACCATGGAGCTCAAGTTTCAATCCGATAGGAAGAAGGTGGTGCTAAGAGGAATGTCAAATGGGGGTCCTCAGATTGTCTCCTTCAAAATAATGTAAATTTTGATACGACATGATGCAGTTGAGTGCGCTGTGGAGTGTATGGTTATTCCAGCTAGTCCAATTGAAACAACGAGGGAATATCCACCCGATATTCAATCCTTGCTCACCAAAAGAAGTAAGGTGTTTGCTGATCTACCCCCAAGACTACCTCTAGATAGGGGGTTTGAGCACATCATTTAGCAAAAGGAAGGAGCCAAACCAGTCATCACAACACCGTACAGATATCCTAAGAAGCAGAAAGATGAATTTGAGAAGAACATAAGAGAACTCTTGGAGATGGGTTTCATTCGCCCAAGCAAAATCCCCTTCGCTTCAGTAGTTGTCCTTGTAAAGAAGAGGGATGGCACCATCCACATTTGTGTGGATTATCGTGCTTTGAACCAAAGCATAATCAAGAACCGGTACCCCATTCCCAGAATAGATGAGCTCATTGATGAGCTACATGGTGCCAATTTTTTTTTGAAAATTGATTTGAGGTCAAGGTACTATCAGATTTGGATGAGGGGATCAGACATTGAGAAGATGGAATTTTGATGCCACTATGGTCACTTTGAGTTCTTAGTCATGCCATTTGGGTTGACTAATGCTCCGACCACTTTCTAGTCTTGTATGAACAAAAAATTCCATAAGCAATTGAGAAAGTTTGTGTTGATATTCTTTGAGGACATCCTCATTTACAACAAGACTTGGGAAGAGCACCTCAAGCACTTGGAGGAAGTGCTTAGTATCCTTGAGACATAAAGCTTCTTTTCTAAGGAGTCCAAGTGTGAATTTGGCATGAAGGAGCTGCTCTACCTTGGCCACATCATCAGTGTAGAAGGAGTGAGAGTTGATTCAGAAAAGATCAAGGCAATCGTGGATTGGCTACCTCCAAAAAAATTGACTCATTTGAGAGGTTTCTTGGGTCTATGTGGATTTTACAGAAGGTTTGTGAAGGGATACTCTCAAAGTGTTTCTCCTCTTACCAACCTCACTAAAAAGGGAGCGTTATTTTGGTCAAAAAAGGCACAAGTTGTCTTTGATAGGTTCAAGAAGATCATGAGTACTTGTCCAGTTTTGGCCATACTGGATTTTTCCAAACCTTTCGAGCTACAATGTGATGCATCGGGAGAAGGTGTTGGTGTTGTGTTGATGCAAGATAAGCATCCCATTGTGTTTGAAAGAAAAAATTTAAGGAGTGTTGAAAGGTCATACTCCATCTATGACAAAGAAATGCTTGTAATCATGCATGCATTAGCCAAGTTCAGACAATATTTGGTGGGAAGCAAGTTTGTTGTCAAGACTAAGCACAATAGTCTCAAGCACTTCATGCATCAGAAATATTTGAATGAAAGAAAACAAAAGTGGGTGAGTAAGCTTCAAGCGTATGATTTTGACATCGAGTATATCAAGGGAAAGAACAAAATTGTGGCTGATGCTCTTTCTTGGAGGCCTCATCTGAGCTCATTGTGTGAGCTTACTGCTGATTGGAAGGAGCTTTTTCTTGCTGATTATGCCAAAAATTAGTTTGCAACTAGCATGATAGAAGGAAATTTACATGATGAAAGGTACAAGGTAGTTGATGGGTTGATACACTACAAGGGAAGGATCTTCTTGGTGGCCGATTATAAGCTGAAAAAGAAGATCTTGATGACTTTCCATGACATCCCACTTGCTAGTCATCAAGGTTATTTCAAGACCTATAGATAGATCCATGAAATATTTTCATGGAAGGGGTTGAAGAATGAAGTCTTGAGCTACATTAAGGAGTGCCCTACTTTCCAAATGAACAATAATGAGCATACACATCCAACTAGTTTGTTGCAGCCCCTACCTATTCCCAATCAAAAATGGGAAAGCATCTCAATGGATTTCATCACCGGATTTCCCAAAACTCAAGGGAAAGACTGTATCTATGTAGTGGTGGATAGATTAATAAAGTTTTCTCACTTCTTTGCCATTGCTAGTTCATTCACATCAGCCCAAGTTGTTGAGTTGTGTTTTCATGAGGTGTTTAGGCTGCATGGATTGCCAAAGAAAATTCTGAGTGATAGGGACAACAAGTTCCTAAGCACTTTTTGGAAAGAATTTTTTAGGCTGAGTGGTACAGTGCTTACCCCGAGCACTAGTTATCACCCCAAACCGATGGGCGAACAAATATTGTGAACAAGTGGTTGGAAGGCTATCTCGAAAACTATGTTTCAGAGCAAAAAAAGGCTTACGTAAGATGACTTCATTTAGGGGAGTACTTCTATAATTCATCCTATTACATGTTTATTAGGATGTCCCCATTCATGGCCCTCTATGGTTATGAGGCTACTAGCTTTGCAGATTTGGTGTTTGTGGATAGCAAGGCACCTCAAGCCAGAGATATGTTGCAGAAAAGTCAAGATATTTTGAAATCCCTGAAGAACAACATCCAGATGGCACAAAATCAACAGAAATTGTACACTGATCAATGATGTGTTGAGCGCTCTTTCGAGGTTGGGGACATGGTTTATCTTCATCTTCAGCCTTATAGGAAATCTACCCTCAAGAAGAGTGGGGCTAAGAAGCTCAAACCCCGTTTCTATGGGCCATTCAGGGTCATCAAAAAGATCTGAGTAGTGGCTTATGAGTTGGAGTTACCAGCTAGCAGCAAGTTACACAATGTCTTTCATGTGTCTCGCCTCAAGAAGGCATTGGGGAACAACATTGTTGCTTTATCAAATTTACCCCCTTTGGATGAGGAGGGAAAACTGGTAGTAGTTCCTGAAGAGATCATCAATTCCAGAGAGCGTTCTTTGAGGAGAAGGACAATCAAAGAATACTTGGTGAAATGGAAAAATTTGCCCTTGGAGGATGCAACATGGGAGAATGAAGAGATTTTGCAGCATCCTGACTTACAATTGCTTGTGGACAAGAAATTTTGGGAAGAGTGGACCGTAATGTCCCCTTCTCAATAGTGATCTTACAAATGGTCGTTAGCCTATTCTGAAGACCCGTAGGCTACTCGAAAGTGGAAATTAGGGTTTCCTATCTTTGTGGAGGATGTTTCAGCTTTTTCTGAAGGTTTCCCTTGGAATTCTGGAGTTTTGTTTGTGGTTTCTTTCTGGGTTTTCAGAGAGCTTCGCAATAGTGTAGTTGGCACGTTGATCTGAGCAACTTCCTAAATTTACTATTTTTAGTAATTTCTATTTCTAGCAGTGGTCCTATTGGCATCGACACTTTTGGCTCCCCTCTATGAGTTGTTCAGTTGGCAATGTGAATTTGGCTTTCTGGCTCCGTTTTTTGGTGAGATAAGGTATTTTAATTAATAATGTTATATTTTCACTTTATGACCTTGGCCTAGTGATATAACATTAAGTTGTGTTTAGAAAGGGGGTCTTCATGGGTGTACGCCTCATTAGGAGGTGAGATAAATATTTTCTAAAGGTGAAAATATGAATTACAAAATGGATGCCAACTTTGAGAGAAAGCATTATTTTTAATAAATCAAGTTATATTACTTCATGAAGTGGGACACCATCTTGAGGGGGAGTTGGTCAACTTGAAATTTGAAAATTGTTGACTCTGGGGTTTGGGCGCACTTTTCTAGAGGCTTCTAGAAGTTCTCTCCAAGCTTTAGAAGGAGAGCTTGGTTCTTCATTTGATTATCTTATGTCTTCAGTATTGTTATGCTGTCGGAATGGTGTCAGAATTGCTTCGGGGGATGCATACCTCCTAGCTGGCTTAACTTCTTGCTTGAGAGATAGCAACTACTTGAGAATTGATCATAGTAAAGTTATCTTGCATTTTGTAATTGGTTTTCTAGCATTTTAGTCAGTTTTGCAGTTGTTGGTCTGATGTAGTTGATTCATGTTTTTACTCATAAGTTTGAAAATAAAAATCATATTGTTCTGGGTATTGACTCATTGAGTTTCCTTGCTAGGGGTGACCCTTTATGTTGAGTTGCATATTTTTTAGAGAAGGTTTGGATTTTATATTTCAAAAATCGCCCCTCCTTGAGGGCTGTACTTTTTTGGGTTGCATTGGGATTTGTGCATAAAACATCTGGGGTTGTTTGCATTGGTTTCATCATTGGGGATTGGGTTCCATACCTCCATAAGTCTTTAACATCTGATTTCATGACATTTGGTGAAGGTTTGAGCATTTTAGTGAAGTTATAGGTTGTTGGTATGTGCAATTCACTCATTGTTCAGTCATATCATATTGTAGGAATTCATCTTATGAGTGGGATTGAGTCTAAGAAGTCAAGTTGAGTATAGGTGAGTCCTTTTACATTATTGCAGCAATGAATGACTTCTAATCATGTGTTCTTGGCAAGATTTCTATCTCATTGTAAGTTGAACAGTAGTACTGTCAGCATTCTTTCTCTTCTTACCTAGCTCTTGCAATTCCCATGATTGTGGAAGAGACTGGCCTCATCTCAGTTTTTAGTTTCAATTTTTGTTTCCTTGTATCACCCATTGAATAAGTGGAAGAGGCCGGCATGCCGCCTATTTATTTACTGTAATACATTGCAACATCAATTTGTTGATTGGCTGAGCCGTCACAAGAATCATGGATCCTTTGACCATATGCTTGCCCCTCCTCCCACATTGGGTCTTAGGGCGCATTCTTGGTTAGAGTTATTTTATGCTCAATAGTGCATAGGGATCCTCTGACCATATGCTCGCCCCTTCTCCCACATCGGGTCTTAGGGCGCATTCTTGGTTAGAGTTACCAATTTGCAATTTCAAGTTCCTTCTAACAATCCCCTTTCGAGTATGCTCTCACCTTGCCCATACTGGGATCTGGGTTGACCAGAAAGTGAAATGGTTCCCTTCACCTGGTTTATGTTTTCACTAATGTTAACGGGTGAAATTAGTTCTGAAAAATTGAAAAAAATTTCCCAACATATTTCAGAGCCCATACTGGCATACCCTATGTTTGGGGTCCATGTGGAGTGCCACGTGGACCAAAAATCTAAAACAAATTGCTCACTATGTCACCCTGCCACTTGTGAATCCACCCATTTTGTTTTTTTATATTTTTATTTTGACCACCTTGCCACCTATCACACATTGATTCATCCATGATGTTCCTGACTGGCCCATTTTGTGGCTCGCCTGACAGTGGAGTGGGTCCACCTCCTTGAGCAACACAAAATAAACCATGTGTTGGTTCAGACGGACGTGCGGCTTGTGATCACTTCAACACCCCAAATGTCCAATTGAGAGCATTAATTGTGTGTTGTCCCCTTTGTTACCTCCACTAGGAAACTTGCCTTATGCATCCCTCTGCAATTACTTGGCCTAACAAATGTGTAATTCAAAGATTAGGTGTAAAGCCCCGCCATAAAACCCCAAAGGACAACACATCTAACTAACAATTATGACACAATTTTTTTAAAGTGAAATAACATGAGTTACTAAACCTATCTAAACATAACATCTAAGCATAACTATATCCTCCAAGGTTCTGTGACTGCATTACAAATATTACTATTAAACAAGAACTAAACATGCAACATGATTTTGACTACATGAAGAGTTCACTTAAATCCAAAGCATTAAATGAATGAATATGTATATTTTTGTAAATACAACACCATTAAAGATCATATAATATGAACAAACGAGTACATGTACAATTTTCCCTTACATAAGGGTACATCACTACATTAAAACAAGATTACATCAAAGCTTCCCTTATAACAACGAGAATAATACATCAATTTACATTACATGGAACAATGAGATACAAGTAAATACATAAGATAAACAACTATCTCCCGAAATGGTGTAAGGTCCAGAATCTGCTACATGAGGTACATCCTCCTTGAACATGAACAATAGCTGGGAAACCCAATGGAGTAAAAAGAACATTCCACCTGACCATGTGGAACCCTAAGGTCCACCCCCATGCTAGAAGATAACAATAAGGTCCACGACCAAAGTAGTCAAGAAAATAGTAGCACAACACAAAGGGCTAACAAGAATCCAACATACAAAGTACCACCAAACTTCACATAATAGTGACACCACTTTCAAAAGCACGCAAATAGAAGAGGGGAAACTCAAGACAAGGAAATGTTAGGATGCAATAGGAAAGAGTTTCATCACATGGTCCAGACATGGGTTATCCTGATAGTCACTCACTAGACGTCAGCCCCCATCTATGGTTATCCTGACAGTCTCTCACTAGACACCGGCCCCATAGGGTGACACATGCATAACCAACTTTCCTTTCGTGAAGACAAGAAAGTCGATCTTGCCAACCGGGCCTTCTCAACCCATCCTTAGCCTAAACAAGCACTATAGGCATGGGTGAGGCATCCAAATTATCTTATTTAAAGTGAAATTCTACCCAACCCCCTAGTTTATTAGTTAGGTTATCACAAAGTTAAGGAAACTCCCACATGGGTTATCCTAGATGCCACTTTGTGCGCAAGCCCCCATTGAGAGCCACTCCCCCTAAAACAACCAGAAGACCCAACACACAAACGGGAAAAAACCAACTTGCACAAATTTCAATCCACATAAGAATACACATATAGTGAGGCAAAGACCATCCCGCTTACACAACACAAACATGAAAATGATAAACGGTGCAAGGCTTAAGACCCCCATAAAGTCATCTCAAGTGGAATACCAACCATCTCATAGAACAATCATGAAACCAAATAAATCAATTACCCCCTAAGCCTCTAGAAGCAACCTCGACAACTTAACACTAAGATTCCCACTTAAAACAATAAGCTAACTCACAAACGTTTACTCACACAGTACAATCAATTTTGTAATGCAACAATAACCTCAAAATCACATATAAAATCAAAACATGAACTAAGAAAAACTATACTCAAAGGGAATCTACATTACTCTAGTACATAGTAAGAGAGGAGATGCATCATTTTAAAAAGTACATCAAAATTCACTCATTTAAACTAATTTCATAATGATCTAATTGCACATTAATACCGTAAATCATCCCTCTTATAACTCAATATTTCCAAATTCATTTTCGATATAATCATTTATTTAAAAAGGAAAAAATATTCTTTTCTAATCATTTAACTACTCAAACAATTATTCCTTAGTGATAATCATGATATAATTATACATTCATACGCGCATATATATATATTTAAATATGTATATATATATTTGATTTTAAATAAACTGTTGTTTTATATATATAATGAAACGGAGTATACCGTGAAACATTCTACATGTTTGATAACAAATAATGAATGTGCATATATTCAACTATATATATATATTTGATACCACAATAAATACCATATTTGTTGATTAATAACTATTACAAATTCTCCACATAATACACATAACTCAAGAATAAGAATCAAAGATAGTATGACCTTAATATATATTTAGCAATGAAGTGCAAGAAATGCAACGATGCTAGAGACAATAAAGCGCCGACCCAAGCAAGGGCGATACAACCATTAGAGGCATTGGAAAAGAAGGAGGGGGTGCCCATGCAGTCTTAAATAAAAATGCAGAGTATTGGGTATGAAGCATAAGGAGAAAGGGACGACCTAGGCATACCCATATGCAACACAAATAAACTCCCATGCCAATCATGTAAATCGAAAGCTCTAAAAGTAATATGAAAACAATAAATCGAATTTGAAGTATTGAATCAACTACTGTTTGTATGACCATGGCTGTAAGGCAGGGACACGGGGAGAAAGAGGGAGATATTTAGATATACATCAATTCCCAATGCTAAGTTTATTATGTATGTTGCATGGAACCAAATTCCTTCTTATTTTTATCATTCTCCAATGTGAGTTCAATAAAGGAATGCATCTAAACCAAGATGAGGCGAAATAAAAAGCATCACACATACATATAAACTACAAAATATTAATATTGAATGCCAATACCAATTTCATTCTACATGCCTTCGATTTACCACCATGATACATAGGCATCAAAATCTAAAATCTAAAGATTGTGACCAAAATACCATTGAAGTCCCTAACTTTCAAACTAGACATAATACAAATAAATGCGCTCCATCTAATTGCCAAAGAAATCCTTAATGAAGGTGCCACAAATTTATAGACCAGTTCGACCCTTACAAGGGTGCTTTAACAAAAATCAACATAATATAAATAGGAATGTATCAAATCTATAATAAGGCAATGAGTTTTCAGAAAAATCGATACAACAACAAAACGATACAGGAGAGCTCATACATTTCAAATTTTCAGAGAGCAATTATGTAGTATATACATTGAAGATCAAGCATCTCAAGAACGCAAGAAAACACAAATTGGATTTGCTACACTCAAGATTTGAAAACCATTGGAAAATACAATTTCTAATTGTTTCAAATTCTAAACAGCAAGTATCAAATTTTACCAACAGAACAAGCATACAAGAATTTGTTACAAGAAACAAAGACGATTTCAAAAAAGAAGGAACTTGGATCCAATTGATTGAAACGGGTGAGAATTTGATGTCAAGATCTAGATTTCAAAATTGCAGCTCCAATCACCTCCGAGAAACCCCAATCCAAAAAAATTTCCCCACTTCCAATTTTTTTTCTAAACAATCAATTGAATATACTTATTTTACAAAATAATCTTGCAGACCAGTTTTTTCCATTCGAAAACAAAAAACCAACATGAAAACCCAAAAATCCCCTCGAAAATATAATAAGGAAAGATTTTGTTTTTCCAAAATAAAAAACAACAAAAACTCATAAAAGCATGTTTCCATTCAACAATTAGTTCAGAGTCATGCATATGCACGAACTTCACTTTTTCTATCTTTTAAATTGCTTTAACAACTTGTTCGAAATCACATCCATTTAACTATTTTATTTTAAATTATATTATTTTCCTCATTTGCTTAATTAAATCTCAATGATAATAATAATAATTATCTTTACATTTAATTATAAAATATTTTATTACATAACAATGTAATTTCTCATGCACTCAAAATATTTAGATAATGATAATCCATCGAGAATACTTATTGTGTTAAATCCTCCTTCAAGTTCAACAATGTGAAATTTTTCGATTTCGTGTAGAAAATTTATTCAATATCATCTAACTTCGAAGGTTAACAATCATGAGGAATCACTATTTTGGAATGATTCTTGGAATGGCCTTCCACCAATTAGTTCCATTCATGATTTCCAACACACTGCAAACATTTTAACTTCACTTTGGGGAGCTAAAGTTAAAGATTATATTGGTCAGATTGATGCATTGACTCAAAAGGTAGCATGGAAAGATTTATCAAATTGAAACATTTCATCTGATCACAAAGGGTTGTTAAAACATATTTTGGATAAAAGGTTAGTTTACTTAACAAATGAAAATGATAAGTTAATATGGGCTTTTTCAAAAATAGGTCAATATTCAGTTAGTGATGGTTATAAAGCAGTTGCACAAAAGGATATGAAAATTGGATACCAAAGGGCTTATACATTTTTCTGGAACTCAATGACTTTTCCAAAAGAAGGATGTTTCACATGGCTTGCAATCAAAAACAAGATTTTGACAAGTGACAAGTTATCCAAGTTGGGGATTGTAGATCATTTCCATTGTGTATTGTGTGGAAAATATTATGAAGATATAAATAATCTATTCTTGAACTATGTAGTTTCCCAAGCATGTTGGTATTTTGTATTGGGAAAAATGAATTGGTTTGCACCTTTATTTAATCATTTGTGGGATATTTTTTCAAGCTGGCCGGTTTTATTTAGGAAATCTTTTTTGGCTTGCATTTGGAAAATTATTCCAGCAATGGTTGTGTGGGAAATATGGTGGGCTAGAAATAAGTGCATATTGGAAAGATAAATGTGATTTGAATGATTTGTTGATAGGATTAGAAAATTCTATTTCTAAGGTGGTCAATAGTTATGTTCATAGGACAAAGAGGGTTGATCATGTTTTTACAAGTTGGGATTCTTCAATTCTTAAAAAGTGGTCTCATATTTTCTTGTCATTCAAAGGAAGAAAATTTTAATTAGCACAAACCAAAGATGATCAAAATAAGGTGACTTGGAAACCTTCTCCCAAATGATTTTATAAGTTAAATTTTGATGGTTCCAATAGAGGTAATCTAGGTGCATTTGGGGCAATTGGTGTCATTAGAGATTATATGGGCAAAGTTCTAGTGGAAAAGTCTTTCAAGCTTCAAGTTGTCATGAATAATGTAGCATAAGCCAATGCTCTTTTGTATGGATTAAAAATGGAAAATTTGTTAAAAATTTCAAACTTGCAGGTTGAAGGTGATTCTCTCATAATATTGAATGCTTGTAAAGAGTGTAAAATTTTCAATTGGCATCTTCATTATATTCTCAAACAGATATGGACCTTATTGGATAAAATTTGTAAGTGTCAAATTTTTCATACATATAGAGAAGGCAATAGACTTGCATATTGTTTGGAAAACATTGGATGCGATCAAGTTGAAGAAATAGAGACACATATTTTAGATCCCACAAACACAAATGAAAATCTATGTAATATTTTGAATAATGAAGTTGGGTTATAGAGGACTCTATTGGTGAGACTATCACTTTTAGGTCCAGGTTTTGTGTTCATATTTGTATATTGTTAGAATTGTATCAGTGGGAGAATGTGTTGAGAATAAAGAGGGGGAGTAGTGTTATTTTATTTCTTGATAAAAGAGAAAGTGTTATGTAATGTGTATAAAATTTGATATTTTATACAAGTTGCTCTTTAATTTGAGAAAAGGCATGCAAAAACAGGGGATAGTGTCAATTTATCTTGTGTTAAGTCAATCACAAATCACAAGAATGGCCAAATAGATTTGTATGGAATGATAATGTTTGATACTATAAATGTTATATGTTTCGTTGATGTTAGCTCTAAGAAGGGAAATATGTTTTGGCAAGTGGTTGGTCTAAATTTGGCAAAAATTTGGCATATGTTAGTAGCAGAGAAAAATTGGTGTAAAGTACATAAATCAAAAAGCAATGTGTTGTTTTATTCTCCATATGGATTTTGTACAAGTTTTTGACAGAGTTTATGTGTGTCATCATGGCAAAGTACACAGAAATGGTTTGTGATTATAAGCTTCAGGTAGCTTTGTACTAAATGGTAGATTTGGTGCATGAGAGATATTTCATAAGGTGTGGCAAGAATTCATTTTCTTTCAAATTCTAATGTGTGTTTCTTTCTATGGGGAAAAGGTACGTGATCTTAATAAATCATAATAAGGTGTAAGGCCTTAGACATTAGGTGGAAGCTTGTATATTTATTCAATACAAGATATGCAAACATGAAACGACAGTTCCAGTATAGCATTTGTAACAAATATGTGCTTTCTAAATCTAAGGAATTATCACTTGGTTTTTATCTCAACTCTTTCAAAACACTGGTTATCATCAAACCATGGGTTGGTAATGAGATATTCAATCCTATTTATAGGGATTGTTTCATAAAGCCTTCCACATTCATAATTTGGCTTGCAGAGTGGTGTGAAAAAAGGTTCGACTACCATTAACATCATCGATGGAGTTATTTGTTACAGTCTTCGCCCCAGTGTCACATTTATTCTACTCTATGTTGGATTTTAGTGATTCTCTACTAATTTTATACAAAGATGGAGTACCTTCCAAGGAATTATTGAGCTAAATTCCAAATGCAACCATGGGAAGTTCCAATTTTTGATGTTTTGGAGAAGGAGCATCTGATGCAAGAATTCAAATTTTCTTGTCCATCTATCTGCTATTGCATGATAACTGTGCTTGGTGAAAAAAATTTCAGCCCAAAGACTTAGCGGATAATTTTCCTATCCAATCTAGTTTCATTTTTTTATTTTTAACTTACTTGATTTGGTAAATGACTTCCAAATGGTTTTAAGCATTGCAGAAAAGTCAGTAAATGATGTGTTTATGGAAAAGAATGCTTTTTTGCAAAGTGTGTAAGGATATGATATTTTGAATGGTGAAGCTTATCTGGGTGGGATCTTTCCAAGACACTTTCTCATTCACAAGACCAAATATGTAGAGATTCTTGATGCATTCAAAATGTCAATTAAACAAGATTGTTCAAAGCATCTTTACATTACACTTTACAAATATCAATCTAATTTGGGAAAGGACACAATTGATATGTTCAAAAGAAAGATTCTTGATATATCCATTCTCTTGTTTCATTTTTGTGCTACACAAAAACAACCAAAGTGTCCAAGGATTCAACCAAGTCATCTTTTGAAAATTCCAGATAGCAATGTAACAGTTCGATCACAATTTGCTAATGGACCAAGGAGGAAGTCAAATAAAATTTTGTGTAACGTATTGCAGCAAAGGGAGAAAAGCCTTAAAAAGGCAGAACCACAGTTGGATTTTTCACCTATAAAGACTTGCATATATAGTATAGTATATAGGAAGTAATAGTTAAATTTTGTGAAAGGCTGAGGATCTAAAAATAGGTGATAAATGTTAAGTCCAACCTCCTTTTGATATAAATCTATGTTGGGTATATATGTAATCAAAGAATTTTGATGACTAGAAGGGACAATAGTAGATAGCTAAAAACAATTATTTATGAAAGTCAGATGTCAGATTTTTTTATGACATCTATGTAATTATGATATCTTTTATATATTAATAAAATATATAGGCCTACAACCTTTTGATAAAAAACAATTTAATTTAATAAATTAATTATCAAAAATTCCATATAAATATCCATTTTCCAATCTTGATTTATTTAATTATTTATTTAATTCCAAATTAATTAAACAACCTTATAAATCAATTTAATTTAATTATCCACAAATTACCATTACAATTTATTTAAATTTAATAACTAGTTAAACATCATAATCAATAATTAGCTAAGTATCATCACAAATCACCCAACAACCATAAAATCAAAACAAGATAACTGACAAAGGTGCAAACCAGACTGACGGGGTGACTAAACGAGTACTCATCCTCGTCGAGGATGATGGAAAGGGTAGGGGACCTTTTTTCATCTTAATTTTCAACAACATTTCCATTGTGTTTTAAGGCACGCTCAGACCTGACAATTTAGGTGGAGTCGATGTCTGGTACCTACAATCTGTATCAAATAAACTATTGAACAACATATATATATATCAAACAATAAAACACACCATGAGAGGAAATCACAATGTAGCAAGGTAATCATGAATGAGTAATGCTACATTGTCCCTCCCACCAATATACTTCAAACAATAATCCGCATCAACGAATAACAACAATTACATCGTAAACAACATAGATCAATCATGAATTAAATACACATTAAACATAATCATATAACCACATGATACTCATGACTAAATTAGTCTAAACACACAAATAAATCCATATAACCATCATAATATATGCATAGGTCAATAGTATCATGAAAATCAAAGTATGATCAACTGTCATCCAAAACCAATCAAAAACGGAATAACTAACATCTGGCAAGTATCATAATGTATGTGCTAAACAGAATAACTATCAGTCCAACAAAGAATAGTGTGAGGGGCACTACATTAGGGTTCATTCAATTCTCCAAATTCTCTCATATCTCACTCATTGTCATTCCTTTTGTTTGTGTTTATTCTAGAGTGTTCGGTTATGCACCCATACCTATTCGCCTTTGTATGATTCATTGTTCGACTCTACATGCTTCATTGTTTGGCTCTGCACTCTCAAAATGTCCCTTTCTCTTTCAAGTGAGGTTTTCTACCTCACTAAGCATGTACCATTGTCTTTCATTTCAATGGTATTTTTTCATGCACTTATTGATAGGGAGTTTGGATGAATCAATCACTGATTCATGCTCTAGGTCTTGCTTGGTAGACCACTAGGGTGTTTTACTCCACCTTAGATAACCTATAGGACCCTTCCTTCTTTGGTTCCCCTAGTTCTCCTTGCCAACCCAACTATCAATTAAGTTCTCCCTTCCAAGTCAACACTTGGATCTATTTTGTCACACTTGCTTTAGCCTTTAATCCACCCTAAAGGATACTAACCCTCCAATTCTTGAACTTAGCTTTACAGGGGTGTGGAGGTGCTTCCAAAGTCATCAATCCATCCCACTATGGGTGTTGATGGTTCACCTAATTCAATTTGCAAGTCGCTCTCACAAAATTCAAAGAAATAGGCCTAAAAGGCTACTAGCCCTATTAGCCCTATTAGGTCTCCTACTTCGAGAAATCAAGTCCGTTCTCCTAATATTTCCAAAGGAAACCCCAATCTTTCCTTGGGTTTATTAATTCATATGCCCTCCTCTCAAGGATTTTTTGGGTCTTGGCCCTCAACTGTCTGTACAAAGCCCTAATCTAAAAATGGGCAAAATTAGGCCTTTCAAGCCCTTTCCTGACTTCCCTGCAAACTGTTAGGTGTTCCTCTCACCAGATGGATTGATGGAGCTTCCTCATCCATAATAAGACTTGGCAAGGCTCATACCTGCCCTCTCCACACTATGACTTGTCAAGAAATGGACACCCCTACAAATCAAGTGCTCTGCACTTTAGTCTTCTCTAGTCGGACACTTCTTGGCTCGCCTAGAAGAAGACTTCCTCAGTGGCTTCGGTGCTGTTAAGGACTCCTAACCCTACAGTATGTACAACCATGGAGTCTAGTCACAATTCCCAAAGGGCCATACAATTTGTATGGTGGGAATGTGAGCTAACCCTCCATTCTTCTCAAGCTGGTTGGTTCATATCAACAACTGAAAAGAAAGCAAACTATCTACAAACAAGGCTTGAAAGCGAACAACTAGTTGTCTATTGCCACACAAAGCTTGCATATCAATTACTCTACATCCTACACAAACTACAGTGCCAACATTAATCCATTAAAAGACTACTTCCAAAGCAAAAACCAGAATTCACACAAAATCACCACTGTTTTCTCTTGAATTTCAAAAATTCTAAACAATTCAAATGCTTCCAACCTCACTCCCATGTCGAGGTCACCCTTAAATAGGGTCTCTAAATCAGTTAAGCTCTCCCTTAACCTCTCCTAGGCCACTTGTAGCTTCCATTTAGCTTTATTTGCAAAACTTAGAAAAGAAACTCCTAAAAGGTCTAATAGGTCTAAACCTCACTTGTGCAGAAACCTTAAGCCTATCCAATGGTCAACATGACCTTCATCAGATGATCAAAACCCAATCAAAAATGCCACTAAGGCACAACCATAAATGAACATGAATAGATTGTTAAGTTGGCCTAAACAAATTTCCCAAGACATGACCTTCTAGACAACCTATGATAACCTATGGGTGCTCTTGCACCACTTATATTATTATTTTTTTGTTGCACAATCTTTCAATGTGCAAATTTTTCTTTATATTTGATTAATATTTTAGTGTCAAAAAATGTACACCTTTACATTTTCACACTATGTTTGGATCCATTAATAAATTGGACATAATTAAGCCTCTAATTGACCACCCAATTATGCATCTACAAACCTAATTAATTGCAATTTGTGAAAGGTGAATCATGAGTTAATTAATACAATTATCATTTTTAAAACCTCGAAATGAATAGGCCTTGGCAATTTAGGTTAGGACCCATTCACCCTTGGACGAATGGGTCCCTTTTAGTTGCTAATTTTAAATTTTAAATATGTTTTTGGCGGCCTTTTTATGATCCCAAACTTAAATTCAAATGTTGGCTTGTAATGTTTAATTTTTTGGAAATTAGAGAATTACCTATAAGAGCAAGATCTTTTTATCAATTCAAAACCTATGAATTTAATAGATCATCAATTCAAATTTCACGAGATCTAATATTATTTTCAAAGGTTTTCAAGAGTAAATTTCTCAATCATTTGTTGTAGCATTCAATATCTCAAGCATCATGTTAAAGTTATCAAGCATCATGCATGTTTTTGGAGCTAACATTGTGATGTAGGTTTCAACCATTCAAATCAAGATTCAAGCATCAAGATCACATCATCAATCAAGCCATTTCATAGAATATCAAGACCTTGGAGAGATCTACTAATTTTCATCTCTTAAAGGGTTTCAAATCAAGAGTTTGGTGAGTTGCAACATAACAATTGTTCACTCATCATTTCTTTCATGTTTGATTGTTTCAATTCAAGGTTTAATTACCAAAATGAGGTTTGACCAAGGAAAAATCCCATTCACCAAAAAAAAAAAAAATTCCCTCTTGTGTGTTTTTCAAATCTTAGGTTGAAGAAGGATTGAAGATCTATCAAAAGAGAAAAATTGCAAAATTTGTCAACATTATCGTCAAGCCATGGAAACTCACTCCTATAACTTATTTTTGAATTTCCAAATGTAAAACTTGGAGGAATCAGAAGTGCAGATGTAGGACCAGAAGAATGTGAAATCAATTTTTCAACCCTTATAGCAAGACTCATTCACCCTTAAGAAAATGAGTCCTAGGAGAACACTCAACACAACCTTTTTATCATAGGTGCATAAAATCAAGCCTTTCTCAAATCTGCAATTGCTTTCTGGATTCTATCAGACTAAGGTTTAATTTAGAGGTTTCATGTGTTACATTGCATATTTGCATTCATTTAGTATTTTTCATTTATCCCCCAAAAGTGCATTTCAGGCTGATTTACCCCATCCCGCGTCATAAGGAAACAAAAAGATCTACACCAAGGTTGACTCACCTAAGGGTTGAAAGAAAATCTTGCCCTAGGGGATCTCTTTTTCCTAATGTATTAAGGAAAGTGTAGGTGCATCATACCCCCTATCACTATTGATTCACCCTATTTTTCCTTCATTTCATATACTACAAAATATGGGGAGGGTTTCACTAGTTTTTATTTTGTGTATAGTCCTCCATGCACTTGTAATCTTCTATTCTTCATTGCATGAAGTTTTACTTTGCATTTTTCTTTTAATATTTTCTTGCTACTATGAAATATGAAAGGGTTACATTGCTTATCATTTCGACAATATTATACCATGCACTTGTAATATTTTGTTTACTATTGCACTATGATAAGGGTTTCACTAGTTTGTCATTTATATTTTCTTGTTACAAAAAATAATGGAAAGGGTTTGACTAGTTCTCACTTTGAGGTTTTTTTTCCATGCACTTCTATTTGTTTGTTTGTCATTGCAGAAACTTTAAATTTTCTATTTGATTTTAATATTTGTTTGTTATTCTGAAATATGAAAATGATTTCATTGGTTTTCATTTCAAACATATTTTCCATGCACTTTTATTTTTATGTTCTTCATTGCACAATAATTCACTCTACAAATTTCTTTTTATATTTGACTATTATGAAATATGGAAAGGGTTTGAGTGGTTCTCATTTCGAGGGTTTTATGCCATGCATTTCTATTCGTGCGTTCATCACTGTACAAACATTAACTCTACAATTTGTTTTTAATATTTGTTTGTTATTCTGAAATATGAAAATGGTTTCACTAGTTTTTATTTTGAATATATTCTACCATGCAATTGTATTATTTTGTTCTTCATTGCACAATAATTCACTCTACAATTTTTTTTATATTTCATTCTTACTACAAAATATGGAAAGGGTTTGCATGGTTCTCATTTAGAGGTTTTTCTACACTGCACTTTTATTCATGTGTTCATCATTACACAAACATTAACTCTATAGTTTTTTTTTAATATTTTTTTTTAGTTCCAAAATATGAAAATGGTTTCATTATTTTTTTTTGAAGATATTCTTCCATGCAATTGTATTATTTTGTTCTTTATTGCACAATAATTCACTCTACAATTTTATTTGTATATTTCATTCTTACTATGAAATATGGAAAGGGTTTGGTTGGTTCTCATTTAGAGGGTTTTCATCCATGCACTTCTATTCGTGTGTTCATCATTGCACAAACATTAACTCTGCAATTTGTTTTAATATTTGTTTGTTATTTCAAAATATACATACATATATATATAAGAATGTATGTACATATATATACATATATGTATATATATGTATATATGTGTGTATATATATGTATGTATGTGTGTGTATATGTATGCATATATGAATGTATGTATATATATGTGTATATATGTATGTATACACAAATATGTAGATATATATAAATAAACATATAGAAATATATGTATATATCTACATGTACATATCTATATATACATACATTTCTATATACATATATATATATATATATATATCTACATGTATGTATATATATATGTGTGTGTGTGTGTGTGTGTGTGTATGTGTAATATATATATAGTTATATTTATATGTAATATATATATATATGTATATGTATATATGTACATATGTATATGCATTTAAATTTTCTCTGCTCTCTTCTCTCTATATATGTCAACATATGTACATGGCAAGACTTCAGTTCTTATTGCCTACCTCTAGTCAAGGAAAATCAACCATCCAGATGTGTCCCACTTTCCTAGCAACACAACACACAAGGAAAACGAATTTTTCATGATGTGTCCCATTACTCAAATTCCAACACAAAACTATTGCTTCCTTCTCCTCTTTTGCCACTTGCAACCACCAAAATAATGTGTTAATGCCATCATAATTTCTCAAGAAGAAAACAAGGATTACATGCCATAAGTACATACAAACTCTACAATCGAAGGAACCCAAACGAGGTTTCAAATTTGAAAAAGAAGGATAGAAATTAAAGACTCCATACCAAACCAGCATTGAACATATAAAGAGATTTACAAATTCAAAAATGCATTACTCAATATTTTCCAATTTCCATTAGCATGTCTCACTTCCATACTCATATCTACATTTTCCTAGAGGCATTGGAAGAAAGAGCAAAAGAAACAACAACATCATACTATAAATTTATAGGTATTCTCTTGTTATTAATTCTTTATGCCTGTGAATGCCAATCTATTGTATGCTATGCAAATGGTTTTCACAAAAATTGTGACTTAATATCTAGGGTTTCAAATTGACATTGTTTACATTAGTTTTTCTATTTTTATCTTAGGGGAGTGTGGGCTATACTAATTTTATATTTTGGCTACATGTTTTTATGTTATGGGTCATTAAAAATCAATTTGGATTGTATTTTGGTAGTTTAATATGAGCTTTGAATATTCTATGACATGTAAGACTGTGAATAAATATTTGTGTTTGGGACAATATAAACCAATTACAAAATGATTTCTATTGGTACAATCATTCAAATATTTTTGTTTACTTCATGGATATTTTTTTTTTGCAATTGGATATTAAGCCGCTCCTATACACCCTATGTTTGGAGGTCCACGTAGAGTGCCATGTTGACCAAAAACCTAAAAATAATTGTCTGCCACATCACCCTACTACTTGTGCATCTGCCACTTTTGTTTCTTTAATTTCCACCACCTTGTCACATGTCATGCACCGATTAGTCCATGGTGTTCCTATCGGGCCCATTTTGTGCAAACACTAACTTTTCAATTTGTTTTTATTACTTTACAATTGGATATCTCGGGTTTCAACCTGAAACTCTTTACATTGGGTTTTTCATTTATATTCTTTATGCCTGAGAATGGAAATCTGTTGCATGCAATGTAAATGTTCAATTCTTAATGTCTATCAATGTCTATCTCTTCTAAAGGATGTTACTGTCTAATCCACTTTAAAATTGTTCTTCAATTTCTTCATTTAACTCTTATACAGATGTTGTTATATATATACATATATATGTATATAGGTATATATAGATATATCTATTGAAATATAATTATATTTCAGATACATTATTCTAATTATTTTAATTAAAAATTCATTTCAGACATATACATTTGTAGTTATGCGGGAAATATATATATGTGTGTGTGTTTGTTTATATATATATATATATATATATATATATATATATATATATATATATATATATATATGTTTATATCTATATATATAATTTGTATAGTTATAAATTATATAGTTATGTATATCATTGTGTTTTCTTTGAATATTTGTTTCTTTAAATGTGTTCTTCATTTCTGTCTCATTTAGATTATGGTATATGCAGCTAACACTTAGCTATTTTGTGTCTTGTTCACTCTTCTTGATCGGTGTGTAATTTTAATATATGTTTGGGTCAGCCCATTATTCCTTCTCAAGATTTCCGATGGTGACTTGCAATTGAAAGGTATACACTTTATTTACTATTCTTTTTGTATTAAGCTAAAAATTTCCACATGTCTTTGATTGATGCCTCCTTTCATTTGTTCTTGTAGGATTGAGTTGGATAAAGTTAGCATTTAGGTGAGTGCAACAAGCCACATGATCGGCCAAATCCATACTATAGAGGTGATTTTTTTAACCTCACAAAGGTTGTACAATTGTCTCCTATCAGTTATTGAATTTTTTTTCATAATATTTATTTGATTTGTAATGGGAGTGTTGTATTTCATAGGTTGAAGATTATGTTTTTGTGGAGGTGGTTTTGAATAGAATATTTAAAGTGTTTTTGTGGTTTTCCATAGTTTGAAGGTTCTCTTGCTTTCTTGGTGCATCCACAATGTGTTCAATGAATTATATGGTGTCTATGGTGTTTATGAACACTTCCAAAAAAAATTCTTAAACACATTCACTTTTTCAAGGAAAAATATGGTTTTTTTCAAGCATCACTATGACATTAATGGGTTTATTTTCTTATTTTTCTTTCATTTGTTGGTTAGCCAAAATCTATCTTTATTCAATTATCAAGTCACATAGTTATATACAAATTTACCTATCTACCTATATATCTATCTTTCAATCTATCTATCTATCAATTTACCTATCTATCTATCTATCTATATATATATATATATATATATTTATATAATCATATATGTATATGCATATATATATGTATATGTGTATATATATAAATGTATATGTGTATATATATGTATATGTATATGTGTATATATATACATATATAAATATATGTGCATACGTATAAATAATTATATACATATATGTACATACATATGTACATATAGATATACATATGTGCACTAAATATTTGTGAAATTCAAATCTGCACAATGAATGATTGTGTAGTGAAGACAGAATAATAGAAGTGCATGGCAAAATACTGTCGAAATTGCAGAATGAATGCTTGTGAAAATTTATAGTGCACATACATACATATATATGTGTGTAGATATATATGTATATAGATTAGTGTATATAAATGCATATTTACATGCACTAATGTGTGTACATACATATATATGTACATGCACTAAAAAATTGTGAAATATAAATCTGTACAATGAATTATTATGCAATGAAGAACACACGAAT
This sequence comes from Sequoiadendron giganteum, assembly GCA_007115665.2. Classification (NCBI taxonomy): domain Eukaryota; kingdom Viridiplantae; phylum Streptophyta; class Pinopsida; order Cupressales; family Cupressaceae; genus Sequoiadendron; species Sequoiadendron giganteum. Next base: position 463,049,234 of record CM021107.1, read on the forward strand.
AGAAGTGCATGGAAGAAAAATCTCCAAAAAAGAAACAATCAAACCCTTTCCATATTTCCTAGTAACAATAAAATATAAAAATAAAATTGCAGAGTGAATTATTATGCAATGAATAACAAAATAATAGGGGATAACATTCAAGGAAACCAATAAACATATCCATTTAAGAACAAAGACATCATATAGGAATGTGCATAACAGTAGCAACAACATTTACGTAATATAGGACAAAAAATTGTGGTATCATTTGAGGTTCTAGCGTTGAAGAGACCTATTTCTCACAAAATAATTTTTGTGTTAAACTTTGTTTAATTATACTTTTTAAATTGAAAATATATGTAACATGGTTTAATACTAAAACTTCTTTGGTGAAATTAAGCCTCTCCAATGTAGAGCCGAACATGTTTTCAAACTCAAACATGTAACAATAGGCATTTCATGTGACTATTTAAGATAAAATAAAAATTAATGTCCACTGCAAGCCTTAGCAAAAAAGGTTACATCATAATTCACACACACATATTAAGTTTTAAATATGATAATTTTGGTATACTTTAACAAAATATTTATTAGTGACATATAAACATCACACCATGACATAATTGTAGAAACCTAAATTTGACTACTTCCATGTGGTCAAATTCACCCTCATATTCCTCTATCCTCCATCCTTATGTCATATTAATTAAATAATTGTTTATTTGATTAATATTTTTCTTCAGCCTAATATCTCCTAAGGTATTTAATTAATCAATCAAATAAATTACCTTGTTCATCTCTAAATTAAATAAATAGACCAATTTATTTAATTTAGTCATTAGCCCATGTGAATTAAATTAATTTTTAATTCACCCCTTTTCTCTCTCTTCATGTCACATCCTCCATAATCCTCTTTAATCCAGATTATTCCAATTAAATTGTGATTAGGATGAGCACACCCCTAATTATCATTAGTTTCACATCCTCCATAACCTCCCACTTGCATCTAATCCTTCATTAGCCCACCTAATCCCACATTTGCACAACCTTAATTACCTAATTAAGCTAACCTAATATTCATGCCATTTATAGCATGTTTCCTTAATCAACCTACATTAAATGATTTCTCCTTTTGGAGAAGGAATCCCCTTCCTTGTGTGAATTTTTAATTCACATTTATTCCTCCAATGCATTTCAAGGAATTTTAAATTCCTTCTCCCATCCCCATGAGGATTTGTGAGGGATTTTTAATTCCTCACATGTCCTCTCAAGGAACATGTGGACAAGGACCTCCTTTATAAGGATATATTGTCCATTCCCAAGGTACATCATGGTACCTCCACATCATCTCCACCTCACCCCTTCCATTCCATGTCACTCTCCACATGTCAACTTGTGAGGGCTTGTGAGTTCTAAACTCACCCTAGCCCTTGATCTCCATCACCATGGATCAATTTTGGCCCTCTATTCATTTAGAGGTACTTCCCCTAAAAATGGTGGAATTTCCCTCATTTGAATAACTCTCAAAAACTCTCAAACACTAATACAATCACTCTCCAACAATCAAGCAAGCACACACACTTAGCCATTTTCAAGCCATCAAGTATCCTCCATTGTTGCATCCATTTGAGACTCCATATTGCATCCCATCCAATACCCACATCCACCATCACAATCCTCATCCCATTAGCTTCATTTTTCACTAGGTTACAAGCCATTTTATCCAAGAAATAACACACAATCGAGCATCAACAAGGGCTAACCAAACCATCAATTTGAACAAAGTAAGTTTCATTTTCTTGTGCTTTGTTTGAATTCAACTAGGCCTAATCTTGAGTATTTTTTTATGTTTTTAATCTTTGCATAGCTTTAGCTCTTGCATCCTAGTAGATTAAATTCACTTGCACAAACTTTTGGCACACTCAGTGGGACCCACATCATGGGTGTATTTTACCTTTTCTTGTCGTTTCAGATTTTGCAGGTTCGGATTTTACATGTAGGGACAACTCCGCCCATGACGGGTGAATCTGTTTGACATAGGGGAAGACCTGAACTAAATAAAGTTGAATGCACACACGCCATTTTCTTGAAAAGGTGAATTTGTAACCATCAATCTAGACTGACACGATCAGAGGTGAATACGTGTAGGATAAATTGAACGGGTGAATTTTCTTGACACAAAGGCGAACCTACTTGATTCATAGAGGCAAAATCTCATTCACCTCTCCATCCAACAGTAAAACATGATCTCTCCCCTTTTGAAGACAGGCGATCCCGCATCATATTCATAGGAAAATTTGCTTCATGTAGGGGCGAATCTGAGGTATTCCAGAATGATAAAGTTTTTGATTTATACTTCAATTTTATTTTTTTTGGATACTAATTAGCTAACTTGTTTGTTTGTTATTGTGGTATTTAACTAATTATTTTTGTAGGTTTTGTTCCAATTCTAACGAAGACTGTGGTGAAAACTATTGATGTATTTGTTGCAGGATGATCACTCGAAGACCCTTAGATTAGCTCTATTTATGTGTCTTGTTTTTCACACTAATTTAGGCACATGTAGATTAATTAAAGGGTCAATTGATTTGTTTGTTGTGTTTGGGAGTGGTTTGTTGACGTATCCAATCACCTTGCACCTTTTGGTGGTTCTGGGTGATGAGAAATCACAACTTGTTCCAGTCAAGTCTAGTCTACCTAGGAAGTGCTAGCACATGTATGCTCTCCCCTTGAGCTATGTGTGAACTTGGGGACCAACTGAAACCTCTAGTGTTTCCTTCCTTTAGCAGGACCTGCCTAGGATTTCATCACCTAGGGGATGATTCCAACCACATGTTATCGATGGAGTATATAAAGGGGGGAGAACCAAATCTATACCCCAATCCAGTCATGTCATGTTTAGTGAAGCATCAAAGCTGGGGTGATACCTAGATAAGACGTGCAAAATTGGTCTAAGTTTCTATTACCTTGCTAGGGCTCTTGATCCATGTTTTTGATGGGGTGGTGTTCATAGTTGTGCCTCATGCACCCTCCTGGTGTAACGAATATGCATGAGATAGCCATGTTTAGCCTAGATAGAGACTTTTGATTTAATTGCAGTATGGTGTAGTGTAGGGGATTCACACCATACCCTGAAGTTACTCACCACATACTCCCTTGGGTTGAGATAGAAAACCTTGTGGTGCACTACAATATTCCTCAAGTGAGAGATTGAAGGTGAGCCTGTGGCGTCTGTTGATGACCTTGTGCCATTGAATCTCTAGCTATCCTCCTTCACAAAAAAGGGTGACCAAAGAACCACCTTGGTATCATAGAGTATTAACCTTGGGGTGTCCCCTTAAGGTGGTGGGCCTACATCAAGTTTGTTAACCCTTATCACTAATTTCAAGATTATGTTGTTTGGAGTATTTTCTTGTGCTATACCAATTCTTTTCATTAGTTTGGGTTAGTCCAACCCTTTTCTTTTTGTTTGTCATGTTTTTTTTTTCCTTTTCCATAGTTTTCCCCTACCCTCAAGGGAATTTTTTCTTCTCACAGGGGAGAACTTGAATTGTGGATAGGTTATCCTATCCTAAATAGGGGTGATTTTGTGTCCTGAGTCTAGTCTAGTCATCCTTTAGGTGAACTCATCCTTGTCATGGGAGAATTTTCTTGTGGGTCCCTTAGTTAGGCAATCTCGTGTCTACCTATTCCCTTAGAATAGGTGATCTTGTCATCCCCATAGGCAATCCTCATCCACCTATTCCCCATAGAATATGTGCTCTTTCTACCTGCATGGGTGATCTTGTATCTCATCTGAGTCTCCCTTGTCTGTACATCCCTTAGAATAGGTGAACATATTGTCCACAGGGGCGATTCCATGTCTAGTTCGTACCATTCCTATTTGTACAGTCTAAGATATAGGTGGTATTGTTTAATCAATAGGAAATCCCATAATATATGTTTTTGTCCTTCATTTGTACATATGAGGAAATAGGTAAACCCATTTACCTGATAGGAGTTTCCGCTAGAGTCTCTACATATGAAGATAAGTGGTTATCATGAACCCTAGATAGGTGACATTGTGTCCCTTTCTCCCCTATTTCTTTTTAGCATCTAAAGATATAGGTGATCACGTCAGCAACAGAGGTGATATCGTCATCCATAGGGGCAATCCTATTGCACATAGGGGCCATTATGTGACCTTAGATAGGAAATATCACTATCTAGAGGGGTGATCCCACAATACATAGAGGCGTATGTGTTTCCCATGCCAAAATCATGAGATTTAATCCTCTTAACCATTGAAATCTTTTTGTTTTATGAGTCTATTCCTATGATCAAAAAAATGTTTTCACCATCCATCTACCCATAATCATCATTTTAGTTCATCTGCATTTTTCAAAAGTCACTAAATCCTCAATCAAATCATATAGGTGCATCTTAGGACATCCTTAGAGTGCATATCCATCATTATTTTATAAATCTAAATCCTTTAGACTTTATTTTAGGGGATTTTTATCCAATTGGGCTAGGCAACTAACCCTAATCATCATCATCCATGCTCACTTAGGATTGTTATTCGTCTTGAGTTAGTAATCCTTTGTGGCCTTATCAATCTCCTCTCATCATGAGGTAGATTATGTGTCATGGTCATCCTTCTGCAATCCAATCCAATCATTAGCATCACACATCATCAAGTTAAGCCCTTGAACTTGATTTTGAGTTAGTCATATCCATCCAATCCAATCAATCATCCAATCCTATCCATTATCCAATTCAATCAATCTACCCAATCGAATCCAATCCAATGAATTATCCAAATCATCCCATCAATCATCTGATTACTTGATCTATCATCCTTAGAAATCCTTTTAGTCATCACCTAGAACATCATCTAAGTGCATCTCAGGGTATAGTGCCATCATAGTCACCTAGACATTTTTCATTTCCATTCTCTTTACCCAATCATAGGAAAAGAAACTCATGGAACAACAACAACCCCAAGGTTCTCAACCTCAACCTCCTCAGGATCAACCCACCAACAACACCTCTTTTCAATCCAACACTGAAGTCCCCATCCAACCCACCCTTGAAGAAATCATGGTTAACCAAATTGAGATCATAGTTGACAAATACCTTAGCAATCCTACTAATTTTTAAATGATGAATCATCTTCTAGATGAGTGTGGGGACAAAATTCTCACAACTTTAATCATGAAGGGTATCAAACCACTGTCAGAGTTCAATTTGTCAAAATATGTTAATATTACACCCCCTACCATACCATAAGATCTAAATCCCATTTCATCAATTCTACAATTCCCCCCAGTCATGCCACAAGACACATGGTACCAACTAGATTTGGAAATGATGTGGTCTATCAGCCTCTGTCCACCCACATCCTGATTTCAGTAATGGGTGTTGCACCCCATCCTAACAATCCCCAAGACCTTGATCCTAACAATCCCCTTGGTCTTGGTATGCCACAAGGTCCTTCCAATCTGTAGGGCATGAACATTCTACAAGGTCCAATCCCTATACCATTTGCACCACCTCTCCCACCAAATAAATCAGGTTAGTTATCTGGGAATACTGGGGGCAATGATTATAATCCTTTCATTGCACCACCTCCACCTCCTCATCCCACACACAAATCAAACTTACCTTTGCCTCCATTTACATCCTAGAATCCACCTCAAGGAAATATACCACCACAAAAAAAATTATCACAACCTCCACCTCACACTCCAATCTTGTAATAGAACCAACAACCACCTTTGCATCAAGCCTAGGGTAATCCATCACAACCCCCACATCAGCCGCAAGGTAATCCATAGCAAGGTCAAATATCGCAACAAAATCAACAACCACCTCCACACCAACCTCAAGGAAACCCCTCACAACCTCCCCATCAATCGCAAGTCCTCCTCACAAACCTCAAATCCCATCTCAACCTCCTCAACAACAACCACTATTCTACCAACAACCCCCTCAGCATTCACAAATCCCAACGTAATCATAGAAATCCTCTCAACAAATTTGAGGCAACCCTACTACTCAGTATTTATATCATCCTCAAAGCACCTATTGTTTGCAAGCCACTACATCTAATCCCACTCCCAATTAATATTACTATAATCCACATCAATCTCACCAACAACCATCTTACACTAATCCACAACAATCCCAGAAATGTTCATCTCACACTAACCCCCAACAATCACAACAACGTACCTATTACCATCAATCCAACCCACAACAACCTCCATATGCTTCCCAACAACAAAAAACTTACAATTACCAATCCAACCCACAACAACCCCCATATTCTTCTCAATAGCAATCTTCTTACAACTACCAATCTAACCCATATTACTTTCAAAAACCACCATCATATCAACAGGGTGCCTCCTCCTCATATTACCAAGCCTCTCCATCATATCAAAAAGATTACACCAATCCTCAATCCACATATATAGGTCAATATAAGTAGGTCCCTTCATATTCACCTCCACCATCATATGATCAGTCCATTCCGCTCCCATCTCCATCCCATCAAAAAAATATCCCTTATGATCAGTCCAATCAAGAAGGCCCTTCCTCATCAGTACCAGTCAATAAAGAGTGGGAAGAGATGAAGGTTGCCCTCAAATATTTTCAAGTGGGAACCTCCAAGAATTCCTTTAAGTTTGAGGATATTTACCCTTATCCCTTTGATTTTTCCATCTCACTTATCCCTTTCCCTTAACATTTTGAAATTCCAAAATTTGATAAATATAAGGGAAGGGGTGACCCAAGGAATCACTTGCAATAATTTAATGCACATTGTCAGGAAGTCCTACATAATGAAAACTATCTCCTGCAATTGTTCCCTAGAATTCTGATGGGGCAAGCTCTAGACTGGTTCTTGGGTCTTTCAAAAGGATCGATTTCTTCCTTTGTGGACTTGTTAGAAAATTTTGTTGCCCTCTTCTCCTTCAATATGGAAAAGGAATTAGAAACTCTATATCTCCTGAAAGATAAGCAACATGAAGAAGAAACTTTTGTGAGCTACCTACAAAGGTGGTGATCCTTGGCTAGTCAGATAAAATCCAATCATCATGAGAAGGATTTAGTTACCATCTTTGTTGTGAATTCCCATCCTGAACTGGCTCATAACCTACGCCTCCATTGTGTAACCACCTTTACAGAGGTCATTGAGAAGGGTACTACCATCGAGAGGGCCCTTATTGCTAAAGGCCACATCAAAATTTCAATCAAGATAAGGATAAGTCATCTGGGGATAAATCTCACTATTGGAACAAGAACAAAAATGTTGTCAATGACGGTGTCACTAACACTAAAAATGTCCAAGTAGAAATCACTTCACAAATATTGCACTATGTCCCCAATCCACAATCGATCTCTAATGTCATATATGTACCACATGGTGCATCTTGTCCTCCTCCACAGTCCAATCAATATAATCAAGGGAATAATAAGTGTACCTTCAGTTCTTTGGGAGAATCTTTAGATGTTATTTTCAAGAGGCTTCTTCAAGCTAATTATTCGATCACTTATCCTATGACAAAGCCTTTTGATGAGTCAAAACCCAAACCCACTTGGTATAGAGAAAATGAGTATTATGATTACCATAGGATCAAGGGTCACTCCACTAATAAATTTCAAGGACTTAATTTATATCCAAGATCTTATATATCAAGGTGATATTGTAGTGGATGCAAATCAGGCTTCATCATCCAATGCTCAATTACAAATATATCAAAATGTCTTCCCAAAGCACAATTAGGGTCCCAGTACCCCAAATGTAAACCTCACGTCCAGTAACAACAACCAGAATAACAACACTAATAATATAAATTATAAAACTACACCCTATAATTATGATGGCATTGTCATGTGTATTAGTCAAGCAGAGCCATGCATATCTATGATTCATTTCAAAGGTAAAGATCCCCAATGTGTTTTTACCACATGTCGCACTTGCATATTTGTTTCTAGGCCTTCCACTTCATCTCAGCAACCTCCTATGAGCTCATAGTATAATATTCTTGACCATCTTGGTAAGACCCCAGTCCAAATATCCATTCTGGATTTTCTTAAGTCTTCCCCAATCCATCAATAAATCCTTACAAAAGATCTTCAGGAGATGCATGTCCCCAACGATATAGATCCTACTCAGTTTCAAGCCTTAGTAGGACACCTTTCATCCATATAGCAGCTAGGATTCAACCAAAATGACATGCCACTGATTGACTCATCTCATAACAGTGCCCTACACATTGAGGTCATTGTAGCCAACCATAAATTGAAAAGGGTTCTAGTAGATAATGGATCCACCCTCAATCTTTGTACCTTAAAGTTTATAAAAAAATTAGGATATACTCATATTGACCTAGATAATCAGACCATCACCATCAAAGCCTATGACAACATAAGAGGGACTCATAAGGTATCATTTATATTCCTATTCAGGTTGGTCCCATTGTGTAGTACACCACCTACCATGTCTTGGATCTAGATCTTCCATACAACCTTCTCCTTGGCTAACCATGGATCCACACCATGTTGGCCATTCCTTTCACCTACCATCAATGCCTCAATTTCCCATACAATGAGGTTTAAGTAACCAATCATGTAGATCCTCAACTCTTCGGGAACTGTCTTTCTCTAGAAGATTCTTTCCCCCACTCCTAATATTGTCTAGGAGTAGAAGTGGGGGGAAATCAGGCCCCGCCTTCCAATCCATCCTCCACTCCATCATCTAGCACATCATCTACTCCATCCACTGCATTTATATCCACCATTACCAAGGTCAATATCATTGATAAAATTTGTGAAGAATACGAGATGTGCACGACTCTTAATGTGGAAACAATGCCACCATCTCTCAACACATATGGTCAACCTTCTTAGTCAACACCAAAGGAAGAAGTGAAGACAAAAACCATCAATTCTAAGAACACGGGCTCTACCACTTTCTAGTCCCTAGGAATGCTACAAGATCATATGGAGGATGATATCATTTAATGGATCTACAAAGAGGAACCTGAGTCATCACCTCCCCTTGTTGAATACTTCCAGGAGGTGTATCCCCATGCTTTAAGGCTGGTAGAGAAATATAAATACCAAGGAGGAGTTCTTGGCATAGGAGAGCATGGAAGACTACAACCCATTGAAACACTTGTGCAACCAAAACATTTGGGCTTAGCTTATGATAAAAATAAAAAGGGTCTTGCACCATCCACTAGCACCTCGAATAATGTCAATATGAATAATGATTTCCTCAATGACATACCTGAAGAAGAAGCCATCATACTCTCATACGATGATGTAGATCTCCCTTCCCTCTTTGATTCCACATCAATCTTTACCATCAGCCTTTCCCTCTATCACCCTAACCTAATTTATTGGGACCTATGAGGGAGCACACCTACAAATATCTATCCTTCAGAGGATGCTTATGTACATCTCATGGAATTGGGGTAAGATGAACACCCTAACCAAAAAATTAAAAAGAAGAAAAACAAAAAAGAGTCACCTGGTGAAAACCTCTCTGAGGCACTTTATGACTCATCACAAGTAAAAATAAAGGGTGTATCTTCTATTGAAAACCTCGATGAGGTGCTCAAATCTGGGTATTTTCATCTTCCCCTTGTTGGAGCTCATCTATCTAAACGTTCTTCAATTTTGATTGAGGAAACACAAGAAGTTAATTTGGGAACAAAAGAGGAGCCCAAAATCACTTATGTGGCCAAGTCATTATCAGAGGAAGAGTATCCGATCAACGTCAACATGATCAAGGAAGGGATCATTAACTTTGCATGTTCCTACTCAAACATGCATGGATTGGATCCAACATTGGTTGTACACCACCTCGATGTTCATCTAGATGCAAAGCCAGTTAAATAGAAGCTCCAAAAATGCATCCTAAAGTAGCTCTACTTTTCAAGAAAGAGTTGGAAAAACTACTAGAGGTTGGATTCATCAAACCAATTGACTACTTCGATTGGATATCCAACATAGTACCTATGGACAACCCAAATGGGAACATTAGAGTTTGCACAAATTTTCGGGATCTTAACAAAGCTTTCCCGAAGGACGATTAGGTAAGCCATTCTTTCTATATATCTCAACCACATCAATTGCACTAGGGGCATTACTAGCACAACATGATGAGTTCTCAAAAGAACGTTCCATCTATTATATCAGCTAGAAACTTGTGGGTTATGAGCTAAGTTATTCCCCCATGGAAAAATATTGTCTGGCAGTCATTTTTAGTTCACATAAGCTACACCACTATATGCTCAATCATCCTATCAAGCTAATATCAAAGGTTGACCCATTCAATTATTTGGTATCTAGAACGTCATTAACTAGTTGCATGGCCAAGTGAGTTATGTTACTGAGCGAGTTTGACATAGAGTATGTAGATTGAAAAGAAATCAAGGGACAAGTGATAGAAGATCAATTGGTTGATGCTCCTTTGGTGGACACATATCCATTAGTAGTTGAGTTTCTTGATGAAGGGGCCCTTACAGTTTCAGAATTAGGTACATGGATGCTCTATTTTGATGGGTCTTATACTCACAATGGAGCTAGTGTAAGTGTCCTCTTTGTCACCCCTCAAGGTGATTACATTCAAAAGTTATTCAGGCTAGCATTCCCATGCACAAAAAATATTGTTGAATATGAAGCTCTGATCACTGGCCTAAGGATCGTTGTCTAATGGAATATCACACATATTTGTATCTTTGGTGATTCTCAACTCATAATCAAACAAGTCAATGATGAGTTTCAAACAAAAGATGATAATATTTTACCTTAAAAATTCATGGTGGATGACTTCAAGAAATATTTCACCTACATCCAATTTGAGCAGATACCTCAAGTAGAAAACAAAGTAGCAGATGATATGGCTACCATTAGCTCACTTATCGACATGCCTAAAGACTGAACAGACTATGAGTTCCTCATCAAGCAACTATTAATCCCATCATATGATATTCCTGATCATGATATGGTGTGTGATATTGTAGGTCCTGAATCACCCTAGTACCATGACATTTATGTCTATCTACACGAAAACATCCGACCTTACTCATAATCAATGAAAATCATTTATCCAACACACTTCCTGATACATAATTGTGGGAGATATACTTTATCATCAAGGGTATGATGACACTCTCCTTTGATGTCTCTACAAATCAAAATCTTTTATTGCATTAAATGACATGTATAGTGGTGTATATGGATCTCATTCTGATAGGATGGGCTTAGCAAAGAGGATTCTTAGAGTCAGATATTATTGGCCCACCATGGAACATGACGCATGTGAGTTCGTGAATAAATGTCTACCATGTCAACAACATGTGGATCTAATCAATTCTCTAGCATAGGATTTACAACCTATCATTGCACTGTGGCCCTTTTCACAATGGGTTTTTTACTTAATCAGCAAGATATATCCTCTCTCATCCCATGGTCATATATTCATCATCACCACCATTGAATACTTTACCAAATGGGTGGAATCCATTCCACTATCCCAAATCATTGGTATTCAGATTTCCAAATTCATCATTTTCCACATCCTCTATGGATATGGTATCCCATCCACTATCATTATTGAAAATGGTAAGCCATTCAAAAAATAGTTTATGAAACACCTTTGCGAGACCTATCATATCCAACATTGTTGGTCAACCCCCTATTACCTCCAAGGTAATGGACAAGTTGAAGTTGCCAACAAAACTCTCATCAAAATCCTCAAAAATGTTTTCAATAACATCGGTCAAGATTGGAACCTCCACCTTAATCCTACCCTTTGGGCATACCGCACATCCATTTGCACCCCCACTAATTCTACTCCATATCCCCTCATCTATGGTGTCAAAGCCATCTTGTCAATTGAGGTCCAGATCCCATCACTTTGAATCTCTATGAAAAATCTAATTAGTGATGAAGATGCTTGAGTCCCATGATTTAAGTCAACTAAAACTCCTAGATGAGAAACACATCAAGGCCTACAATCATCTCCAAGGATATCAACATCAACTCAAAATGAACTACAACGAAAAGGTCCATCCCCTCCAATTCAATGTTGGTGATCTGGTCTTGAAAGAAAATCAACACACTCAATAGGATAGAGAAAAGAAGGGAAAGTTTGAAGCAAATTGGTTGGGTCCATATGTGGTTACAGAAAAATATGGTTTTGGGGCATATAGACTTGCAACACCTGAGGGGGAACCCTTAGAGGAGCATATCAACACTATTCATCTAAAGAATTTTTACACCTAGGTCAACTGGGTTGTCCTACATTAAAAAATACCAAAAAAAGTAAATAAATCATCAAAAATACAAAAAATTCAAAAATTCAAAAAAAATCCAAAAATAGTAAAGAGAAATAATTCGTCCTATAGTGAAAACCACCTTTAGTAGTGAATTGGATAATAAAATTTGGTGAAAACCTAGAAATAGGCATCATTCATAGAGGGCTTAATCATTATCTACCTTGCATCCTATTTTACTTTATGCTTCCATCATATCCTATCAGCATATCCTATCCTCACATCCTTATCAAACCTATCCTCCCATCGATATCCCATCATCTATCGCTTGGTATATTTTTCTTGAGCATTGGATGATTCAGATCGACTATCCTAAATCCTAAGCTTTCATCTTGAATATGAGCTTGTCATCATTTGTGTATCTTTGTCATTTGGTTGGTCTCGTTTCCTCACCAAGGGTCCTTCATTGCATCGATCATCACGAGGTCTCATATCATCTTTGGTCCATTTTGTCGAACTGCATTGCCCCTACATTTTCACTAGGCAAGGCTAATCATTTGATCAACCCCTGAGGCATTTTTTCATTCAGTATTCATCATCCATCGAGGTCTCCATTTTCCTCTTTTCACTTTTATCCATGGTCGGTTGTAGGTTTTTTTTCAAACTATGAGGTCTATGTGCTTTCACATAGGCAAGGCCATTAATCGATGAGCCCCCAAGACCCTAGGTCTATCCTTAGGGTGTGTCTTGGTGTTGTGTCATGTCATCAAGTGTCTACCTAGTTAGCTAGTACTTAAAAACAACGGTCATTAGTATCATGAGGTCCAATCGATTTCGAGTATCTTGAGTCCTTTTGATCACCTAATCTATCCTCCCTCCTTGTTCTTAACAAGATGCATTCTTCCTAAATCAGACCGCATCCATCACATCCACCTATTGATCCTATGACAAAGGAAATTTGAAATTGGTTGTGATCTTTTGATGCTTTTGGCATTCTTTTTATCATTTGAGCTTCCTATTATACCTTGTTAGGGTCACCATGATCCATCATATCATGGTGTGCTTTGATAGTTATACATAGGGGCATATCTTGATCTTCTGCATGAACTTGTCTTCATGGTTGTCCCATGTAGTACCCACCAAGATCCTATTGTTCTTTTATTACATTGGGGTGTCCTTTGTGTTTATGGTTATCCCAACATCAAGTCCGACCAAAGCCCCTGCGGTTTTAGGGTGTTAGGATAGCCTTCTTGTTTTTTGTGTTTGTCTTTCACATGGGACACTAATCTTCCTTGGTTCTTCATACCTTGGTGTATCATGTCTTATGTTATAGAAAAAATTAGTGCTCCTAATATTGAAAATTTTCATTAGGTCTACATTTCATCTATCCTCCTATTGCATTTCATTTCCCTCATCCAATTCCTTTCCCTATCCTATGGTTAGCGATTTTGGTTGTGGAAATGTTCTTACTCCACCTATTCTTCCTATCAGGATTCATATGGTTTTGACAGGTGCACTATCACACCAATCATCATTCATCTCACTATGCATCACATTATCATACCTATCATTATCCATTGCATTATCATTTTCATAATCATAAGTTGTTTAGATTAATATAGATCTGTTAGTCTAAGCATCTTAAGTTCATTATCATACCATATCATTTCATTACATTATCATTTTCATGATCATCTTAAGTTTTTTAGAATAATATAGATCTATTAGTCTAAGAATCTTAAGTTCATTATCATACCATATCATTTCATTGCATTATTGTTTTCGTTATCATCTTAAGTTATTTAGATTAATATTTATTTTTTATTCTAAGCATCCTAATTTCATTTCATTTCATATTATTTTATTGCATTATCATTTTCATTATCATCTTAAGTTGTTTATATTAATATTACTTTGTTATTTTAAGCATCTTAAGTTCATTTCATATCATTTGCATTATAATTTTCATATTCATCTTAAGTTGTTTAGATTACTATTTATTTTTTATTCTAATCATCTTAAGTCCACTTGTATTATCATTTTATGTTGTTTAGAGTTATTATTCTAAACATATTCATTCATTTCACTACATACATTTCATTGCATCGCATTCATTACATCTATCCATGTCATGATCACATATGCATGCATCAAATATTTTCATCCATTATATTTCCTTTCATTTTCATGTCATCCATCCATACATTATTTATCATTACAATTCATCATTCATACATTATTCATTATCCATACATAATCAATCCTCATATCATATTTCATATGCACACATCACAAGTCACAATAACATCGTCACATGCATCAAAAGGTGTTAGACATAATGTATATACTCCATATCATCCACATCAACATAGAAATAAATAATCATCATCATAACATGCATACATCATGATCATAACCATACATATATGCATAATAAATATTCATAACATCATATAAGAGTCATCCATATCACATCAAATTCCATTGCATAATATATATATATATAATATAATGTCCATCAAGTCCATCATAGTCCATCGTAAAAGTCCACAAATTCCATGAAAATACATAATAAAAAATCCATCATAGATTCCATAAGTGTCCATCACATCCATAAATAAAAATACAAGTGCAGAGCTCTATTCCAACACAAATGGCTACATCTAGCACATCATCATATCCTGAATCAATAAACAATAAAAAATCAATGAATCAATGAATCAATGAGTCTATCCAATCTGTGCAAAAGAATATGTAGCCTCTACTTATATATAATCCTCATCCACTCTGCACCTATCAAAATATGAATCATGTATCCCCCTCTCTCCCTCTATCCACTACTACCTGCATCTGATCTCTCTGGGGACTCTCCACCTAATCATCGGCCATGCAGAGGGGTCTCTTTGTACTGGTTGTATCCTCTGGTATGTGTCTGAGCCAATCGGGAGGGTTTTGGTGCCTATGCCACTGCTCTAACATATGGAGTCACTCTCTGTGTAGGATCCAAGATGGCCTAATAATAAGAAAGCATATAGTATGATGCCTCAATCCTCACATCAGCCTCTCTTGTTGCATGTGCTCTACCCACATCCCTCTTTATGAGGTATCTATCCCTTTGATGGGTGATACTTTGCTTCTCCTACTCCTAGGCCTCCTATGTGAGCCTCATCTACTCAACCTACCCCTCCAAATAAGCTATCCTTCGAGCAGTATCATCCCTCTACCTATGTAGACTTTGTACCTGGCCATCTATTGTCTCAACCCTCTCCAATAATCCCTCAACTTCTCCAAGTGCTACCTCTACACACTCCATTTTCTCTAGAGCCTCATCCCTCTCCCCTCACACCTCCTCTAGCTATCTCCTAGAATCATCCCTCTCAGCCTATATCTCTACCACCCTCCTCCCCACGTCATCTTAAATATTTGCATAGTCCCTATCCCCCTCTCTCTGCACACCCTGAAGCCACTCCACCTCATCTTGCAGTCTCCCCACCTCTATTTGTAGCCTATCCCTATCTACCTTTGACTCCCATAGTTTGTGCTCTTCTATTCATAGCCTAGTCAAGGCTCCTTTCAGTAGCACCATTGGGTCCTCTACTAGTGGTGGTGAAAATAGTGCCATGGCAAGGGACCCCATTTCTATAGCATCCACCTCCATTGCCTGCTCCTCACCTCTTGCCTCCTCCATCTCTACATCCCATCTCTCCTCTACTTGCCACCTATCCTCCTTTTTGGCCCTATCAACTCCTTCTCATCCTCCAATCCAAATCCCAAGGCCCCTATGATTGGCTCTACTATGGTCATCCTCCTCGACCTGTATTGGGATCACCATGCAGCATATCGTACAGTAGTACTTTCATCCAGCTCCCCTCCCCTCCATGGCCACACTATTATCGAAACTACCTCCCACATCTAGTAGGCATACTTTGATGTCATTTTCTCCCCCCATATGGCCCTCGACTCCTAGCTAATTCATCTGAAATATTGTGGCCCTATCGGGATATCCCGCTCTATCACATATTATCGAGTAACCCTGTCATGCCTTTATATCTGTGATGTAGGGGTCTCGACTATCAAATAACATCGTGAAAATAAATATCCCCTCCATCTCTTGTCATCCTCCCTCCACCTTGAAAACTGCCACCCCAGGTATGACTTCCATATGATATCTCCAAGCATCAACTCATCCAATATTCTTCGCCACTCCTCCAAACTCCCTACATCTTGATAATGTAATATCCATCCATACTTTCCCCCCACCAATATTCCACTAGAAATGTCTCATCCTATGCTCCAACAATCAAAATGTCTAGCCTAACCACCCTGATATGCTCCTAGGCCCATACTTGGAGTAGTATAACATGTGTAATGTTGAGTGCTCGTTTATAGTAGATAACGTGCATGTCTCTATACAACTAGGCCAGTACACATGCCCCCATGAAAACTCTCCCTCTCGTCTCTCCACTGTATGCCTAATGACCTCAATCATCTTGAGGCTAAAGAATTGTTCACTCCTATGAAGCAAGAGGATCCCACTGATAAGGCCACAAAGGTATAGAGGTAATGTTTCCATCTCAATCCCCAAACATGCATCAATATGCAACTCCTTCCCTCAAATGGGAAGGTCCATCAGTCCAAACACTACCCGAGCACTCCAATCCATTGATCACCTAGGTGCAGCACTAATCACATGTCCTCTGATCAGTAATCCCAAAATCCTCCATACATCCTCTAGGGTCATTGTCATCTCCCTTGTTAGGAGATGGAAATTCGAGGTCTCAGAGCTCAACCTTTCCATCAATATTGTAAGTGGAGATCTGTGTGCCTTGATGTTGGGATATCCCAACATATTTAGTAATCTAGCCCTGGCTAGCGCTACATGGTCCTCCTAGGTCATTTCTCTCAAGGTCACCTCCATCATAGCCAAGTTCCTCTCCCACATTTTCTATCAGATTTTCTAACCTTTCATTGTTATTTTCTATCATTTTCATCCCTACCCCAGTTTGGTGAGTTCGTCTCTTTGTGAGGTGGGATCACCCCTTCCCTTTCCCAATGCGTTCGCCTATCTAGCTCACATGTTTTCCCCAATGTCTTCCTTTTTTAGGTTTGCCTGTTTTCCAAGAGCACCCACCCCTTTCTCATTTGGGCATGAATTTGCTTGTTTTATTCCTAGAGGCTGATTCGCATTTGCCCCTTTCCCCATGGGCGACTTCGTAATCACCCTTGTTTTTTTCCTTCCCTAGTGGTGAATTTGTATTTTCCCTTTTCCCCAAGTGGTGGATTCACAACCGCCTATTTCTATTTTGGGTGGATTTGCATCTGCTTATTCATCCTTTTGGCGAATTCACATTCGCCATTTTCTAGATTTTGCAATTTCACAATCACCTATCCTATTTCCCTTTCGCCTCTACATTGTCCAAGTTCACCCTTTTCCAAGAGAGGAAATTTTTTAATCGCCCCTCTCTCCATGTGCTCACCCCTGCAGTGCACAAGTATGCCCATTTCTTTTTCCATCCGCCTGACAGGTGACTGTTCTTGATTGGAAGGGTGAATCCGTCCTTCAGTGGTGAATTTTTCTAAACTAACTACCCATCCTAAAATTCAAAACATATGCAAAAATTCAAATGAAATCACAAAGTCTGGATTCAAGACCTACCTGGCGGGGTACCACACACTCATGGTAGAATTGTCGGACCTCCTCGCCTTGGTGGATCATCTTGTCATCACCTATTACCTTGTCATTGCTCATCATGGCAGCCATCCTCATCATTCTCTCTCTCTCTTTTGTCTAATCATGTGATGACACATGTGCAAATGAGAATTAGATGAATAGTGAATTTTCAAATTTACTATTTGTAATTTTCATTTTTAACCCTAATTAGCCTTTTAATTTTTGGGTCATTTGTACCTTTTAATTAACCCTTTATTAATTTATTTTCCCCTTTTCTTTTGAGGGCTACCATTTGCACCTCGTTTTTCCGTTTTCCTTCGTTCAAAATCCATTCTTCATGGTTTTTTACACTCTATCATGCGGTTCCCTTCATTTCTTCATATCAAGAAGTTGCTTGAGGCCCCTTTTTCTTCCCTATCTGTCCTCTCAAGGGGGCATATACCCTACCATATTTCTCCATTCTTCCTTCCTATCCATTCACCTGCAACATCGAGGCATCATCTAGCATTCTTTTATTCTATCGAGTCATATGTGTCTTATTTTTCTTTGAAACACTATTATTCTAATAGTATTTCGAAGAGGGGAAAAACGTAGACACCTGAAT